>CM034152.1:146112206-146799137 GCA_019776745.2 Taxus chinensis | reverse complement strand
CAACAGGGTTTAATTACGTGTATGACCATACAAGGACCACAACCTCCATGAGTTTTTGGTTATGATCCCCAGGTCCCACAACCCAACAGGCCTCCTGACCAATTAGATATCGACATTGGTTTGTGTTCATCAATATTTTGATCATCACCACTTCCACCTGATATCATTGCACAACTTTCATTAATGAACATAGTAGTTGATCAAGCTAAGACTTTCTGGACTAGACAGGAAAATCATCCATAGTCCCTGTGGTTTCATTACCCCTCTCGTTCTCACTTTCATGACCTTGTCTAGAAATTCATACGAGGCACCCGCAGGTCACTTTACGTGTGTTCAACAGCCAGTGGATAAAATCTCGGTAGAGCTCGATATTGACTGGAGTCTCCTGGCAGCTATTATATCATATCAATCCATCACACCACTTATGCTTAGGAGAGCATTCTTTTCCTTAGACTCGTAGATCTCGATATTACATGTCAAATATATAAGGTTTCCTCATTAGCTTATCCATCATTACCACACATACACTCATTTCTATTCTACACCGGCTATCTTGGCACAACCTCGGGAATTAGGGTGCGAAGAAGGTCATGTGTTTATTTTCTTTCATACAGTTCCCTGGTCATTTCTACAGACCAGGGCACCCAGATCTCAGAATGTGGTGCCCCCGGCACCCCCATCCCTTTCCAAGCACCCTAGTCTACCCAAATAGCTCAGATCTATAACTTTTTGGGATTTTGTATAGTTGTTTCCTCCTCTTCTTCAACTAGTTTTCTCTACAACATAGTCCTGCTACACTTGTAAATCAGCTAAGTATTTTATTTCCTTCATTTTTGTAACTAGGGTTTTATAATTTCTTGCTTAGTTTGTTTGGATCTACTTTGTACTTAATTATTTATTAATTTATTACTACAATAGCATCAGATTAGGCATATATTTTGTATTTGTCTTAATCAAGGATAGACTTAAGCATGATAGAAATAATTTAACTAATTATAAAGGGATGAATTTAAACATGATATAATTACTTTAATTTATTCTAAAGGATGAAGGTGAATTATAGTGGGATAGAATTAATTTAGTTAATTTTAAAGAGTTGTAAAATGACACATTATCCAAAGGATATAAATATCCAAGGATAGGCTAGAAAAAAGTATGCATTTTTAGGGTGTCTATATGGAGTTATATGATATATGACAGATTTTGTCATAGAATATGTCATACTTGTCATATGTGTTATTGTCATATGAGAGTTACATGTTATTCCTAACATTATAACTCCTCACTCCATCATGGAGTATGATATGTCCAGGCATGGGAGGTACACAACACTCCCCATATGTACTCTTCTTTTTAATCTATGAGTGTGAGTAGACCATTTTATTTATGCATTCACTTTTCCTTGAGTTCATGTTTTTCTTGCTAATTACTTGGAGGAAATTTGTGATATCGTTTAAGTGTAACTTTGTCTATGTTTACACCATTTCATGAGATCTTCAAGCCCTCTTTCAGCCCCTAGGGAGGAATATTTAGATTTGTAGTGATTTTGATGAATAAAGATTGTAACCAAATAGGGGAAATAAGGTTTCCCCCAATGTATTTGTGCAAAGTGATGTTTGTGTGTGTAGTTGTTCCCTCAACAATGAAGTTGAATCTATAAATAAAGTGTGTCATCGGGAAACATGGGGGATTGGATGCCTCCTAGTGTTTGAGTAACGTACGGTCTATCTAATGATTACATTGAGAGAAGGCCCAGTATCTTCCATTGTGCATGGAGGGAGCATGTCATTATGAATCAAGAGACTAATGTCATGTGAGAATTGTGAGGTTAACACCTTAATATTAAATGAATTAAATATTACAAGTATTACTTAAATACATAACATTAAACCATAATGCAATTAAATTAAATAACATTGAACACAATATTTAATGTGGAAAAACCTCGAGGGGTAAAAAACCACAAAGAAGGTAAGGTTTCCATTTGACGAGAATTTTTTTTATAGCCAATAAATTCTCCAATCCCCTCACTTCTCTTCACCTGGTAATTCACAACATGAATACCACATATTAAATTTACCTAACCCTGATTTAACACACATAAAAAAATTGAAATCCTAATTGCAGAGTCACAACACAATAATAATTAATGAAATACATATCTGACCTAAGCAATAAGATGGATAAAATTAAAACCCTAGGTGGAAGGGATGAAGAAAAACACTTAGCTGATTTTGCAATTTATCCCAAAGTGTGACGAACAGGAAGAATGATAAATAGGAGGAGTAAACTGTCACAAATGTGCTCAAAAAATTGTGTGAATGCCATATTTACTTGGACTGGGGTGTCTGGATCATGTCAGCGGTGTCTGGGCATTATAGACTGCTTCTTGGCACCCATGACTACTCATTACCTAAAAAAATAATTTGTGTAGTGTCATAAGATGTTGTCTAATGTTCATTGTTGATTGCCTATAGGTCGCTAAAAGGTCGTTGAGTTCACTTATAACCTACAAAACAAAAGACCTCCTGTAAAACCCCAAAACATCAAATCCTAAAAATAAAAATATGCAAATGGGGAGTCAAACTGACCTTGGTGATAACCCAACATATTGAACTTAGGACCAAACATTGCATTGCATCTTAGACTCCATTTAGTTCTCATGTGTGTGTGTGTGTGAAGAATCATTCCCTAAGTGACTTTTGTGGAAGATGTACTAAATAGCGGGCAGTGGCTAGATGTAGCAATGTAAATAGATGTGTGGATGTCAAAATTAACTTCTCCTCCAATAAAGTGTATGCAGAAAAATTCACTCCCTTGTCCCTTGGATGAAGCTAAATGGATGCTTTATTGCTCTTATAATGCCTTTGGATGCAACCTTAGGTGATAGTAATAGATGCTTGGAGCTTGGTCTTTTATTTTGGTCACATAGATAAATATTTATATGATTCCCTTGTTTAAATTTTGTAATTAACATCTAAAAGGTTGACCCATAAGAAAATAAGATGCTCAAAAGATAAAAGAGGCCCAAAAGGGGCGAGCAAGAAAAAAAAAGGTTGAGGGCACCTAAGTGTTGGCATCCTGTCTGGGCGCTAGTTTCTAGAACCAAGAAAGATAAAGCAGTGAAAATCAAACTAGGCAGTGGGATGTATAAGACCGCAAAGAAAGCAAGAAAACAAATAAATAGGCCAAAGATAGATGTCAATTACTAGTTTTCTCGCTTAGGAATCATATGAATAGTGGTATGTGACTATGACCTAGAAATGCACCCAAAGTGCATGATTTAGTGTCTACATACCTCACGGGTTAATATAAATGAATTAATTAAGTGTGACTTCTCATGAAGCACCCCAATTAAATAGAATTGATTTATAAAAAACCAATTAAACTATAAACACGTAGTTTATATTAAATGATTTAAAATATATAATATTCTAAAGTATTTACTTATAAATTACGATTTATATAAGAACACTTAATATTAAATGTTATAAAAATACCCCTTAATATTAAGTGGGGAACATATGCCAATGCTACCTATTTATATAACAATATTTACAAATCCATAAACCGTAGTTAAGGTTTAGGCTAGCATATCACTTTTGAAGGTTTTATACACCTTCATCATGTTAAACTTACCTTTTGGTACAAAAAGATTTGGAACCCATAAATCAGAAGTTATGATTTAGGCTAAGCATGATTTATGAGACTACATCTCATATTTTCTCATATAAAATCTCTACTAGTATCTTTAGGATCCTTTTATAAAGTAAGGACCTCCTTTAAAATAGATGCAACACATTATAATGTAAACAATAAACTTAGAGTTATAAGTGTATAAGGATCATAAAAATATCTTTTACAATGCTTTACATTAGAGAAGAAGTATAGATGAGAAGGAGAAAACACATGACCAACCATTAGGAGGTGGCATCGCCATGCACACTCCCCCTCAATGACAACTCTGAGAGGTCAAGCATTACATGAAACTTGTAGAACTTTACAACACACAATGGATTTGTAAACATATTTGTAACTTGATTTTCAATCGGGAAGTATTAGAGATCTATATCACCACATAACACCTTATCTTGAATAAAATACATATGAATCTCCATATGCTTTATCCTTTGATGTTGAGCTATATTCTTAGCAAAAGCAATATAACTCTGACTATTACATAGAAGAGGAGTACTTACTTTAACTTCCATGTGAATCTCTTTCAACAACCGCTTTAGCCACATGGATTCTTTGTTTCTTCCATCACACTTCTATACTTTTCCTTGGTAGAAGAGATGGAGACTGTCAGTTATTTCTTACTGCTCCAAGTAATGACACATGTACCAAACTTAAACACATATCCAGTTTGTTATGCCCTTAATCATATATCTTACATTGGATGTATATAGCTGATTTTGGCTATCATAACTTCTTATCATTATGAATCTCTTTCATATATGTTATATTATCATTAGTGGGTCAGCCTTGGTGTTGTCCATAACATAGGAATAGTATATATAGGGGTTATTTGGTAGTAGTTGAGGATATATTGAACATTTGAGTCTTATTGTTTGGTTTGGAGGTTACCCCCTCGAAGTGGCTAAGATATTCTACTTGCATATTGAGATCATTTATCTGAAATATTGCGTTCAATGGTTTATATTGCTTCTAATAATCAGATTTATACAAGTAATTCCATTATAAGTGGTATCAGAGCTTGAACTCGGCCATCGTTGCATCAAACCCTGATTGTGAAGGTTCGGCCATATCTCAAAATTGGTGGCTAATTTTTTTGTAATTTATTTTTTTGGCAAGGAGAAATTAATCAAGTAATCTCCCCTCCAAATTTTAAGAATTTTTGGCTTGATTTGCAAAAGTTATAGTGGTTTTATGTTTTTTCATAATTCAGCTACCTAGGGTGCAATTTGTGGAATTTTTCAAGGTTATTTACATTTCCAGAAATAGGATTAAAAATTAGTTTGAATTATTTCTTTGATATTTTTAAAATTGCATTGAAATCCTATTGAAATCTCAAACCCTAAATTTTGACCTTGATCCCTAAATCCTACCATTTTGGGGCATCATGGCTGGGCCTTCGACAAGAGGCAAAAATAATCCCATCACTCTGGGTAAAACCCCTGACAAGGATGAGATAATAGTTGAGGAATTAGAGTCAAAAGGGGTATCTACAGAGTCCTCAGGGTTAGGGTTTACTTCAACAGACCATAAGGTCAGTTATCTTGAGTTAGAGTTGTGAAACCTCGAGGGTAGAGTGGCTAACAAAGAAGATGTAGAAAAGATTGGACAATGATTGGAGGATTTCATTCACCAATTTAGTTACAATATAATGGGTTTTCATATCCTTCCTAATCAGCCACAACTCAATCATATTAACCAAGGTGGATCTTCAGGTCAAAGTAATAGACAAACTAGTCAGGGTGGATCTGCAAGCATGACCAATCCAAATACAAACACTCTGCAGGCCCGTAACATGATTCCAAAAGTGGAAATGCGTAAGTTTTATGGAAAGGATCCACTCAATTAGATTAACTAGATGGATAATTTCTTTGATCTTCATCAAATTCCATTGGGACAAAAGGTTACCATGGCATCTTTGTACCTCAAAACTGACCAATTCATTTGGTATCGATGGTTATGTGCTCAAAGGCAAAAGAGTGGCCTCAATGTTACATGGATTGTCTTCACCAAATATTTGTAATTGCACTATAGTTCTAGTGTGTCAGAGAATTATTTCAGTCAATTAGCAAAGCTAAGACAAACAAGAACAGTCAAAGATTACATCCATCAATTCCAAAACCTTTCCTTACCGATGGAAAATATTCCTGAAGAGAATCTGAATGACTTATTTCTTAGGGGTCTTAAAGAACACATTGAGACTGAGGTGCGTATGTTTAATCCTCATAAGGTTTCAGATTCTATGATCATGGCACGTAGGGCAGAGGAAAAATTTCTTTCCAGTAGGAAACAAACTATCAGTAATATCAGAGATCGTAGCACCTTTCCACCATCATTCCCTTGGTCAGTTAGACTGACACCTCAACAAATTGAAGAAAAGAGAGCCAAAGGGTTATGTTTTAATTGTGACAAAAATTTGGACCAAGACATAAGTGTGTTGAAAATAAGTTGTTCTACATTGAGGGGCCTAATGAAGAAGATGAAGAGGTAGAGCTAGAGGAGGAATTAGGAGATCCCCAACCAACAATATCATGCCATGCAATTTCAGGTATTAGCACTCCCCAAACTCTCAAAGTAGTTGGATTCTTAAAAAATAGAGGGTAACAATGTTGATTGATTCGGGAAGTACTCACAACTTCATCAATCATAAGTTAGCGGTACACTTGAACTGCTTTGTTTATCCAACTCCAGAATGTCAAGTCATGATCGCTGATGGGAAAACTGTTAGTTGTTCAGGAAAATGCCATAACATTAATCTCACCATGGGAGATTACTTTCTAACTAGCAATATGTATGCCATTTCCATGGGAGGAGTAGACATTATGTTAGGAGTTCAGTGGCTTACCACCTTGGGAACCATTGAAATGAATTTCCAAGAGTTGTTCATGCAATTCCAATCAGAAGGGAGGAATTTTAAACTAAAAGGATTAAGAGAAAAGTCCCCACAGATGGTAAGTTCTCATCAGATGCAAAAATTTCTTAGAAAAGGTGCTGAAGGGTTTGTGGCACAACTATTTTCATTAGAAACACATCATTCAAATACATTTATACCCGCAGATATGTAAGCAGTTATAGATGAGCACTCAGTGGTGTTTGGAGAAATGCCAAAGGGTTTACCTCCAAAAAGAGACCATGACCATGTCATCCAGCTAGTACCAGGGAGTCAACCACCCAACATCAGACCTTATAGGTACCCCTATATGCAAAAGAGTGAGATTGAGAAGATAGTTCAAGAGATGTTAGAAGCAGGACTTATTCGTCATAGTCAAAGTGCTTACTCTTCTCCTGTAGTGATGGTATGGAAAAAATATGACAATTGGCGCATGTGTCCAGATTACAGGGAACTCAATAAGTACACAATTAAAGATAAGTTTCTTATTCATGTAATTGATGATTTGCTAGATGAGTTACATGGTGATGTTTACTTTACAAAACTTGATCTTCATTCTGGATATCATCATATTAGAATCGGGGATGAAGATATTCATAAAACAACCTTAAGGACACATGAAGGACACTATGAGTTCTTGGTAATGCCTTTTGGACTAACAAATGCACCCTCTACATTTCAAATCTTGATGAATTCCATCTTTAAGCCATTTCTGTGAAAGTTTGTTTTAGTGTTCTTTGATGATATATTAATCTATAGTAAAACATGGGAGGAACACCTGCATCATGTAAATAAGGTGTTGGAAACTCTTGAACAACATCAACTTTATGCAAATCCTTCTAAGTGTTCTTTTGGTGTCAAGGAGGTTGAATATTTGGGTCATATTGTCTCTTATGAAGGTGTTAAAGTGGATCCTAACAAGATAAAATCCATGCTTGAATGGAAGGTTCCCAAAACCCTAAAAAATATTTGAGGATTTTTGGGGCTTACAGGTTATTATCGTATATTTGTAAGGAATTATGGCAGCATCGCAGCACCACTCACTACTTTATTGAAGAAGGACTCTTTCCATTGGAATGAGAAAGCTACTACGACATTTGAGAAGTTGAAGGAGGCCATGTGCACCACTCCGGTTCTAGCCACCCCATATTTTTCCAAAACATTCATTATTGAATGTGATGCTTCAAGGTATGGTATAGGGGTAGTACTCATGCAAGAAGGTCGACCCATTGCCTTTGAGAGCCACCAGTTCAAAGGTAAGAATATATCTAAACTAGTTTATGAGAAAGAAATGCTAGCCATACTTCATACAGTGAAGCAATGGAGACCATATCTAATGGGAAGACATTTCAAAGTAAAGACAGATCATGATAGTTTGAAATACTTCTTAGAGCAACGTTTATCATCTAAAGAACAACAAAAATGGGTCTCAAAAATGTTGGGTTATGATTTTGAGATAATATACAAGAAATGGAAAGAGGATGTAGTTGTTGATGCTTTATCTCAGAAGGATGAATCAACCGAGGCATTATTGTGTGCCATATCTGTATTATAGGAGGATTGGATAGAGGATGCCAGGTCTGAATGGAAAAATGATCCAGGTACACAAAATCTCATTTAGAATCTCCAACAAGATCCAAGCATGTCAGAAAAATGTGTATGGAAAGGAGATGCTTTATGGTATAAAGATAGATTATATCTATGTAAGAATTCAATCCTTAAAAATAGGGTTCTATCTGAGCTCCATGCTTCTCCAGTAGGGGGGCATTTTGGCTTCTTGAAGACTTATCATCGAATCAAGCATGATTTTTTCTGGGAAGGGATAAAAGGGGATGTCCAAAAATTTGTGGCAGAATGCATGGTTTTTCAGCAAAATAAGGGTGAAACAATTAAGTCCCCAGGTCTTTTACAACCTCTATCTATTCCTAGCCAGAGGTGGGAAGAGGTTTCCATGGACTTCATCACAGGATTTCCTAAATCATAAGGTAAAAATGTAATCATGGTGGTGGTGGAAAGACTCACTAAATATGCCCATTTTTGTGCATTATCACATCCATTTGTTGTGAGTACAGTAGCAACAACCTTCAGGGATACAGTTCAGAAGCTACATGGGACACCAAAGATTATAGTAAGTGACCGAGACCCTATCTTTACTAGTAATTTTTGGACTGACTTGTTCTCATGCTTGGGCACACAACTAGCTCGTAGTTCCTCTTATCATCCCCAGTCTGATGGGAAAATAGAGGTGGTAAACAAGTTCTTGGAGGGATATCTTCGTTGTTTTACCTTAGATAAGAAAGCGAGATGGGTCCAATGGTTACCATTGGCAGAATGGTGGTATAACACCTCCTTTCATACTTCATCTAAAATGTCTCCTTTCTTGGCATTATATGGGTACCATCCACCATCTATCACCTCATCTTTGAGAGTCAATCCAAGGGTTTGAGCAGTTGAAGAACATATTCAACACCAACAAGAGGTGTTTTCTAGTCTCAGGGAGAATTTGGCCATGTCACAAAACTACATGAAGTAACAAGCAGACCAACATCGCAGTGAAAGACATTTTGAAGTCGGTGATTGGGTTTTTGTTTGTTTATAGCCATATAAGCAAATGTCCTTGAAACAACAGAAAAAGGATAACAAGATTTCACCTAAGTACTATGGCCCTTATCAAGTGTTACAGAAGATTGGCAGTGTAGCATACAAACTGGAACTTCCTCCGGCTACTCAAATTCATCCAGTCTTCCATGTATCTTGCCTAAAGAAGGTAATTGGACAGACGGTATCAACCCAGACTGTGTTACTAGAGCTTGACAAAGAGGGACGAATCATCCTTGAACTAGAATGCATCCTTCAGACATGCACTAAGTGATTGAGGACAAGGGTCATCACTGAGTATTTGATCAAGTGGAAAAATCTAGACAATGAAGATGCAACTTGGGAGGATGCAAACTTCCTGCAGCAGCATCCAGATCTTCTCAACATTGGGGACAATGTTGCTTCGAAGGGGAGGGGCATGTTACGCCCTTAATCATATATCTTACATTGGATGTATATAGCCAAATTGTGGCTATCATAACTTCTTATCATTATGTATCTCTTTCATATATGTTATATTATCATTAGTGGGTCAGCCTTGGTGTTGGCCATAGCATCAGAATAGTATATATAGGGGTTAGTTGGTAGTAGTTGATCATCATATTGAGCATTTGAGTCTTATTGTTTGGTTTGGAGGTTGCCCCCTCAAAGTGGCTAAGCTATTCTACTTGCATATTGAGATCATTTATCTGAAATATTGTGTTCATTGGTGTTATATTGCTGCTAATAATCATATTTATACAAGTAATTCCATTACACAATTGTATATTTTCTAGCTATCACATCACCAGCATGGTCATAATCACAATATCCACATAAGCACGCATTGTTAGAAGAAGAATAATGTAAACCAAAATTAATTTTTCCTTTAATATATCTCAATATGTCGATTGGCTAACTTCCAGTAAATCCTGATATGGATCCTACATAAATCTAGATGCAATACCTATTGCATATGCAATGTCAAGTCTAGTAATAATAATATAAATCAAACTACCTACAAGTTGTCATGTAAAGAGTAGGATTAACTTTTATCAAATGTTGGTTTAGGATCAAGTTTACATCCAACTTCTAGAAGAATAGCAACAGGTTTACAATTTAACATATTGAACCTTTTAAGCAAGTTACTGACCATATTGTAACTGAGATACAACAATAGAATTTTTATCTTGAATAATTGGTCATGCCTAAAAAATGATGCAATAGTCCTAAATCAGATCATTTCAAAGTATTGTTTCAATTTAGCTTTTACTTTGAAAATTAGAATTAGAATTGCTAGTAATGAGAAAATCAGCTCAACATACAATACAATAAGAATAATTTGATTATCTTCTATTTTCACAAACAGACCATTATTAGAATAACAGTTAGTGACACCAACATCATTGATAAAATTATTATATTTTTGCATACCAAGCTCTAAGAGATCTCTTTTAGACCATATATATATATATTCAGTTTACACACATACACTTCTTTTCCAAGTTTCTCAAAACCTTTATGTTGATTCATGTAAATTTTCTCTGTTAAGTCACCATTTAAGAATTTGTTCTTAACATCCATCTGGTGGATTTCCCAACCATATTGAAAAACTAAGGTAATAAAGATCCTCATTGTGCTCATTTTTGCAAATGGTGCAAAGGTTTCTACGTAGTCGATAATAGGTTTTTGATTAAACCCTTGATCTACCAACCTGGCTTTGAATTTATCAACACTGCCATCAGCCTTATATTTGAATTTTTAAAGCTATCTAGAGCCAACTATACTTCATTTTTCATGAGGGACAAGATCTCAGGTCTGATATTTGATTGGGGCAGTTTATTCAAATTTCATAGCTTCTAACCATATTTCGTAATGAGAAGCCATCTTCAAAAGATTGGGGTTTCTAGATCATACATATTCATTAAGGCATGATATGTATGATGGTTTATAGTCATTTTAAGAAGGTTTTCAAGGATTAAAGTTTTGAAGAAGAGACTCAGATCTCGTTTAGGTATTTTAGTTATGGAGGAAACATGAATAAACTCTTTTTCAACTAAAGATTCATTATTAACATCTACTTGATCATCATAATCATCATTATTAGTATCATTATTTTTTAATTCATTAGATTCATCGTGGATAATAGAAACAAAAGACAATGAAGATGAAAATTAATAAAAAGGTTTTTCTAAGATTTTAACATTCATGTTCTTTATAACTTCACATTTTATAGGATCGTAGATCCTAAGACCTTTAGTTTTGCATCCATTCCTACAAAGATATACAAATATGAGTTTTGATCTAACTTCTTCCTTTAATATTTAGGAATGAAGATAGAGGTTGGGCTACCAACGATTCTCAAATGAGACACACTAGGTTTTTTATTAGTGCACTTTTCTAAAGGAGTGGATTGAGCTAAGGCTTTAGTAGGTAATATGTTCAGAATGTGAATAGCGGTATTCATTGCTTCGGCCCATAGAAATGTAGGGACTTAATTTGAATGCGACATTATTCTATCCATTTCAAGAATAGTGTGGTTTTTTCCTTTCCACAATCCCATTTTGTTGAGGAGAGTAGGGAGTAGCTATTTCCCTTTGTATACCACATTCGATACAAAATGAATCGAATGTTTTACTAATATACTCTCCTCTGTCATATTTTTTAAGTCTCTTAATTTTACAACTAGAATTATTTTCAACTAAAGTTTTAAGTTCTTTGAATTTTGATAAGACATCATATTTGCTTTTAATAAAAATGACCAAATACAAGAATAATCATCAATAAAAGTGATAGCATACATGGAATCGTTTAATGGGATGGAACTTCTAAAGGCCCTCTGACATCATTGTGGATTAGTTCCAAAAGGTTTCGAAGAGTTTGCACCATGACGACTATGGAAGGGGTTTGTAAATTTCTTACCATGTATTGACACCCTTTCACATGTTTCATGAGCGTGAGAAATATATGGTGGCAAACCAGAAACTAGGTTATGTCGAGACCTGTCATACATGCTCCTAAAATTGACATGACCTAGTCTTTCATGCCACAATTGAGCATCACTTCTATTTTGGGTTGACAAACAAGAAGTATAAGAAAAAACTTTAAAAACATATAAGTCATTCTTTTGTATGCCTTCAGTTATAGTAATATCTAACTCATTCTTTATAATCCATTTATATTTTAACAATATTACACTATATTTATTTTGAGTTAACTAGAGAACAAGAAAGGAACTTCATTTTTAATTTAGGAACACATAAAACATTGTTAATAAAACCATTAAAAATTTTCACTTTTCCTTGTCCCTGAACATCGAGAATGGAATGATCACCTAGATAGATTTGATCATTACATTCTTTGAGATCAGTTAGCATATCATTCCTATATGTCATGTGCCTAGAAGCCACCATTGTCTAATATCCACTCATTTTCTTTTGTAGTGACAAGAGCGGCATACAAAGCAACAACATTAGGTTTCTGATTGTTTTTTTGGCACTAGTTTTGATTTTGATTTGGTTTATTCCCTTTTTTATTTTTGAAATTTGGTTTATTTTTGTTTACTCTACAGTATTCTTTCTTGTGACCAAATTTACCACAGTTATGACATTTTACCATCAAAACTTACTCTTAAATTTCAAGGTTTATTTTCTTTACTAGGAGATTTAAAATTTGATTTTTTATTCTTGTTAAATCTACAAGGATTGTTCTTAGATTTCTATGCGAGAAGTGCTTGAGTGACATTCTATTTCGATTCAAAATTAGACATGACCTTCTCTTCCTATTGGATCATGAGAGCACTCAAAGTAAACAAGATCAGGGATGTGTGGTCTCAGTTTGGTATTTAGAATTCAGAATTGAAATGAAATTCTTAAATGTGTCATGGATGTTCATTTAAATAATGAAATACAATAATTTATCATGAATCAAATTGCAATTATAGCCATCTAGCTGACAATTAATAATTTTAATTTTTGCCTAAAAAATTAATTACCTTCACATCTCCCTTCATGGGATTCATCATTAGTTCAAGAATCAACTCTATAATTTTTTATAAACATGTACCTTCATGCATTGCTTCTAGTTGTGTCCAAGCCTTACTCACACTTTCTTGATTCCCAATGTGAAGAAGGAAATCATCATGCATGCTCCGTAATATTATGGACATTGCCTCTTGCACCTTTCTATTGATATGCAGATACATTGTTTGTTGATCGCTTGTCTGTCAATTAGAGCCTTCTCTATACCGGTCGTGATCATCCAGAGCTTGTGTGCCATGAATTTTGTCTTCACTATTATCTTCTAGATGTTATAGTTTTATCCATTCAACATCTGTGATTTTTCAATAGTAAAATAATTAGACCCTCGTTTTTATGCAAACAACTCAAAATGAGAACAAACAATGTTCTTCATCAAATGTAGTTTTAGGAAGTCCCCATGTCATTTTTTGAGTGAATATGTTGGTTTTTTTTCAGTTATGATTTTGCCTTTATTCATGTCGAAATTGACCTATCAAAAGCATACTTTCCCAAAATATATTAACTTGACTATAAATTTGGCATATTCAATTAAAATGTAAATGGAAAATTTTTTTAGTTTTCAAGAAATACTGACTTATTTGTTGTCAATACCAAGAACAATTACTTCTTATTTCATAACGAAACTAGAAAGTCATTGATTATCAAAACAAGAAATTTTCCTCACTGTATTAAAAATAATTTGATTTTTAATATTAGAATAAAAAATTTAATAAGCTTTAAAAAATTATAATGTATATTTTACGAAAAAAATTGGTGGAGACAAGCTCATATATGAATTTAT
The DNA here is from genome assembly GCA_019776745.2 of Taxus chinensis. Classification (NCBI taxonomy): domain Eukaryota; kingdom Viridiplantae; phylum Streptophyta; class Pinopsida; order Cupressales; family Taxaceae; genus Taxus; species Taxus chinensis. The sequence continues at coordinate 146,785,153 of CM034152.1, read as the reverse complement.
TTGTATGAACTCAGCCAAGCTAGTAATCAACTCATCATAATTACTTAGCTCAACATTGCATTCAACACGGCTTGTCCAAGCCGCTTAATGATTAGCTCAGGCTCACCAATGGTACCCTTAGTCTAGGTTAATTAAATTAAAAACAAATATAACCATGCTCCGATACCATGTGAGGTCTGAGCTCTAATATTAAATGAAATAAATATTACAAGTATTAATTAAATATATAACATTAAACCATAATGCAATTAAATTAAATAACAATGAACACAATATTTAACGTGGAAAAACCACGAAGAAGGTAGATTTACATTTAATGAGAACCAATTTTATAACCAGTAAGTTCTCCAATCCTTTCACTTCTCTCCACCCAGTAATTCACAATGTGAATACCACATATTAAATTTATCTAGCCCCACGGGTTAATATAAATGGATTAATTGGGTGTGACTTCTCACGAAGCACCCCGATTAAATAAAATTGATTTATAACAAACCAATTAAACCACAAACATGTAGTTTATATCAAATAATTTAAAATATATAATATTCTAAATTATTTAATTATAAACTATGGCTTATATAAGAACACTTAATATTAAATGTTCTAACAAGAATTGGTGTATGACTGTGTGTAGGAAAGTTGTGTCTTAAGGAGTTTTGTTGTGTATTAGATGAAATAAACCTATGAGGAGACTGAGACGTGCAGTGTGTACCATGAACCCTGTGGGATGGCCTAGTTCTATGTGATGGGTTATGATACCTAGAGATATTATGAGGGTGAGTGATGGTAACTAGGAGTTGAGATACTTATGTGGGATAATAGCTGGTAGTGAAAGTATGGGACTAACAGTAGGAGTGTGTGACAAAATTGTATAGCTATCAACACGAGATGTGGGAATAATTGTAATAGTAGGTGGTCAAGACAAAATGCTAATGGAGTAGGTGTTGTTGCACTGGTTATAGGGGCTGATGAAGCTTGAGAAATAATAGGTAAAGGGGTGTGAGGTGAAATACCTTGAATAGTGATGATCTAATGCTTGTGTATGAATTTGACACATTGGTGCACAATATATAAGAAATCCCTAATAGCCTTGAGCCAAGAGAGACCTATGACCATGTCACAATGCTTGAATTCTGATGTTACATCAAATGGCATGCATATAGTGAGATGCCCAAATGTGATGGGATGAGTTATATGCCCATAGGAGGTAGGTGTGTTCATGTATAAATTAGTATGCTATTGAAAAGAAGCTAAAAATATATAACTTCAAAGCATGAATCTAATCTACACTAAACCATCATGATAAGAGCTAAACAAGAGCAACTTCTATCATCACATGAAACTAGATTAAATCTAAACTAACATGTATATGCTACCCTCTACTCTTTATATTACTAATTAAGCATTGAACCTAAGAAGATAAATTTAGCAATCAAAGGGTTTAATTAGTTGTTTACTTTACAAAGGTGAATGAATCTCACTAAAATGGCCACAAGGCCAAGTTTAGCTCTTTCATTACTAACCTATAAAGAAATGGATGCTACTACAATGGAGGAAGGTAAGATTAAGATCAAATGTCTTATTAGCTAAAGCTAATACAAATGGAATCCTAGCTTTCTTAGACTTGTTTTGGTTTTTTGTTGTGTAAAGTTGTAAGTCTTGAATGGGAAGGCTTAGCCTTGTATTTATAGTTTTATCTTTGGAATAATTTGAACTTTCGGTACATGTGGGACTAAAGGTAAGCCAAAAGAACTTTATGATTAGGATTGGTAAACATGCTTTGGACTAGTTAAGCTAGGTTTAGGCTAGTTAAACTTGATTAACAAGTGATTAGAGACTCATTCAGAGTTGAGGGGAGTCTGATTAAACCGATGTGATTGATAGATAGCCTAGGAATCCTATAGAAGTGATCCAGAGGGAAATAGGAATATGTTTAGCTAATAAAGGGGGGTTTATTAACCAAATGGGTTGAATATAGGAGGAATACGACCAAGAAGGTGTCGTAAATGGGCATCCAAGAATGGAGCAAAGAGTAGCTAATTGACGAAGTGTCATCAATTGACCGAATCAGAAGAGACGCTAGGCATGAGCAAACTTTAGGTCTCTATAGTAGGTGACTTACGCTTGATTTGGGGTAACGAAAAACCAATAAAACGTAAGAGGGGAATTAAACATGTGTTATGCTTGAAATTAAGATTGATCATTACATTATTGAGAGTTTGATTGTCAGTAGGTGCATCAATGTGAAGCTTGGAAGATTTTAAAGAAGCATAGAAGTCCTTATCAGTAAAGGTAGTGATTGGTGGTAAATTAGTAGTAGTACTAACAAAAAAAGAATAGAGGAACATTGGTATATTGTGGAGGTGGAACCGCATGATAAGTGTGATTAATAGTTGTATCATATGCAACCTTTTCATGTTGGGGAAGTGGGTCATTGAATATCTTGAGTCTTTCTTTATCGTTTGTAGGTCTAGACACAATAGGCTCATCACATTCAATTGCATCAAAATAAATTAAGTCTTGAATCACATGTTAAAGCTTGAAGCATCGATTGGTAGAGTATCTATTACATCGACGCTAGTGATTTAACAAATATAATAATTTTTGAAATCCTAATTGTAGAGTCACAACGAAATAATAAGCAATGAAGTATAGATCTAACCTAAGCAATAATCTAGATAAATTTAAAACCCTTAGTAAAAGAGAAGGATAGATTACTTAGCTAATTTTGCAATAAAACCTCGAAGTATGTCGAGCTGGAAAACTGTTGAACAAGAGGAGGAATATGTCACAACCACACACAAAAAAAAAATTAGAATTTCTAGAATAAGCTAGACTGGGGCGCCTGGATCAGGTCACGAGTGCCTAGGCATTATAGACCACTATTGGGCACCCATGAATGTGAAAATATTCAGAAAGTGATTTCTTCTGTTTCACTTCAATGTCATTGCCCTTCATTGTTGATCACATGTGTGTTGTAGTATACCCATAGAATTCACGTGTAACCTTTAAAGAGAAAGAACACCTGCAAAACCCCAAAACGCATTAGATCTTAAAAATGAAAAGATGCAAACGGGGAGTCATACTGACCTCGGTGGTCACTCGACAGAGTGAACTTATGACCAAGCACTACACTACATCTCAAACTCCGTGTAGCTTTACGTGTGTGTGTAGAATTGTGCTAGATGCACTTGAATAGCAAGCAATAACTAGATGTAGCAATTTAAGTAGACGTGTGGATGTCAAAATGAACTTCCCCTCCTATGAAGTGTATGAAAAAGAATGTAGTCCCTTTTCCCTTGAATGATAGCTAGATAGATGTTTTGATTCTCTTAAAACACCTTTGGATGTAACATTAGGTGATGATAGTAGATGCTTAGAGATTAGTCTCTTATTATGATCACATAACATTGTATTAATATGATTCCCTTATTTAAATTTCGTAATTAACCACTAAAAGGCCAACCCATAAGAAAACAAGATGCTCAAAAGAGGTGAGCAAGATACAAAGAGGTTGGGGGTGCCTAGAGGAAACAAGAGTGCCTAGGCATTAGCATCTTGGTTGGGCGCTGGTATCCAAACTTAGAAAAGATATAGTATCAAAATTCATATTGGGAAATAGGGTGTGTAAGGCCAAGAAGGAAACTAGAAAGAAAACTAAGAGGCAAAAACAATGGTCAATTAGTACTTTTTTCTCTTAGGAATCATATGAATGCAAGGATGTGATTAGGACCTAGAAATGTACCCAAAGTGTGTGATTTAGTGTGTACATTTGCCACCACTTTATGTTGTTGAGTGAATACTCAATAACATAAAGTAGATAAAATATTTGTACCTAGTAACCATGTAGATCGATGGCGAAAGTGTGCCGAGAGACAAGAAAAAGCACAGAGTGATAAAAATGATGCATGGAAGCTAGAGAAGAGGAAGTGACCCTAGAAGTGAAAGTGTGTGTGTATATGTCACATTGTACTTGTTGTCATTATCACTAGATGTGTTAGATGATGTGATTTATACTTTCCATAAGGATGGACCTACAAGAGAGAAGAGAAAATGAGTAGTCAAATATGTGTATATGAAAAATTTGATCCAAATATGTAAAAAGTGTGTAAAAGTATGTAAAAATGTGGAAAGAAACATGTGCACTTGATTTGTGATGAGTAAGAAGGATAGAAAGTGACCTGAAGATGTTGTAGAAGAGAGATTTTTTTGGGTGATCTCACGCCAAGTGTGATTTTTTGGACGATCTCATGCTGAGTGTGATTTTTTTCGATGATCTCACGCCATGACAGAAGAAGTGTAGGGATAAAGGTCTAGTGTTATTCTCTATCTTTTCACTGCTTCACAAATTTTATACACCATTGTATATGGTGTGATCCTACTTTGTTCAAGTTTGCTCCATTTCAATCTAATTCAATCCAACGTAAAATAGAAAAGAGGAAAAAGCATGCATGTTGATTGTTGAAGGATTGTGCTTGTACTGAGAAACCTCTTATGTAGAGTGTTATGAACCATGATGATCTGAGAAAAACTTTGTAACTTCCCCCTGGTCATAGGCTCCCATAAAGGGTCAACGGTGCCCAGGAACTCATGTCTGTGTCTGGGAACTAACATATGTGTTATGTTGAAGACCCAAGTCAGATTCTAGGCCATTTGTGAGAGTATATACTGTGTTGATCCTATACTAATATTGTATTATGACTGTGAAATGTTGGTGCTCAAATTAGTCTTGCCCCATTGACCTTTGAGATCCCTCAGTTTGTGGCCTCTGTTATGTTTTCTATCTCCCCGGGCTCAAATGGTGGCTCTCCTGCATTTTACGGTTTGACGGGTGTAATTTCCCAGTCAAAATTACTTCTCGGCATCAGTTGAAAAGTGGCCCTTTCTAGTTGGATGTGGCTCTGTGGGGCACTTTAAAAATTCTAAGGCTCACTTCAACACAAAACATGTCCACGTGGAGGCTTCCGTCGGGCCTTCCTGTACTTAGACTTTTCACGCAACTTCCTAAAGGGGCTTGGGACACGTGGAGGGACCACACATGTTTGGGGACCGACCCTTGAGTTTTATTTTGAAGAAGCGCCAGGAGGACACTTGGAGACTCTGCCAAACTAAGACACGTGTTGGGCCCGTGCTAGTTTGGGGTCTCTACTTTTCGGGACCATCTCAAAGTGCACCATTGAGACACGTAACAGGTGGGGAAATGGAGGTGAGGCCCGCGGGGAAATATGGAAGGTTTTTTGCCTTTTGGAAAATAGGGATAAAATTTGTAAGTTGAAGTGCAGGTCCGCTGGGACCCACATTGGGACACGTGTCAAGCCCATTTTCTAAGGGCGGAGGGACAGAAAAATGTTAACATTTTACCTTTTTCCAAAAAATTATAAAATGTCAAAAGGTGCCCCCAGACCCATTTCCAATCACATTTTACCATATGGAGGGCTCAAATTAAAATTTGAAATGTAGGATCAATGGTAGTTGTGCATTTCATTTGATTTTTCCACCATTGAAGCTCCAGGATGTTTGGAGATGCATTTTTACATCATTCTTCATCAAGTTTTGGCAAATTTGTGTCATTTGGGTTTGTAAAGTTTAATTGAATCAATTTAGGAGCTCAATTTGTAGATTTGAAGTACTCTTGAAGTGGATTTTTGCTCGGGCTCATGCAAAAATGAAGATGCCAGATCCAGAAGTTACAGAGTAAAATTTCAGAGGGAAAAAGGGATGAAATGATTAAAGGTACAGGCGCGAAAGGTGAAAAAGAGTGTTTCCTCGAGAGCAAAAAAGGGATGACCTGTCAAGTCCAGCTACGCGGAGGCTCTGAAAAATGATTAAAAAGGGGATTTCTCACATGACAGAATCAGAATGATTAAAGGGACTCCCAAAAAGTTGTGGCATGACATCCTAGTCAGTAGTCAAGGGCCCAAGAAACGTGATCTGTTCACAGTTGGTCCACCTGGTAGATTTCGGATCTGAATTTGTTAAATGTCTCTATCTGAAACAAATTGGTAACAAGCAAAGGTCCCTCGAATATTCTTCTCTTTTGAGGGGAAAAGGTGTTGCAGGTGCCAAGGATGAAGAATATGCCTCCAGTTAGAACAATGATGCAAATATTTGCAATGATTCACCTTTTTTGAAAACACCTGACAACTTTTTTACGAATCTGTTGAATGTCACTTTCTACAAATCATGATCCGATATGTGCAACAAAGGTGCTTCGAATATTCCTCTTTTGGGGGGGAAAATTGGATGTAAAGGGTGTATTATAAATGCAATGAGATTACTCTTGCAAAAGGTCGGAGTTCATTTTCACGAGAAAATTTTGAGAAAAGCTCATCCTCTGAGAAAACTTTATGAGAAACCAGGTTAACTTCCTCTGTGTTAGATTTTCATTCATGTTGAGTTGGTTACAAGTGTATAGCCATCAAAAAGCTCTGAGATTGTTTAAATAACTCTCCCCTGCTGATGAATCTGATAAATTTTGAGTTAATTTGTGTCAAATCTCTGGCAAATTTTGTGTTTATTTCACTTTCAGAATGTCTGCAAGTAGTTTTTCTTGTTCCTATTGCAATCTTGTATCAAAATCTCTTTGAATCACACAGATCTCAATCCTTGTGATAGTTTAGTGGCATCTGCAATTTCATTTTTCAGAAAGCTTTTATCTGGGAATGAAATAAATGATTTAAAATCACTTTTCTTTCATCTGTTGACAGAGATTGTTTGTAAGCCTCTGGGTGTACCTCAGGCATGACTGATCTTAGATTTTGATGTTTTATTGGGTCTTCTAACTCGAGCCTTCATGCTAGAATCTCAAATATTGTGTGAAAAAGTGCATGTCTGGGCCTCCATTGATGCACACCTTCTGGTTGAAGGAATGTTTTAACTATTTTTGAAGCTTTCTGTTATTGAGTTCTCCATTTGTTGTGAAGTTTCTCAAGGATCTGGAAAATTCCAATCTATCTTGTTGATCTCCCACCAAAAAATTATTCAAATAACCAATCCTACCCCAAACTACCCCTGTTTTGCTCTGTATATCCACAAAAGAACAAAATCCATTTGCTAAAGTATGCAAAACAAATCAGGATTCCAAATGTCTTCAGTAACCTTAGCCTTGTGTTGAAAATATCTCCATAATCTGGAAGTGACAACTCGTGAGAGTCAGATTTGGTGTGTTGATCATATTTTCCCAAGGTCTTCTCTATAAAATTTGTGCAAAAGAAGGATTTACTAGCATTCTTCAATAACAGAGGTTACAAAATAGGTTCTCTTACCTTGGTTGAAAGGCACAACCTAAAATAGTTAGGATAAGATCACATCCTTTTAAGGTGCTACCCACTTCTTCAAAGCCTGAGTGCTAAAAAATGTCAGATAGATTGCTTCCCTAGCTACAAAATGACATACATAATCATCTATCTTTATGTTGTCTCTGAGTGTCTTTTCGAATCCATGATTTTGCTTGGTTTGTGAAGAAGAGTAAATCCAGGTACCAACACCAAAATGGTTCCATTATCGGGGACTTGTTGAAAATATTTGAAATATTTAGATATGTATCAAACCCTGGTAATGTTTCTTACAAATTTGTGTGCAAATACATTGTTAAGAAGTCATTATATATGCAGATTTGTGAGATTTGTTTGAAGTTATATGCTCTGTCTGTAATTTTCCTAGTTTCCAGCAGTTGTTGCGTGCTGTCTGTCCACTTTGCTTGCATTGTGATTGATAAATTTGGGTAAAGAATATCAAATCTGATAAGTTTTGCAAGATTCCAGTACTGACAGACATTTGACAATTATTTTTTAGTGCATTTTTGCACATCTGAGGTGAAAATCCTTAGTGGCGACTCTATGTTGATTTATTTTGATAAATGCTAGTGTCTTAACCTCTATCAATTGAAAATTTTTTACTAATCTTTGCAAAGCTGGAAGGAAGAAGATATTTCTTCACTGTGGACCCTAGTAGAAGGTTGTTTCCAGAGTTTGGAAAGTCTAATTCAGAAGGAGGAAGAATTTGGAAGGTTGTTGGAGATCAAGCATCAAGAAAAGAGGTCTCCATTGGTGAAACTGATCGGCACGTGATTGAAGATTGCAATGCTTCCTCAACTACTTCTGAATCAGGTAGTCTCTTTGTAAATCTGAATTCTCCATCTGGAGAGGGGCCTTCTCATTCTACCCCTATATTTGAAAGATTTGCATCTCATTCTACCATTGTATTTTCCAAATCTAATAGTTCCTCCAAGAAAAAGAGTCATTAGGGGATAGTCATTCTGAAAATTGTATCCATGTACCACACAGACCCCTCACTCCTCATCACTTTGTTTCTCCTGTAAGATCACCTCCTCAGAATAATATGGCTCAGCCTCCACCCAGACCTCCATTTTTCATTAATACTTTTGGTCCCATCAGTTTTATAGGTATGGATGGCTATCCGAATGCTGTGCCACAGGATGTAAGAAACAGATTGCCTAAGTTTCAAGGAAATAATGCAATAACTGGTGATCAGCACTTGAAACTCTTTGTCAATATGATGGAGGATTTCAAAATAGAGTTTGAAGATGTATACATTAAATTATTTATTCATACTCTAGAAGAGGATGCAAGGGACTGGTATAAAGCTCTGCCTGATAACTCTATTGATTCTTGGACTGAAATGAAGAATGCATTTAGATTGCAGTATGGTGACAAAACAGACCCTAGGTTTCTTTTGTCAGAATTTGAGAATATTAAAAATAATCCTAATGAATCAGTGCATGATTTTAATACAAGATTCAATAAGACATTGAGAAGATTTCCTGTGAATTTGAGGCCATGTGATGAATCTTGTCTTATAAAGTATGTTGATGCATTTGACAAGAAGGTTACATACTATTTGAGGGATAAAAACCCTGGCACTTTGAGGCAGGCCTTTACCATGGCTCTGTAAATTGAGAACAACATCAAAACAGTTGGAAAACCTCCTAAGAGGGAGGGTGTCAAACTGATAAACCCAGAAAAACCTCAAGCAAGCAAGAGTGTGGATCTTGAGGAGGCTGTTAAAACTTTGGCAGGGGCTATCAAAGAAATCTCTTACAAACTAGCCCAGGCAGAGAAAGGAATTGGGCAGAGTTCACAAGGTCAGCAAAAGGCACAAAATCATGACAAATTTGGCAATCATCCTAGGGGTGATCAGAGGTCAGATGACAGAGGTAAAGGACCCATGGGATCTGCAAGTAGACATCCCCAAGCACGTGAAAGTAGAATGGTCCCTGATCCTCTGACTACCCAGGTTGTTGTTGTTGATGAAGCCAATGAGATTGATTGGTGTGATAGATGCTTTCTGCCCCATCCTCCATGTGAAGTAAATCAGCAAGAAGAAGAAGCTGATAATGATGATGGTACTGATGATGATGTATGCATGGTGGATTCCTCTACGAGTTCACAGTAGGGAGCAACCTCAACTGAGCTGATGAGTGCCAAAACTGCTAAAGATTTCTGGGATTGCATTCACCAGGTATTACCTCTTCCTCCCACTCATACTTTTGAAATTGATATGGTGCAAGCTTTTGAACTTCCTAATAATGATTTTGAGTACCTAAGAGCTCTAATGATTGAGAAGTATGATGGAGGGATACCTTCTGAGGAGGATAGGAAGTTGTTAATGAATGTTGTGGTTGGCCATGAAAAAGAATATAATACCAGGAGTAGGGTTGCCAAAGGGGCAGGGCCTCAAGCCAAACCAAAAATTCCAGTGCTTACCAGTATCCTAAAAGAGACTCCAAAGAAAGATACATCTGGAAAAGGCCTTGTTGTCTCAAGTAGAACTTGTGTCCCTCCCTATGCTCAATTTGTAAAAAATCATGTGCCATCAGATGAATTTGTAAACCTCCCTCCTAACACTACATTACCCAAATATGTTCCTTGTGACATAGCCCAAATCTTGAGTCAGATCAAGATTTGTTCCTATTGTTGAATTGCTTAGAATCCCTGAGCATAGGAATAGAGCATTTGAATATTTGGGATTTAAAGAAGAAAAGGTCACCCAAGGCAGAAATGTAAATAATGTTGAGACTCCTCCTACCATTTCAGAGTTGAAAAAACCCCAAGTACTGGAAGAACTAGGTGAACCACCTGAAATTTACTTAGGAACATCTTTGGTTGAGTCTCAATTAAATGTTGATCCATTTTTTACAACTTTGATTATTAAAGACAAACTGTTGCACAACTGTATGTTTGATTCCAGAGCATCGTGCAATGTTATTCCTCTTAAGGTCATGAATGAGTTGGATCTCAAAGTAACAACAACTTATGGGAAGTGTACTGTAATGGATTCTAGGGAGGTGCCAGTGGTTGGATGTGTCAAGGGTCTGGTAGTGCAACTTGCAGCTTATCCAGGTAAGAACCTGAAACTTGATGTTGTTATTGTGGATTGCCCTGCCAAATGGGGTATGTTGTTGTCCAGAAAATGGGCTGCAAATGTTGGTGGAAATGTTCAGATGGACATGTCTTATGCCACCATACCAATTGAGGGAAACCTTGTGAAGTTACCTGGTGAAAAGAAAATGTTATATCTTATTGAGGACCCCAAAAATGCTTCTTATGAAGTATTGCATGTAGATATTGATATTGATAACTCTGTGAGTTATGTTGCTTTCAAGGAATATGAAATTGGTCAATGCAGGTATCATGAGCAGGATGATTTTCCTGAGACTTTGATGTTTGATGCAGCCCCGAAAGATGTTAGAAAACTTGACCCAGGCACAAAGGATAAGCCTGAAGAAATGTGGTCAGATAGTGACTTGGATGGAAAAGAGAGGAAATCATATGACCAGCTGTTAAAAACATATCAGAACTACTTAGCATGGTCATATCCAGAATGGTAGGCACTTGAGGTTTTTCCTTGATTATTTTCTTTGAATCAGGATGCTCTCCATTGTACAGTGTATAGTTCTTTGTTCTCATCTGCTTTTGTGTTTTTGTTCATTTTGGTCCTTGGTGACCTGGTTTTGCTGGTTTCTCAGTTCAGTTTTTTGGAGGATGGTTGTGGTTGTTCTGCTATGCTAGCTTTTATTTGACTCCATTGCCCAATGGTATGTTTTTGGCACTTGGGTTGTTCTTGGCACTTGGTCTGCTATTGGTTCTTGTGGCACTCACAGGGAGTGCCCATCCCCGAGTCGGAGCCAATGTTGGTGCTCAAATTAGTCTCACCCCATCAACCTTTGAGATCCCTTAGTTTGCAGCCTCTGTTATGTTTTCTGTCTCCCCAGGCTCAAATGGTGGCTCTCCTGCATTTTACGGTTTGATGGGTGTAATTTCCCAGTCAAAATTACTTCTCGACATCAGTTGAAAAGTGGCCCTTTCTGGTTGGATGTGGCTCTGTGGGGCACTTTAAAAATTCTAAGGCTCACTTCAACCCAAAACATGTCCATGTGGAGGCTTCCGCCGGGCCTTCCTGTACTTAGACTTTTCACGCAACTTCCTAAAGGGGCCTGGGACACGTGGAGGGACTGTGCATGTTTGGGGACTGGCCCTTGAGTTTTATTTTGAAGAAGCACCAGGAGGACACTTGGAGACTCTGTTGGACTGAGACACGTGTTGGGCCCGTGCTTGTTTGGGGTCTCTACTTTTCGGACCATCTCAAAGTGCGACGTTGAGACACGTAACAGGTGGGGAAATGGAGGTGCGAGGTGCGCAGGGGAAAATATGGAACTTTTTCCTTTTGTAAAAAAGGGATAAAATTTGTAAGTTGAAGTGCATGTTCACTAGGACCCACATTGGGACACGTGTCAAGCCCATTTTCTGAGGGTGGAGGGGCAGAGAAAATGTTAACATTTTACTTTTTTCCAAAAATTATAAAATGTCAAAAGGTGCCCCCAGACCCGTTTCCAATCGCATTTTTCCATGTGGAGGGCTCAAATTAAAATTTGAAATGTAGGATCAATGGTAGCTATGCATTTCATTTGATTTTTCCACCATTGAAGCTCCAGGATGTTTGGAGATGCATTTTTGCATCATTCTTCATCAAATTTTTGGCAAATTTGTGTCGTTTGGGTCTGCAAAGTTTAATTGAATCAATTTGGGAGCTCAATTTGTAGATATGAAGTACTCTTGAAGTGGATTTTTTGCTCGGGCTCATGCAAAAACACAAGATGCCAGATCCACAAGTTACAGAGTAAAATTTCAGAGGGAAAAAGGATGAAATGATTAAAGGTACAGGCGTGAAAGGTGAAAAAGGGCATGCCTCGAGAGCAAAAAGGGATGACCTATCAAGACCAGCTATGTGGAGGCTCTGAGAAATGATTAAAAAGGAGATTTCTCACATGACAGAATCAGAATGATTAAAGGGACTCCCAAAAAGTTGTGGCATGGCATCCTAGTCAGTAGTCAAGGGCCCAAGAAACATGATCTGTTCACAGTTGGTCCACCTGGCAGATTTTGGATCTGAATTTGTTAAATGTCTCTGTCTGAAACAAATTGGTAACAAGCAAAGGTCCCTCAAATATTCTTCTCTTTTGAGGGGAAAAGGTGTTGCAGGCACCAAGGATGAAGAATATGCCTCTAGTTAGAACAATGATGCAAATATTTGTAATGATTCACCTTTTTGAAAACACCTGGCAACTTTTTTGCGAATCTGTTGAATGTCACCTTCTGTAAATCATGATCCGATATGTGCAACAAAGGTGCTTCGAATATTCCTCTTTTGGGGGGAAATTGGATGTAAAGGGTGTATTATAAATGTAATGAGATTACTCTTGCAAATGGTCGGGAGTTCATTTTCACGAGAAAATTTTGAGAAAAGCTCATCCTCTGAGAAAACTTTATGAGAAACCAGGTTAACTTCCTCTGTGTTATATTTTCATTCATGTTGAGTTGGTTACAAGTGTATAGCCATCAAAAAGCTCTGAGATTGTTTAAATAACTCTCCCTTGCTGATGAATCTGATAAATTTTGAGTTAATTTGTGTCAAATCTCTAGAAAATTTTGTGTTTATTTCACTTTCAGAATGTCTGCAAGTAGTTTTTCTTGTTTCCTATTGCAATCTTGTATCAAAATCTCTTTGAATCACATAGATCTCAATCCTTGTGATAGTTTAGTGGCATCTGCAATTTCATTTTTCAGAAGAGCTTTCATCTGGGAATGAAATAAATGATTTAAAATCACTTTTCTTTCATCTGTTGACAGAGATTGTTTGTAAGCCTCTGGGTGTACCTCAGGCATGACTGATCTTAGATTTTGATGTTTTATTGGGTCTTCTAACTCGAGCCTTCGTGCTAGAATCTCAAATATTGTGTGAAAAAGTGCATGTTTGGGCCTCCATTGATGCACACCTTCTGGTTAAAGGAATGTTTTAACTATTTTTGAAGCTTTATGTTATTGAGTTCTCCATTTGTTGTGAAGTTTCTCAAGGATCTGGAAAAGTCCAATCTATCTTGTTGATCTCCCACCAAAAAATTATTCAAATAACCAATCCTACCCCAAACTACCCCTATTTTTCTCTGTATATCCATAGAAGAACAAAATCCATTTGCTAAAGTATGCAGAAACAGATCAGGATTCCAAATGTCTTCAGTAACCTTAGCCTTGTGTTGAAAATATCTCCATAATCTGGAAGTGACAACTCGTGAGAGTCAGATTTGGTGTGTTGATCATATTTTCCCAAGGTCTTCTCTATAAAATTTGTGCAAAAGAAGGATTTACCAGCATTCTTCAATAACAGAGGTTACAAAATAGGTTCTCTTACCTTGGTTGAAAGACACAACCTAAAATAGTTAGGACAAGATCACATCCTTGTAAGGTGCTACCCACTTCTTCAAAGCTTGAGTGCTAAAAAGGTTAGATAGATTGCTTCCCCAGCTACAAAATGACATACATAATAATCTATCTGCCTCTGAGTGTCTTGTCGAATCCATGATGCTGCTCAGTTTGTGAAGAAGAGTTGCACCCATTAGCATGTTAGAAAGATAAAAATTATGTCAAGACATGTATATATCGATAGAGTAGTGTTCCAGTAAGAATAGGAAGTACTACAAAATGAAATAATAGCACATGTGGTGTGTACAAAAGAAGATGCCCCCAGGAGCCGCTGTGGGACTAGTAAGAGGTATAGTGCTAAGAATTCGTGTTACATTTAAATATTTGTACAAAGTATGCATTCACAACTAAATAAAAAGTTAACACACATGTGTATATGGAAAATATAATGACATATGAAGTATCTGACTAGCATGAAAATGAAGTGTACATGTAACTAGTATAAGCAAGCAAGAGTATGTGCAACCAAGATATGCAGTATGTCATGAATGTGAATGGAGAATAATGCAAAGTGAGCATAATAGGAGCATTGTGACCCTCGAGCGAATGTAGATGAGTATGAGAGGAGGTTCATTTATAAAATACTCCTCGGCATTCAAGAACGAACCATAGAACAAGAGTGTGTCATCGGGAAATGGTTTGGTAGTGTGCACCAAAAAGATATGATCAAAACGACATAGATCATATAGAGTGAGTGAGTGTGGTGAGGTTCATTTCAGATTTAAACCCTCAGTAGTTGAGTATGAACCATGCAACTAGAGTGCGCCATCAAGAAATGTGTTGTGATAAATGTGTGCTAGAAATATGTGTCATGAATGCATCAAGTGTGAAATGTGTCATGTGTACGATGTGAGGTTCATGGATGTAGTATGCCATTGACACTCAAGTGGGAACTGTAGCACAAGAGTGTGCCATTGGGTAGTGATGATACAAGTTGTATCAAGATGTGTAGGATGTGTGCGAAAGAGTAGATGTGAAGTGTGAAGTGAAATAGTAGAAATGTGAGATATTTGATAATGCTAGAAGGGGGGAAGAGTAAGCATGATTCCACCCAAGTGTATGATGATAAGAATGATCAAGTAACACCATCTAAGAGATCGTCATTGTCATGGTTAAAGTCAAATGGAGATGTGTCAGAGACTTGGTAAGCTATAGTATGAGGTTGATCATATACGGAGTCATTGTGACATAAATTATACATACCCATTGTGTATTTTTCGTCACTTAAAGGTGTTGGTGGGCATCCATGTGCATACTAGTGAGTGAGATTTTGTGAATATATGAGAATGAGAGATTACAAATAGAAACACGATCAAAGAGCATGAAGAATGAAATGTCGATATGATCCGGATCTAAAGTGCCACCAATATAGTCAAGCCAAGACTATTTAAGAGTAAGTCGAGAAGTGCGAGAAGCGCACGCAACAAAGACGAATAAAGATATCATAAGCAACAATAATGCAAACATATCCATGATAAATATGAGGCGAATGAGGCGGAGGGAAGATATCATCGAGTGTAAACCCAAGCCGAGTAAAGCCAACATGTGTACAAACATTATCAGAGTAAGTGGGGTCGAATGAAATGTGATACTAATAAGAATTATTCATGAAAAGAGTGCATGTGAAAGGCGGAAGCATAGATGTGGATTGCTCATGAGAAGATGAGGTAAGTGGTATGATGTCCAGTGTATGGATAGGCCCTTGATAAAGTAGCATAGTAGTAGTAGGAGGGGGTGAGCTTGAAGCAGATGAAACAATGTCTAATGCACAAATAGTTCCTTTGAGCAGAGGCAAGTTGTCTAGATAGTCCATAGATCGTGGATCAACAACATGATGCATAGTGGCATATTTCGGAATAGGTAATGCATTGGTTGGATCGAGATTGCAATATTGGAATGGGATAGTATCAATGAGAACCTTGTATTCAAATCCCTCATGTAAGAATTTAACACACCGGTGAACTGTAGAAGGCAATGATTGTTGTAATCCAAGAAAAGACTAGTTTGTGAATGCAAGAAAACAAAAAAAGTGTTCTCCTACTCTAAGCTTCTCAAACAAAACCTCAGATAGAGTAATGGATTGAAAAGAGGAGAGGAATTATACCTGCAATTACCTACAAGATTCTAAGCTCCTCCTTTGATGCTTTAGATTTTCTCTTGGATTGTTGATGATTCTTGGATTGCTTCAGATTTTGATGGAGTCGTTTGGGCAACACCTCCCCTTGATTGATTGCCTTGGATGATTGCTTGATGAAGGATGAATTTTATTGTAGATGATGGATTGATATAATGATGATAAAATGGATGATTGGTTGATAAAATTAGTAGAACTTTGTCACGGATTTTCAAGTTAATTCTAAGATAGCTCTCATGGAGGAGAAGATCTCAATTTATAGTTAATGGGTGGAGGATTCAGTGGTTGGGATTTTTCCATGTAGGAAGTAGATCAATGGTGGAGGATGAGAAGAATGGAGGATTCTAGACTTGGATTATTCTAGAATTTGAAAGAGGTTTCTATTGAATTAAAAGTTCAATGGAGGGAGGAAGATATTTGAATTTTTAAATTAGAAAGAGGGAAATTTAGAGAGGCTTCTCGAAATAGAAGCCTCTAGAATTAGAGGTGTGAGGATGTGATTAGATTAGGATTAAATTAGGTTGTTTAATGATGATTAGGGGTGTGATTTGATGGAAAGGCTAGGTGTAGGGATTTGTAGGGTAGGTGGTAGGTGAGATGTAGGAATATTAAATTCCTAGAAATGTTAATGAAGATTAAATAGGATAATATGATATAATAATGAATTAATGATTGATTAATGATAAAATGGGATGTGAATAATGGATTTTAAGGATTAAAAATTATAAATGATAAATATGATAATATGATAAAATGGATTAATAATTAATAATTAATCTTACAATTAATTATTATATGGATATGATGACGTTGTTTGCAGGACAAATTTAATCGTAACTAATCATGTCAACATTTTAGATGTCTACATTTTGCCCCTCTTTGAAGTGTTATTGTGGAGCAATGAAAGTTCAAAGAAAAAGAAGAGAAGATGATGGTGATATGATGCCCCTCGAGGGGTAAGGAGGGAAGGAACGAGGTGGGTAACCACTCAGAAAAGAGGAGAGGCCCAAGTTGAGAGATGATTAGAGGATGAGAATATTTGAGGATTTAGAAGATGAGGATTAATGGATTAGAAGATTTGAGAATTTAGAGGATGAGAGGATTTAGAGGATTAAGATTAAAAGATAGGAGGATTCAGAGGATTAGAAGATTTGAGGATTAGGAGATATTAGGATTATAAGATTTAGGAGATGAGGATTACAAGGATGTAGAATATTTGAGAGAATACAGAGATGAGAGGATTTAGAGGATTAGAAGATTATAGGAGAGGAGATTTTTGAGGATTAGAGATATTAAAAGAGAGGATCCCTATTCAACAGATGTATGACAAAGGAGGAAGGATTAGAAGAAGTAGAATATTTTCAGGAGTTGAGGATATTGGATTTTGGAGATATTGAGGATTCCATCAGTCAATGATATATGACAAGGGTGAAGATTTATTATTTTAGGATTTGAGGATGTTGGATTTAGATGGGAGGATGCCCTCAGTCAAAGATATAGGATTGGAGATTTAGGATTTTTTATTTGAGGATGTGGGATTTGTCAGAGGGGTTGAGGATTAAATATGATTTTTTTTCAAGGGTGTTGGATTTGAAGATGTTATATGTTTGAATTTTGATTGATTATGGATGCCCCAGTTGAAGGGGTGAGGATTTTGAGGAATGTTGGATGTGAGATGATAAGATTTGATGATGTGGATATTGATTGATTGATGAAGGATTTTGGATAGTTGGATTATAGGATGTTGAATTTCAAATATGATGGATATATTGTGGATGATGTCCTAGTCAAGGATAAGATGATGATATTATGGATTATAGGATGTTGGATTTGATATAAGGATGATTGCCCATTCAAGATAATCAGGATTAGTTATAGGATTGTGATTAATATGGTATATTTAGCAAAATACAGAAAGGTATAAATGACCATGTAGATAAGTTGCCAAATGATTGATCATATCATTGGATTGATTAATATAGGAATGATGGTCCTCAGATAGTTGGTTAGATTATTATGAGGATCAGGTGTGGCGTGATGATAATTTTCCAAAATGATGATGCATATAAATAATCAAACATACCAGAAAAATCACACACATTGCATTTTTTATTTTTAGAATGTTTTGATGTTTGGATTTTTTAGAAAATATTTTGCATTGTGGATATTTTGAATGTTTTGATGACTGTAATTTTTTTGATGTCTACATTGATCAGTGAGATTATTAAAAAGTTTGGTCATCATTTTAGATTAAAATGGATTTGTTTGAATGTATCATCAACCATATGGATTTTTTGAATGTTTTTGATTTTGGATTTTGTATATATCAGTTTTGAATTTTTGATTGGATTTTTTTGAATGTTTTGAATGTGGATTTTTTGAATGACAAAAACACACACATTGTTTGAATGTTTTTGGATTTTGTTTGAATGTGTTTGATTTGATTTACATGTTTGAATTTTTTGATTGTTTTTATTTTGGAATTTTTTATTTTTTGATGTTTTGATGGATAGGTTGGATTTTGGATATTTAAATTTTTGAATGTTTGGATTTTTTCTCCTATATTGGTTTGTGGATGTTTGGATTTTGGATGTTAAGGGGGATTTGGATTTTGGATAATGGATTTTGGATTTTGGATGTTGGAATTGATTTTAGATTTTGGATGGGATACGTGGGGAATTAGATAGGAAGGTATAGGATGAGAGAGGTGACTTTCTCCTATAAGTCCTAAAGAATTTTTGGGTAGGATGAGGGAAATTGGATAGGATATAATTAGATGGGATGTTGGGATAAGGATTAGATGGTATGTGAGATGGGAGGTAGATAGATAGGATGAGGGATGTGGTATAAGATAAGATGGGGGGTATGGAAGGTGATACTATATTCCCCTATGTATATGGGTAGATGGATCAAGGGATAGATGTGGTGTGCCCCCAAGTGTAAAGTAGGGTGGCGTGTGTGGATTGATGGATGCGTTCAATTTTCCCCTAAGTATAGGGTAGGATGGGAACTGAGGGGTATATAAAATGGATGATTCCCCTAGCGGATGATAGTAAGGTCTCCCCCAGTCATGATGATGATATTGAAAGGGAATATGAGGAGGATTGGATGAAAATGAAAGGGTCATCATCTACCCATGATGTTTGATCCAAGGGAAAAAGGATATGGATGTGATGGATGGAATGAATATAACATTAGTGATGAACAAAAGATGAGCCTAACGACACATGTTGTAAGGAAAGATTCAGACTAAAACAAAAGTGTGACCAAGGTTTAAACAATACCTGACAACATGCAAGCCCTATGTCTCTTCGAGATCAAAGTGTGTGTGATTGTGATGGTTAATTACTACTTGAAGTGAAGACTTAATGGGTAGTTTGTAGAGACAAACTAGCCAATGTATAGGGAGTGATTAAGTCAAGTAGGTTGATGGAAGGTTAATGGAAGGTTAAGCCATGCATTGCTCCACTTCCAGCCAGACATCCATAGCCCTGATGGAGATACATATGATTCTTGTCACAACATTTCTCTACTGCCAGCCAGGCATCCATAGCCCCAGTAGAGTTCTATGAAAACACCCCTAGAGAGAGTTTTGAGGTGGATTTTAATTTGATATTTTAAACTTTGATATGATTTTTTTTGATCTTTTGATATTTGGATTGATTTTTTTTTTTGCATAAAGAGGTTCCACTCTCTTGAAAACTCTCAAGGGGTTAAGAATCACTAGTGGCTTTGATGGGAGATGGAAATGAGTGTGGAGACGACATTGGCTAGAATGTCAAAAGATGCACGCAAGGGTCTTCACCAAAATTTGATTAAGTGTGTTAAAGTGCATGGATTTTTAGGAGGACAATTGTGCTTGAATGATGGAGGTAATGATAGACCAAAGTCACACAATTTTAGTAGGTACTATTGGCTTACAACATGTGTGAGCAAGCTAATCAAGTGTTAAAATGAATGGATTGATAGAGGATATGAATGGATGTGAGGAATAAATGGATTATATGCAAAGGGATTTGGATGTTGGATGGAAGAAGGATGGGTGGGAAGGAAAGAATATTTGTGCAGCTAGGTGAAAAATTATGTGCTCAATCCATTTTTAGGTGTTTGGTATTTATAGGGTGATTAAATGATTTTTGATTGGGTTGAGTGGTTGGGATGGTAGGATCAACAAGAGGAGTGGTAGAAATGGGTTGTGATGGAGTAGTGGGAGGTTTGTTGTTATTATTAGGTTTATAGCCTAATCCTAAATGACCTAGATTTTGAAGAAGTGAGATGGGTTTGCGAATGCCTTGTTCATGGATGCCTAAGCCTTTGCCTCAATGTTTCATATTAGAAACATCTTTGTCGGCTATAGGGTATGAGGTGGATGGGGAGGATGATGCCATGTGGTCATCATGAGACTGGGGGTTGTAATTTTATTATCCACTAAGAGGCCGAATTTAACAAAGGATGGGAGGTGAGATTTGTTTTGGTTTTTAGTTGGTGATGGATTTTTGGATGTAGGATGGGATTTGGATGGCTAAAATGTTTGAATGTTGAGTGGGGTTTGGATGGTGGATTATGGTTAGGGATAGGATTGGGATGGAAATTATGGTGGATAAAGAGGTACAAGGATAATAATTCCTTGGTTAAGGAGATTTTGAACATAATACCTAAATTACATGCAAAAATTGGTCGAATGTCCATGGGTGTGATGAAAGTCACAATAATAGTGTTCCTGATACCAAGATGGTTTGGGAAGGTTTTTATTGCATGATTTTATTGGGGGATGGATGATCATGTTGAATTTTTTTAGATGATGGAAGATGGTGGTCAAAGATTCTCCTAAAGGAGGGAAGTGGTTTGAGTTAAATGGTTTGGATGGAGTAGGAAGTAATGGTTTGGAGGGAGTAGGAAGTTTAAGGGAGTAGAGAGTAATGGTACTGGATTAGGTGGATTGTGAGATGTTCTGGTTGATTTGGATTTAGGATTGGATTATAGTTTTTTTGTTTAGAAGATGAAGGGGATGGATTAGGCCTAGGGGCCGAAGTGGATGGTTTGGTCTTAGAGGCTGAAGTAGATTTGGTTGATTTTGGATTGTGTTTGAGTATGTGGTTTTGAGGTAGATGGTTTTGGCCTTAGGATTAGATTGTTTAGAATTGGTAGATGTAGGTGAATGGGATGGGGTAGATTTAGATGGAGGGGATGGTTATGATATGGGGGTCACATTAGATTTGCGGTGATGTTGGGGATGAAGGAGATTTGGGAGATATGTGTTGTGTAGGAACCACATTAGATTTGGTTGATTTAGAGGATGAAGTAGATTTGGTAAGGTGGGTGTATGAGCCTCATTAGATTTGGTAGGAGATGATGTGGGAAGAGGATTGGGATTGGATTTGTTAGGTTTTTGAGTTGTGACTTAGGAGTCACTTTAGATGTTTTAGGATTGGGGGATGGTGGAGATTAAATAGGATTAGAGGATAGGATAGTGTTAGGTTTAGGTGATGAAGGAGATGGATTAGGATTAGATGTGGATGAAGATGATGAGGGTGGCATAGGAGCCACATTGGATGGTTTAGGATTGGGGTAGAAGGGGATGGGGGTGACTTAGGAGTCACGGTGGATGAGATGGTATTGGGATTAGGTGGTGGAGGGATGAAATAGGATTAGAGGATAAATTTGATGGTGGATTAGGGGATGTGGGACTATCTAGGATAAAGTATGTAGGATTAGATTGGGATGATGAAGATAAAAAGGATGGAGGACTAATATGATATGTGGGTGATAATGATTTGGATTAAGTTGTTGTGATTGTTGTGGATATGTGAATAGGGACTCTGATGATAGGTTTTAGGATGATTGGATTTAGGAGTTGAGGTATTAGATGGTGGTGGGTTATTTGTATGAGTTTTGATGGTAGGAAGGTGTTGGTTATGATGATTGATAGGGGATTTGGAGGTTGGGGTTTGGGATGGTTGTATGGGTTTGGGATTGGTGGCTAAATTAACAAGGACATAAAGGAGGTCCTCTTGGTCTAGGTCAAAGTTAGTGAGGTGGTCAAATTCAATGATAATTGGCTTATGGGGATATAGTGGTTTATGTTGTTTAGGTCGAGGTGTGGATTGGGATGATTTGGGTTCCTCAAGGAGGAAGTCAATGGGGTGAGGGGTAGAGATCTTAGGAAGGGGAAATTGTGGATGGGGTTGGTTAGGAGATGATGGTTTAGGAGGTGATTGGTTGATTGAAGATTGAAGATTGGATATTTTTTGATTAATTTGTTGAATCGTTTTTAGGATGTTAAGATCGACATGTGATGGTTGATTTGGATGGCAAGGAGAGGGATTGGTTAAGGTAGGATGTTAGGTTTGAGATTTGTTTGTTAATGTGTTGGATAGTGTGTGGGACTTCATGGTCAAAGTGAGATGGTTGACTTTAATGGGTGGGGGATGATGGGATAGCTTGGTTGATGGATTTAGAAAAGAGATAAGGGTTTGGATGTTGGTTTGGAGAGGATGGGGATTGAGGATCAAAGGTCGTGGTTAGATAGGGTGTGTGGGTGATTAGTGGATTAATAGATTAGGATTGGATTAGGATTATGTTAGGATGATGGTAATGGGATTAGGATTGGGATTAATTGATCAAGAATGATTATTTATGATGATGTTTGATTGATTAGAATTTTAAGGTGATGGGATGGTTAAGGGTGTTCACAAAACAAGCAAAAAACATGCAACACACACCCTAACTAGTCAAGTGGGTTTGCAATCAAGCTATAGCCCTCTTTTAATACCACACACCGATGGTGGTGCCACAATTGGCTCTCCACCTATGTGTTAATGTGGGGTCGGCTAGCAAGTGATCTTAGGGAGTGTGAGCCTCCTTGCACTATAGTTTAATTGCGGCTAAAAAGGTTTCCTAGTCTAGGATGCACGAGCTCACTAGGGGAGTCCCCGATATACCTTACGGTACATGGGGCCCAAGTCCTTGTTGCAAGGATGTTGTCTAAGGCCTAGGTATTGGGACGTGGAAGCCCCTCATTTCACGTTTCTCTTAAAACAAGAAAGCACTTAGCCAATAACGATAGTTCTCCGAAGGAATTTATATACCCCGCTGAGAACATAGGGGTGTGTCTATGTGTGTAGAGATGAATCCCATGGTCACGAGACCCCTAGGACTATGACAAGTGCATGGATATCACTTCCACATCATGTTTCCCCTATAAAATAAAAATGGGAAGGATAGCCGTTTTTGATCCTCAAGATCGTCCTAGGACGCAAGAGGAGAGCATACACGGTTTTACCTTTGGAATGAACAAGAAACAAATAAAAACACACCAAAAGGATGCTAAATGCAAGAAAATGGATGCTAATGATAAAATGATTAAAAAGATTATGTAATGGGGTCTTCAAGAAGGAGGCCCTATAAAACAAAAGGTTGGTAGTTTAATTTTTAACCCAAATGTTCTTGGACCAAATGAGCTACAAAACAAAAAGGATCAGTAGTTTTAGATTGATTTTTTAATCTTTGGTAAGCATTAGGAATCTGCACACACAAGTGTTAATAATTTGGAACAAATAAAAGATAAACTGTGAATGTGTTGTTAAAATATTCCTTCAAAATTTAAGGAAAATGTAAAACCATGAATAATTGTACAAACCAAAATACGTAAATTAACAACTATTCATTGCATAAATATTTTCAATACCTGTTAGGAAAAAAAATGGAGTCGTTTCGAGTTCAGGGTTAAAAGTTATGGCTCTCAAAGGTAGGAAAGAAAAAGCTACAAAACAAATGCAAATGTGCTAAGTCACAAATTGCAGAAAAGGTGCATTGTTCTACTGATACAGAAATATGTGTTATAAATGTTGTTGTTTTGTGTGACACTAAACAACATTGTTTTATGCAAAAATGTGTTACTTTTGTGGAGCAAACATTAAGGCAAAGTTTTCAACAAAAGTGTTGCCAAATGAGTGTTTAGTTCAAATGCATTAATTTATAAAAGAGAAAACATGTGCTATTTTGTGCATAAAGGTACCACTTTTGTCAAAAATGTAATTTTGGGGTTTAAAGGTTGGAATAAAAGCGTGCTAATTTATACAAACACTGCCACTTGATAGGTCTACATAAGCATTGTTTTAGGTCAAATGCAGCTGAATAGGTGAATACTATGACAAAAATTCAAAATTTTAAGGTGTAAATATTAACACAATTTTCTGAAATTTGGACAGTTTATTCTTAATCACTAAATGCTACTAAAAACAATTAAAATTTTGGGGGGTAAGCCCCATGGTGGTGCCAAAAATGTAGAACAAAAAATTATTAGTGTAGATGCAAATGCAAACTAAGAAATTCAACCAAAATGACTTCGTTAACTAACAAATTATAACAATCTACCTTAGATAGAGCAATGTATGCAAAAGGAAGAGGTGAGAATGATAATACCTGCACTTACCCGCAATGAAGATTTCACAACTCCTTTTTGATGCTTTGTATGTGCTCTTGATGTTTGGGATTAATTATACTTGCTTCAGATTTTGGAGACACCTTGGGGTGCACCTCCCCTTGATCAAGTGTTTGATGATTGATTGTTGCTTCAAATTTTGGATAAAGATTGATAAAGCACCTGAATTTGATTGCTATTGATTGGATTGATAGATATGATTGATGAATAATGGATTGATTGAGTGATAAAATAATAGAGGTTTGATTATGGATTTGAAAGATTGTTCTAAGCTTGGCTCTCATGGAGGAGGAGAGCTCAATTTATAGTTTGTGGGTGGAGGATTCAATGGCTAGGATGAAGCCAAGTTGGATTTAGATCAAGGGTGGAGGATGCATGTGAATAATGGAGAATTCTAGAATGGATAGCTTCTAGAATTTGAGAGAAGATTCAATGGAGAGTTGGAAAATATATTTGAATTTTTAAATTATGAAGGAGAGAAGTTTAGAGAGGCTTCTAGAAATAGAAGCCTCTAGATTTAGAGGTGTGAGGATGTGATTATATTAATATTAGATTAGGTTAATAAAGATGATTAGGGATGTGAGGTTAGCATGGAAGGGCTAGGTGTAGGGATGTCTAAATTCTGGTAAGTGGGTAGGTGAAGGATATAGGAATAAGATAATATGCTATAGTAATGGATTAATGAAGAGATTAAAATAAGATATAATAAGGGGGTATTGGAGTGAATCAAAATGATAAAATGGGATGATAATGTTAGGGTATTTGATAAATGATTAAATGGGTAAATATGATAAAATGGATTAATAACAATAATTAATCTTGTGATTAATTATTATATGGGTGATGTTGGGATATCTATGGGACAACTTAGTCGTTACTAAGCATGTTGACAGTTTAGATGTCTACACTTACATTTTGTGAAGCCATAGGCTTCCGAGTAAGCAATTATATGAAATAGGGAAATCAATAAAAAATAATACTGTAAAAAACATTTTTGGCCCAACTGTGACATGTAAAGCAATAGTGCCCATGCATGGACATGTAGTAGAATCATATGCCTGGAGAGAAATAGAATTTTGGTTAAGATTGGCGATGAAAAGGCCTATATTTTGACTGAATGATAAAGTACAAAGATTGAGATCAAACCCATTACCGACTAAAGTTTTCTTAACCCCCCAGTTTTGGATGCATACTCATATATATAGGGGAGGATCATTGTCATAAACAAAAATATTATCATCTAAAACAAATGGAAACATAAGGTGTTGAGAAAACACATCTACAAATTCTGATATATTATGTTTAGATGAGTAGTAGAAGAAATGCGAGTATTAGCCAAGAGAGTAAGGATTTTAGTGTGATAATCTAGATTGGCTAGCAAGAAATCATGAGTAGAAATATCCATGATGAGAGAATCCTAAGAAAAAAGTGCGAAGTGATGAAATGAGGATCAAAGAATGTTTGATTCACGCCAAGTTCACCAAATTATTTAACAAAAAAAAGAATTTCTGAAATCCTAATTCCAGAGTTAGAACAAAATAATAAGCAATGAAGTATAGATATTATCTAAGAAATAAGCTAGATAAAATTAAAAAACCTAAGTGCAAAAGAAGGGTAGAATACTTAGCTAATTTCGTAATAAAACCCCAAAGTATGTTGAGTTGGAAAACTGCTGAATATGAGGAGGAATATGTTGCATCCACACACAAAAATTTATAGAACTGCCATAATAAATTGGATTGGGGCACTTGGATCAGGTTAGGGGCACTTGGGATTTGTAGACCACTATTGGGTGCCCCTAACTGTGAAAAATGGTCAAAAAGTGATTTCTTTGTGTCGTTTCAATGTCCCAGCCCTTTGTTGTTGATCGCTCGTGTGTCGCACTATGTTTGCAAAGTTTACCTGTAACCTGTAAAAAGAAAGAGCGCCTGCAAAACCCCAAAACACATCAAATCCTAAAAGGAAAAATATGCAAATGGGGAGTTAGACTGACCCCAGAGGTCACCCAAAGGAGTGAATTTATGACTGAGCGTTACACTACATCTCAAACTCCGTGTAGTTTTACACATGTGTGTGTAGAATTGTGCCCTAGGTGGCTCTTGTGCTAGACGCACTTGAATAGTGAGAAATAACTAGATGTAGCAATTTAAGTAGATGTGTGGACGTCAGAATGAACTTCCCCTCCTATGAAGTGTATGCAGAAGAATGCAGTCCCTTGTCCCTTGAATGATTGCTAGATGGATGTTTTGATGCTCTTAGAATGCCTTTGGATGCAATCTTAGGTGATGATAGTAGATTCTTAGAGCTTGGTCTCTTATTATGATCACATAGCATTGTATTTATATGATTCCCTTGTTTTAATTGTGTAATTAACCACTAAAAGGTTGACCCATAAGAAAACAAGATGCCCAATGGTTAGAAGAGGCCCAAAAGAGGCGAGCAAGATACAAAGAGGTCGGGGTGCCCAAAGGGGATGAGAGTGCCTGGGCGTTGGCATCCTGGTTGGGCACTTATGTCAAGACTCAGAAAAGATGTGGTATCAAAAGTCGTACTGGGCAATATGGTGTGTAAGGCCAAGAAGGAAACTAGAAAGAAAGAAAAGAGGCTAAAGATAATGGTTAATTAGTACTTTTCTCACTTATGAATCATATGAATGCAAGTATGTGATTAGGACCTAGAAATGTACCCAAAGTGCATGATTTAGTGTCTAAAAATAGTCATAAAATATTTTTTCATCAAATTTCTTACCCAGAGGACGACTAAAATCTAACTGGAGCGGTGGAGGAAGAGAGATAAGGTTACTGACAAGGAGGTGTTACAAGACCGACCAAGGTGTTATATGTAATTTAGTAAAATTTCATCAAGGAGCTTGAAGTTGGAGTTTTTTTTGTTAGGACATTGCATTAACAGTGGCCTTAGCCTCAAGTTGAGGCTCGACAAGTTTACTCTTGATAATAGATTTACTTTGGAATTTATCATTAGATTGACGAGAAGCTTTATCATTGTATTTGATTTTGCCCATGGAAATATGCTTGCCTTCACGGTCCTCAAGGATATGGCATAAGTGATTGAAGGAACGAAAGGTATCAAATATGACTGAATTTTGGATAGGAAGTAAAAGGCTTTGAAAAAAGAGGTCTTACAATTTAGAATCAACTAGGACATTGTTCACTTTAGTAATATTAGTCTTATAATACATAACATAGTCACTAAGGTGCTCATTGGGTCCTTGTTTCATTTTAGCCATTTATGCAAAGGAGATTTTAGTACCAATATTAATATAAAAATGTGCCAAAAATGATTTTCTAATAGAATAAAAGATCATACAAAATGAACAGGAAAATAATAGAACCATTACAATGCATAATCTTGTAAACTTCTAGGAAACAACTTTATTAATAAGATATCATCGAAAACATAATATAATAAAGCAACATGAAATGATCTAAAATGTTCTTGTGGATCTTCCTTACCATTAAAAAGTGGGATTTAGGTGGAGCGAAATCGGGAGGAAGAGGATAAGATACAACCTCAGGCGTAAGAGAGTTGACAAAAGAAGTGAGGAATCCATAAAAGAAGAAGAGGTAATGGCACCCCATTGTAATTAAATAACTTGGGCTTGTAGATCATGCACCAAGGACTCTAAGGCATGAGTTCCATAATAATAATTTGGTTGAATATGAGATATAAAAGGAAAATAAAGATGAGTAGTCGATATAGGAATGAATACATTAAGACCGGATGCTCCCATGGAGGCGGGGGAGAAGAAATTGGAATGGAAGACATGAGAACCATAAAGGTGTCATCAATAGGAGTAGTATAAGTGTGGAGCCATTGTGATTCCTCACTAGAGACATATAAGAAAATATCCACATTACAAGGGTTGGCAATTATGTGTGCATTTAGATCATTTGAGTGTTCAGTAGTAAATACCTCAGAAGGAGCTTCAACCATGATGTGAAGGAATAAATCATTGTTATAAAACCTAGAAGAAAAATACAAGAGAGGATAAGATAGATCCAATGCACGACATACAAATGTTGGGTTTTCCAAATGATTTAACTTAAATGGTTATTTTTTAAGGGGTTGGTAACTAATGGTAGATTATCCTAATGAATTAGGTTCCAAGGTTAATTGCAGCAATATTATGAATAATCGTTGAATAAATATAAACAAAGATAAACAATGCAACAAAGTACTAGTAATGATAGGGAGAATAATACTTAGCTAATATTCTAAATTTTGTGTTAATATGGTCTGACCTGATGATTGGGGAAGGATGGAAATGATCCGACAAAGCTTCGCTACTAAAACTTTGTCTTAAAGAACTTCCTGGACCAAAGTGTATGGTACGGCCCAAAGAATACCTTGTTATGGACCTTTTTTTATGCCCTTATCCCTTTGCACTTTTAGCTTCTGAAACTTCTTAGGTCTATACATTACTTCATGATATGCTTATGTCTGTAATTTGGACCTTCAATATTGTGTGATGCTCATTGTACAACTGATTGAATCTTCAAAACCCTAGATGGTGAAGGAGTCCTGCAAAACAAACATTAGCTGGGTTGTGAGCACCCTTGTGCATCACCGACATTGCCACTACTCCGAAGAGGGCTCAAACCACATGTCGTTCTTTCCTAGCATGTGATATCTAGAATGTAGGAAACCATATTTATAATCATGACCTTGCAATAATGTTATTATACTTAAACATTTTCCTTAGTTTGACTTGAATTTGGTAATGTGCCTTTTGTACTTACAGGTATGAGTGGATGACTACCCTAGAATGAGTATGTAAAGTATATGGAGATCAAGGGAGTAGTTTTACTTGTGATTGCTCTTTGTATTTTCTCATTGAAATGTTAGGAGTCCAGTAAGTAGGATGTCATCTCTAATAGAGATGGATAACTTGTTTATATATGTGTTCTAGATCTGGAGAACTTGAATAAGGAAGACTAGAAGTGTATAAAAGAAGTTAAAATTATAAAGAGTACCATTATAAGAAGAGGACCAAATAAGTTGGGTTAGCCCATAATGTATGCGTGTTATGGCCCTTTCTGGACGTTATGGTCGAAGATGTGCGTGTGAGTAATCTGAAAGTTGGAATTGTAACATGTGAGGGTATAACTTGATTTTATGGATTAATATGATTGTTGTGTGAACAAATAGGTTGTATGTGCATGCAAGAATGAGTGGGATATATCTAGGAATAACAAAATTGACTGAATCGAGCAAGTGTGGGCTAGTGCAAGAGTGTTGTACAATTTGTGTTGTTACAAGACATGACTTACAAAAATGAGTGTTTATAACTTATGATGCTTCATAGGTTATCAATGTCACAAATGGGTGGTAATTTAGCTCCAATACTGATGAATTACTAGAGAATGTCATCTCTATTATCATACAAGCATTGGTCAAGTTAGGTCTTTCCTTTTTAGTCGAGAGAAGATCGTTACGACTCCCTTAATTATATTCTCCATGGTTCATGATGTTTTCTTCTTCTTCATCATCACGAGCACACTCATTGGTCCAAATATTCATAATGGGATCTCTATTATTTGTGTTTAATTCCAATCAAACCCTATATCTGGTTTCAGGTGGCTTTGGTTTTTGTTTGTTGATTATATGTGAAATTTGCGTAGGATTTAATTTGAAGGTTGAATGTGTATGGATGTTAGATGAGGTGATGATTGAATGGTAAATAGGTTTATTGATTTTGAGATAAAATATTGATAAAAGTTCTATTTGATATGAGTTAGTCAAATGATAAACCATAAGATTAATTTGATTTTGATTCATGTTGATGTGAGGGTATAAATGATCTTAGTTGATATGATTGATAAGTGGATGATTGATAGTTTGTTGATTGCGGGTTATACACCAGATTTTTGGTTTTATAGTTTTAATCATGTTTGATTTGGGATGATATGGATGATTATATGTGGATTAGAACAAATAAGATAGAAGGTTGGGTGTAATTTAGGATTTGGGATGTTTTAACAAGCTTAGGTTAATATGTTTAAACAAGAACAAATGGTAAGTGGATGTTTGGTCAAATTGGTGGATGTTTGATGTATAATTTATATGACATGGTTGTAAGATAGTATAAACTAAGAGATTTAGATAGGTGTGATTAGTTTGATTGATTGTGTAGTAGATCAATAATTATTAGCCCGTTGATTTAGGGAATGTGTTTGATTAGGATTTTGGTGTGAGGTTTTCAATCACACTAGCCTCGACAACATACAAACAATAACAAGCAAGCCATAAGCCCTACACTAGTAGAAAAGGTTGTGCAACATAACTAGTAGCCCATGGATATACCTCACATAGAGTGATGACAAATTGGTATCTCAAACCTCCCTCTACGCAGTACGAAGTGTGTAGCTTTGGGAATGTTTTGCTCTCTACACTACTAACCATTTGTGGCTGATAGGTCCTAATGCTGGCTATACAAGGCTCACTACATGATTTAACAAAAATAATATTTTTTGTAAAACCCTAATTGCAGAGTCACGTATGATAATAAAATGATAAAGTACAGATTTAACACAAGCAATGAGCTAATAAAATATGAAACCCTGAGTGCAAGACAAAGAGGAATGGACTTAGCTAATTTGCGCTTGATTTGGGACTAATGTAGACTGGGAAAACTGATGAAAAGGAAGGGTAGACCATCGTATCCGTGCATTATAAAATATGGAATTATCAGATAGAGCTAGACACAGGTGCCTGGTTTAGGGCACATGCACTTGGCTACTGGAGTCCACTACTGGATGGCGGTGACTGCATAGGGACTCAAAATCTAATTTCTGGAGTTTCGTACAAGTGTTCATTTTTTATTTCTTGTATGTCACACTTTGGTCATCGAGGTACCCATAACCTGTAAAACAAAGATTCACATGTAAAACCCACAATAATGCATAAAATCCAAAAAAGAAAGATGCAATACGGGGAGTCAGACTGACCCCAACCATCACCTGATAGAGTAAGCTTACAACTGAGCATTGCACTACATCTCAGACTCCATAAAGTTCTTGTGTGTGTGTGTAAAAAACATGCCCTAGGATGCCCTTGTGCAAGTGCACTTGATAACGGGCTAGCTAGATGTAGCAATGTAGATAGAATGTGTGGATGTTGAACTTCCTCTTCTTATGTTGTGTATAAAAAAAGGTAGTCCCTAGTCCTTTGAATGGATCCTAGATGGATGTCTTTAGTGCTCTTAGATGCCTTTGGGTATAAGTTTAGGTGATGATAGTAGATGCTTAGAGCTTGGTCCTTTATTTTGGTCTCATAGCTTTGTATTTATATGATTCCCTTAGTTGAATTTCATAATTAACAACTGGAAGGCAAACCTTGCCCAAAAGATAAAGGAGCCCCAAAAAGAGTGAGTAATGTGGAAAGAGGTTAGGGGCACTAAGAGGGGACGAAGGTGCCTGAGCATTGGCGTCCTGGTTGTGCAGTGGTGTCTAGAGTCATGAAAGATAAATCAATAAAGCTCTGACTAGGAAGTAGGGTGTGCATGACCAGATAGAATAAGAAACACATAAAAGAGGCCAAAGATAGTTGTCAATTGCTATTTTTCTCACTTAGGAATCATATAAATGCAAGTATGTATTTATAGACCTAGAAATGTACCCAAATGCATAATTTTGTGTCTACATTTTCCCCCACTTTATATTATTGAGTGAATACTCGATAACATAAAGTAGATAAGAGATGTGCACTTGATAACCATGTTGAATGTGATGGAGATAGCATTTCGAAGAGACAAGTGAAGCATGGAACGAATGCAAAATGAAGCATGGAAGCTAAGAAAGGAAAGTGACATGAGGGATGTTTGTGTATGTGTTATATCGTATTGTACCTATTGTTGTAGCTTGTTGAAGCCTACTTCTTGTTGCGTATTAAGGATGAACTTATAAAAGAAGAGTGAAGTACTCAAAGATGTGTATATGCTCTGTGTGCATGTCATATCGCAACCTTTTTAGGCATTGCAGGATAGTACATCTATCAGTTTTTTCTAGGGTTTCTCGCCCTCTAGGAACTCCTATATAATGTCCTCTTCCACTTATGGCCTTTGTTGGGATGAGAAAATGAATAAGTGTCAGAACAGGAAGGAATGCACATGCACATGGAAATAGAGGTAGCCCGCGGGAGGATGCACATAGAAGTTGAGGAACAGGGTTACACGCAAGACTGCGCAGGAAGGCAAATTAAGGACTTGGCCATTTTCCAGGAGCAGGCTAAGTATAGACTTAAAGTTCTCATCACATAAAGGCTACCTTGGTGAGCAAGCATTGGTTATTTTGGGATCAAGTACATGTAAACTAAAGATCAAAGCACATGCATGGATTAGTTATTTAGAGGATAAGGCAGGGAATTATTAGATAATCTATTATTAACAACTATTTTGTGAAGCATGCATGCAAGTATACATGACTATTTTGAGCATGTCTATTAATAGGAAATGCATGGGTGGTGAAGGGCAAGTACCTACCCCTATGTGTGTGTGTGTGTGTGTGTGTGTGTGTGTGTGTGTGTGTGTGTGTGTGTGTGTGTGTGTGTGTGTGTGTGTGTGTGTGTGTGTGTGTGTGTGTGTTGTGCGCCTTTGTTTAGAGAGATCACAAAATCTTGAGTTACTAACTATTATGTTTGAGTTTTGTAAGTCTTTTGTATGCATTTATGGTCTAAGATCTATTTCCTGTGCATGTTCTAGTGTTTTGGCACATTGATCAACATGTATTCAACTTTTTTGATGTAATACCTTTTGTTATAATGGATTATGGAGGATGGATTATGATCATCGATGTGTCTGAGTATGGTGAATTCATGGTGCAATTGGTATTAATTGTTATATGATCTGTTATGTTCCTTATTACATGTGTTTCCAATTGAATGTATGCAATGAGTTATTCTGATTTAGTTAGTACTTGGTTAAATATCAACATGGATTTGCACACTAACATCTTGACAAACAAACATGAAGGAGGGACCTGGTAGCTACGTGCACTTCAAGTGAGCATTTAACCCTGCTAAATGAGGTGCCAACGCATATAGCATTTTATTGGGAAATAAATGACTACATTTTGGTTTCATTGCCTTACCTTACCTTGTGAAGAACTTGTGTGTTTTTAAGAGCAAAATTAAGTACAGAGCTAGAAAAATTGAGTGACCCAGGTGAAAACATTCAACCTAGAATTAGAGCTCCTTCAGAGGGAAGTTGGAGGCTTAAGGAGGGCATGGAAGTTGTTTATTACACAAGGGTTTGCATAATTTATGATTAGGGTTTACATAGTTCTTTGGGGTTAGAATTGACGAGTTAGGGCAAAAAATTATTTAGATCCCTTGAGAAAGCAAGGTATCTTACACAGAAGGATAATAAAGTCACATAAGGATAACCATTGTGTTGGTTAGTATTAGAGCGCACAATGACACCAAGGAAGGTATCAACTATATCACCAAAAGGAAAAGGAAAAGGGAAGGGCAAGGAAAATCCTGTAGTGGTTGAGGATGTCCATGAGGAGTTGTATTCCGAGATGCAATACCCGGATGGAATGCTTTTGGGAAAAGATTGTGTTTTGCATGTGCGCAAAATGACAGTTAGTGATTACAACCATCACACTGATGCGAACCTGCACGAGATAAAAGTTGAGTTGATTTGAAGGACAAAAGAGAGGATTGCAAAGGATAAGTCAATTTATGACGACGAGGGACATCACATCTTGCAAAATACGGGAGTTATTTAACTATACGAACTTCCCTATTTTGGCAAACCTAAGTGGATCTATCAATGGTTAATGTCGCACGTTCGTAAAGATTTATTCTATTTCATTGGAAGGAGGATGCGTCTTATCGCACCTTTAATTGGAAAATTTACTGGACTCCACAACATAGGGATATAACTTCCATTAGACTTGGACGATGATGATGAATTGAAGAAGACTGCCAAAGCAATGAACTATCGGTGGGGAGGGTGCGTCATGGACATCTCTAAACTGGATGATCCTGTTATCAGGATGGTCAGGTGTTTGCTCACAAAATTAAATGGACAGGAAATATGGGGACAAGTGAACAAGTGGTGGATCCATGTTGTGAAGAAAATCTCATAATGCACCGTGTACAACCTTATTGGGTTTATCGTTGAAGAAATCATTGAGGATGCGCGTGTCGGTGCCAAGATAAATTTTGGTAACATCTTACTTTTGATTGTGTTTTATGAACTTGGGGTGTCATATGACCCTAATGACAAAATATGGGAGCTTCCTAAGGAGAACACCTCTCTTGCAAAAATATTTTGTAACTACACCTGTGATAGTAATATCACTCCTGCATATAAGGCCAAAGGAGATAAATGGTACAATAGGATGCGCGGGGCATTTGGGGTAGAATGATGCATTCCTAATCAACTACATGGGCAATTAAAAGGGAAAGATGAGTTTGTTTTCTATCAACACTTTTGCATTGGCCATTTCTTTTGAATGATGGGTTGAAAAGTCCTTGGTGCAAACTTTTGTTTTCTTTCACAGCGCGTTATTTCTAGACTAAGATGAACAGATTCACTGAGGTGGGAAAACTGAGGATTGATGCTGATAAAGTTGATTATGAGTACCACACCTTGCATAAAACACTTATTTATCCTAATAAAAGCACGTATGAGGAGACATTGATATCAGATGATATCAATATGTCTATGTTGATTACCTTGGCAATTGTGAATGTGGCGGTGGCAAAGGTTTATACTTACCTGAAGCCGAAACAAGTGGATTTGAAGTATGTGGAGGATGATATAACAATTCCATAGGATCCTACATGAAAGAAGAATGTGGGGTTGAAAATAACATGCAAAGAGACTCCCCCTGCCAATGAAGAGGAAAAAGGAAGTGATGATGAACCTCATGTTCAGAGCACAACTATAAAGAAGACATCAACGTGCAAGGAGTCAGAACCAAGTACAAATATGAAGAAGAAATAGAAGATCGTGTCCAGTGAAGACACAAAGGAGGTTGTGAGGAAAGAAGAAGAGGCTGGGAAGGATGGGGAAGAGGAAGTGATGTAGAAAGATCCTTTGTTGCATGAAGTTGAGGAGTCATATGTGGAGGAGCACAATGCACATTATGAGAAGATCTCAATCATGGAGCCAATAGTGGAAGGTGTAGATGAAAAATCAAGTTAGCATGCACAAATAAAATGAATATGAAACCAATTCAAATGCAACATGAAAACTCAACAAATCAACTACCTCATATCAAGCAAAGATGAAAGGAAGAGGAATTATACCTACACTTATCGCCTAACATGTAATTCTCCTTCCTTGATGGTTGGATATGCTTGAGGATGATTGATTGCTTTAGATTGGGATGTGGATGCACTTAGATAATTGATGAATATTTCTTGATTATTGCTTGATTGATGAAGATTGGTTGAGGATGGATGATTGATGATCAAAAGATGAAGTAGCAAGATGATGGCCTCCCAAAAAAACTTGCCACTATGGAGGATTAGAGTGCAAATTTATAGTTTGTGAGTGGCAAATTCAATAGATAAGATTGAGTCATGTTGGATTGAGATCAATGGTGGAGGATTGATGAGAATAATGGAGGATTCTAGAATGGAAATCTCTAGAATTTGTGAGGACTCTCCATTGAATTAAAAATTCAATGGAATAGTGTAGATTCATTTTAATATTTGAAAATGAGAGGGAGAAATGGATAAGCTTCTAGATTTATAAGCCTCTAGATTTAGAGATGAGGATGTGCACATGATTGGGATTAGATTAGGTTAAATAAATATGATTAGGGACATGATTTGATGGAAAATTTAGGTGTATGGATGTGTAGGGTAGGTGGTAGGTGAGATTTAGGAATATTAAATTACTATAAATGTTAATGAAGGATTTAAAATAAGATAATATGATATAACAATGGATTAATGATATTAATGATGAAAAGGGTATGTAAGATGGATCAAAATGATAAATGATGATAATATGATAGAGGGGAAATATGATAAAATGGATTAATTAATAATAATTAATCTAGTGATTAATTATTATATGGATGATGTAATGAATAATAATAATAATACTAATAATAATGATAATAAATGGGTAAATGGATGAATTAAAATGGTTTAAAGAGTGATGAGGCTAAAATGTAGAACATGATTAATGTTAATTAGTCACGTAGACATTTTAGGTGTCTACAAAAGGGCTTGAGGCTCCCATCACTTCGATTTTGGAGGAGAAACATGAGCCTACCAAGGAGCGCAGCGTTGAGATGGAAATTGAGTGCAATATTAAGAAAGAGGTAGAGTGCATAATAGAGTGCATTTTTGAGCATGAGATAGAGTATAGGGGAGAAGAGGAACAAAAGATGGGTGAAGGAGAATCATGTAGTGCAACGAATACCTTTGGGTTGAAATTTCTGAAAGGGACCCATGGGAAGAATAGGAAGCCAAGGCACACACCTCAGGTCCCAATGATGCAATATTATGATGATCCTAGTAAAGTGTTGTGTATAATATATTAAAACACAATGGCAACAAATGATCTCTTCTGTTGGTCATTCTTTAAGAAGGAGCTAGCCTTGTTGTGCACAAGGAAGATGCTCTCTTGGGAATTTTAGTCACATATGGAAGAGCCATAGTTCGAGGTTAGCGCACAAGAAATAACTGAGACTCGACTCAAATCTACACTAGGGGAGGCATACCTGATAGTTGATGCATAGATGCTAATAGACAAACAAGCATGTAATGTGCTTAATAAACTATCGATGGACATAGGGGTCATAATTTTTCATAAGGACTCTCGCATAAGGAATTTGCACAAGGAGATAGAAGAGAAAGATAAATAAATAAGAGAGAGGGACAAGGAGATCAAGGAAAATGACAAGATCATCACGCAAATAAAGTAGGAAGGGAAGAAAAGGGGAAAATGCATGCAACATATAAGAAGGTATAATACATCACAAATGCAATTACACTCACATGCATGGATCTGCTTGACCAAGTCTAGCCTTCCTATGAAACTACACTTCATTGTTTAGAGGAGTTGGCGTACATGATCACATAGGATAATAAGGTCCTCACAATAAAATCTGTAAAGGAATTATTGGTGTAATAAAAGAAGAGTGACAGGGAAGAAATCAAGAAGTACCTCGTGCAATATGATGAGCTAACAATAGAGACTAAGAAGGTCGCGACGAAAGTAGGGTTTTTTTTTTACCAATGCCAAGATTTCAACTAGGTGGTAAACATGTTAACCCCTAGGGATGAGGCCAAATTGAAGGAAATCCACACCAACATGAGAAATAATAGGGTGAAAAGGGAAAATTTGCTGGCAGTGATAAAATAGAAGTGGGATAGTCTAACAATTTTAAAGGGCACATATAAGGATAGACTGAAGGAATTTTTCTCTCATGTTACGAATAGGATGGATGCGTTAAACGATGCAACCAAGTAGCTGGAGGGCCTCATTAAACAATTGAAGGGAAGAATTGATGAGTTAACCCCTGCAGAGGTTCCTGACATAGTTGATGTCACAACTGTCAAGGTGACTAAGGAGTTAGAAGGGTGGAGAGAGTTGGAGAAAATATTGGTTAGGGAATTTCCAATCCTGCTTCCACCTAAGGAGGACTGATTCTTTCATTCTTTGATGGACTTGTATTCTTTATTCTTTGTTCCTTTATTCATGATGGGCATACTACTATTCGTTTTGCATAACAATCTCTAGTGTTGCCAAGGACAGACAACATACCTAGTATGGGGTAATGTTGGGATGATAAAATGACTAAGTGTCAAAATAGGTAAGAATGCACGTGCACACAGAAACAAAGGTAGCCCACGGGAGGATGCACACAAAATTTGAGGAACAGGGTTATGAGCGAGACAGCGCAAGAAGGCAAATTAAGGACTTAGCCATTTTCCAGGATCATGCTAAGTATAGACTCGGAGTGCTCATCGCATAAAGGCTACCTTGGTGAGCAAGCATTGGCTATTTCGGGATCAAGTACATGCAAACTGAAGATCAAAGCACATGCATGGATTAACTATTAATAGGATAGAGCAAGGTATTATTGAATAATCTATTATTAACAACTATTTTGTGAAGCATGCATGTAAGTACACATGACTATTTTGAGCATGCCTATTAATAGGAAATGCATGGGTGGTGAAGGGTAAGTCCCCACCCCTATATAAATTTGTTGTACGCCTTTATTTAGAGAGATCATGAAATCATGAGTTACCAACTATTCTGTTTGATTTTTGTAAGTATTTTATATGCAATTATGGTCTAAGATATGTTTCCTGTGCATGTTCCAGCGTTTTGGCACATTGATCAACATGTATTCAATTTTTGTGATGTAATACTTTTTATTATAGTGGATTATAGAGGATGTATTATGATCATCGATGTGTCTGAGTATGGTGAATTCATAGTGCAATTGGTATTAATTGTTATATGATATGTTATGTTCACTATTACATGTGTTTCCAATTGAATGTATGCAATAAGTTATTATGATTTAACGAGTACTTGGTTAAATATCAACGTGGATATGCATGTTAACATCTTGATAAGCAAACACACAGGATGAACCTAATAGCTACGCGTGCTTTGGGTGAGCATTTAACCCTATTGAATGAGGTGTCAGCGTGCATAACGTTCTATTGGGAAATAAAAGACTACAACCTAGTTGTTGAAGTCATGGCTAAAGGTTTTGGAGTCTCGAACAATGGCACCACCACCGAAACACCCCCAAAAGTTCATCCCAAAGGTCTTCCATGAGGTAATGAATCTCCCCCTGCTGTTGCTTTTCCCATTCCTGAGTTTAATGGTGTATGCTAGTGGTTAGAATATTTTTGTCTTATTGGTTATTTTATGGGTCTCATCCCCTCTGAAAGCATTCTAAAATCTTGGATTACCTCGGCCTATTCCGCTCATGGCATTCGTCTTGAGAGCATTTAGAACATGACCAAAGGGTTCTTCCTTTTCCACTTCTCTAACCCAGCGAATGCCCCATCCATCCTTAACTATTCGGCCACTTGGTATGTTCATAAAATTATTTTGGTTTTATCTCCATGGACCAAATATTTTGTGGTTTATGATTATGCGGTCATCAAAGTGTCAGTTTGGGTGGAGTTTCCTAGCCTCCCACTTCCTTGTGTTCACTTTTTACATCAAATAGCTTCTTTTGTAGGGCGTGTGGTCTGTATAGAACCCCAGAGGTTTTATAACGCTCAACCACATAAGCGTGTTTGTGTTGAAGTCAACCTCTCCTAAGAACTTAAGGAGTTTACGAAGATTCAAATGGGAGATAAATAATACTCCCAACATATCATATACATAAACCTACCTAATACTTGTTTCCGGTGTCAGGCCTATGATCAGAAGATCAATAATTATCCTCTTTATGTCCCATGTAACTTCCTAATGCCTAAGGTGGTACCTAAAGTGACCAAACCCCATCAGGAGGAGGGGTGGAAAACAGTTAGAGGAAGAAAGAATAAGAACAAGCCAACCCAAAGCAAAGTCCTTGGCTCAAACGACTTGAGCGAGCTAGTTGTTAAGGAATAAGCCCACCGCCAACACCTCAAAGAGCCAGTAGTTTCAGATGACTCGCATGTCCCTTGCCTAAATTCTTTGGCACGCTCTAGGCAGCCTTGGTTCTCATGGACCAAACTAATTCCATACGTAATTCCTCGACTCTTTCATCTTCTTAGTTACTGCTAACATCTGGTTCATAGGGCCCAAAGTCCTCCTTGCCACTCTCGAGATCATAGCCCAACTTATAGTGTGGACTTTGTAGAGGAGGAATATAGTATAGAATATGTCAGGAAAAGGAAATTGAGCTTCAAAATTTCTTGAAGAGTAATAATGCTCAATTTCTGTATGATGCTTTAGAGGGCTTAGATGAGGATGGTATGGCCCTTGACAACCATTTACCATGAATTTCATATCATGCATTGTGCGGGGTCTTACCAACTCCAAGCTAAAGTATATTGTTCTGATGCTCGTAAAAAAATTGCCAATTTTGATATTTCGTGTTTGCAGGAAGTGAAAGT
Source organism: Taxus chinensis (assembly GCA_019776745.2). Lineage (NCBI taxonomy): Eukaryota > Viridiplantae > Streptophyta > Pinopsida > Cupressales > Taxaceae > Taxus > Taxus chinensis. The sequence goes on along the minus strand of CM034152.1, from coordinate 146,744,730 downwards.
TACAGGTTTTCAGTTAGCGATGGTTTGCTAATCCATCTGGCCTGAAAGCCTGACATTATGCAGTAATCATGATGGGGGGTGTGGGTGTTTAATATCCCTTTTTTCTCATAATTGGCGTCCTTTTTTTATGGATCATGATGTCGACCCTACCAATCGTGTCAAATGGGTCTTATTTAATATTGACAGCTGCCCTTTTGGCTTCATTAACATTTACACCTCTAATGATGCAGCTAAAAGGGCCGATCTTTGACAGTGTATAACCAGTGCAATCCCCAATGCATATTGGGTTATGTGCAGTGACTTTAATATGGTAAAGTTGCCCATGGACAAGTACGGGCACTTACCTATGAGATAGACAACTAGATAAAGGGAGACCTGGTTCTATATGCATAATCAACTTGCATTTTATGACCTTAATGCCTCTCGCACTCCCACCTATGAAGCTTGGTTCACTTGGTCCAATCTTCGAGGAGGATCGGATCGGGTCCTTAAATGACTCGATCGTGTTATGATGTCAACTCAAGTTTTTATTATTTTTACAACATTTATTCCCTACTTGTGGAAGTAATGCTAGATTTTGTCCTTTTTGGACCACTCCCCTATACGATTTCATATCACTTGGCATGATAGGCAACCTTTTTGTCACAAAGGTCAATTTTTTCTCAATACTACCTTGATGGAACATGGTCCCACCCTTAACCACATTAAACATGTGTGGAATTTATCTCCTCAGCCATGTCATTGCTAGAATTACCATCCTTCTATGTGTGTCAGTTGTAACCAATGGTGGGAGGATGTTATGACTAGGATGACTAGATTCCTCAAAATCTATGATCTACAGTTGGCCTAGATTAGACGCCGCTCATACTCCACTACCTCCTCTGCTCTTAGTTGAGCGGAGGTGGTGCTTGAAGGAAATCCTTTCTCTAAAAATTTGTAACTCTAGGTAGAATTGCAGACAATTACAATGCTTGGGGATCTCAAATCCATGCCTATCTACACTGGCTTAAGGTGGGGGATCATGTGTCTAAGGAATTATTTATTTCCCTCAATTCCAAGTAACATTTTCAACAAATTCGGGCCATTCATGATGGAAGAATTTGGGTTTTAGATCCCTAACTTATGTTGCAGGCCTTTGTCAACCATTATAAGTTGGGTTTTCAAGCTCAAGCCCCCTCTAAAGAATGACAACCAACTCTTGATCAATGCATGTTTGTTGTGTCTTACATACTCACTTTGGTTCAGAAGGTGGCTTATGACTGTATGCTCACGATTAATGACCTGCATGAAACAACCATGCAAATGGCTAATGATAAGGCTCTCGGGTGTGATGGCTTCCCATGCGAGTTTTATAAATCACTTTGGGATATTGTTGGCCCAGACCTTCATCATGTCTATCTGGAAGGATTTTAGAATCAGTCACTGGGCATGCATATCAATAAGGGGAACATCAAATTCATCCCTAAATCAGGGGATCGCGAGAAAATTACTAATTGGCGACTTATAACCTTGCTTAATGTCTCATGCAAGATTATCGTCAAGGCCCTTGCGATTCAGATGCATCATATCCTTCCTGTCATCATCCAATTAGAGCAAACCAGTTTCTTTCAGGGGCACTACATTCTTGACAATATCATCATTGTTTGGGAAGGCATGGAATGCACTCGCAGATCCAACCAATCTGCTATGTTCATTAACATTGACTTTGAGAAAGCTTATGACAGGATTGAATGGTCGTTTGTTCTTATCATGCTTCAAGCCTTGGGCTTTGGCCCTATTTTTATTCAATCAGTTTGAATGCTCTTTACCAATGCATCTACCCAAATCACCATTAATGGCCACATCTCTGAGCCTTTCAACCTCTTTCGCTCTATAATCTAAGGTTGCCCCTTGACACCTACTCTTCTCGTTGTTAAAGGTTTTGTGTATTTACTTGCCTAAGCTAAATCTCAAGGGTCAGGGGGATTACATTGCCTTCTGCAAAAAGATCCCAATTACTCAATGAACACTTTACAGATGACTCCTTCCTTACCCTTACTGAGGAAGAGAACAATATCCATGATGTCATGCATTGTCTGGATATTTTCTGCTTAGCTTTTGGTTCTTCTATTCATTGGTGAAAAACACAGTGTTATCGACAATCCTTTCTCCCCATGCCCTCTTGGCTGGCCTCATTTGATTGGAAAATGTTATGCCATGGTGAGATGTTTAAATTTCTTGGTATTCCCTTTTCCTTCCAAGCGTTGATTGCAGAGCTTTGGCAATATGTGGTTTAATGGGTGGCCAAAAATCTAGAATACTGGATTACCAAACCGCTGATGTTAGTGGGGAAATTCCAAAATTGTTCCAAATTCCTTGAAGCCACCCATGTCTATTACTCATCCTGTTGGGTGCCCTCCAAAGCTTCAGTGCAGAAATTGGAAAAGCTTCTTAAAGATTTTCTCTGGGCTAATGCCTCCTCTGGTAAAGGGTTTCACAGAGTTGCATGGGAGACATGTTGCCTTCCTCGTGAATCTGGAGGGATGGGTCTAATCGACATTTTACGACAAGGGCAGGCACTCTGGGGGAAATGGATAATTCAATGTATTGAGGTCCAAGAAGCTTGAAAAGTGTTTCTACATCATGGCATACAAGAAGGCTCCCCTTATGGCCGCCCAACCTAGAAAGGTCTTGTGTTTGCCAATCTTCTCATTGTTGCGGTGCCTATCAAAGTTGTTGGCACATTTGTGCTTAAAATCATTTGGAAAGAATGGGAAAAAATCAAACCATGACTTCAATAGAAAGGCAACATATTCTGTAATGGCCTTTCCATCAATTAATAATCCTTATGGTGGTCACCTAGCATTCAAGTTTAGGATCGATGTCTTGCAGAAGTCCCTGGAATTCCTATGCTCAAGCTCTTCAAGCATGGAATTTTCTCTATTCAAGATCTCTATTGCAAGCACACACAATTTTGGTGTTCTTGGAATGAGCTTAGAGCTTGATACAAACTTACCACCCAGGATTGTGCTAGTATCACCGAAATCATTGATTTAGTCCCCGATCATATGTTGCACAAGATTTTTATGTGTTCCTCTCGTCCTTGGTGGATGGACTGGAAGTGGTACGTGGACACCCCATTCCAGAATTATTCATCTAGTAAGGGATATCTGTGCCTCTCACCACATTTTCCCATGGTTGAAAAACTCACCTCTATGTGAGGGCTTCATTCTTCTCCTTTCTGATGGAGACGGAGGTTCAACACAGTCTAGTCTACTTGTGTGGAGCCTAAGATTGCACTTTTTTGTGGTGTATATTACATCAAGGTCTTCTGATTGGCATCTGGCTAGTTCAAATTGGTGTTCTGGACCCCAAATGTCCTCTCTGTGGTCACTTGGAAATCTTACTGCACATGCTCTAGTTTTGCTCCAAATCCTAACAGGCTTGAAATTGGATTCATTCATTCTTTTCCCCCCTTCGGCCAGAGTGTTTCACTTGACATCATATTCTTTTAGGAGATAGCCACATATTACCTCACATGTTTTCTCAAATTTGGCATGCTTTTAGAGGGGAACTTTTGTTTTGGTTATGGAAAGAACGAAATGATTTTTTATTTTCTAATACTGGAGTTGATCAACAATTCTCCTTGTATAATAAATTGGTGGTTATCTCTAATGTGTTGTTGTAAATTCAACTACAAGATAATAAGGTGGCCCTAGAGGTGGAGCACCTGCATACTCTTCTGTGACATTGGGGTGATTCCTCGTGTAATATGGCTCGGAAGCCACCTACTCCCTCTTGACACTCTCCATCGTGCGGCGGCCATCCCCGTGGAGGTCGTCGGAGCCACTCCCAGCAACGTTCTTTCAGTTGTGATTGCTGGTCTCAGTGCAGTCAACTACGCATAAGTATTTCTCCAATAACTCTCCACTAGGGTTAGGGCTCCCCTCTCCTGTTTGTCAACTCATTTGGGGCCCACCTGTGGCTCTCAATCCACACACCCATGATGGTGAGCTTGTCACCTCCACCTCCACCGTTGTCGGATAAGGTCCCCTAGACAGATCTTGTCATTTCTCCCACGCAGGATGTTGCTGAAAATGAAGAAGAAGATCCTTTGGGCTTGGGTTGGGATATGCCAGACACTAGCAAGGACCTTTCTGGTCCTGGGTGGCCAAATGATCATGATCCCCCTCAACTAGTATTTTTGTTGTGGTGGCTTGACATCGATGGTTCTTTTGTTGTTTTGATGTAATCCTAAGGTGTGGTCTAGTTTGTTTGTGGCTTTGGGGTGTGCTCTTATACCGCCCAATTTTTTTACTTGGAAAAATCTTGTATCATGTTTCTTTTAATATAATATAAGTTCTTTTTCATCAAAAAAAGATGTGCATATGAAAAAATTGCATAAGTATGTAAAGCATGTGAAAGTGTGTAAAAGTAGTAAATGGAAAGTGTGCACGAGATTTGGGAAGAGCGAAAAGGATAGAAAATGTCGTGAAATGTTGTAGAAGAGTGAGTTTTTTGGGCGATCTCATGACAAGAGCAAGTTTTTTTGGCGATCTCATGCCAAGAGCGGGTTTTTTGGGCAATCTCGCATCAAGTGCGAGTTTTTTGGGAGATCTCACGCTAAAGAGCAAGTGTTGGGGAGAGAGGTCTAGTGTTACTCTCCTTCCATGAATTTTCCTTGATTATATACCACTGCAGATGGTGTGATCATGTTTTATTCATGTTGTCCCTGATTTGTTCCATATGTATTGATTGTTGCGATTGAAAAGGAGATAAAATGCATTCTGTTTGCTGGAGGATTGTGCTTGTATTGTGAAATTGTTGTAAATTGTGTTGATCTGAGAAGATTGTTGTGTGTTCCCCCAGGACATTAGCGCCAAGGGGAGGACACCTGCATCTAGGTGCTCCTGTCTAATCACGGGTGTTGGTGTCCGTGTTGTACTAAGGACCCAAGTCAAGTTTTGGGTCGTTCTGTGACTATATGACTATTATGTTCCTGTACTATGCAGGTCTGTACTATAGCTATGAATTGTTGTATGGGGTGAGTAATTCACCCAACATATGCCCCCCCTCATTTGGGGTGCATGCGACGTTGTTAGGATAATGTAGCCTAAAGAGAGGACCTGATGCTGAACTGTATTATATCCCTATAGGGGGGAAGGAACGTGCATGGTAAAAACCAAGGCACATGCAAACAAAGTGGCTTGATAAATGTGTTAGTAGCAAAAGTAGCAAACGTGTCATAGAAAAATGGTGTAACAAGCAAGTGCATATACGATGGACGATGAAAAGCGGGTTTTAGACATGGGGCATAGATCACAATGTCACAAGACAATTAGGGTCGAAGCGGCCAAAAACATATAAGCAATGATTAAGCAAGACATAGGGCATAGCCTGCCAAAAATGGTATATAATATTAAATAATGAAAAGCAAAGTGTAACAAACAACCATGGTGGCATATAGTCCTACAAAGCAAATGCTGCACATGAAACACCCGTTAGCATGTTAAAAAGATAAGAAGTATGTCAAAGCATGTATGTACCGATAGAAAATGACACGTTTTAATAACGCCTGTGATGTGTAAGAGTAGTAAATGTAGATGCCCCTAGGAGCATATGTGGGACTGGTAAGAGGTATAGTGCCAAACATCATTGTTGCATGTACAAATCTGTCAGAAGTTTGGATTCACAACTAAGGATCGAGTGAACACTAATGTGTATATAGAAAATATATTGACATACTAAGTATCCATCTAACATGGGAAACATAGTGTACATGTAAGTAGAAGCAAGCAAGAGTACGTGCAACCAAGATATGTAGTATGTTGCGTACAAGTGAGATGGAATGGTATGCAACGTGAATGTGATAGGATCAACTTGCCCTGGGATTCCCTTGTAAAAGTGCACTTGATAACGGGCTAGCTAGATGTAGCAATGTAGATAGAATGTGTGGATGTAAAAATGAACTTCCCCTTCCTATGTTGTGTATGTAGAAAATGCATTCCCTAGTCCTTTGAATAGATGCTAGATGGATGCCTTTAGTGCTCTTAGATGCCTTTGGATGCAAGCTTAGGTGATGATAGTAGATGCTTAGAGTTTGGTCCTATATTTTGTTCACATAGTTTTGTATTTACATGATTCCCTTAGTTGAATTTTGTAATTAACAACTGGAAGGCCGACCCATAAGAAAATAAGATGCCTAAAAGATAAAAGAGATCCAAAAAGAGCAAATAAAATGGAAAGAGGTCAGGGGTGCCCAGAGGGGACGAGGGCGCCTGAGCACTGGTGTTCAGAGTCATGAAATATAAATCAATAACACTCTAATTGGGTAGTAGGGTGTGTAAGACTAGATTGAAAATAAGAAACACAAAAAAGAGGCCAAAGATAGTTGTCAATTGTTAGTTTTCTCACTTAGGAATCATACAAATGTAAGTATGTGTTTATGGACCTAGAAATGTACCAAAGTGCATAATTTTGTGTCTACACTAGGTGCGCCCCCTAGTGTAGAAACAAAAACGTGGTGTTCAAATTCCTGATGCAACAATGTTGTCTAAGGCCTGGGTATTGGGATGTGGAAGCCCCTCACTTCATGTCTCCCATGAAGTAGGTCAACTCTTAGCTAATAATGGCAATTGTCCTTGAATTTATATACCATGCCAAAACATGGGGTGTGTTTTAGTGTGTGGTGATGAAATCTACATCATAAGATGCCTAAATACTATTGTAAGTGTGTGGGACTGTAATCCACATCATATTACCCCTATAAATAAAGCGAAAAAGGGAAGCACAAGTTGTTTTTGATCCCTGAGATCATTGAGTGACACAAGGGGATAACATACACAACCTTGCTTTGGGTATACACACACAAAGAGCTATGTAAAGATTATGCAAGTAAATTCCAGACAATATGTAATCAAAATGATGTTTCTATGTTATCTCTTGGATCGATTGAGGTTGTAAAAACACGATTAGTAGTGTAAGGTTTAACTTGATCTTTGACAAGCGTAAGAACCTATAAAACCATGAAAACAACGTTACATAGAGAAAAATCGACGTTGTCAGTTGCAAAAATGATGTGGTTACACAATAAATGACACATGAAAAGACAATAACAATGCGGTCATTTTTGCGTTAGTAAAATGATGCAATTGCTTGCAAAAATGATGCAGTTAGTGAGATAATAAAGTTATGAGTTTTAGGCCAAAATTGATAAGATAGGAAAATATAAGGTCTAAATATGTTATTTACCTAAATAAGATGATTCTAGACTACTGCAAGGTGATTAGAGCTCAAAAATAGTAACATAAAGTTGATAAAACCAAAAGTGCACCTACTTTCACGATAACGACGTAGTTGGATGCGACAATGACATAGACAACAAAAATGATGTAGTTTATGTCGCAAATGTCCAGGTTACTCTTAAAAATGACATTCACTAGTCACCTACACACACAACATGAAATGATGGCCTACTTGCAAAAATGACATTATCGTGAGGAAAATGATGTTACTAGTCATGAAAATGATGTTAGTAGACAACACAAAAAAATAAGAAAGACTCAAATTTCTCAAAATTTTGCACTCTATTTGCTTTGATTTCTTAGCAGATCTTAAATCAAGTCCTACCAATTATCAGGTGATAATAAAAAGTGTGTGGGAGTCCCACTAGAAATGCCAAAATGTGTTAAGTTTAATTGTAAGCATACATAATGAAAGCCATGAAAACCAATCAAGATTCTCTACCCAGAATTGATCCTCAGACCTCAGATTGGGAAAAAGGGACAATGGACTTAGAATAATAACATTTGGATGAGATTTTACCTCACTTTAACTTGAATTTCAATTGATCCTTTGTGGAATGGATTTGCCCCAAGTTTTCTTGATGACAACTTGTTTGATTGCTTGTAGATTAGCTCCAAACACTTGTAGCACTTCATTGTAGTAGGCTTGATTGATTTCCAAGATTGCAAGGTTTGCTTATGCTTCTTTTAGTTAGCTTGCATGGAGGGTGGTAGATGGATTTAGAAAATAATGGAGGGTCAAAATTAATCCATGTTGGATTAGATCAATGGTGGAGGATGAGTGTGAGGGTAGAAGATTCTTGAGGGAGAATAATTAACATGAAATAAAAATTCATGGAAGGTGGTATAATAAGAAGAATAAAGAATTAGAGAATTCTAGAAAGGTGGCAAAGAGCTCTTAGATTAGCTTAGAAATTTCTAGATGTGATTAGTGGTTAATGAGGGATGGTAGTTAACATGAGAAGCTAGGTTAGTAGGCGAGGGTAGGTGCCTTGGGAATATTAAATTCTAAAAATATGTGAGAGGATTTGATTAGTGTTTAAGTGGATGATTAATTGGGATGTTAGAAGAATGGGATAGAAAGTAACGTTAACGTGTAGGATGAATGTTAGTAATATTAGGAGGGGATAGTTAATAAAATTAGTACTGACTAATTTTAGGTGTATATAGTATCAAACAAACAACAAAATGGAAATAGATAGAAGGAAGACAAACCATAAAGCATGCATAAGCCTCGTTCAATGATGTTTGATGTTAATCCATAAAAAGAAAAAAGAAAAATGGCAATTTATCAAACAACATGAGCTCACAAAACATTGATTTTTTTAATCTTGTGCTAATTACAAACCTTAAAAAAGGAAGGAAAGGTTTACAAAGTGGGCTAATCCTTGTTTGTTTTGTAACTCACTTCTTTGTTCATTCATAACTGATGAGCCTACCGATTCACCTCTCTCGCATATGTAAGTGTCATTCGCACGACAAGGGCATAATCAACCAGGTTTTTTTACTGTGGTGTGGAGCAGCTTCCTTCCATACATAAAATCAACATGACAATAGGAATCCACATGCTAAATTGCCTTCTACTGTCGTCTCCCCACATTCAATATTCCTAAGAAAAGGGAAACACCATTTTAAATGTCACAAACATGCAATGTTAACGATGAACAATGAAGCTGTCGTGGACGGTCGTATTCCATTTCAACCTTATTCCTACGATTTTGATAGGTACGACACAAATCAACGGAACGGTCCTCCCCTGTATAATTGGGAACATATGTCGTAGATATGAAATAATAGGTGTATGTCGATGGCTATATAATGCTAGCGCAAAGAAATATCTTTTTGTGTAATAGCTACACATCATATATAAAAGGTTATATCAATTTCAAAATAATGTTTTCTTACAAGAAAACACATGTAGATTATTTGGCACTAACGCGGAGTGTTGACATGAAGTCTAGTTAACATAAAAAAACAAAGGAAAGGAATGCCAACCATTTAGTTAGTTTTGGGTCCACATATGTCTTATAACATGTGAGACTACCTTATTCTCCTAATGTGTAGGCAACACACATACCGTACCCCAACACACATACCTTACTCCAAGGGAATCTAAACTCGTGACCTTTCTTTCTAAATCACAAATTTGTATGGCATTGTTTTACAAACCATTTTACCATAATACACCCACTTACAATCTATAATATATCATAAGTACCTCGATTTGATGTTTTGTTGTGGACTTACATTTACAAAGTAATTGACTTGAAACCAAATTCCATTAAGAAAAGTTTAAACCTCCACTTTAGAGAGGCTATCATAATTTAACTTCCTTACCAAACATGAATTCGTGATTTGTTATGAATTTACATTTACAAGTTAATCAACACCAGATCAAGTCCCACTCTAAAAATGACATGTATATGCCAACTGAGCCTAAATAACCCCAGTTCTTTGTCTCATAAGCTGTATTTGGTAGCCTTGCGGACGTTAAAAAATATCTTTTCTTATTTCTTAAGTTAATCAACCCGAAGGCACCTGAAACCTTGAAAACGCCGATTAAGTTATAAAATAGGCAGCAACTTATAAATCTCCAGTCAATTTATTGTGGTGTGGATAGACCAAGAACAGAGGAAAGAGAAAAATGGCGATGTTGGCGTCTGTGAGGAGGGCTGGTGGCAATGGCCTGAATAGAGGTGGACTATTGTTCAGAGGGATCCAGAGCTTCAGTTTACCGGAACTGCCATATGAATACAGCGCACTGGAACCGGTTATCAGCGGCGAGATCATGAGCTTGCATCACCAAAAACACCATCAAACATACGTTACTAATTATAACAAGGCGTTGGAGCAGCTTGAAGAGGCCTCTGCTAACAAAAATGCCGAAGCCATTGTCTCTCTTCAAAGCGCCATCAAATTCAATGGAGGAGGTAAGTTTAAGTTTAAAATCTTTTTGTTCTATGTTTGATTTTATGGACCCGAGAACTCTTCTCTTGTAAAGGTATTCCTGCTGTTATTCAACTTTTGGGGATAAATCGCTAGGGTTTTGCAAAACCCCGAGGTTTTAGGTTATACTTTGCACAGATTCAAGTGCCTATTTCTGTTGAAGTCGCATAGTAGTTGCCATCATTAGAAAAATAAATAAACTGGGTTTTCATGTTGGTTTTTTTCTTTTCTTAGTTCCTGGGATATCACTGGCCCTGACTTACTGGGGATGCAGAAATTCCCCAAATTCCATGCATAGGTCGCATTAACACGGTTGTCATTAAACACTGGTTTCCTTCATACGGGCACTGGTACACGAATAAGGGTATATTGTATGTAAATGTAATCACCAGAAAATGTGGAGATACACAGATGAAAACAGAGGCCGGGAAGGGGATAGGTACACTATCATTGCCCCTATACTGGAGTTACCTGGTAATTATGGTGGATCCCAATTGCCACAGCTTCTTATGTTGTTTTTTTGCATTATTTATTTTTGAACCTGTTTAGACTTTTCTTTACAATGTATTTCCCTATAATGTTTAAAAATTAGATTTTAATTATTAATTTTTCAAATAAACATAAAGATTCACCAGGCCTTGAAAATCTTCAAATAAATTAGAAAACTGTTATGAGTTACAAAGCAGAGCAGAAAATAGACAAAGCACAGGAGAATTAAAAAATGTAAGCAAGAAAAATTTAAATGCAGAATTTCCCAACAACAGTGAAGATAATTAAATGCTTTCCTTTTCTTATTTCAAAATTTCAAAGATGAAACATATTTAATAACATTGGGACTAGCTCTCAGAATATGGAACTTCAACTATCCCATTGGCTACAAGAAGCTGCAAAGAGCATCTGTCTGTGGTTAGAAAATTTGAAGTTCGCATCATTCCATACATTCTTCTTAAGACAAAAAGTTCTGCCAATTATAATGTTTAACTGTTCTACAGAAATTTATCCATAGGCACTTCTTTTGTCTGTATGTCTCCTATCATTTCTGGAGTTGGCTAGATATTATTCTTTACAAAATTTCTCACCAACAAAGCAAAAATGAAAGGCTATATGCGTTGTTGTTGAATGAAATGCTGGATTCCTATACACGAGGACAGGGCATTCTTCATTTATTGAAAAACAGGTGAAAAACTATATATCAACTTAAAAGAGAGTATAAACAAGTAATTCCAGTATTTACTCCTTCCAGTTATGAGTAGCATCATAGAACCTAACAAGAAAATACCAGGTAGTCCTAGACAGCACACTACTTACCCCACACAAGTGCATAATAAGAATTATAGAAAAACTTAGATCAGTATCAATGCTAGTCACCTGGAACTCCGAAGTATCAACTGATCTAATAGACAGTCTAGAGCCAGTTCATTAGGCATCCCTATCAATCTCATAAGCGTGACAAAGATCATAGAGAGAGAGATGTCTAGTGAGAGCCTCTGCGCATGCTGTTCTAACAAGGTCAATAGGAAAGCAATCTTCTTCTGGTTTTGCAATTCTCTGCTATGCAAATAGAAATACCATAGGGTAGAAACAGCCTTAAGATTCCCCAAAAAAAGGAGGAGAAATGATGTTCGCAGACACTCATATGCAATGTCAAACAAAAATAATAGTAACAAAAAGAAGGGAAGATGAAGAATGATTCCAGAGAGTGGTATGATACAAAAGTCCATGCATTCCCAAGACATTCCATAATTTCCACCTCATCATAACCTAGTGGTTCCAAGCATGTGAAGAATCAACAAGATTATCAAAGAGGAGAGGTTGTGTGAGAAGAGAATTCAAATCATAGACGTCGCCGCCTATAAAATTTATGGGTATCAAGACCCATTTTATCTTCTTTCTTAGAAAGAGACATGTCCTATGCCCCCCACACGTCTAGCATGGGCTTTAATACTCCCAGGATGAAACTTGCACCCTATTCACAATTATATCGAGGTTTGCTCTAAACCTTGTAGTTGGGTCATTAGATACATCTCCCCTCGTTTCGTTGCCTTGAGAGATGAATGAGGTGTGCTTGGCAAGTAAATTGGCTGCCTAATTTGTTTCCGTCATAATGTTATTATAATCTTCAAAGTAGCTTAGAAGCTTGCAAATGTCGACCACTTTCTTTCTGAGTTGCCAATCTTTCATAGCCTTCGTCAAGTTGATATTATTTGTAAGGATTTGAGAATTTGTCTTCACCATGATTTGGAAGGAGGCATTCTTGGCAAATTAATTGGTTGCCCAGTTCTTTTCCTTTGTAATGTGAGTAACTTAATTCCAAGTAGCTTAGAAGCTTTAGAAGCCTGCAAATGTCGACTCCTATCTTTTTGAGTTTCCAATCTTCCATAACCTTTGTTGAATTGATATAATTTATAACGATTTGAGATTTTGTCTCGACTATGATTTTAAGGATACAACTAGCTCTAGCTAATATCAAACCATGCCAAATAGCAAACACTTCCAACTTGGTGGTTTGTTGTCACTTCAAGCCCCTAATTGAACCAAATGATAATGACTCTAAATTGTTTGTGACAAATCCCTTCTCTCTAGAGGGACATGGGTTATTGTGAGAAGCTTTGTTGGTATTCAATTTCATCCAAGAAGCTTGGGGAGGGCTCCATTTAGTTCCTCGATAATTCTTTTTACTACTCCTGTCAATGGGGGACAAGGTGACGCTCATTATTAGGCTTCCACTTTCTAATTAAATATTGACACTACTTTTATTCAAAAAACTAGAAAGGTGGGTTTGGCGTAATTGTTACCACTAAGCACATGCCAAGTTCCTCTTGCTTGGCAAAGGAGAAATTCACGGACATAACCCAAGTTTCCATATAAATGCCCAAAAATTATTGTTTCTCTATTGTACATGACTAGACAAATTTACCAATTATTAGATATTTGTGAAAATGTTCTATTTTTTAAGATTTTTGTTGATTGACTCAATTGAATGCAACAATAGTTGGAGAAGGAAAATAACAACCCTAGTTTTTCCGTAGGAAATTGTGGCTTCCTTTGTTTGAGTGATCATATTTCTGCCATCACAATTGTCTAAATGCTAGTCAATCTTTATCTCATTTGTAACCTCCTCTGTGCTTTTGTCTCATGTATTATGGCTTGAGTTGCTAAGAGAGTTGCATACACCAATATTTCAAAGTAATGCTAAGTTTGGATTAATCGGAGCAAAAAACAACGAGCAAAGGGGAGACAAAAGCACATGTTGGAGCAGTCAAAAAATTTAAGGACATTGAAGAAACTATCAAAGAAGCTTGTAGAGTTGGAAGAAGAGTAGAGGGCAGAAGATTAGCTTGTTATTGTTGAAAAATGGGTGGAGTGAAATTTTCACCATAAAAATAGGGCAATGGTGAAATGGAGGGATATAGTGGAAGTAAATTGATACTTGGAAGAGTGTGATCCACTTGAAGAAGAGTGCATAGTGATATAAAAGGAGCATGTGATTAAATGCGTTCACGGAGAAGTTGAGGATGAAGAGAAGATATTGGGAGAACAATTTAATTGTATGTTACTAGAAGAATTAAATAGGCAAAGAAGAATGCATGGGAGGTGGGGAATATGATTATTCCTCGGAAATGCAAGAAATTGCCTCCCAAGTGTGGTATTGTGCATGAAATAGAGTTGCTACTGATTGTCCATTTGTTAAATATGGTTGATTTATGATGATTGGAACACCAATGGAAGAAAAAATGGAAGTTGGACTTGCTTTCATGATATAACAACACAAATACTACAAGCAACTTTATTAATCAGGTTGAAATACTAGTAGTTGTGCAGTCAAATGTGGTTGCTCAAAAAAATATTTTAGAAGAAAATATCATTTCTAATTCTTTCTTTGTGAATGAGGTAATTATTTGCAATAACTGGGCAAATTTTAAATGAGAAACTTTTGTCAAATTTTGATAAATTGGTAGATGGGAAGATTCTTGGATGGATGAGCAAAGTTGAGCGTAGTGTGAAATTGATATGGAATGTGTAAGGTACTTAGGATATTATTATATTTAAAAGTTTACTAGTTACCCTATGTGTTTCATTCCTTTGTAAAAAGTTTGTAAACTACTATTACGTCTAGTTATTAGGTGGTTAGGATGACACTAGATTGGGTAGAGATTTTATACGAGTTTCCTTATTCATCTGGGATGTATTATTCCATTTCCCTTTCTCACATTGGAATTCCCAACAAAGGGATAAATGAGTGATGTAGTTAGTGATAAGGGGTCAATTGAATGACAACCTTGTCTTGTAGCGTACCACTTTAAACACACAACATTGAGCATAAAATTACTCTTTATTTCTTTGAGTGACTTCATTATAGAGATTACACACTCAACACACCCTCCACCTCACTAACTACAAACATGAAGAAGAGTATACAATATAGTCCCTTAATGGATTGATACAACCACTTTTGGCTCCCTTTCAATGATTCTTGAATCTCCTCTCTCAAAGAGATTGCCTTCTCATATGAAAATGAACGTTTTTTATTATTACTTTTGGAGATTCCCTTCAAAGAGCAAATGCTCTTGGACGTGCTCAAGTTGAGAAACTGAAATGATCTTGGTTGCCACTTAAGTTTTGCAAGTATCGTGCATGAAACTTCCACTTTAAAGAGAATGGTGGTTGTGTATCGGTCCCGATGATTGTGAAATCACCCATTTATGTAGACCAACGTTTTCGCAAATGCCACCTAAGTTGGATCAATAGTTTTGCAACAAAGCAAAATTGTGGAACTGTTGGGGGCCATAATTTTTGCATAAAGACTCAAAATCTAGTGCTTTCTTTTTGAAAGTGCACAACTTTTCAAAGGGAATTGAAATGTGCAATCAAATTCTGATTTGGAGGTGTTCTTCATGTGAATTTTGCCCCTGCGCGGGGCTTATCACTCATGGGCATTTAACAAATGCAACCACTTCCCACATTCTACCAATTAGTGAGAAACCCAACCAATTCGCATCAAACCTTGTGGATGCTTGAAATTGATATCCTTCAGATGCTCTTGATGCCCTTGAAGTGTTGGTGTTGCCTTTGTACCACTTTCTATCATGTCAAAATGAACCGACAAACATGCACAAACACCGAGTCATATTTTTGGGTGATGCAAGATTGGTCATTGACTTTGGATGCTCTTGCATCAGTTAGAATCCCTAGTTTGTAGTATAGTTAGTTATCATGAAAAGGCATATTTAAACGCATCTCCTTTGTGAATACAATTAGTTGGAACATTGCACATTCTATTATGCACACAAGCTTGTAGTGTCTATTTGCAAGGATTTTTGGTCGCACATTAAGTGTAGACATCTTTATTGCTACATAGCTTCTCCCTGAGAGGATCGATCACTCATTCGAGTTCTCGATCCTCATCATTGGTATCAGAGTAGTTCCACGTCAAGGGATTGTAGAAATTTGGGTACTCTCATTTGGAGAGTTGCAACTTATTACTAAGGCGCGGTGAATTTTTTCCTTGTACCCATTGTGATTCACATTTGGATATAGTTTTCTGATTTGTACTGTACATAGGTAAGAGAGTCTTGTTTAAGAATTCAATTTTTGAAGCATCTTGGTGAAATGTCTGATTTAGCTGGGGTATCCTTTGGTTTCATTAGAAAGGATGCCCACATGTGCAAGATATGAGGATTTGAAGTTTTCCAACTTTGCCCTTTTGTGCAGGTACACAAACTTTATAAAATGTATTTGATTTTACAAACTTTATTAATGTTTATAAAATTAATTTTTTAAAAAGAAAAGAGATTAGGGGTTATCAACATTTTGGCCAACAAACCCCTCGTGGCCAACCACTGCCACCTACATGACCTTGTTGCCAATTTGCACTCCCCGTGCATCATCCTCCATTTGTGATGCACTAGAACAATGTTGCACCTTGTTCGCATCATTGAATCTCTTTATTGCCCAAAATTTTACACTTCTGATAAGAGTTGTCCTTAGGCCAATCCATGTTTGCTTGGTGTTGATTGCCTTTCATCACAGACTCGACATTGTTGTTCAAAAACTTGCTTATGTTTTTCGATTGCCATTTAGTTCGTCCACTACTTTAGCGCAGTTTTGTCACTTGTGCACTTGGTAGGTCCCACGGCCTTACCACAAATTTTTGTTCTTTCAACCACCCAACAAACTCCTCATGACTCAAGCTACATTCTGATTGTGCCTCGTACATGGCTGTCGTCTAACACTTGCATTGCCTCCGCTGACAGGTTTGCCATATTCCGTGAGTGCCTCACATAAACCCTCTACACATTCTTCGCTGCCATCGTGTTGGCATCCTTTTTGGCAGACCCCAATGTGCAACAACTATCTCTTTGTGCGTCCACTATTGTTAGTCTATCTAGAGTGGTCCTACCTACTGCATTGTTAGTGATATTTGTTGCACCCATTCACCGGACATTGTATCGTTTGTTGTTAGTTTTATGACCTTTAGTCTACAAGCTATTGTGTCGAGTTGTTGATTAACATGTTCCCACGGTCAACACTGGCCGTTGACTGTCTCCCGACACATGTCATTTGCCACATACGTGTGGCCCTTCTAATTCTGTCAAGGACTAGTTGACACTCGCATGTGCAATCAACACTCGTGTGCAATTTTTCCTCCATGTGGATCCTCAACCCGTTCGATGTCACATAGTTGGGGGTATTACCTTTGTTTAAAAAGCTTTTAATTTTTATGAAGTTATGGTTTATAACTTTAATGTATAAAAGTTTTATTAATTTATCAATTTGCATTTCAACTTTATGATAAGATTATAATACTTATCGTTAGTATTATCAATTCTGATTATAATAGTAATTATTCGAAAAACGAGTTTGATCACAACAAGAAAGATTTTTTTAAAAGCACAATCAATTTTTTTTGGGTTGTTGCACCAAATCCTAATCCCATAATAGATTAAATATGGCGGCCTACGGTGGCATTTGGTTGACCTATATCATCCAAAAGCTCTTTCTAGTGATCGTCTTCTACAACAAACCATCACAACCAATGCATAATACTTCTTTCATGATGTTGTCTACATGGCCATGCAAATCAGCCTTGTTCCATCCACATGGTGTCTTTTCATTCTTCTAGAATATCAGGCTTGAATTAAGGTTTTTGTTCCATTCGATGGATCTTCAGGTATTTGTGTGCTCCGTTATTAGTTGTGTTTCTTTGACATCTACAACTAGGTTCCACAAGGCCTCTTTGTTTCCAATTTCGTGGCCTTCTTTTATTGTGAATAATGCCTAGATGTGACATCCTTGGATCGACGACAATTTGGATTGTACCTTCTCCCATACACTTTCTCTGACTTTGTTGGCAACATGACTGCACTTCAGCGCCATCGCACATTGTTCATCAAGTATGATAACTTTTTCCTTACAAAGATTTTCTTGTTGGACAAATACTATGTAGATCTCTTAATTGCTGCCTTCTTGATAATGCGACTCTTTGGTGATAGATCTTTTTTCGTCATGTTGGCTCTTTACTGGCATTGTTCTCGTTTCCTATTGTTGCAACTATCTCTCTCCTAGTTCTTTTCTTATTGTATGCTTTGGAGGCCAGGGCTTAATTGTAGTGGAGGAAAGATATGGGATGCATAGGGTAGTTAGGATACTATTATATCATGAAGTTTCCTAGTTACCCTACCTGTTTCATCCCTTTGCAAAAAGTGTACAAAGTACTGTTACACCTAGTTATTAGGTGGTTAGGATGAGATTATATTGGGTGAAGTGTTAATATGTGTTTCCCTATTTATTTGGTATGTATTAGTCCACTCCCCTTTCTCATGTTGGAATTCCCAACAAAGGGATAAGTGAGAATCCCTAGTTTGTAGGACAGTTAGTCATCAAATAAATGCCTATTTAAAGGCATCTCCTTTGTGAATACAATTAGCTGGAATGTTGCACATTCTATTAGGCATACAAACTTGTAGCGTTTAAGTTAGGATACTATTATATCATGAAGTTTCCTAGTTACCCTACCTGTTTCATCCCTTTGCAAAAAGTGTACAAAGTACTGTTACACCTAGTTATTAGGTGGTTAGGATGAGATTATATTGGGTGAAGTGTTAATATGTGTTTCCCTATTTATTTGGTATGTATTAGTCCACTCCCCTTTCTCATGTTGGAATTCCCAACAAAGGGATAAGTGAGAATCCCTAGTTTGTAGGACAGTTAGTCATCAAATAAATGCCTATTTAAAGGCATCTCCTTTGTGAATACAATTAGCTGGAATGTTGCACATTCTATTAGGCATACAAACTTTAGCGTTTATTTGTAGGGATTTGTGGTTGCACATTCAATGTAGACACCCTGATTACTACGTAGCTTCTCCTTGAAAGGATTGACTGCTCATTCGAGTTCTCAATCCTTCATTCGGGTTCTTGATCCTCCTAAAAAATGAGGAATTATTTTAGAGGAGTGTGTCGTTGTCAACATGGTTGTCTAGTAGGTGGGTACAATGAAGACCGAGATGAGTGCTTGGTATTGTATGTCAAATTCCAAAAGTATTCTTATCAATTTTAATAAAGTGATGCTGTGTGATTTATTCATGTAGAAGAGGAGCAACGGTTTGGAAATGGAAGTGGAAGTGTAAGCTGTCAATCGACGGTTTGATCAATAGAGGAACCCAAAGAAATAGTTACAATTAACCTCTCTAAACCAAGAGGTTCAAAAGTTCCTTCCAACATGCAGAGAATGATGCATGAGCATATTGGTTGGAGTTGTAACTTTTTCTCTCAAGGTAGATCCTTCTTATAAAGCAAGAAAAATAACTTCAGGCTACATATCTCGTAGAAAACAAGTTAAACAAATTTGTGTTTGATGGGAAAGTGGTTTTACATCAACAATGCAATACATCTACCCATAACCACACAACTAATTACATTCAGATCTAAACAATGAAATCAGATTGAAGTGCCAATTATTGCAGTGTAATAATTGACAAGAGGGGGGGTTAAGTAGATATCTGATTTCACCCAAATCTAGAAATATTTGTTGGGAAGAGTCAACAAAATCAAGGGTTTAAGTGCTAAACAATGAGAACCCAGAAAACTTGCAATGAAAGGAGGATCTTGCTAGAATCATCAGGATGCTCTTCCCAGACCGTCAAGTAATGGTTTTGATAACTATCACACTGGTAGGATTTGATATGATGACTCTATTTATGAGGTCTATTGCTCCAAAAATCTTGTTCGCATTTCTGAAATTCCCTGGATCTCTAGGAAAATGATCTCATTCTTACGAACCTTAATAGGGCAGCTAGGTCTGCAAAATGAATAAGGAAAGGACTTGTTTGGGGGCCTTCATTATACTTGAGAAGAGCATTTGTGAGGCCCATCAATGGTGTAAAATATCGAAGAAAACACACTAAGCATAATACATTGGTTTAGCCAAGTAGTTGAGTGTAATGCAAGTGTCTACCCTATATGAATTTTCGTGCTATAATAAATGCTTGATGGAGAAATAAATGCTTTAGAACTGTTTCTACTCTAAATGCTTGAATGAATTGCTTTGGCACATTCACAATGAGGCTCTTTATATTTCCTAATGATTATTAGGCTTATTGAAATCTAGGACCCTATTGGTGCTAAGGCGAGACACAAGGTAGGAAAACTAACAAAGAAGGAACCAAAAACCTCCAAGGGACCCAAAAAAGGGTTAGAAAGGTCCACTCACAAAAACCTCGAGAATTGTACTTTCATGATTTTGGGCCCCTAGGACTGTACATAAATGGTTATGGGGACCTGAAACTGTGATTGTGTGTTTTTGAAAAAAACACCAAAACACAGGGGGAATAGGGGGAAGACAGAGAGAGACGAGGAGATAGGAAAACAAGTAGAGCATGACAGGGAACAAGTAGAAAATGGGAAAATACACCAGTGCGAGCCTATTTTTAACTAATAATTGACAAACACATAAGTACTCTTGAATAATATAATTTTACGACTAATAAATGCCCTTGTACCAAAATTAGGTGTGTATACTTTGTTCTAAGGAAAGTAGATTTATTAGAAAGCAAGTAAAGCACTTTATTCAAGAGGTTGAGATGTAGCTGGTTGAGAGAGTGAAGAAGTTTGTGAGAGACATAAGTTGACAAAAGCAACAATGCATGCTCATTTTGATTTCTTGTGGGCTCTTGCAACATCATTGGTATCAATGTAGTTAAGTCTATGTGTTTGGTGGAGTTGTAAGAAAAGCCATAATAAATGGCTAAAGAGACATATTGTTGAGGATGGATGCATTGTTGCCCATAGCCCTAAAAATAGTTGTAGAAACCCAAATATACGAGCTCACTCTTTCAAAATCACAGTTCAATGCTTTTGCATGTAGAGAATCTAGTTGGAAGAGTTGTAAAAATATCTAGCGGTTCAGAGGATTTGATTAATTTTGCTATGAGAAGTAGTATCATTAGACAAAACCATAATAAACTTTCTCAAATACCGCTTTGATAGTTCAATTCATTGTACCTTGAAAGGTGGCCAAAGCATTGGTCAGCCCAGAAGGCATTGCATTGAATTCATAGCGTCTGCGATCAATTTGAAACACCATCTTGTGTTGGTCACTTTACCTCATGGCTATCCTATTATAATCAAATTATAAATATATGAAAGATCCCAAATAATATCTTTTCCCTAAATCAGATTTTAGTGACTTGCAAATGAAGAAATAGTACTGTTGAAACCCTTGACCAGCAAACTAGGGCAAAATTTAATTTTTCCTAGCCAAAGCGACTAGGGTTTTTGATGGATCTCCACACAAAGCACACTCAAAAATTATGTTTTTATTTCCAGGCGATTGCAAATAATTTTAGAGCTCAGATTATGTAAAAAAACAATATTAATTTGCAGCCATATAACTTGGAAAGAACCAGATCTGAAACTGAACATAAATTGCCTGAAAACCCTCATAAATTGACTTGGAAAAACTAGGAAAATACAGCCCTTTGCTTCATAAATATTTGGAGATGTTTGACAATAAGTTTTAGAAGGAAATACCTCTATAATGATGCCAAAACAGTCCCTCAATGAGTCGACCCAACTGCTGCAATAAATCTTTGAAAATACCTCCAAAAAGTACTGCTGAAATTAACTGGAAATCTGATTATAACCACTGGCAATTTCTGAGTGAAATCCCCTCTCAATCCCTTGGGGTTTTCGTCCGCAAGAGATAAATCCACAAGGGTTTTCGTCCTTGGAATTTCTTACAAAAGCTTGAGGCTCTTTGCAATGAAAATTTGATAATAAAATTATGGATAGCCCCCAAGCAAGTTGAATTGCTCATATAAAAGAAAAACAGCCCAAAAGCACCTCCAAAATCAGCCAATGATATTATTTCCTTCTCCCTAGGTTGGTCGCATTTTTCCTTATGGGCCAATTGTCACACTTCCCTATTTTTTTATCCCAAAAGCAAGTCACATTTTTCCCTATAATACAATTAAAATTAATTGTATTTTGACATTGACATTTTATTTTAATAATAAGCTTTATTATTTATTATATGTGCAACTTATAATATTATTTTAAAAATATTTGCACAATATAATAAAATAATAAAACTTAGCCACCCTGGATACCTCCTTTGGCTGTTGGGTAGACAAAAAGGGCCAAAGGTCTTTGTCCTAGCTCATTCAGAAAGAGGGGACATTACAATATAGTTGCATCCTACTTTTCATCACATATTTTTGGAATGAATCATACTTCTTCCCCATCAACACAATTGGAAACACAAAAGTGTTATCGAGGTAGTTACAAAATGCTCCATTCCAATAGCTTGGGTTGTTTTTTCATTTAATCCTAGTGTAGACACCTAAATTTGGTCTTTGACACTTTGGCATACTTTGACATAATTTGACATACTTTGACACATGGACAAAACACATGTATTTGATTCTTGAGCACACTTTCTCTCTATCAGTCTATGCACCTGTTGTCTTAACCACCTGTATTTGTTAGATTTGTTCATTAAGGATTGGCCTAATCTACACAAGAACACTCCAAAATCCTAGACATTTTCCATACCTCAAATCCACCTTTTGCACTCCCAGGACACTACCGGTAAAGCCGGATAGTTTTTGTCTACCACAGGATTCGCCTTCTGTTGGTAGTGTCTAGGAGCTTTCAACTACTAGTTTTCAAATTGGGCCTCCATTAGGTTGTCCTAGACACATTTCATGGGACGATGTTCGCAGGAAATTAACAGAGTCTCCTATATATATGAAACCTCCATGAGGTCGTTAGAAACCTTCTTGACCTCTTAAGACACCTCATACTCTCTTGGAGCACTCTCACTACATTGAGGATTATTACCAAAGCTGAAATAAATCTATAATCTTTCAAGAAGCAGCCCTAGAGTAGTCCATAGAGCTAAATTTGAAGTTAAAGAGGTCAGAGTTGCGTAATGTCAAAGATCAAAGTTTAAAGGAAGGTCAATTGTTTGAGCACATGCTTTTACACACTCACCTAGGAGGTAGAACCACATTTGGCTTGATCCCTCTTCTGGGTATTGACATGCAGGCAATGCTCACCACATCATCGGTGTGTGGTCGAGGCTGTCCAACCGAAAATGCTAACTCTTTAAGGTTTCCTTGTGGTCTTGCAAATAGAATTAAGGGTTTGTATAGAGGAGCATAAACATGCACCAACCCAAAGGCCCCAAGAGCTCCTAGATATTCAGATGTGTAGAAGAGACAAAAGCGAAGCATTTCCAAAAGTTACAGGCTCCCAAACCACTTCTAGACATTGTCGACAAATTTTGATGCTTTTGGTCTACCACAAGGGTTTGAGCGTACTGATGTTATCTAGGCACTTGTCGGCCTTATGCTTGCAACTTGAGCATTTGATAAAGCACCTATAGATCATTTCGAGCCACTAAAATACCACCTGTACATTCAAAATGAGCTAACTCATCTTTCTATCGACTTGTCAATTCCAAATCGAGAAATCGCAACATCTTCTCTCTTAAACAAATTCAGGTTACTGTACTTGGATGCCCTAATCATATAGTTTTAATTTAATCTTAATTTTATTACATTTATGCCATAGCGTGTAAAATAAGTAAAACACCTAGAGTAACTTAGGGTACTTATAAGGGGGAACATGAACTAACTTATACCAAAGTTCCAATTCAATGATGTGTTCTTGCACTTTGCTAGGGGGCAATCAATACCTTATGTTTTAGAGAATAATTGCATTCCCATCAATCAACCGATGCGGTTCTTTTTTTGCCTTAGGTTTTTCTTTTTTGTCTAACACTCATTCTATTGCATTGAAAGATATAACACAATTGACAAGGAATAAGATGACGTGTAATCTTGATGATGCAAGCATATGTAATGATAAGAATAGTGATGGAAAAGAGGAATAAAATTAAAGGAGTGTAATTCATTAAAAGAGAAATGTAAATAGGTGGTTTTATGTCAAAGAATCATTGGCAAGGGAACTGAGAAAATTGCATGGAAAATGAGGAATTTGCGATTCTTACAAGAGGAGATGCACTAAAAATTAGGAAGCACGACTTGTCTTTGATTGTGTTATACATAAACTGTGGAATGAATATATTACAATATTGGAGGAGAGATCATCTATCAATGTATGCATTTGGAGGAAGGATGGTGACTCCAACATGGCCCTAACTTATAAGGCTCCTTAAACGTAGTTTTTCAAGTGAATTCCTTTCTAGCTAATTTTAATAAATCGAATTAAATTGAACATTGTGGAAAGTAATATTGAAATATTAGCTTGGTTTTTCAAATAAACTGTGGAATGAAGGTATTACAATAAGGAGTTAAAATGAACACTTTTGAACTATGGTATAAGTTAGATCATCTATCAGCTTATGCATTCAGAGGAAGGATAATGACTCCAACATAGCCCTAATTTATAAGGCTCCTTGAAGGTAGATTTTCAGGTGTAATCTTTTCTAGCTAATTATAACATATGAATTAATAGCAGTATTTAAAATGAACATTGTTGAAAGCAATATTGAAATACTTAGCTTGTTTTTTTACATGTTGATATTTTGTTGGCAAATGAAAAGACAAAATGTGGTGCTTTAGTGGACATTTTCTTGTACAAATTTGAATTTCTGGTTTAAGATACAAAGCCTGGGTTTCAAAATTGGATTCTTTTGCTATCATTTTTCTCTAGTTAGTCTGCGATTTAGTTTCCTTTGGAATTATCGATGTTGTACATGAATTTTCTTGTGGTTTTTTAAAACTTCTGGAAGGAAACCTTAATTTTAATAAATATAATTAATAAATTAATAACAATCTTGTATAGTCACAAGGAAGGAGCATCACTCTTTTGCCAAGAGGTAATGGGTTTGATGTATAATCCTCAACCCACCATTCCAAGAATCATTGTATAAGTGTAATTAGGAATTTCTGAATATCAAGTTGTCTTGATTATTCCATCTCAATGGCATTCATCACCCTTGTGAGAAGAAATCTTCTCCTGATTTTTCCTTCTCAAGGGCATTCATCACAATGCACCTTGTGAGTGGAAATTTTCTCTTTATGTCATGC
Organism: Taxus chinensis; assembly: GCA_019776745.2. Taxonomy (NCBI): domain Eukaryota; kingdom Viridiplantae; phylum Streptophyta; class Pinopsida; order Cupressales; family Taxaceae; genus Taxus; species Taxus chinensis. The sequence goes on along the minus strand of CM034152.1, from coordinate 146,719,944 downwards.
CTATATGATCACTAAATCTTAAAAGCACAATTCAGCCTTTGAGCAAGAAATGTGAGAATGAAATGTAATATCCCACTGACCATGGCGACATTCAACGCATTGGAGTATATTTGATTACATATGGTTATTGAGTTCAGCTTGATGGGGATGCCCTTGCAAAAGAGTTTGTGATGTGCTTGAAGTGACCAAATTTTAAATTGTGGTAAAAACAAACATATTTTTTTCTTTGAAGCAACTATAAAAATGATCCATGTGGTAGTTCAACATGGAAACCTCTTTGCATGCATTGATTCTGACCAAACCATCTTCTACACAAGCATCTCAACATGGAAACCTTTTTGCACGCATTGATTCTGACCAAACCATCTTCTACGCAAGCATCGAGCACAAGGACCAGGGTCCATGGCCCTTGCAAGGTGTACGATGATGCCTTGTTAACAGCAGATCCAATCATATATGCTGGAAAACATGCTGTCAGTAGTGTTGCCACTATTTGGCACGTCATGATAGTTAGTTATCACCTTTGAATGGGACACCCCATCGACAGCTCTTCAAATTCTTGTATGTGACAACCGTGTCTCCTTTATGAGGCTTTTCACCTGCACATCAAATTTTATATCTACATCTTTCATGACTGAGTAGAGTAGAGCAGAGCAGAAAGGAGTATCTCTATAGTTTGTATTCCCAGTATCATATAATCCCCCTCTCCAAGCAGTCATCAACTTACATCTTGCATTATAGCCTTCAAATATACAGAGCGCTCTTGCGTTCAAGAGTTCACACACACCCCTTGAGGCATAGCGCAACATTGGAGTACAAGAGGTCCATGCATATCCCTCGGCTTCCACTCTGAGTCATCATTCAACATACTACTCTTTACACCTAATTGTAATGGTATTGTACTCTACTCATGTACATTGTTTACATTAATACATACAATTTACATTTGCAATATAGTTAACATTAATACATACGGACAATTACAGCATCTCTACTTTGTTCTTGTACTCTGTTACAATATTTGCTCTCTGTTCATTCTCTTGTAACTTTTTAAATTTGTCTTTTTTCTGCAATTGTTGTTCATTGTTATGATTCTGCATTGCTATAACACATCTAAATTTTAGTAATTTAAAGTGTTGCATCTTAGAACTCCTTGGGGTTTGAATTGGTGGTATTCAAGCATAAAGCATATACTACCTTGCATATAAAACAGTGCCATACGTCACATGTTCATTGCATAACTAACATGGCAAAGGCAAGGAGGAAGGTAAGCACCAAGGCCAAGATTCGAGTATTCAAAATTCCCTCGGATGTGCATTAATTCGTTGGAAGGCGTCCTCTATGGGAAGGCCCCAACTGGAAACTGTCAAATTCCGGCAGCTCTTCTTGGGTTAGCCTTTCCGGCTATCTACTCCGCCTACTGTTCATGCCCGTCTGTACTTTCCCTTCCGGGACCACCTAGATGTTTTGGGGACACCGGGACGGGGGGGAAATGTTTCCCCCATGTTTCCCACAGGCCAAGGAGCAGAGGAAATGTCTCTGGGATGTTTGGAGAGGAGGAGAAACGTCTCGGGGATGTATGGGACGTTTGGGGGACAGCAGGGACGGCTGGACGTCCCCTAAATGTGTCGGGGAAGCCCCCGAAATGTTTTGAGGACTCCTGTTTTTTTTTTTGTTAATAATTTTTTTAAAAATTAATTTGTTTATTGTTTTCTCTTTATAAATGTTTATCCGTTAACCATAACCCGACTGTATTGTATTGCAAAGACATATTAAGAAACAAGAGTGATATATGAATACATAAATTTTTGAGCACAAACGCACATGGACTGTAACAACATGCTATGAAAACCGGCAGCATACATATTAATATTAAAAGTTATATGGACATATAACATTAGTATAGCTATATGTATGCTGCGAGTTTTTAATATGGACGTCTGAATGTGGATTGTATGCACATGGTGGACTGATATATAAATACAAATTGCTACTCATAAAAAATTTATCTGTATATTTTTAATATTTATAATTTTATATATTATTTTAATAGCCGTCCCCCTGCTGTCCCCCTGCCGTCTCGAAATTTCAGAAATTTCTTGCCGTTCCGGAAACTCCATTCTCGCGTCTCGCAGTCCCGTCGTCCCGGAGTCTTAGGTAACTATGATGTATGTTAAGTACGGAAGTTTGATGGCTACCCGTAGTGTGTTTGACCAAATGAAAGAACAAGACAACTTCTCATGGAATATGAATATGACAGCACACAAAAGACACGGGTTTCCTCAAGAGACAGTCACACTGTTTCACTGTATGAAACAAACAGGTCTCCAACCTGATCTGTTTACATTTGCCTGCATATTCCCAGCCTGTGCCAATTTACGAGCTCTGGAACAGGGTGTGGACATTCATCAAAGCATAAAAGATAGAGGAATTTTGTCAGATGTTGTAGTTGCGAATACTCTGGCAGACATGTATGCAAAATGTGGAACCTTACACAAGGCACATGAACTGTTTGACAGGATGCCTCAAAAAAACATGGTTTTGTGGACAACATTGATTACATGATATGCACAAAATGGGTTCATTGAAAAGGCTTTAGAAACTTTCAAGCAAATGCAATTAGCAAGTGTAAAGTCAAATTCCACAACCTTTGCTTGTGTTCTAAACTTCTATGTGCATGCAGCCATACTTCAATCACATGAGCAACCCTTATTGCATTACACCTGCAATTGATCACTATGTGTGTATGGTTGACCTTCTTGCCCGTGTTGGCTATCTTGAGGACACCCTAAACTTTATTATGAAGATGTCAGTTAAACCTGTGGTGGTTATGTGGAAGTGTTTTCTTGGTGCTTGTAGATCACATATGAATATAGGCTTATGAGTATTTACAGCCACAACGCATTTTGATTTGGATCCTAAAAATGATGCAACTTATGTTCTTCTCTCAAACATCTATGCAGAAGGGGGCACGTGAGGTGAGGCTCAAATGATGTTGAGATTGATGAAAGATAGAGGAATTAAAAAGATCCCTGGATGTAGTTGGATTAAAGGGTAGGAGATAGAGGAGATCTATGCAAGGTTGGAGAAATTGGCTTGGGAGATGAAGGCAATAGGCTTTTTTTTAGATTAAAGACATTTACTTAATGATGTGGAAGTGGAGGAAAAAGAATTATTTTATTGCCACCATAGTGAAAAGTTGGCAACCACATTTGGTTGGTTACACACGCCCCCTGGAACAACTATTACAGTTGTCAAAAACCTTGGTATGTGCTCATTACCACATTGCAATGAAAATTATCTCCAAGATTGTTGCAAGAGAAATTATTGTGAGAAATTGGAACCATTTCCTTCATTTTAAAATGGGAGAGTGGTCTTGTAGAGATTATTGGTGATGCTAAATGAAGCAATCTAAAAAAAAGGCTTGCACTATAATAGTGCGCCATGTGCTTGATTACTCTCAGTTTCTGGAAAGGTTTTTTTTTTTGTTTAGTTTTGAGTATTTAACAATCTCGACCACACAGAGAGAAATGCAGATCATTGCTTATATATGCTGTTGGGATATCTATTAAAAAACCTGTTTTATGATAGCATGGACGGTACATTGAATTGTTTTCATGAAACCTACATATGTATGAAATGAAAAGCTAGAGGAGGAGGTGGCGAAAGGGTTGAAAACAAAAGGTGAGGAACACTTCAAATAAATGGAAAGATGCTTGACCAGATTTTACCACGGTCATCCTCAAGAGCCATTAAGATTGTTTCGCCAAATGCAACAAACAAATATTTAACCCGATCAACTCACCTTTGCTAGTGTCCTCACATGTTGTAGTAAGACAAGAGCTTTGCAATAGGGTATGGATATCCATCAAGGGAAAAGAGGAGGTGGTTCTTGTCAAATGTTGTAGTTGTACTACATTTTTTCGCTCCGCCCCATCACAAAAACTTAAAACAATTTAAGTTTGCATACATTTCGTTGTTAATTACAACAACAAACTTAACATTGTTATCCTCTTCGGCATAGTTTGCAACTCATGTGCAATTGCTAGTACATATAATTGACATTTGCACTATCTCTACTATGATCTTGTACTTTGCTACGATATTTGCACACTATTCCTCCTCTTTTAATTTTTGTAATTTGTCCTTCTTCTGCAATTGTTGTTCATTGTTACTCTTCTGCATCACCATAACATGTCCAAATTTTAGCAATTTAGAGTGTTGTATCTTGGAATTTCCTAGGGTTTAAATTGGTGGTATTCAAGCATAAAGCTTACTACCTTGCAAAGATGGTAAAACAATGTCATTTGTCACACATTCATTCAATAACTAGCATGGTAAAGGCACGTAGGAAGGTAACTACCAGGACCAAGATTCAAGGGTTCAAATTACCTAGGATGGGCACCTGTTATTTCTTCAGGAAAACTTGCACCTAAGGGGTGGAAACCAACAATTGCTGAACGAGTTCTGTACGGAGAAAGAAATCTTTAACCTTGATATGAAGAAAGAATTGGGTTACTAATGAAGTATGCTCAAATTGGTGGCCCTGACCTTCAAGGGTTGCATGAACTTGAAGAGAAGTACAACAATGTTATAAAGAAGCTGCAAGAAGAATTAGCTGACAAGGAGACAAAATATGAAGAGATTTAACAAGAATTGGCCGTACTACAAGAGGAATGTGAAGAGTTACAAATCAAGTTCATTTGGCAATTTAGAAAATCACACCAAAGAAATTGGTTACAAGTTCTCCAAAAAAATGGGTTACAATGATTAACAATTGTAAAAAAATGGACAAGACATAAAAAGTTCTCTTGAAATAGAATTAAGATCCATGAATGAAGTTATTGGATGCACTGGAGAATGTTCTCACACAACCATAACTTCTGTCGCAACAGGACAATTTGTTAAACATCAGTCCAAGGAATCTGCCCACACACATGGTGGGTATGCATCTCATTCTATCAATTGTAGTTGTCGTGGTAGAAGTGATCATGAATTTATGTTATTTTGGAATTTCATTGCATGTGGCAAATGAAATCACAAGTAGTCTAAATTTTGGGTTGTTTAATATCCCTTTTCACAAATCCTTCCAGTCGATACAAGTGAACTATGGCTGGAATACATGAACTAGATACAAGCAATTTACATCCATGTTAAGTACTTACTTTCACCAAAAATTAGTTTCTACACCCCACCCTAAAACTTGACACAATGGGAGTCATTGCTTCCCAACGGCCATTGCTCTAGGAGGTAGTCAAACATGGAATCCTTTTCTGCACGTTCTGGTCACATCGAAACCACCTTTTAATAAGTGTCGGGGCAACAGGTTGAGGAGCTGCAGATCCGTCAAGGTGTGGTGTGGTGCCTCGTTAATGGTAGAGCTAATCATATGCATTGGGAAGTGTGCAATCTATAGTATTGTCACTATTTGCTACGACACCACAGGTACTAATCACCTTTTCTTTAGACACCTATTTGATGGCTCTTCAAATCCTTGAGATGTTTTTTTTCTCCTTATGAAGTTATGAAACAATTTTTCTTCTCTTATGAGATTTTTTAAAAAAGATTCTTGAGACAATTTTTTTCTCTTGTTATTAAATAATTTTTGTTCTCTTATGAGATTTTTTACCTACACTTTAAATAGTCATAGAGTTTGGCGAATTTCAACTATAAAATTTGAAATTTGGCGAATTTCAACTATAAAATTTGAAATTTGGCGAATTTAAAGGAATCAATAAAAATTCGTGGGGAAATTTGGATAGTCGATTTTTTTTTTTGCGAATTTGATGAAACCCTACGAAAATCTCTAAGTTCGATGAATACATTTGGAAAAAATTGTTGAAAAGCTGTTTTAGGTTTTACACGTTTGCCAGGGTTAGGGTTTTAATTTGTTATAATAACGGGCTTGAGTCATGATGTTTTCAACGACTGTGAACTTGTGAGGTATGTTGTTTTCAACAATTGTGAACTTTCACAATATTTGGATGCTGCGATTCAAACCCATTTTTGAAACTGTGTGCTCTGAAGAGTGAAGTTTGAAAGTTTGCCGTTGTAGTGGAAGTGCTTGTGGAAGTCGCTGCCATTTTGCTGCTGTAATTGACCCTGGGAAGTGTGAACTTACTAAATCACTGCCATTTATGTGTTTGTCGATTGTGCATCCCTCACCAACTCACCCGAGTCACAGGTATTTGCTTTACTTCAAATTTTTTAGGTCTAATTTTGAGATAGATGCTTTTGCTTTACTTTGATTTTTTAGGATTAGTTTTGAATCTTTTGAGATAGACTTATATAAATATTTATTTGTAGTTATTTATTTATTTAGTTTAAATCTTTATCCTTGTACAAATAAAGGATTACCAACCATACATAAACATAATCCACATTCGATAAAACTTAGACTATAGAAATATTTAATATTTTGTCATACTTATCATTTTTTTAGGTTTTGCTTTTGACGTATAGTCCTTTAAATTCTTCAGGTTTAACTTTAGACTTATAAGTTACATTTATTCGAATTTTTTTAATTTAATTTTAGGGTTTTAAAAATATTTTCAATTTTTAGTCAATAAATAATACTAACAGGTTAATTAATAGCTAAAATTTAATTATTTAATAACATAGATATAAAATTTTAATTATAATTTATTATTTAATATTTAGGTTTTTAATATATTTCTTAATTTAAAATATAATTTATGGAAATTAATAATATTAATGTATTTTGTTTTCGTAAATAGTTGAAAGTATTTTATAAATTGAGTAAAAAGTATGAATATTGAATTGAAACTTTACGACATTTCATTAACAATTAAATTATTATTTAATATTTATTTTTAATTTTTTAATGGGCTTTTAAAAATTTAATTAGATTTTTTTTTGGGAAATGTAATTTGTATTATAGTTATAGAAGTTTTTAATTTTTATTTAAATTTACTAGTGTTTATTTAATTTTAGTTTTTATTAAATGTGTAATTAGTTTTAATAAGAGATCAATGTTTTTTTCTTTTATATATTTTGTATCATTATTAAAATATTTTATTAAAATCTAACCTTTTTTAAAACATGTAGGTTCATAACATAATTCAATGGCTCCCCAAAACCAAAAGCCAAGGGATGGAAACATGTAACATGAGATGGCAATAATATCAAGTGTGACATATGTGCTCATCTATTTGTTAGGAGTATCACAAGGGTAATGGACCACTTACAGGGCATCTCCGTAGGTGTAAGTGGGGGTGTTATTGCACCCAAATGTTACTCCAAAGATCAAAGCTGCATTAGAGAAAGGTCAAGCCTCCTCATCCGCAGGAAAGCAAGAATCAACACACAAAAAATCATAGAATTTAAGCAAAAATGTCTAGGTTCACTACAAATTTTATGACTTTTGCTTCAAACACGCCCACCTTCGAGGACACAATTGGGAAATTAGAAAGTGGAACTTTGATTAGCCTTTGGAAACTAGTGGAGAAATAATATGTGGATGATGCATTGGCTGATTTGTTTTATTCAAATGAAATTCCATTCAATGGTGCAAGGAATCTACATTTTAGGAACGCAATTCAAAAAGTTGCGAAATTTGGGAAAGGGTATATGCCTCCTACTTCAGGGGCTTTTAGGACAACTCTTCTGAAGAGATCAAAAGGAAGGGTGACTGAGAAACTCGCAGTGGTCAAAGCCTCTTGGAGTGTAACAAGTTACATGGATGGTTAGACATGTGTCATAGGCCACTAATGAATTTTTTGGTGGCTTGCCTTTTAGGCATAGTGTTTTTGAAGGTAGTTGATGCCATAAACCACAAGAAGGTCTCTAAGCATATTTTCAAAATCTTAGAGGAAGCCATTCTTGAAGTGGGTATAAAGAATGTGGTTGAAGTTGTAACTGATAGTTCTTCAAAATGTGTGGGAGCTGGGAAGCTAATTATGGAGAAGTACCCACAAATATTCTAGAGCCCACGTGCAATGCATTGGCTAAATTTCCATGGGTTCATGAAGCAATTCACAAAGGAAGGGTGAATTGCAAATTTCATAAAAAACCTCTGCCTGACATTATAGATATACAACTAACATGCATCTAGCAAGTTATTGAGACTTTGTGAAACAAGATTTGCCTTGTTTTATATCATTGTGAAAAGAGTGGTCGAAGAGAAAGCAACACTAAGGTCATTTATTTGTTCTATTGAGTGGAAAAAATCAGCTCTTTATAAAGGTGCAAAAGGAAAGAACATAGAGCAAATAATTCTAAACAACAATTTTTGGGAAAGTGCGACAAAGGTTTTAAAAGTGTGTGAACCGAGTGTTGAAGTTCTTTGCATGATTGATGGCGATAAACCTTGTCTTGGTATGCTTTACGAAAGCATGGATCATTGCAAAGAAACCATTCAAAAAACATTCAATCGTGTGGAAACAAACTAAATTGAAATATGTGAGACCATTGATTCAAGATGGAAAATGATGCACACCCCTTTGCATGCAACAACATGCTATTTGGAGCGTAAACGCTTCCACATGGATAGACAAGATGGCAGTGAAATCATTAGTGGGCTTCATGAAGCCATAGGGAGGCTTGAACCAAATTCACAAGTTGCAAGTAAAATCAAGGATCAATGCTGGTCAAGCAGGTTAGAAGAAAAGATCCTTGGAATGCCTGCAACCAAGTATGACATGTCACACCCAAATGTAGAAGGATACAAATGGTGGAGGAACTTTGGAGCAGATATTCACAAACTACAAGTATTGAGTCAGGGAGCAAGTTCATCAGCTTGTGAAAGGAATTGGAGTTGCTTTGACCTCATTTAGTCAAATAAGTGGAACAAGTTGTTCTTTTGGAGTTTGGGAGATCTTGTTTATATTCGCAACAATTTGCAGTTGTGTATGAAGAAAGCAAGAAAAAACTCATCTATTTTGTCTTCACAATTCAAGCCCATTTCATAAGACATCGCAGATGTAGATGATCCTCACTTGCTTTCACAAGATGAATTCAGTGGTGAATTTGAAGATGATGATATTGAGCCATCTCGGCCAAGTGCTCTTGATGATTTTGAGCTTTTTTAATCTAAAAAGCAGGGAGAAACTCAAAAGTTTGAGAACAGTGGTAGAGCTTAGATGCTTTAGAATCTAGACTCTTTGAAACAAGAATGCATCTTTAAATTTGCGATTTCTCATGTGTGTAATGTTCTATTTAGTATTACTATCAACTTATCAATATGTTTTGACATCATTTCACAATACTTTAGAAGTAATTAAATAATATTTGTATATTTTAACCATTATTGTATATTGGGTATTTATTTTGAAAATAAAATATTAAAAATGCAGATTTATATAATTCAAACTTATTGGCAATTTTTTTCCCCGAACTTTATCGATTGACGATCTTGTATCGAATTTTATCCTCGCTGAACACGAACACGGCGACTTAGCATATACATACATCCCCTCCATGGCAAGAGTAAAGTAGAGCAGAGATTCCTTCTCTACAGTTAGATTTCCCATATCTTTCAATCAAGGTATTCCATAGTCATTTCTGCTCCCCAAACAGAAATATCTGTATATCGTTTTGCATCTTAACCTTCACACATGCATCCCACTCTTCCATACAAGGATTCCACACACATCCCATAGTGCCTGCAGACATTTAATTACATACCATCTCAACCTTCATTCAAGGCAACTTGCAACATACAACTTGGTTGCACCAAGCTGTAATGTGTACTCTATTGATGTACAAAGCTTTCATTGCCACATATCATTTACATTTACATTATTTTCAATATATTCCTGTGCTGAGTTACAATATACTGCTCTATATTCATTCGCTGTTCAGCTTTGCAGCTATTGTTGTACTGCAATTTATTTTCATTCTTATGTTTCTACATTACTATAACACATCTCGATTTCCTAGGTTCCTAATCAAATAAAGAGGTATAGGTAACACCATAACACATCAAAAACAGCAGAGAAGCAACATTTACTTATTAAATCTTAATTTATAAACTATCCACTACCATTTTTTTCTATTTTGATTTAGTACAAATAAAAGTAGTAATTAAACCATTTTGATTTAATGATTCTTTATTTTATTGTGCTCATTTATTGAGAGTCATTTAATAAAAACTGCCAATGTTTTAATATTTTGAAAATCGGTGTTTTTAACACATGTTCACAATACCTGCTCTATAAACCTGAGGTAACATAGGGCAAAAGTGAATAATGCAATCTTATTTGGAGTTTTGTTGAGCTTAACTGTGGCACATAATTTCATATCCAATTCTTCCTTTTAATCCATTTTGTCATGAATCATTTCATGTAGCTCAGAGCCTGCTATGCTGATTGCACGTGAAGAAGCAATTTGGACCTCCTATTAAAACTCAAGGGGCTTTCTTGTTGCTTGCTGTCCTATTGAAATTATTTATATCATATCCTTTTATTTTTATTGTGGAATCTTATGCTTTCTTCAATGCTTCTGCAGGTCACATCAACCATACTGTGTTTTGGAAAAATCTCGCTCCTGTCAAAGTAATGCTCCTAGACATAGATTTGTATATAAATCTTAAATATTATCCATTTTTTGAGCTAGTTGACACTGATATTGTTACAATATGCAGCTGTAATGTTTAGAACTCATATTCTGCAGGAAGGAGGGGGCGAGCCACCAAAGGGTGGCCTGGCAAAGGCAATAGACACTCAGTTTGGGTCTCTGAATGCTTTGATAGAAAAGATGAATGCTGCGGGTGCTGCTTTGCAGGGATCTGGTTGGGTGGTAAGATTCATAGATATTGCTTTTGTGTTTATGTATAATTTATTTAAATTTGCATTGAAGATATCATATACTGTAGACACTTAAAAGCTCGTCCGTGTCTGTCTATTGTGTTTCAAGGAGGATATACAATTTCTCAACTTGGTTAATTTCTATTCTCTTGACAGTGGCTGGGATTAAATAAAGATCTGAAGAGCATTAGGGTTGAGACAACAGAAAATCAGGCAAGTGCCTAAGCTTTTGCTATATATCTTGCAGCTCCTTCAAATCATAAGCAAGCTTTTTTCTAAGAGCATTTATATTATCTATTTTGACCTTAACTGAGTGATAGCATGGCATTTACCCTAGGATATATGCTCATTGGCATCTGAACCACACGATGCACCCCAGGTGGTATTCCTTTGGAAGAATTTTTGACCTGGTTATCCTCTTTTTCTACCCATTTTGCACCCATGTTGGTTTTCTAGCCACATGATGGAACCGGGTAATCCTTTTGAAGAGTTTTTGACTTTGGTTATCCTACTTTCTTTTTTTAAGCACCAAATGTTGGTTTCCTAGGAACTTTAATTTTAAGTTTAGTGTTAAAACGGTGGAACTTTTATCCCAGTATGTTTCAGAATTTTCTCATTTGATTTTCATTATTTCTTTCTTATCCTCATGGTAAGTATCCCCCATTGTAATGACACCGCAGTTGGTAGAAATTGTTTGCAACGGTGCTGGCCATGTAAGGTCTCTGTGGGAGGCTTGTCTTATTTCATATCATCTTCCATTGCTATTTGTCACACCAACTTTTGATTGTGAAAGTACTCCATGGTGATTGACATGGAGCGTATTGCATATAACCTCACGGGATTGGTTTCTAATCTTTATGCTGCTAGCAACTTCTGGTTCCATGAATTGTTAACCTATGGAATCCTTGTGAAATGCATAATTTCAAGGTTATCTGTGAATCGGCCTTGTAAATAACTAGGGTTTACCATTTAAATGTTGTTTAAAGGAATCTAATCTAAATTATGAAATAATCGAATCATTCTTATTTGTAAGTGCAATTATAATGGTACTTGCTACCCATTCCAAATCTCATCAGCTCTTCTCTTTGTGGTGTGATTTTACTTGTTCTATCTTTATAGTGGAATATCTGTAAGTTACTTCATACCTATGGCTGTAGGTCTGGAATGCAGGTCTAAGAATTTTACAAGTTAGTGAAATGTGAAATATTGGGACTTTGTAATGTGAGAGAGAGAGAGGGAGAGAGAGAGGGAGAGGGAGAGGGAGATTATCAGCAATGGTGGCATCTTTGTTATGCACTAGAATTGCAATAGTGCAATCAGCAATGTGGTCTTCTCCATGTACTTTATCAGGCCCTCCTTGTTGCAAGATACTTTTGGGTCTCGGTGTGAAGGTTATTGGTTTGGGAGGCATGGCTTGCCTTGTTTGTGACCATCTCCAATCTAAGGTGTCATTGTTAGCTATAGAACTTATTTGCACATTGATGGTGACTTGTATCTTGATCTTTAATTAGATATTTCCCATCATTCTTCTCTACGTAATATCATTATTTTGGGCAATTTAAATGACCACAGGGGACCCACCAAATGCCTATAGATGATTGTATGGTGAACAAATTTTTCCTTCGAGAGATAGGCTTTGCTGTGCTAATTTGGAGGGGACCTTGACTAATGGGGATAACCTCGACACAGTTTATGCGAGACACCTCTAATTGGGTGAGCCACATGGTCTTCAGTTTTCACAATCTTAATGGGATACCTTGTTTTCTAGATTCCGACAAATTTATGTGCTTCCCTTGTAGTGGGGGTGTGAATGTGGTAGACTATGATCTTGTCAACATAGCTGCAATTTCCCATATTCCAAATGTTTCTATCCCCCATCAACTCCCTCTCTTGTTTACTAGGTTTTGTGTTTTACCATGCTTGCAACTTCACAGACCTTTCTCCCCTTTTACAGTCCTCCACTAGTAACTACCCCTTGATTCATTTTAATGTCAAATTTGGCATTGAATGCTACTTGGCTTTCCCAGCTTATGATAGGATCTCTATCTCATCACTGCCATGGCCAAATACGAGTTTTTAAATCCAATGTCCTTTGGGAGGCAGACTTTGGCTCTTTTTGTCATTCAATAACCATTATATATTTCAGCCCGCCCTTGGCCTCTTGATTGGTGAATCATTGGTGCGACAACGAATGTATATTCATGCATTGGAGTCTCCATTTTGTCTTAGCATCTTTAGTGTTGTACATTCTGCATTCAGGTATTCCCTAGACTCGCCTCCTTGCTGCCTTCTCTCCAAGGAGGTCAGCAAGATAGTTACAAGAAGATATTTACTCACAATACAGGGACTCACGCTCCATAGATGCTCAACCCCATGTTGGCATTCTCATTTTGAGCATTACTTGCGAATTGTAGACAACATCATGATTCATGTCCCCTCTCACAATACATGGACTCACCCTCCATAGATGCTCAACCCCATCTTGGATTTTTCATGTTGACCATTACTTACAGATTGTAGACAACATCATGATTCATCTCCCCTCTCTCCAACATCATTGGTCACATGGCTTGAGGATTCTCCTTGGCCAAACATGAGTGTGCCTCCACTAGTTATGTTTTTAGACTGACACCATTATACCTCATAGGGTGATTGCATCTACCATCTTTGGGTCCCCTTGGTGTTTGAAATCAAGGAGTACTTTATTTTTAGGTATCCTGTATACAGTGAGATCTAGGGGAGACATCATTTTTTGTACAGAGATGTGAGTGTTTTTTTATCCACCTTCCCTAATAAGAGGCGCCAAATCCTTTTTCTTCAAGAGGCTATTATTCTTAGACGTAGATCCTTAGAGGGGACACTTAGGGCTATTAGGCCAATTACTTCTTTCAGCCCAGTAAAAGCATTGGAGGTGTTAAGTGGCCCTTGGGTACAACTGATACTTGCCCAGAGGGAGACTTATCATCGAGTCGTCATTCCTCTTCGTATTACCATCAAAGTGCTCTAACCCCTTCAATCTCATGGCACCTTGTTATTTAGAGTGGATTGCCTCCTTGGGCCCCACTAGATGTAGACTTTGTTGGTATTTCTAGACCAATGTAATACTTCAATCTATTGACATCTCTATTGTTTGACTTCCTCCTTTTAGGTATTCGGAGTGCAAGTTTGGACATGCTTGGAGCCAAGGAGGTAACCAATAGAATTGTATGAGGATATTTACCGACAATGCATTCAAGCCACTTGGATTTCTATCTGTGCAGCCTCAATTTTGGACATGCTTGGAGCCAAGGAGGTCACCAATAGAGTTGTAAGAGAATATTTACCAACAATGCATTCAAGTCACTTGGATTTCTATCCCTGCAGCCCCAACTTAGCTTTCTATGCTCTGAGTGTTTCTTACGGTTTACAGATGGCATCATGGGTCACATGGCTTGAGGATTCTCCTTGGCCAGATGAGATTGTACTCCCACCAATTGTGTTGTGACTGACCACTATATCTCACCATATCTTGCAGGGTAATAGCATCTATCATCTTCAGCCTTCTTGGAGTTTGAGACTAAATAGCACTTAATTTTAGGTATTGTATGTACTATGAGATCTAGAGGGGATACCATTCTCTGCACAGAGTCTACAGGTTTGATTGGTTTGTTGTTCACTTTTTTTCATGACACGAATAAGAGGCGCCTGATGTTTTTTTTTTCCAGAGGCTGTTATATGAGACGTAGATCCTTACAGGGGACACCTACAGCTATTGGGCTGATTATGTCCTTCTTTCAGTGTACTATCAGGCATTGGAGGTGTTAAGTGTCCCCTGGGTACAAATGATACATGCCCTAAGGGGGACAAACAATGAGACGATAATCCTTTTTGCTATTACTACTAGAGTGCCCTAGCCTCCTCAGTCTCATTGCACACAAAGTGAATCTACTTTGTTTTGGCGTTGAGGGAATTCCCTTCTAGGTATTTCATCATCAGCTCTCATATTCTCATTTCGAATTCCACAATGGGAATATGGTTTTAACTTTTAAATCTACTTTCTTCCACGTATGGCAAATGTGCGTAGCAGTTTTACCAATGCTTATCCTTATGTTTTGGCGTTAACTTTTTTTGCTGTCAGTCATATTTCCAGCATATGCACCTTGTTTTGTGACTTCAAAGGTCAAAATGTTTATTTGGTTCCCATCAGCTTTTAGCTACTCATATCCTGAAACTATTGTCTTTTAGTAGCCAGTGTATCTTCATACTACAAATGGGTACTTGAAATGCAGGATAACTCTTGCATTTTCAAACTAACATCTGTTAGCCATTTCGTTCATGGAATCGTTACATCCAAATGGCTATGCACGCATCTGCCCTGTACCTGTGTCGTTTCCAGCTGTAAATGCACTTTAAAAACGCCAATGGAAAAGTAAATTCTATTAATAATTGGAAAACATGGGCTGGACTGCAAAGTAGCTTAACCTGTGATCCCCCAAGTTTTGTTGTGTAAGTCTGAGCCTCCCTCTAGAACAAGGGTTTGTTCCCTTGAAAGGGCTGGTTAAGTGGCAGAGTTTTTTCGTGCTCATCTGAGGAAGGTATTGTCTACGACTCTACACTAGGAGGAATTGATCTTGGGATCGATCCCCATCCTTAAAAATCCCAAGTAAACTATAGAGGATATATGCTTGTTTTTGGTGATGGATAAGACCATTTTGATATACAAAGTGCAGGTATTTACAAGTCTTGAGTGTCATGGAACGAATTGTGACCCATTTGCACATAGGGTCGGCTCATCCTTAGGGCTCGATCCTACCCCTGGCGAACATATTGTGACAGGCCCGAAGGGGGACTCTTTGGGGTCCTTCCCAACTCCTCATTTTGGCTCATGTTTTGAAAATAAGGAGGTTTCTAACTTTGATGTATCTTCCCGCCTGAATATATAAGGGAGATATTCTTTACAGACAGAATCTGCACTTTAACAATACCTAAAGTTTCAGATGACTAGCCGCCTCTGCCCTCGTTAGGGGCTGTTGACCGCAGAAAGCTTAATGTGTTTTTTTGAAGGGTGATTTTTAAGTTGAGCTTTTAGGACGGGTTTGAACCCATTGAAAGGGCTGGGAAAGTTGCAATTTTGATGACTGTGTGGAGGTGTGTGGCGATGAAGTCATCATATGATTTTCCAGCCTTTGAGGCTGTTGATGTTGGATCTGTAAAGGGGACTTTAGAGTGTGACAATTTTGTTGACTTAGCTTCTAGAGGAAACTGAGCAGCTCGAGCTCCAAGGTGAGAGGTTTGAGGCTCTCCCTCACTCATCAAATTGTACTGCCCACAACCAGGTGCCTGAGCAGGAAGACTTTAATTATTTCCTTGCTGGTAATATGGATTCATTTTCCGTAAAAAAAAGCAAAATGCAAAATAACTTGGATTCATTAGGGGTTGTCAGAATGGTGTTCGGTTGAGAGAAAGAATAAAGAAAGAATAGACGTGTACAAAGAACTAATGAAGAGTAAGGCTTGAATGCACACATTATGAGATTGTGTGTCCGTCCTTTATATTATAAACGAGAGATGGTTACAAAATGGTTACAACCGTTTATGTAGTTAGCAACTGGTTACAACTAACTATGTAGCGATACATGTTTATGTATAAGTCTTATATTCTAACACCCCCCTCTTAAGGCTTATTCTACTATGGAAGCATACTGACAGAACAATTGAAGTAGCAGAACCAAACAAGACCATGCATTCTTTAGAAGCTTTTTACTTTGAAAATAATGCTTTGACCAGGTGGAACTCCATCAAGCTGCATCCCTAACCTTTGTAAAGGTGTAGTTCTCGAGTTCTTGGATTCCACCTCCCCAAAATCCTGAATTACAAAATCTCCCGAATTGTTGGACAACCATCCATACTGAGCTACTCCCATAGTGCTCTATCAAGTTGTCTCATGACCCTTGTGAGGGTATAATTCCCAAGATTCACAGTCTCTCGAACTATCTGAGCAACCATCCATACCGAGCTTCATCTACCTTGTATCCTTTCTTGCCTTCAAAGTTTAGAGCATCTTTATATTGCATATTCGTCACTGTCCTCACTACCTTCTGCATCTGGTGGGTCTTCAACCATGGCTATATTGGCTATATTTGATATGACTTTATCCTTGAGCACATCATTGGTTCGAACACGACAATCCCATGATGTGTGACCTCTTTTCTTACAATAATGACATTCAATCTCCGACTTATCTGATCTTCTACGATATTTTCTGGTTCTAGAATAGAATGCACTTTCTTGCTGGGAATGACCTTCTGCATCCTCTGTAGTTCAATATTCCTCAGGTAGAAGAGCTGCTATAATATCATCCAGAGATTGAGATTGAATTTGATTGAAGGTAAAAACTACATTGCTGTATTTTGAAGAGACTATTTAATAGGATAGCTTTGGCATCCTCATCCTCAATTGCAGCTTTGACTTCTACTAGTTGTCTAATTAGGGACCTCAGATTATTGATGTGGCTTGACATAGAGACTCCATCCATTTTGAACCTATATAATTGAAGTTTTAAAGAAAATTTGGCATTAACTTCTTTTGCTCCAAATAATTTATTTAGAGTATCCCAAATTTCCTTCGATGATTTGTCTAGGTCTACATGATGAAGTTTAGAGTCGGAGAGAGCAAGGCCAATAATAGCTTTTGCTCTATCATCTTTGCTTTGCCATTCTAACAATTTCGATGCATCGGTAGGTGTTGGCTCTTTCCCGTTTACAATGCCCCACAAATTTTTATTTATAAGCTGCATTTGTATTTTCACTCTTCATGTATGAAAATTTAGACCAGAATATTTTTCTATGGGAATTTCCATTTTAATAAAATAGAATAAATACAGCTGCGTATTTTCGGAAATGAGTAAACAAAATAAAAATAAAAATACCCGTTGCACAGTTCCGTGCCCTAGCACAAGTATTGTCTTTAGATTTCCAACCAGTCATGGTTTCACTATGATTGTACGTTATGCCCTCGGTAACTGTATTTTGCTTCTTCGTCTTTCTTGCCCTACGTCTGTGGAAAACGTCTGTGCCCTTGCAATTTGTGACTGCAATGGCTGATTGTAATGGCCTTCAAATGTTTGTGAATCGAATACTTCAATATATTTTTGTTGATGTATGATAGATGGTTGAATGACAAGGTTTAGTTCTCCAAATGAAAAATGTGCCATTTAAAAGATTGTAAATTTCTGGCCCGTGACTTTGAATGTAATCTGATAATGCCCTTTGGCACTTGTCGCTTACGATCAACATGTTAAATGTTCTTGAAAATGAGATTGATGAAGATTTCATACCGCAATCTAAAGGTAATTTCGATTAGGACAACTGCACTTCAACTTCGATCCAGACTATCTTAACAAATATTTGACTTCGACCTTCATATTTGAAAATGTCTTTCTTCGGTGTGCACATCTAATGGGATTGTAATCTTCTTTCCTGAACTCTTTCCGCACTTGCCCTGTGTTCTGATAGCTCACTATTAGAAGACGTATACAAGGAAGAAATGGAGAGTTAGGAATGATTGTTAATACATTTATAGAGTAGAAGTGTCCGAGTATTGTAACATACATGAATGATTGGTACAAATTGGTATGATTTAGTGTACAACCGAGATACAACCAACTTGAAAAACTTAGACTCCTTATAGGAATATGACTTATATTCTCATAGAAGTTCTATGCAGTTGACATGTTAGAGGGGAGCTGTCCATTTACAGGTTAGAACTGCAAGAGTAAGCTTATGGATTAGATAATATGTCAGAAAGGGGAAGTGAGTTTAGGAAGATATTCCCTAGTTCTTTGTAAGAATATGAATCATATTGATATGATAGTGTAAGTCATGTTGAATGTTTTCAACTTTCATGAATACAAAATGTTTTAAGTACTGTTTCTTTCATGCACTAAAAATGAGTATTATGTATTATTAAATACATCGATCCTTTGTACAAGTTGAATATATTGTACGGATGTTAGGTGAAGGCTCATATAAGGTGAAGTGCAAAAGACATTTGAATTTTATCAGTTATGCATTTATGCTAAAAATACTCGTTCCCGTTTTCTGGCAAGCTAGGGTGAGGATGTTGTCCATTGTTCTGGTCTGAGCTTTACTGTAGACATGTGACACTGTTGACCTCCTTTCATAGTCTCTTGCTTGATCTTTATCAGCTCCACATTTCTTTGAGACATCCTTGTGTTGCAGGGCTTATTTATACTTGTACGGTTGTACCATGTCTTATGGCTCAGGATTTAGCCAATTTAGGTCACACCCTTCTGCTTTTGTTAACCTATTGTTTGTCCTTATCTTTTATAACTGATTGTACAATTTGAGTCCCAGTTACCTATTTTGGTTATTCATGGACACCGATATAATTTCTTTATTTCTTGCTCATGTTGCAGATAAATTGTTGTGCATATTATAGTAACAAAGTACTCTTGACTTCCACTGTATTTTGATTGGTCAGTGTTAATGTAGTGTATCAGTACTACGAGACATGGCACTGAATAGTAAGGAAAAAGTAAACATGTACTCACTAAAATATCAAGTTTTATCAGGGTTTTTTCACAACTCTATCAATACTTTGATCTCAACATTTCCACTCCAATATGAGATCAATGCAAGATCTTGCATTTGTTTTTCATCTGTTTACTATATTTGCTGTATCTGTTTATGCTCTGTTCTTTATAATTGCATATCTTGCCATGCATTTGATTCCACTGATATACTTTTAAAGTCTACATTGTGATTGTGGTGTATACTTTGCCCTTTCATCTTGATAATTGTGTAGTGATAGATTCAAGAATAGTTCCCAGGTTTTCTCATGATGCATATGTCTAATATGTTATATCTTTTTGTTGCTATTCAATTTTTTTTGGCTACCAAAGAGAAAACAATATATTTGCTGGTTTGTCGATGTGTTCAGGACCCACTGGTGACAAAGGGATTACATCCACTACTGGGAATAGATGTATGGGAGCATGCATATTATTTACAGGTAAACATGTTTCCTTTCTTTTCAAGTTTACTTGGTGAGTTGTTTTTACCTCAGATCTCTTAGTGTAGCTCTTAAGAACATTTCATGTTTTCTGTAAGGCTTTAAGCATGTCGAAATGTCCTAAATGGTGTGCTTCAAAAAATTAATTACTTAACGAAAATAAAACAGTTTGTAAGTTTCTTGTCTTTGAAAAGTAACATGCTTCCATATCAGTGTTTCCAGCCCAATTTTGTTGGTGCTTGAATCAAGTGGAATTTCTGTTGTCCATAATGCTAAATATGTCAGATGCAAGTGAAGAAATAAAATCAGCGGAGGCATCTTTTGCAAGCTTGCTCTTAAGAGGTTTATTTGGCTCCAAGCATGTCCAAATGTCCTAAAAATGATCTGGGCTTCAAAATTTTGATTCTTAATGAAAATAAAACAGTTTGTAAGCTTTTGGTCTTTGGAAAGTAACATGCTTCCATGTCAGAGTTACCAGCCCAATGTTGTTAGTTCTTGGATCAGGTGGAGTTTCTATTGCCCATAATGCTAAATATGTCAGAGACAAGTGAAGAAACAGAATAAGTGGAGGCGATTTTTTTCATGCTGGTTCTTAGAGGTCTGTTTAGGTACAAATTATTAAGGATAAGAATTTACGCGGATAAAGGGTCTATGTTGTTGATGTTATTCCATCCCTGTTCAGGACTTCAGCCTTGTGATGGTATGTGAACTTTCTCAATTTATCAATAAACTGTTCCATGAATGGATATAGATGAATTGGAGTATAGCAAGACAAGCAGTGTATGGCGTCAAAGAGTTATCCTTGTACACATAATACTTCTATTGTTTTTAAGGTTTCAAATACTCGAACAACTTGAAAACAAAAGCAATGAGCTGACTTTGCTCTTTTTGCAAGGGTCATGGATGCTTGTGAGGGTGTTGTGACTAAAGAATATAACTCCCTCATCTCTTAAGAAGAGCGATGCTTGGTAGTTTGTTCCTCTTTCACCATGATGAATCTTGTAAGATGCAAGCTGGTTTACGAGATACAGTTCACTTCCGGCCAAGTTGAAAATTACAAGTCTTGGTTACTTGCCAAGACATTTTCAATTGTTGCTAAGATGGAAACTATCACGAGTTAAGAAGATGTTTCGAAGCTAACACAATTGATGGTATTCTATTTAAGAGTGGTTGTACCTAGGGTAAGCAACACATACTCACTACTCGCACAAATTTATCATAATATGGATATGATATGTGGCGAGAGATTTCCAAAAGGCTCAAGCTGCCTAAGTTCTTACACTTATCATGTGGTGAGATTGGCACCTCAAGTCTTGTCACCACACAGTATGTGTAAGAAGTTAGAACCTAGGCATCTTGAGTCTTTTAGATACCTCTCGAGATGGATATGTGCTAGTATGTACATATAGTTCATAATAAAAAGATTATAATAACACACATGTAGCTAACATTATGAATCAAACTTCTCATAAACTTTTGAATGTGCTACCTTCGTGAAAAATACTTGATTTATAATGTTGGCTGCATTTGCTAGATTTGTCTCTTTTTTTAGTTTTAACTAAGTCACTAGTACGGTGTTCAGGATTGGGTACTGAGGTTCGCTGTTATTTTTTGGACCTCGGGTATGATACAGCTTGGGTATGTTCCTTAAAGAAACATATAAACATTATAGACAAAAATAACCATATTATAAATTTATATTCTTAAAACTAACAAAAAATAACAAAATGCTGTTGATAATTGATAAATCAAAATATTAAGTGTTGTGACATATATTCAAAATAGAAAAATATGTAATGGTCACAGTCAAACTCAAATAACTATATGGAAAAAATATCATATTGCCCTTTGTCAGGAGTATCCAATTCAGCAATTGTTTCGTTAGAACTAGATGCAGTAGGACCAGCAGCATTTTACTTGTGTTTTTTTTTACTATTTTTTTTTTAATTTTTTAATTTTGGTTATTTATTTATTATTATGATTGTCACAGCCAGATCTGCACTGTTTTTTAGTTATATGATATATCTAATCATGACAGTATGGTACCTATGATAATAGAAGAACCTAGGAGGTATCCGGACAAGTACCAATACCAAAACTGTACCAGTATAGGTACAGGGACCTCCAGAGCCAAACATAAATTTATTATTATTAAGAATTACATATCTATTAAAACAACCTCCAGAGCAGAACATAAATTTATTATTATTAAGAATTACATATCTATTAAAACATCGGTCCTCAATGTTCCTGACACATCTGTCCATCTGTCCAAATCGAAGGTCCAAGTTGATTTGGGGTTTAGAATGCGCCTTTCTTTGCAAGTCAGAAAGTAACTATGCAAAATGAAGCTTGAAATTTGAAACTTTTGGGTTGTATTATGAACTGTATAACAAAAAACCAAAAAGCACTCCTTTACTTCGGAAAGAAAGACTTGTAAAATGGGAACGGTAATTTTCTTTCTAGTTCAATCCCCATTTCAGGAGAATCCTCAGTCATTTCTTTACTTTAGAATCGACGAGTGCTAAGTTTTGGGACCAACTATTGTAGCTTTAGAACTATTTTTAGAAAAAATAACAATCCCATTGCAGATTTAAAATATAAAATTTCAGTCACAACAGGTGAAGATTTCTGCAAATAACCTCAAGTAACCCCAGTAGACAGAATTCAACTTGAGAAGCTAAAGTCCAAAGCCACAACACAACACCAATCCTTGAAAAGCAAGTTGAAGTGCATGGGTTATAAGTTCACTTGTTACATGGCTGAACTTGTGCAAACGAAGTTTGAACAGGAAAGAGCAAGACAAGTTGAGGAATTGAATCCTTGTGTTAAAGGCCTTAAGGGCTGAGGTGTTTGAGACCACAATGGAACCGTCCCCAAGTTGTGGGACCTTGCGAGCTTGGGACGGATCTCCGGAGAAGGCCGGTTCCTCTATCTATTTCTACTGCTACTGCTACTCCTAGTGCTGAAAGGGGAAACTAAGCTAAGAATGCCAAGGGACCAGGGAAAGAAGGATAACATGAAGTAAACTACACTAAAAGGTGATAGCACCAGAAAAGAGGGATGAACACTATCTGTTCTGAGCAAGAATGATAGGGAATGCGTGAAAGGAGGCTAGGCATGAGTAGCACAGTGAAATACGCATTCACCAAATCATTCTCATGGAACACAACCAAATATGGAACTGCAGGGGACCTGAAGTAGCACAACCAACACACAATGCAAAAGAAGAGGCAAGAAGAAGGAATGCAAACATGTTAGGACAGAGAATAGTCACAAAACGATGCTTCTATTACTTCCAGAAATGCACAAAGCTGTTACAATGATGAAGGAGGCCAATATCCACATGCAAGAGCCAAACATAGAGGTCTGCAACTCAAAATACAGAAAATATGGAGTCTTTAGCAAAATGAATAAGGATCCAGAGTGTCCAACATAACAAATGAGCCTTGCTCTTACATTTATAGATGAATCCATGGAGGAAGAAGGGAAAAGGAGGGAAAACCCAATTTGAAACACAACCACCAACAAGAAGCATTCAATGTCTGTAAATCCACTTGGAAATCTATGAAATACGCTTCCCCATGCCTGTTTGACGTGTTGAAGACAAAGGAGGGTGGATCATACCAAATTGGGTGGTTGGAGCAATCAGATCTACTCATCAATGTTCAGAGAGACATTTTCCCATTTCTCACCTACCAGATCCACCAGAATTTGAATTTTGAATTTCTAGCACTATAGCTGATGTCAGTAGCTCTCTGACAAGTCCAGGTGCATGCCAATCTGAGCTCTGTAGCAGAAGATATGGCTGTCAGAAGATGTCAGAGTTGTCGGCGTATGCAAAACACATGGCACGCACTGATTGGCTGAGATGATGGCCAAATGTACAACTATTTTTCATTTCTGCCACGTGTCAATCATTGATTTGTTGCAAGGATTCGGCGCCCTGTTGGCACACTTTGACTGGTTGCGCGTGACACACTTAAGCGTGTCAAAAGATGATCTGGCACAGAAGGGTATGAGGGAAGGGCACACACGAGAAAACAAAGGAAGGTGTGGAGGGGGTGTGCGTGATGCACGTGGGGAGATGAAGCAAACTGGTGAGCAGAGAACGTATGGTTAAGGCGTAACTATTACAAAGTAATGGGTGCAACACGCGAAGGGCCAAGGACTTAGTAGTAAGTGTGAGGTGCACGGGATGGGAAGAAACTGACTAGGAAGAAGGTGAATGCATGGAAGGTGGGTGAAAGGGAGAAGTGGAAGGAGAAAAGGAAAGGGGCGCGCAGGTAAACTGCGACCAAGGGAATGTGCCAAATGATTTTGAGTGCGCAATTCTTCAATGAATAACTTAGGGCCAGAATGTGTATGCAAGTTATCCAAATTGCTAGGAGAGCTATTTGGATAACAGTTTTGGCGACTTTCGGGGCCATCTGCTTGCTAGATGAAAGAGATCAGTAGCCTGAAGCATCCATTGGGCATGGAGTCTTCTTGTTCAATCATGAAAATGCCCCTGTGATCACTTGAGAATCATTTCTACACTCTGTTCTGAATCTCACAACTGCTGAGAGAAGCTCTGCACTCTGGAAGTAACAAAAGAGCATGCGCAGGAAGCACGCGAGAGGAAAGAACTATGTACAAACAAACAATGTGCACAGAGCACACTTGGAGGAATTGAAACTACTTTAATATATACAACATGATGCAGCAAACCTAATGGAAGGGTTTGAGATAGATCCCATTTACTGGGATTTGCAGCGTGCTTCCATCCGGATGAGTTAACTCAAAAGAGTTAGCTTCTTTGCAGGACTTGATGATGTATGGGCCACTCCAAAGTGCATCAAAATTTGAATGGCACCCTGGCTTAGCTCTGTCAGCATCCCATTTTAGAACCAGGTCCCCAACTTTGAAAGCTTGAGGCCTAGCCTTTCTGTCAAACCATTTCTTTGTTGCTTGCTGATGTTGTTCTAGCTTGATCATGGCAGAGTTTCTGAGTTCTTCAAGATGAACCAGCTCTGCCATCCTGATTTCTCTCTGATCCACGCCCTCAAATTCCAGCTTGTTGGGCAAGCGCCAATGAATTTAGTTCTAGTGTCAAAGGAAGGGCAGCCTCCTTGCCATAGACAAGCTTGTAAGGTGAAGTTCCTATTGCCTTTTTTACTGTGATTCTATCTGCCCAGAGCGCGCGCAAGACCTTCGTATGCCACTGTCTTTGGCTGATGTTCATTGTGCACTTCATGATTCTGATCAGGTTCTTGTTTGTTGATTCTGCCAGACCATTGCCCTGAGGGTAATAGTTGGAAGAGGTTTTCAGGTAAATGCCCAGACTTAGAGCCCAATCAGTGATTTTAGCACCAAGGAAGGCCTTTGCATTATCAGAGATAATGGTTTGAGGAATGCCAAACCTTGTGACTAAACCCTCGAGAAAGTCAAGGATGACTGCCTCAGTTGATTCCTTAAGCGTGACAACTTCTGTCCATCTGGTGAAGTAATCTGTAGCTGTCAGCACCCATTTATGTCCAACACTTGAAGGTGGATTGATCATGCCTATGAAGTCGAGACCCCATTGCGCAAAAGGCTGATCTGCTTGGATTGGTCGGAGGGGAAGCACTGCCAATATTTTCTTTCCTGTAAAGAAAGTGCATTCCTTGCATTTTGTGACCCACCTATGTGCATCTGCAAACAGGGTAGGCCAAAAGATACCTGCCATTATGATCTTTATTGCTGTAGTCTTGGCAGAGAAGTGTCCACCAGAGAATCCATCATGAAATTCTACTAACACTTTTTCAGTCTGCACGTGCCATTGATACATCTTAACAACACACCATCAAGATTCCTTTTGAAGAGAAGTCCATCAATCAACACATAAGGGATAGATTGTAACCTCAGATGTCTTCTCTTTGCTTTATTTAAATCGGAGGGTATGCACCTCAGAAAGGAATGTGATCATGTCCTTCATCTAGTCACGCGCGCCAGGGTCTATATTCTGTTCAAGTTCTACACGTGGAAGGTCTTCATCTAGAAATAATGAAGCCTCAGGTTCACTCTGCGCATCCTCAGCAATCTGCTTGCAGAGTGCACTGCCTCTTACCAGTTTTGTGGCCTTAATAGTCACATCATATTCCATGATTTTGGTCACCCATCATGCTCTCTTCTCACTGATTTCTGCTCCCATGATGAAGTCTCTGACAGATGAGTGGGAGACTAACACCTTGATATGATTTGTGGTGAGCATGCTCTTGAATTTCTTGAGTGCGCGCATGATGGCGAAGACCTTCTTCTCCATGTGACTGTATTTAATTCATAATCCTTCAGCATCTGGCTAAAGAAATCCACTAGATGTTCCAACCCTTGTTCATTTTCCTGTGTTAGGACAACAGCAATGCTTGCATCCGCACCATAAGCATAAAGGATGAAATCCTTTGAATAATCTGGATTGATGAGTGTTGGCGCACAAGCAATCTCTTTCTTGATCTTGTTGAAGCTTTCTCTTCCTTCTGCTGTCCATCTGAAGGCTATGTCCTTCTTGAGCATAAGGGTGATGGGCCAAACCAGTCCCACAAAGTTAGGGATAAAATGCCTAACAAAGTTAATCTTGCCAAGGAAGGACTGTAAGGCCTTTTTGTGTGCCGGCAGGGAAAGGGCTAGGATGGCTGAAACACATTCAGGATCAATCGCGATGCCATCCTTTGAAACCACATGGCCCAAGAGCTTGCCCTGAGCCACCACAAAATTGCACTTCTTGGGGTTAAGAGATACCCCAAATTCTCTACATCTCTCAAAGACCTTTTCCAGGTGCGCCATGTGATCCGCACTCTGCTTTGAGAAGATAGTTATATCATCAAGGTAAACCAAGATGAACTCATTGATGTAACCTTTGAAGGCAATATCCATGGCGCGCTGAAATGTTGCACCCGCATTTGACAGACCAAAGGGCATTTTCTGATATGCATATGTTCCCCACTTGGTTGTAAATGTTGTTTTGAATTGATCCTCTTCCTTGACCAGGATCTGGTTGAAACCTGAATACCCATCTAGCATGGAGAATGTCTATGCGCCAGCTACGGTCTGCAGAATCTGCTCCATTGAAGGCAAAGGATAATGATCCTTTAGAGATGCCTTATTCAAATCTCTGAAATCAACACAGAGTCTGATTTCACCATTTTTCTTGCGCACTGGAACAAGATTCGTGACCCAGGTGGAATATTTGATGGGAAAGATAATTTTTGCCTCAATGAGTTTGGATAACTCCTTTCTCATGAGGGGCTCTATTTTTGGATTGACTGGCTGTTGCTTCTGTCTGACGGGCTTTATACCAGGATCAAGGTCAATGGAGTGTTGAGCAACACTTGGATCAAAACCTTTGAGAAAATATCACTGTATTTTTGACAGAGAGAGATGAAGACCTGTTTTTCTTCATGCGCACAAGTCCTGCTGAGCAACAGCTCTTTTCCACGCGCAATAGTAATGGATGAGTAGTCCTCTTGCACAGCACACATGTATCTTTCTTCACCCTTGAACTCATCATCAGGGCTGAACATTTGCTCTAAGGTGACCAGCCCTTTAGGCAACTTATTTGTCTTCAGCTGTATTACTTGGTCACCATAGCTGTCATGCAAGTCAACTTGCATACTTGATGAAAATTCAGCTTCATTCTGGATAAACTGGACGATCTGCGCGTCACTGTCGAACACTTGCCAGCTGGTGTTATTGTCTGGAATGGATGGTCTGATTACCATCTTAATGTGCTGAGTGTTTCCTTTGACAAAGTCCTCAGCAGGAGAAAACTGTGAACCGAGCGTGGCCATTTGGTCAGCTTCTTTGTTCATTCTGTGCGGGACTACCTGCAGATTAAGGGCATCAAAGCTCTCAAGTAGGTCCCAAACTCTATATTTATAAGCTTTAAGAAGCTTATTCTTTGTCTGGAATTTGTTGGTGACCTGGTGGATGATCAATTTTGTGTCCCCAAAGATCTGCAGTGCTTTAATTTTCTTCTTTTCAGCAATGAGCAAGCCATGCACCAGCGCTTCATATTCTGCCACATTGTTAGAGCATGCAAACTACAGCCTATGCACGAAGAAGAATTTCTCATCCTTAGGGGAAATGAGAACCACTCCTGCTCCCGCCATTTCTACTTCTGGATCCATCAAAGTACAACTTCCATAGACCAGTTTGAACTTTGTCTCCCATGAGCGCGCGCGGAAGCGTAGCATCTTCTTCTAGAATGCAATAAGTACCAAGCCCAGTTTCATAGGCTTCTAGTTCTTCAGCATAGGGATCAAATTTGTGATGCCTTTCCACCCATTCATCAAGCACTAGGTCTGGAACAGAGGGTGGAAGAGACTGCTCTTCAGGAACTGAAACTTGTTCTTCTTGGATAAGACAATTGGCTTGGAGAGGGGATGGGACATATGACTCTACATGATAGGAAAATATAGGCTCAGCTTGTATGGTAAACCGGGTACCATACCTTGTCTTGAGTAACATATGAGACCAATCAGAAGACAAGTAACCACCCACCTTGGCAGTAAATTCTCTTGATAGACATAGGGAAAACAAAGGAGGCAGGTCAATAATTGACACATCTTGAGTAATTGTCAGGCTTGGACATGCATGGAGGGTTAACTCAAGATCCTTGATGACTCCTAAGGTGGTTACAATTGAGCCATCAAGTTGTAGGACTCCTTTAGACAAAGGGCTATATTTCAGACCTAAGACATCAACTATCTTCTTAGGCATAACAGAAGTACTAGCACCTGAGTCAATCATGCAGTTATGCACTAGGTGTTTGCCTATAATCAAGGACATATAGAAGGGTGGGGTTTTAATAACTTTACTTACTTGTTTCTCCTCTTCTTGGCAGATTTTGACAGAAGCATGTGGCTTCTGCATAACCGGGTCAGTGCGTGGGAGTTGCGCCAGAGCTTCATGCAACAGATCCCACTGAGATGGAATGGTCAGGGCATCCCACATTGTGACGTTTATGTTTGTTCTCTTCATCTGGTCAACAATGCTGAATGGAAGCCCCCCCATCTTGTGCATTTGGGGAACAACATCCCTTCTTGACTGTTCAGGCACGGAAGCCTGAATTTTAGCTGGGGCTGAGGCTTGGCCTACCAAATGAGGGGCGCATGTTGTTTCAGATGGAGCTTTACGAGGGGCCTCCTGCATAGGGATTTGAGCACTTTTACTGCACGATGCCTTGTCTGATTCTTTCTTCTTCTGAGGATCTGCTTGCGTTACCAGGGGTATAACCTGCGCGCCTGACTCTAATATTCTTTTCTTGTATCTTGTGTTGTCCGCAACTTGGGCGCGCGGTCTGTTTGTATCTTCTGCAGCTTGGTTGATTGCACAGAAGTCCTCCGTGCCAAAGAACATCAAATTGGACTCCGGAGGAACTTCTGGTCCTTCTGGATTATCTGCTTCATGGGTGCTTGTTGAGGGCTCACAGGATGAAGCATTCTGGATCATGAAGGCTTGGGTGCACAACATTAGCACAATGATATTGACTATGAGGCATGTTGCAAGGGAAGCACCATTCTGACTCTTGTGCCAAGTTGTTCTGAACTAGAACAAGCGCTCAGCTCACGCTTGGGTGCTGGGAGAGAAGTCGCGGGAGGAACAACTTGCAAGGGCAGATGTGCATTAGGCTGCCATCTGTCATTCTGCTGATTGGGCGCGTATCTTTGATTTCCATATTGATTCCACCAGGGCTGATTGCCTTGGCCATGTGCCTGATTGGAATTGCCTCTATAAGCTTGCGCCTGCTACTTTTCTAATGATATGACCTTGTTTGATAAATTTCTGATCAAGGCCTTCAATTCTTCATCTTCCTTTTGTTGTGATGGAGAATAGGATGTTGAGGCAACTGGTTGTGCACTTTGCTCAGGGATAGGAATAGGGGCCACAGAAGGTTGGGGTGCCTGTGACATCTCTGGGAACCAGGGCATGGGTGGTCTAGGAGCCAACTTTCCCGCCTGAATGAGACTATTTTCTGCCCTTACTGCAATGCTATAAGCAGCTGGTAAAGTCCTACCTCCCATAGATTGGATCATAACTGAAATATCACTGTTGAGCACCTTCAGATAATAAAGGAAAGCATGTTGGGCTGTAGGTCTTACCACAAGAGGAATTCTGTCCCAAGTCTTCTGAAATCTGATGTTGAAATCAGTCATCTGCTCATTGGGCACCCTCCTTGTTGTTGTCAGTTGCTCCACCAAAGATAGGTGATCTGACTTGTCTTCAAAATAATTGCATAGAGTTGTTCCCAGCTCATCCCAGGTGCTAATAGATCCAAGTCTCAAGCCTCTATACCACTGAAGTGCTTTACCTTTGAAAGAGGCTGCAAGCAATCTGACTGCTACATCATTATGTGTGATCAGATAGAGTGAACACACATTTGCTACATCCTGGATATGCTCCTGAGGGGTGACTTGATTCTCACCAGTAAAGTAAGGAATACTCTTGAGTGCGCCATTTGGCATATCATGTTGTACAGCCAGGAGTAAGGGACTCCCTCCATCAAAGTTTGCAAAGTTTCTTAATGGAGGGGGTTGTTGATGTGCCATTGCAGGGTGCACAGGTTGTGTGTTTTGAGGAGTTGAATGGGCGCGGTGTGCTGGAGATAGAGATGCACGCGCAGGTTTTCTGGAATGAACTCTTCTCAGGGATAGCTGGAGGTATTCAAAAGAATCTTCAGCTGCTGCACTTCTTCTTGTGTGCACTCTTCTCATGAAAGGTGCTCAGGACTGCTGAAACAGAGATCTTAAAATATTGGGAGTCACCAGATGTGTTTGAAATGAGCCTCCAAAGGCTAAAACACTAAGTTCACACACCAGAACTTAGAGATATGAAATTTGAGCTTTCAATGCTTGGTCCCACCGGGCATGCCAGAAACTGTTGGTTTCTCAAACGTGCACCCGCGTCTCAGATCTCGAAAGGGCCGAGGTGTTTGAGACCACAATGGAACCATCCCCAAGTTGTGGGACCTTGCGAGCTTGGGACGGATCTCTGGAGAAGGCCGGTTCCTCTATCTATTTCTACTGCTACTGCTACTCCTAGTGCTGAAAGGGGAAACTAAGCTAAGAATGCCAAGGGACCAGGGAAAGAAGGATAACATGAAGTAAACTACACTAAAAGGTGATAGCACCAGAAAAGAGGGATGAACACTATCTGTTCTGAGCGAGAATGATAGGGAATGCATGAAAGGAGGCTAGGCACGAGTAGCACAGTGAAATACGCATTCACCAGATCATTCTCATGGAACACAACTAAATATGGAACTGCAGGGGACCTGAAGTAGCACAACCAACACACAATGCAAAAGAAGAGGCAAGAAGAAGGAATGTAAACACGTTAGGACAGAGAATAGTCACAAAATGATGCTTCTATTACTTCCAGAAATGCACAGAGCTGTTACAATGATGAAGGAGGCCGATATCCACATGCAAGAGCCAAACATAGAGGTCTGCAACTCAAAATACAGAAAATATGGAGTCCTTAGCAAAATGCGTAAGGATCCAAAGTGTCCAACATAACAAATGAGCCTTGCTCTTACATTTATAGATGAATCCATGGAGGAAGAAGGGAAAAGGAGGGAAAACCCAAATTTGAAACACAACCACCAACAAGAAGCATTCAATGTCTGTAAATCCACTTGGAAATCTATGAAATACGCTTCCCCATGCCTGTTTGACGTGTTGAAGACAAAGGAGGGTGGATCATACCAAATTGGGTGGTTGGAGCAATCAGATCTGCTCATCAATGTTCAGAGAGACGTTTTCCCATTTCTCACCTACCAGATCCACCAGAATTTGAATTTTGAATTTCTGGCACTATAGCTGATGTCAGCAGCTCTCTGACAAGTCCAGGCATGTGCCGATCTGAGCTCTGTAGCAGAAGATATGGCTGTCAGAAGATGTCAGAGTCATGTCGGTGTACGCAAAACACGTGGCGCATGCTGATTGGCTGAGATGATGGCCAAATGTACAACTATTTGTCATTTCTGCCACGTGTCAATCATTCATTTGTTGCAAGGATTTGGTGCCCTATTGGCGTGCTTGACTGGTTGTGTATGACACACTTAAGCATGTCAAAAGATGATCTGGCACAGAAGGGTATGAGGGAAGGGTGCATGGAGAAAACAGAGGAAGGCGCGGAGGGGGCGCGCACGATGCGTGTGGGGAGATGAAGAAAACTGGTGAGCAGAGAACGTATGGTTAAGGTGCAACTATTACAAAGTAATGGGTGTGGCACGTGAAGGGCCAAGGACTTAGTAGTAAGTGCGAGGTGTGCGGGATGGGAAGAAACTGACTAGGAAGAAGGTGAATGCGTAGAAGGTGGGTGCAAGGGAGAAGTGGAAGGAGAAAAGGAAAGGGGCGCATAGGTAAACTGCGACCAAGGGAATGTGCCAAATGATTTTGAGCGCGCACAATTCTTCAATAGATAACTTAGGGCCAGAATGTGTATGCAAGTTATCCAAATTGCTAGGAGAGCTATTTGGAGTTAGCTTCTTTGCAGGAACTGATGATGTATGGGCCACTCCAAAGCGCATCAAACTTTGAATGGCGCCCTGGCTTAGCTCTGTCAGCATCCCATTTTAGAACCAGGTCATCAACTTTGAAAGCTTGAGGTCTAGCCTTTCGGTCAAACCATTTCTTTGTTGCTTGCTAATGCTGTTCTAGCTTGATCATAACAGAGTTTTTGAGCTCTTCAAGATGAACCAGCGCTGCCATCCTGATTTCTCTCTGATTCACGCCCTCAAATTCCAACTTTTGGGCAAGCGCCAATGAATTTGGTTTTAGTGTCGAAGGGCAACCTCCTTGCCATAGACAAGCTTGTAAGGCGAAGTTCCTATTGCTTTTTGTACTATGATTCTATCTGCCCAGAGCGCGCGCAAGACCTTCGTATGCCACTGTCTTTGGCAAATGTTCATTGTGCGCTTCATGATTCTGATTAGGTTCTTGTTTGTTGATTCTGCCAGACCGTTGCCCTGAGGGTAATAGTTGGAAGAGGTTTTCAGGTAAATGCCCAGACTTAGAGCCCAATCAGTGATTTTAGCACCAAGGAAGGTCTTTGCATTATAAGAGATAATGGTTTGAGGAACGCCAAACCTTATGACTAAACCCTCGAGAAAGTCAAGGATGATTGCCTCAGTTGATTCTTTAAGCACGACAACTTCTGTCCATCTGGTGAAGTAATCTGTAGTTGTCAGCACCCATTCATGTTCAGTGCTTGAAGGCGGATTGATCATGCCTATGAAGTTGAGACCCCACTGCGCAAAGGGCTGATCCGCTTGGATTGGTCGGAGGGGAAGTGCTGCCAATCTTTTCTTTCCTGCAAGGAAAACACATTCTTTGCATTTTGTGACCCACCTATGTGCATCTGCAAACAGGGTAGGCCAAAAGATACCTACCTTTATGATCTTCATTGCTGTAGTCTTCCTTTGTGAGCTTCATGTATCAATTTTGTTGCTTTGACTTTCACCCTTTTGCATCGCCTCTTAGATGTCTTCCAACCTCGTTCAAGATCTTCCAATATTCGTTACCTAATCTATCTTGATGCCTTGTATGCTAATGATTGTGTTGCTCTACCAAATCTTTTGTCGTGTTTGATTGACTAGTAGTTTCTCCTCTTCGTCACAAGTGAGTACAAGTTTCTTTCTTGTGTCCTTTGACCCTTGATTCCTTTTCTTAACCTATTGATTATTCCAAATCATCATGCCTTGTGCTTTTTGTGTTATGAATTGTTCATGTGCGGAAAACTTTAAATCTATGCATCAATGCATTTGTTATATCCTAGATGCCCTTACCATTTTTTTAATGCTTAGAGACCATCATTGTCTCATCCAATGGAAGAAACACTTTTTTTTTTTGTGTCTAAGTAACATTGGTTCCTTGATATTCACAACTCCCTAAGACCTTTTGGCATACCATGCTCCTAAAAAGTACTCTTTCCTTTGGTATGGACCTTCTTACTTTGGTCACTTACTCTAGTTCTTTTTACGATGTTCTATATCAGTGTGATGTTCAAGTCCCTTTTGCTTTTTTTTTTGTACTCTATCAATTGTAAGACACATTATAAGAACTACTTAAAAATCTATGTATATGCAAAGCAACAAGTTTAGAGGGGCTTCATCCTATATTTTCTCAAATATGGTGTGGATTCACTTGACTTCCTTGATGCGAATCTATTCAGTGAGATTTTTGCTTGGGATTCCCTTTGTCTTGGTTTGAACACATCATCCATCTAATTCATAAACTAGGAGTAGTATAGACCCAAATAATTACAAGACTATTATGACTGGGTTTATATATGCCAAAATAATGCCATAACATTGACTACACGTGAGACTTTCTACTCACTTGGGAGACTGGGAACCTCAGAGTGAGGGGTGGCTAGCCTTACTGAGATACGAGCGAGTGTTGATCAATCTCACATTTCCAAGGGATACACCTCACTATATTTTGGAGCTCCATTGCTTTCAGATTCATTTCCAAGATTTACCTATTGTCGAAAATAACCCCCCAGGCTATTTTGACAACTTACAAATCCATTTTTAGACTTAGGCAGTGTTGTCATGGATCAGGGAAATTGCAAATTTTACAGTTATGGGCAAATCTCATTGTTTTGAGGCAACTTCCAATTTTTCGGGCATTGTCCTCCATCTTGCTAGGCCTTATTGTTAAGGAATTAGCCAAAATTTGGGCATTTTTGGGCAAAACAGGGCAAAATTGGCCTGTGGAGGAATATGAAGAACTATTCCTTTGTTCCTTCTGTTCCCCACATCTCTACCTAGGGTGTTAGTAAAGGAAAATCAGCAAAGTTGGCTCTACCTAGCACACACGGAACTATTTCACCATTCCTTCGTTCCCCTGACCGTCCGAGAAATGTTCCCTCGTTTTGCCTGTTCTCCAAAACTCTGCCCGGGTCGACTTGGATTTGGATTTTTTGGCCACAACTTTTGACTCAGAGCTCTAAATTGCATAAAATTGGTGGTGTTGGAACTGTCTCCTCAAGGGATTCATTTTGGCTTTAAGAAACACAAGATTTGATGTTGTTTTGAGGGTGAAAAGTGTAAAGACGAGATTAACAGGGAAAAGTGGAGTTACAGTTCAACCAACCAAATTTAATGCTTTTGGCTGCCCATACTTTGTCCTGGAGATCAAATGATGTGGAAAAATGGCTTTGCTAGGCGCCCACATGGTCTTGCAGGCATTTATCATGTTTGGTTGGTGGTTGATTTTAAAATGGCATGCCCTCTCTCTTTCCCTCCTCTTTCTCTCCCCCTTTGTCTATATATTGACAAAATCTCCATTTGTAAAAGGTTGAATGCTCTGGAATGCAAAGGCACCATGCCAAAATGGTTTCCCAAGTGTTTGTGAGTTGCAGACCTTAGATTTGGACTCTTGCATGTATTTTGTGCTTTCTACTTCAGATTTAATGGAATGTGCATACTTTCAGTGTATTAAAATCTGGTTTTGTGGCTCTTTCTCTGCGCTAGCTGTGTTTTTATTACATTCTTGCCTCTTTATTTGTTGTATGTTGTGTATGTTGCATTACAGGTTTCTTCATTTTTGTTGTGTTTTTTGTGAGAAATGGAGGGTTAAATGCAATTTTGGTTTGTGGCACGTTTCTACTCTCTACTTCCCCTTTTCCTTCTTATTTTTCCCTCATGGAGAGTGTCCATCCCCTTTTCTTGGTGCTATCACCTTTTCCTTAGCTTAGGATTTCATTTCCATGCATATCTCTAACTTTGGTCCCTGTGAACGACTAGTTTAGGCTTAGATAGTTGTGTTTTAAGTTGGAGTAGTGTTAACGTTAGGTTAGATAGGTAGAGGAACCAACCTTTTCTAGAGGTTTGTCTCAAGATGCAAGGTCTCACACTTGAGACAATCCCATATTCACAGAAAGTTTTGATGTTCGTTCATGGTCATGCGGAGGGTGCAACGTGTGTGTGTTAACAACTCTGGCATGCCCAGTGGGACCAAGATTGAAGAGCTTTACAACTTCATATTATCAAGTTTGATTTGTTCTTGGTGAAATTCAACCTTTGTTGGTAGTTCTCAACACATAGGGCGACTCCACTATTCCAAAAAACCCATTTTCTAAATCAATATACCACTTTCCACCATTTCAGTCCTCTTTTCCACGAAGTTGTGCAATCATGACTTAATTTCCTCATCGGAACTCTCAGTTTCAAGAGCAATATCAGTTCCCTCCATCTCCTTCTTTCCAAAACTACCTTCCAAATAAGTTTTACGAGCCTTATCATGATGAATCTGCATATGACCCAACTCCCACTAATCCATATGGTTATCTATTTAACCGTAATGTTGCTCAAGAACAAGGGTATGCTGATTATGGGGTGGTTTCATAGTTGAAGATGATTTGCAGGTCCAGATTCAAAAGATGGTTGTAAGCATGTTGCAGATCAGGGCTACACGTCAGATGAATGCAGTTCAAATTGGTTTTAGGAAGCCCTATCCATCGGCTGGTCCTATGCCAACTTAGTACAACCCTTAATAGAAGACGGATCTTATATCTGAGTTATTTCCTCAGATATCAGAGCGGATTGTGTTATTGGAGGCTCACCAATTTAGTTGTAGGGAACCCTGTCAATGGGGCAATCCCTCACTGCCATCATATAGCCCTCCGGTTCCTTCTTTCCAACCTACCCAATCTCAGCCTAAGTTCCATGTCCCTAGTTTCCTCAAAGCGTCACCTGGTGATCACCCTCTTCCACAAGCAAATCTTGCACTTCCTCCATCATTTGAACCTTTGCAAACTCAGCTAAGGACTCAATCCCCCCCTTACTTCACAAAACCAAATTTATATGTGCGTGAGCCTCATGAAGAACCAATTTTAAACCATGATGCACTGTAGATTAACGAACAGACTAAGTGCCTAATTACTTGGTTTCATGATTGCCCATTCCTTCACAAACAAGATGCTGAATCTTTTATGGCAAAGGGGGTTATTCTTCATCCTTTTGGATAGGAATATGCACATGCATGCCTAGAGGGACAGATTGGGAAAGAACCAAACATAACAAAACATATTTAGAGTTTCAAGAATTGGAGTCAAGGTTTTGAAGCCAAGGAGGTTCATCATCAAGAAGCTATTAGTCAACCCCTACGGATGCATCAAAATCAATTGAGGCGAGTTTCATTCTTGTTAATCATGATATATCTGTTGAAGACTGGACTGATTCTGATAGCATAGTGGAAGGACTTCCCCAAATGTTTAAAGAGCTTCCTGCTACTTCTCTTGAACAATCTACAATGAAGGATGTTTTTGGCTTTCAAACTTCTTGTTTGAGGAGTTTGAGGAAAAACGAATCAAATAAAGTACTGATCACTTTGAATGCAGATGATATCATTGTGAACTTCTTGCTCTCTTTTGATGATGAGGATGTTGATCAATCATTGCCCTCATTCAAAGAATTAGCTGAGGAGGAACTTAGACATGAAGATCAAATTGATCGTCATGATGAGGAGGATAAGTTTGAGTTATCAAACTTCTTACTTGGTGTGGAGGAAAATGAGAATCCAAAAGAGGTAGAGTTAGAAGAAACAAAACAAAGCACAAATCAGATTTCAAACATACTTCATGTTGAAGAGATTGACGAGTTTGATCTTTCAAACTCCTCGTTTGAAGAAGAAGAATCACATGCAAACGTGAAAACAAGGATGTTTGTGCAAGGAGAAACAAATAAAAGTTCAAATCAGTTTATAAGCATCAATCATGATGAAGTATGTGCCTCTATTAGCTCCATTCATGGAGTTGCATGCAAAGAAGAGGGGAAAATCACAAGGGTTAACCAATCAATTGCAAAAAATGTGTGTCCAATTAGATATTTGGCTAGTCTAAAGCCAAAATTAGAGTTGCCACCCTTCATGCTCACTCTAGAGCATTAAGAAGAGCTTCAAAGTGTCAAAGATCAACAAAAACACCTCTCAAACCCTGATGAAGATCAGATAGAGGTATTTTTGCTCTTTTCATTTGTTAATGAGATGGGAAATCAGTTTTAAGATAGTTTTCCACTTTCATTAAAGACCATGTTTGTTGCAAAATTAATCACATGGTCCAATTTTGTAAAGACGAGAAGCTATTTCTCCCTACCAATTGCTAGATTTGTTTAGCTTTCTTTGCCTTTGGTTGGGGTAGGAATAGATTAGGTTTGTTTATTGCAAAACAAGTGCTTGTGCACACTCTGCATGCTTCCATTTGGAGCATGTATGATTTTTCATGTTTGTACATAATTTTTGTGGGCTTTTGTTGCTGTTGTACAGTCCAGTTTAGAGCAAGTTTCATGGTGGAAACAAGGTGTTTTGGGGCAGCTCCAAGGTGGATTCTTTCAATCCTCAAGATCATTTGCAAATCATAGTTCTCCATGCTCCTTCCTTGGCAAAACAAATATTAAAATTTTGGAACATTTTGCAAGTTTTATTAAAATCCCAAGAAATTAGCTCCCAAGAGCACCTCAAGCAATTCCAAATCAGCTTTAAGTCCATGCAGATCTAGGGGTAAGAATTTCAAGTTTTTTGATTAGTTTTCAAGTTTTTTAGGCTTGATTCCATGCCCAATGGATGCTCAAAAGGCCACTCATCTTCTATCTAGTAGGCAGATAGCCCCATTGAGTCACCAAAGTGTTGTCCAAAATAACCCCCAAGCTATTTTGACAACTTACAAATCAATTTTTGGCCTAGGCAGTGTTGTGATGGATCAGGGAAATCTCAAATTTTACAGCTATGGGCAAATTTCAGTGTTTTGGGGCAAGTTCCAGTGTTTTGAGCATTGTCCTCCATCCTGTCAAGTCTCATTGTCAAGGAGTTAGCCAAATTTTGGGCATTTTTGGGCAAAACAAGGGAAAATCGGATTTTAGAGGAACATAAGGAATTGTTCTGTTTCTCTTGTTCACCGTGTCTCCGCCTAGGCTGTTTACAAAGGAAATCATCAAAGTTGGCTCCGCCAAGCAGCTGCGAAATTGTTCCACCATTCTTTCGTTCCCCTTACTGTCTGCATATGCACACAAGGATTAAATCGATTTTTGAGGGCCCATGAAGAATGTTCCCTCGTTCTGCCTGTTCTTCGAAACTCTGCCTGTGCCAACTAACATTTGGTTTTCTGGCCATAACTTTTGACTCAGAGCTCCAAATTGCATAAAATTAATGGCATTGGAACTGTCTCCTTAAGGGCTTCATTTTGGCATTAAGAAACCCATGATTTGATGTTGTTTTGAGGGTGAAAAGTGTAAACACGGTATTAGCAGGGAACAAAGCAGTTTTAATAGTTCAACCACCCAAATTTAATGCTTTTGGTCACCCATACTCTATCCTGAAGATCAAATGACGTGGAGAAATGGCTTTGTCAGGTGCCCACATGGTCTTGCAGGCATTTATCATGTTTGGTTGGTGGTTGAGTTCAAAATGGCGTGCCCTCTTTCTTTCCCTCTTCTTTCTCTCCCCCTTTATATATTGGCAAAATCTCTCATTTATAAAAGGTTGGATGTTTTGGAATGCAAAGGCACCATGCCAAGATGGTTTCCCAAGTGTTTGTGAGTTGCAAACCTCAGATTTGGACTCTTGCATGTGTTTTGTGCCTTCTACTTCAGATTTAATGGACTATGCATATTTTCATTGCAATAAAATATGGTTTTGTGGTTCTTTCTTTGCCCTAGCCGTGTTTTTATTACATTCTTGCCTCCCCATTTGTTGTTAGTATGTTGTGTGTGTGTGTGTTGCATTTGCAGGTATCTCCATTTTTGTTATGTTTTGTGTGAGAAATGGAGGGTTAAATGCAGTTTTGGTCTGTGGCACATATCTGCCCTCTCCTTCTCCATTTCCTTGTTATATTTCCCTCATGGAGAGTGGCCATCCCCTTGTCTTGGTGCTATCACCTTTTTCTTAGCTTTGGATTTGATTTCCATGCATCGTTCTAACTGTAGTCCCTGTGAATGACTAGTTTAAGCTTAAATAGTTGTGTTTTGAGCTGTAGGAGTAGTGTTAACATTAGGCTAGATAGGTAGAGGAAAAACCTTCTCTGGAGGTTTGTCTCAAGATGCAAGGTCCCACACTTGGAGACAATCCCATGTTCACCACAAGTTCTGATGTTCATTCATGATCATGCAGAGGGTTCAACTTTTGTGTGTTAACATTTCCTTCAAATATGTGCCTCTTTAACAATGCCGTTAAATCTGCAGTTTCTTATGGATTGGGGGATCCAAACACGTTAAATATTGAGAGGGTTTAAAATATTATTCTTCAACATAAGTTGGAAATGGATGGTTCCACAATGCACTGTTGTGGCCAAGTTTGTTGTCCAACCTCTTCGTTTCGAAACTATCTTTATACACACTTTCTTGTTGTGTAATGTTCAATCTCTTGATGACTCAACCTCAAGTCATGAGAGATACACCCTTGTGATACTCTACTCATCTGCTCATTAAAATGGGTTTCCTCCTTGGGTTTCAATAGGCATTGACAATGTTTTTATTTTGAGGCCAATTTACTCCTTTAGTTCTTTGACATCTCTAATTATTGCCCCCCCTTCACTTGAAGAATCACTAGATGCCCCTCCCCACCATCTTCCTACATGCAATTAATATAGTTTTTAAGGTGAACATTTACATTGTATTCAAGTCCCTTGGACCTATTCACCACGACCTCTAAATCTCAAAATGGTGTTGGGCAATTGTTACACGTTGATGGCTAGTATTGTCCCAGTTGACTAGTTCTAGTGCCATCGATCAGTCGGCCCAAGGATTTCCCTTGCTCATATGAGGTTCAAACTATCATATTGTTCATGTTGTTAGAGTTTGACTTGTTCCTTCTTGGAGGCAGTGAACATGAAGCGATTCATTTTTAGATCTCCCATTTACTATGAAAGATAGCGTGGGTATTATTGTTTATACAAGATTATGGGTCCCTATCCAAGCTCTGTTATCATAACTAAAGATATTAGGCCCTTCTCTTTGAGGAGTGCATCAGTCTCAAATGTAGGACATTGAAAGGGCTGTAGGATTACTAGGGTGATTAACTGCTCCTTTCCTCTTATCACATATATGGAGGGGAATGTCCCTTAGATTCGGCTGGGCCACACATAGATGGTTATAGGTCAATAAGATGGCAACTTCCTTAGCATACTGCTACTAGGATATCCCAGTCCTCTCACTTTACCAAGCATCGTGGATCTATTTCGACTTGGTGTCATGGGTCATCTAATTTTCCTTGCAAGCAGCCCAAGGCCTAGTCTCTCCTCCTTTGTAGGATTGTCTGCATTGGGTATTAAGAGAGGCATTGAGGGAAGTGTCTTGTTTCCTCCTAGGGTCGTCCAACTTGCTCCCAACTAGAGTCTCTCCTCCTTTGTAGGCTTGTCACTATCGGGTGTTAACTAGCCAAGGATATTCTCCTACGAAACTCATTAGATCTTGCATTTGGATTTGTTGCAATGGTGGATGATGATGTTGTTGGTTATCTTTAATGGGACTTGACATTGACATGGGCACATGAAAACACTATTTTCTAGCCTTGGTGTTCACCTCGATTTTTGATGCACATTTGGTTCTTTCCTTTGGATGGGTCCTCCACTCTCATGGCTATTTATATTGAGATCCAGGGGTTGGGTGGATTGGCAAATTTGAGTTTACTATTGAGCTTGATCATGAGGTGAAAATCATATAAGGTAAATAAAACAATCACACAAGGGGGGTCTCATATACCAAATTGTTGTTTCGCTTGGTGACAACCTGAAAAAAACTACCTTTATTCTATATTGATATTTGTACTTATATCTTAGGGGTCAAGGATAATCCACACTACTTTTTGCCTTCATTGTTGTCGTTTTGATGTATTTCTGTCATTTTTTGAGCTCCTAATTTTATTTTACCCGAGTAAGTTTCTTTAAGTACTGAGATGTATTAGCATGTTTGTTGACATCAAATAATTCATTTCTTTCATTGACGACATAGAGGTCTACGGCATTGTCTATGGTTAACGCTTTTGAATTCACTTCCCTATTAAGTATTTAATGTTTTCTTGTTTACACAATTTCCTCTAGGAAGTTGCTCATTGCTGTTGTTTCTGATTACACATTTGAGCCCAGTTGACATACTTCGGTTACTTGTGGGTTTAACCATGATAGAATTTCAGTACTTTGGATACTTGTGGATTTTAGTGTGATATATTTTCATTTCATTCCTATAGAGAGCAAAATTAACAAACTCCTTTGCTTTATTATAAAACATATTTTCTCAACTTTCGTTGTTTTT
This sequence comes from Taxus chinensis, assembly GCA_019776745.2. NCBI lineage: Eukaryota > Viridiplantae > Streptophyta > Pinopsida > Cupressales > Taxaceae > Taxus > Taxus chinensis. Next base: position 146,677,900 of record CM034152.1, on the reverse strand, counting down.
TTCCTCCCATCAACATATGAATGACCACATCTTATAAAATGATTGTGATGCAGTATAAAAATGTCCGGCCGGATTATTTGAAGAACATTTGGAAAGTGATAAATTGGAAATACGCAGAGGGTGTATATGAGAAGGAAGCCAAACTATGACCGACTTTTTAAAAAAATGGCACCTAGCTGTATAATTATCTTTATTGATAGACCTTTGATGTCTATCAATAGTAGCAGCAGAATCTTTAGTATAACTTGATCATTCTAACTAAATGATTACCATAAAAGAAAACAGGTTTGGGACTTTATAACTATCTTTCATTTAAATAATGAGTTATCTTACGTGATGCAAATTTTGATATATACTCTGGTTTATTTTTTTCTTTAGTAATAATTTGAGTAAAAAAAATTATAGATGAAAAAGTTTGTTCCTAAGTTGGCCATGTTTTTCCTTACTGGAAATGTTTGTTCTCAAGTAGCCTATGTTTTTCATTACTAGAAATGTTTGTTCTAGAATTCTATGGTATTGCATTTCTTGTGCCATAAATTAGATGAAAAAGTTTGTTTCCAAGTTGTCTGTTATTTCTTACTAGAAATGTTTGTTCTAGAATGATAGTAATGGATTTCTTGTGCCATAAATTGGCTCTGCTTTTCCAATGATAAATTTTGAGGTCATTACATTTTATAGGCTTAAAAGCAAAAATAGCTAATACACTATGTTAGAATCATCTCTGCTGCTCCCCAACATTTTATGTTGTTCAGTTGTTAAATGCCTTTTTATATCTTTGAACTACTCAAGCTGTAACACGTCATTCCATGTAATGGCAGAGATACAATCACAGTAAACTCTAGATTGTTTTATACGAGGGGCGCTACTTATTCATACATGACGGGAGGTACTTTTATCAAGAGTTTGTGTGATGTAAATTAATTTTTCATTCACTTTGAACTCTAGGTTGTTTTATACGAGGCTCCCTACCCATTCATACATGACTAAGGTACTTTTTTTTTGATAATTAATATTTTTTTTGATATCAAAGATTTTCAAATACGACAGCCAAAAACAAACAACTCACATGCATGCATACATTCATTCTCAAGAAAACATGCATACCTTTTCCATCCAACTTAGACTTTCAACTTACATGTGGTAACATGCGGAAAAGATATGCATTCATGTTTTTGGGAACATGCAAACTTTTTGCAGAATCCTGTTTTTTTCGTGCATGCATGCTTTTTGCCCCAAGTACTTGTAATCATCATTCCTTTTGCATGCAAGCCTAACCTCCAAAGAATGCATGCCGGCATTTTATAGTTAATTGTATTTAGAGTAAGTATAAAAACCTTTAATTTCCATTTTTTAAATCAGTTCTTTGAAGCTGCGATTCTCCATCTTCTAAATGTATCCGAATTCTTAAGAGGTGGGAGATGGGCTCCTTGCATCTTTTTTCTTTTTTATTATCAATTTTTGCACCTCTTCCCCACGGAATCTATAATTTATTTCATTTCTTCTGGGATCTCTCATTCTTTCGTGCTTTTGGATGCTTTGGGGTTTTTAAAAAAAGAACCAGGTTGAGTTTGATGCCTAGATTTCGTTTTGCCTTAAGATGCTACCCTTCTATGATCCTTAGTAGCTCCCTTCAACCAGGTAGCTTTTTTATTTTGTTAGTGATGCACTACTTATAAACCTTTCGCAGTTGTTTTTGGATTCTATTTAAGAAAAACAACTAGAGATTGGAGGTGTGGGCATGAAACAACGAGATGCCCATATTCAAACCATTCCTTGCATCAAAAAGCAATGTGTTAGTAATCAACTTTTTTTTATTCTTAACGAGTCCCCCCCAAGCCAAGGAAAAATTAGTAGGGCGGCCTTTGCTCGGATCCACTTCTACACATATTTTTGGTGCATGTGGTCTTAATTTTTTTTTTGTGATGCCATATTCATATATGCATGGAAATGAATTTTCCAATTGCATTACTAAATTGTTTTGGAGTTGAAGACGTAAAAAAATGCAAGGGTAAATTTGCAAGCCTTGCCCATACAGGGACCAAAGGAAGGGGTTTATGATAATGGTTCAAAATATTAAAAAAAACATGGTTTTATGATACTTTAGACCCCTTATGGAACCAAGCCCACTTTCTATAGATCACCTCCCTATCATCTTGTTCATGAGAAAAACAATGAGGAAACCTTGAGCACAAGGATATATTTCCACTTCATTTGAGATAGGAAGAGACCAATGTCGGTTTACTCATTCACTTATAACTGAAAGAATGGATCATAACCTGTTAAACCTACAAATCGATCCTTTTTTGCCAAATGCAATTGCAAATTCAAAGATTTCTTCTCCTTCTAGATAAATAAAGAGGGGAGAAGAAGCCTTTTCAATAGTAAATCCTTGCCTAAGAGAAGAAAATGAGGTGTTACTTGATTCATGGTGCTTGCTAGATTCCATATAGAGACTTTCTGTGTTGCATGGGATTCCTTTTGATGGTAGATTTCCTTGGGTTCATGAAAAATAAATTGTCTAGTAGCTTCTCTCCTCCAAATCTCTTGCATGCTTCGATGCATGTGGTTCCAAGAGCTTACACATGTGGTCCCTGTTTTAGGTCCATCATTTTTTTTCATTTGTTCTTGCATGCACTCTCATTTCTAGAGTGATCTTCTTTTCTCACAACTAAAGAATCTATCTTTCGTAGCTCTTTAGCCTCCTTTTGGGGTTTTTGAGCTTCCTTATTGCTTATGTCAGTGTTTGTCCCTGTTATCTATGGAGGAGTTGATGGCTTCTCTGTAAGCGGGGAAAGATCCCCTTCAGAACCCTTTTATGAATTCATCAATTCATTAATTTCTTGTTGAGTTGGCCCTACCTTCCTCTCAACACCTTGAAAGTACAATACCATTGTATGGATTCAAGATCTTTCTCGATCTCCAACTCTCGTATTTGATATGAAAATGTTGTTCTCATAAATGATCTATGCAAGAGATCTAAGTTTATCACAAACCACTTTGATGTTACTTAAAATGTTGCCATTCTCGCAGTATAGGGTGTAATGTCCCTTTCTAGGGTTGAACATAAAAAATAGGAAACAACACCAATCCCACTTGAGAGTAATATGATGTTTGTAACAACAAATCTAAAAAAACGTAGAAAACCCTAGCAACGAACTCTATAGGGACTTCAACTCATCACACAACCATGTAAAAGCTGCTGAAAATGCTCTTAAATAATTAATACAATCACAAAAACATTTGTTAATCCAATTTACAACAAAGAAATGGAGAAAACAAGTGCTTACACCCAATTACAATTAATTTTATGATAACATCAATGCAACAACAACCAAGGGCTAGAAATAGCTCTTAAACAATCCCTAAATCATAAAAATGTAGATTTCAACCTTATAAAAAAGAAAGAATTGAATGATGCAAACCAAGCAAGGAGGAACCCTTCAAATCCATGGAAGACCCACGCCCAAGCAATTCACTCCACTTAGAAAAGCTGAATATTGGCTTAATATGCAAATAAATGATTGCTTTCACCTTTAGAAATTAGTACAAGTCCATCCATGCAAAAATCAAACCATACATCCATCAAAACACTTATAAATTACTCATGATGCAAGTTGTTTAGTGTTAGATAAAAAGTTAGCAGCTCCAAATTCGTTAAGATATTCAATTATACCAAATATCCTTGCTTGAGGGTTTTCGTCCCTAAGGCAAGTTCCACCAACAAGAGTTTTCGTCCTTGAAGGGATCTCAAACAAGAGTTTTCGTTCTTGATGAGAGAGAAGAAAGGTACAACCTTTACCAAGAAGAATTAATAAGATTCAACATGTGACATAATGGCCAATCATCCTTTTATACCATAAGGGGTGCTATATCATAACTTATGGCCGACCTTATAATATTAAAGCCTATTTTTAATTTGAGCATATATGCTCACAAAACAACTAAGTAAATTTATTTCATCTATTGGAGCGCAAGGCATCTAATAGGAATGCAACATAAAATAGTGCAATATTTTTTAAAACTAATCGAAATATCTTCAGACAACTTTCTTCTAGCTCCAAATCCTTAGTACCATGATGAAAGAATGAGATAATGTCTTTCGTAGCGACTAGCTTGGAAAATGAGAAATGATAGTCCCCCCTTCCCAAAATTGATTGCCCTCAAGCAATTGTAAGCTCTCATGCTTCAATTTTATCCAAACGAGCAATCTAGATCTGGTACCTGTCAAGTGGAGAAGTTTTTGCAAGAACATGCCTTGGTTACCATCCTTCTTCACTCTAGAAATAAGAGATGTTTTCAATTGCAATTTGCTTTTTATTTTCAAATCTGCACATGGAACAAACATGTTAGAAAAAAAATAGAGGCTCTTATTAGCCTTCCCATATGCTCCATAGTTTGGTGGATCAATCCTTTATGAGGCATCTTAGGCTTCTCGTCTCCTTTGATTGGTTGGTGGGTGCACATACAAGCCAAAATTAAACTGCATATGAATGTGATTAGTATTTTCATACATAGGCGACCCATGCATTTTGTGTTCACAATATCCAAACACCAAACAATCCTTCGCTTGCCACACCAATTACTGCTGTAATGATGCATTTTCTTATCCAAAAGGAAGCTAATAATGATTCAAATCATCCCCTAAAGTGTTGGATATATATTTTCAAAGAGGGTTGCCCCAACAATTATCCAAACACTACTGAATTTTTATTTACAGTAGTTCAGAGAGCAAGAAAGGAGTTGGAAAAATAATGATTAGCTAATAAATAAATGAAACCAAGCCCCTCTTTAAACTCAGTTGTGTGTGTGAGACTATGATTCTCATCTTTTCTTGCCATTGTGCTCCCTTTATTCATTGTGCCATGAAATCTAATTTTTTTATTCCAACCCGGAAATTCAGTCATTCGCCATGATATTTGAGGTTGAGTTTTTCTAAAAAATGAGACCAAAGTACCCCACAAATAAGAATAACTTCAACTGGGTTAATTTTCAAGAGAATATCACATAGCTTGTACCTGGTTCCTTTTGCAATGCATAAAAATGTCATCCATCATGTTGATCTCAAAATCAGATTTCCTTCCCCTTTTATAGCCCACAATGATACCCACTTTATGTGCACAAAAACAAGTTTCACATTGCATCAAAGCATCTACACAATTTTTGCTACACCATCCGTTCCTAGCTTTCTCTTTTCTTGGTGCAAGCCGATCATGGATATTATAAACTAGCTGTATTATGGAATGAAGCCATGCATCATAGTCATCATGATTGTTATTCTTTTCCCCCCTATTCATTAGTCCTTCAATGGAACCATATGTTAGCAACATACGGAAAAGGAAATCAGGATTCTCATCATACTTATGATGCCTCAAATATACCATGTTATAATTCTCCCCTACTCTATACAAACTCATCAATTTTCTTTCCTTCCATAAGCAAAGAGAGGAAAAATCAAAATTGACATTTTTACCTTCACCTTCTTTGAGCTTCAAGGGTTTACCCAAATTCCAAGGATGTAAGAAATCTATGTAATTCTTCACCATGCCTCTTCTTTTCTCCATCAACATGTGTAAAACAACCTCTATCTTGAAGCCCAAACTTGTGACCAAGAGTTTGTCATGGCCAATAGTACATCATGATGAAATAGAAGACAAAGAATCTGAAATATGTTTGCACCTTGGTTTGTCATGAAAAAGTATCCCTTAGGCATTGCTTGGGAGATGATAATGAATCCTTAGCCAAGATTCTCTTCCAAGCCTTTCTCCTCAACCTCCTTAGCATAGGTATGATCACCAAAGCATGACAATGACAAATGATGATGCAATAAAATCATGTCATACTCAAACAAAATATTAGAGGGCTCGCCATTGGTTGTGGTCTAAAAATTACAGCGGGCTGAAGGTGGTCATGGGCACCCGAAAATGCCCTTTTTCCATGGGCGTATCTCATAACAACTTCACTTGGAAACTCCACTTCATAGATCTTCCAATATTAAGATGTTTCTTTAATTATAACCCTATTTTAGCTTACTGATCAAGATGTATAGCTCATTGCCATGGTTTACAATGGAGCCCCAACCATGAGATATTGATATTCTTTTCGTCAAATGGCTCAAGACAACCAAATTGAATTGGTGTAGAAGAAAGCAATGATTTTGAAATACCTTTAGACCTTTGGCCATCCCCAATATGTTCAACTCTTGTTATCACATGAGAATTGCTTGGGCTATCTCCAACATTCTCTTCATCATCTTGCTCATGTTTCCCTTCATCCTTTTGCTCATGCTCCCAAGTTCCCTTAGTATTTTGCCACATGCAACAATTAGAAATCAAGGGAATATCATTAGCAATCAAAAGCTCTTAACCCTCCATTTTGTTTGGTTCTTGTTTAGCAATTTCTTTATCCTCTTGTGCTTTCATAGGGTTGTAAGGAAAATTTGTTAAGGGATCACCTTTTACAATGGCCGTGGGTGCTTCTAGGGCTCTGTTGGGCTGTTGAAATGCAGCTTAACTGTTGAAGGTGCATAAGGATTGGGTGTGCAGACATGGCGCGGAGGTGTGCGCGGAAGTGTAGTGGAGAAGGGCGTGCCCAAGAAAGTGTGATATCAAGACTTAAGCCGTTCTGCATGGTAAGGCTAAAGATAAACGTTGAGTGCAGGGCACACATCAACATGAATACTTAAGGAAGAAGCAAGACTATTTTGGGCGAGTGGAAGATCTGAAGACACCTAAAGTATGCTTACACTTAACGTTTCATCCAATTCAACCGATTGACGACATTTCGTTAATCAATTCCTCTTTGCTCCACTCTTGGATGCCCATTTACGACTATAATCAACTTATTTGGTTAATATCTCTCTCATTAGCTAAACATTCCTCCTTTCGACCATTCAGAACCTCCCTACTTCTCTTTATACCACTTCTATTGGCTTCGTAGGCTATCTATCAGTCACAATTGGTTATCCAGACCCCTCCCAACTCTCAACGAGTCTCTAATCACTTGCTAATCAAAGTTTAACTAGCCTAAAACCTAATTAACTAGCCTAAACCAAGCTTAACTAAGCTTAAAGCATGTTTATTCTAATGTGATCTAAAATCTTTAGTCCCACATGCACCCAAATTCCAAACTCTTCCATTTGGAAAACTATAAATAGAAGGGTCACCCCTCCCTCTCAAACACACAAATTCACTCACAAGTCCTTCTCTCTCACGCACTTTGGAAAGACATTAGAAACCATTTGTGATAGCTTTAAGCTACAGAACATTTGGATCTTGGCCATGCTCCATTGTTGAGAGCTCCTCCATTTTGCATTCATCCATTCCAAATATAGTTAGTAAGGGAAGATCTAAAGTTTGGCCATGTAGCCAACTTGGAGAGATCTCTTCACTATGTTTGGGAGTAAACAACACACAATTTGATTGCTAGGATCTTCATAGGTTCAATGTTTTATAGCTTTCAAAAGAGTAGAGAGTAGCTTTATCATGTTAGTTTTTGATGTTTTTGTCAAAATTATAATGCTTTCATGTTAGTTTCCCTTGTTTATCTCTTATCTCATGGTGCATAGTTGAGTTAGCAAAGCTTTGAGGTTCTTTAAACTCATTTCATAGCTTTTGCAACTTTCCATTGCATACAAGATCAAGTGACATGCATTGTTTTGAGCTATTAATAAGATTAGATCCACAATTGATATTATTAGATAATCTATTATTAGTAACTTTGCATGCTTTTGTATTTATCATGTAAGGGCGCATGGCTATTCTTAATATGTAGCCTATTTTGAGGATGCATGAGTAGTGAAGGGCAAGCCCTCACTACCTATAAATATGTATTGATTCACACGGTTTAGGGATGATCCACGTTTTGTAAGAGTTATGTTGCTGGTGTATGAGCGTGCATGACTTATGGTGACATTACTATGTATGTATGCAACTTCTGTGTTTTATAGTAATTAATACAATGGATCTTTGTGGTTGGATATTTGTTGTTGACATATCTGTGACTGGTTTTTGTATGGTAAACCTAAGCTTGGTTCTTGTATATGTTATTCTTGCATATGGTTATGATCTAGATCTGTTTATGGTTTATTACTGCATTGTTATTATGGATCTAGAATATATCTATGTATGTGCTTATCATGCTAACTCCTTGACAAAGCTTTCATAAAAAAGGGGACTGGTACCGTTGCTCGCTTTGGGTGAGCACTTAGTTTTGGCTAAGTGATGTACCAACGTGCCTTGGGCTGTTAGGTAAAATAAAATACTACATTTTGGTTCTGTTGTCGGGACCTCTTTTCCAGTTGTTTGCAAGATGTTACATGATGAAGACGTACTGGTTGACTTTGGCCAGTATTGAGGATTGGTTAGACAATTTAGAGGAAGAGTATGCTCACAGATTTAAAACTGGACCTGAAATTGATGCACGCGCGTGGGTTAAACAGAATATGTATTATGAGCTCTATGAGATGTTCTTCTGTTGTTTCCCTATAGAGTTGTTCGAGTCGCTGGTAGCATACAAATCGAAGAGAAATTGGAGCTATAGAGCACTTGTTTGGACGCAGGAAGAATTCCAGGCTCTCCATGATGCTAATCTAACTTGGACACACAATGCAGATCATTGGTGGAGTGGTACTTTGGATACTATATTTTGGAGTACATAGTTTCTACTTATTCATGTCCATAGGTTGCTGAGTTCCAGTTCTTGCACAAACCCAGATGATCTTATTTGTGTGCTATTCCTTTAGCAATTAAGATCTTGATCGTGACCCTGGATTTGGAACAACGTCCTATGGCTAGCTAACCCCACCACGCGCATGGCGGGAGCAGGTGTGGTGAAAGATGGAGGACATGGCGGCATAAAGGCAGAGAGAAGAAATGCGGCTTAAGTTTAATGAAGCATGCGAGAGGGATTTGGCAAAACAACGTGATGTTGCGGAACGAATGGTGTTACAAAGAGAGATGGCTCGTGAAAGATTTTGAGCTCACATAGAAGACGTGGAGCCAGAGCATCTGAAACTCCCCCATTTGGGTAAGCATGATAGAGAACCCTCTTCGGCTTCGGTTGAGAGCGCGCTAGGTGAAACTGTGAGGACTGCAGGCGCGCATTTGATCCCTCCTGGCGACCTAGCCCTTATGCTTGGTTTTCCAGTTTCTGCGACAATCATTAATAAGCAAACTAGTGTGGACGGTAGAGTAGCGACATATAGGTATTGATTTCTGTCAAGTTCAGGAGTTATTTAGATAACATATTCATCTATGGCGGCGCAATCGTCGTCTGTGTTATTTGGAGGTCCAGTTGGAGGTATATTTTCTGGCATGTCGTCAACACAGAACGTGGGCACTCAGAATATTGGTGTCATGTCTGGAAGTAGTACAAATTTGCAGACTGTGGAAGTTTAGTTTAGCACAACTGTTGGGACACAAGACAATACATCCTCTATTCCATTGCCCGCTATAGGAGGGCAATCAAGGGGATTAGGTGGTTCAGGATCTAGTGCATCTGGTGGTTCTAAAGGTGGAGGGAACACATGAGGTAATACAGGTTCTATATCTATTGGACACGGTCCGCACCAACCCCAACAATTGTATTTTGAGATGTCTCTTCGTCTCCCATAATACTGAGGAATTGAAGATGTAGCGGAACACGTGCATAGCGCGATACTATGACGCGCGAAAGGATCACATCTCCCGAGCGTAAGACAAGTCAATTTGCTACCACATTGCAAGGGCACACACATAGTTGGTATAGGAAATATGACGCGCAAAAAGGATCATAGCTCTCGAGCGTAAGACAAGTCAATTTGTTACCACATTGCAAGGGCGCACACATAGTTGGTACATGAAATATGATCTGAACTAGTCTTGTGTAGACTATACCGCATTGCGTGATGCTTTCTTAGTAGAATTTCACATACTTGAGTTTGAGCAGAAGAACATCAGCGCACCGGAGGACATCAAGAAGGGCATGATTGAAAGTGTTAGGGAGTATGATGCATGATTCAAAACCCTTTTGTTGAAGTTGTCCTACGACATTCACCCGAGTCAACATGCTCAAGGGTTCGTTGGAGGTTTGATCACTCCTTTTAAAAGGGCGCTCTCTCATAAGACTTACACAGATCCGCGCGAGGCACTTGAGGCAACTTTGCGCGCCGAGGCAATCGGGAGCGTAAACACTGGTGTTAACCCATTTTGGAGGCTCAGATTGTAGCTATGGAAAAATAATTGAAAAAATTGTCAGCTAATACAGCCCATGAGACGCGTAGTGGTATTTGGTTGTTAGGAACCCGTGTTCCTACCCTTGTATTTGCTTTATAGTAGATTAGTTACTTTGGACGCATATGCTTTGTAAGTTGTCCCTTCAACATATTTGAATAATCCCACATGTGCGGGAAGTAGTAGTTTCTTTGATAGGAATTAATATATAAGGTGTTAAGGCTCAATGAAGTATCCACGAATATATTGTATTGAGCTTGCTTAAAGGAGGTTGCCCCCTCGAAGAGGATTGTGATTTAATATCATTTTGAGTTCTTTTGCTTTAGTTATTTGTTGCAAGTTGTTTCCATTTCTAGTTAAATTGTTGTGATTGGTAAAATAGTGTTGCAGGGTCTTCACATATGGTATCAGAGCACTTTCCACAACCATTTTTTTAAATCTCTGCAGTAAATTGCGACAATCTAACTCTGCCCACCGTATGTTCTCACCTCGCCCACACGGGATCTTGGTGATCAGAAAGTGGTCCAGATCTTGTTTGCATTTTGTTCGCACTGTTGCATTATATTTTGCAGATTTGGGTAGAAGTTGTGAGTTGTGTCGTTTCCAGCAATATTGCATTCCGTTCACATTCTGTTCACACGCACATGCACTCTTTAACTTTCACATGGAAACCTGACACGAACATTGGCTAGAGCTAGGCAACCTTGAAAGTTTCGAGTGGTTGTCTCCATTTTCAAACCACAAGCTTCAGAAGCCATCCTTCATCATTTGCTCGAGACGATTCCGCTGTGCAAACCAAATCAGGCCAAAATCATTTTGTTATATCAATTTAAGGTATGGTTTCATTTCTGGATTGTGTGTAGGGTCTTCGGTGGGTGCTTGGCAATTCTCTTGCTTCGTGAACACAATATTTAAATTTAAAAGGCATTGGAACATTTGTTTTTTAGTCATATCTTTCGTATTATAGCTCCGTTTGCCTTGAAACTTCCCTGGAACACCCGAAATCCTAGTCCGCACATTTCATATGTTGAGGTTCCAAAACCCAATTCCACTTCTATCACTCATAAATCACCATTTTCAATTTTTTTAGGGTTTGCCAGAACTTCATTTTTTAATCGGTTGCCCCAAAATTCACACACATTCTTCCTTTCACTATTCCACTCCTTTTTGTCTCAAGGAAAAAATTTCTAGTTCTTATCGTTATAACCCCTAAAATGCATTTTTCCTCTGTCAAAATTGCCTATAAAGTGCCAAAAACCCCGTCCAAGTCCATTCTCCCCATTTTCTTGATCTCAAATCCCAAATTTCCATTACTAAACGTGTTCTAGAACACGTTTTTTCCATCCATTGCAAAAAAAAACACTCTTGGTTATGGTTGTCACTGTACATGCACAAAAGTCATGGAGGAAGAAGTGGTTACATTGAAAGCCTAGGTCACTGAGTTGACTCAAAGGCTGCATGGATTAAATCAACAGAATGATATTTTGATCAAACAACGACAAAAGGAAGAGTCTTCACACAACTCCTTCTCCACCCAATCCCATGGGCCCAAGATGGAATTTCCAAAGTTCAATGGTACAAATCCTACATGATGGATTTATTAGGTCGAGTAGTTCTTCAACATTCATGGCACTTATTTTGTTAATCAAGTTCGAATCGCCTCCTACCACTTGGAAAAGGACGCACTACATGTTGGTATCTCATAGCACATGAAATTTATATCCCTCATTTTGGGTAGATTTGGTCCCTCTGAACTCGAGGACTTCACCGGAGCTCTCACCAAACTCCGCTAGACAGGTCTTGTTCGGGAGTATCAACAAGAGTTTGAGAAACTGGCTAATCATTTTGAAGGGCTACTAGAAGAATTCTTCAAGAGTTGTTTTGTTAGTGGCCTCAAGGAGCCAATCCGCGCAAAGGTGAAAATGTTTCACCCCACCAACATGATGGAAGCCTTGGGCTTGGCTGAGTTGGCCGAAGATAAAATCTCAACGCAACGTCGACTCCCATTGTCATCAACTAAGAACCCAACCACCCAGCAACCAACGTCCAACACCCAAATCAAGCGTCTCACCGAGACCAAGATGTGAGAAGGGATTATGTTACAACTGTGAAGATAAATGGGTTAAGGATCACTTGTGCATCACACAAAAGCTTTACCTACTCGATGTGGAATCACCACCAGAGCAAGACAACAAGGTCGATAGCCAAGACTTCCATTATGCTCCAGATGAACCAAGCTCCGCAGAGGATTTTGCACCCCAGGAAAATCAACAAGAGATATCTCTACACACACTAGCTTGTGCTGCCACCCCACAAACTATGAAGGTCAAGGGGTACTTTAAAAAGATTCCTCTCATAATCCTCATTGACTCCGGTAGTACACACAATTTTATCGATACCCACATTGCTAGGTAGGCAGACTGCTTTGTGTACCCTTGTTCAAGCTTTGAAGTGATGATTGCCAATGGGGGAACATTGCCTTGTGAAGGGAAATGTCAGAATGTATGCATTGCGATCGACGACTACACTCTATAATCAGATATGTTTCCCTTCCCTCTAGGCGGATGTGATGTGGTTTTAGGTGCTCAATGGCTCCACACTTTGGGACCCATTTTATGGGATTTTTCTGAGCTCTGGATGCAGTTCACAGCTAACGGCCAAAAGCACACCTTAAAGGGATGACTGCCAAGATATTCTTCCATCATTAGTTCCCATCGCATGGAAAATCTTTTGAAGAAAGACTCCCATGGTATTATTGCCCAGTTGTACTCTATCCAACTCCAACCCCCTACTACCACTAGCAACCCTGTGGATTTGCAAGCCATCTCGACAAACATGCTACTATTTATATCAAACCAACGAGTTTTCCGCCCTCATGACCCGAAGATCACCGCATCCCAATCCTCCCGGGAAGCATCCCCCCAACATTCGTCCCTACTGCTATCCATATATGCATAAGATTGGAATTGAAAACCTAGTCCGAGACCTCAAATCTGGCATCATTCGCCCCAATAGCAGCCCGTACTCCTCTCCAGTACTAATTGTCCACAAGATGGATGACTCGTGGCAGATCTACATTAAATTTCATGCCCTCAACCGCCTCACCATCAAGGATAAATTCCCCATTCCTATCATTGACGAGCTTTTAGATGAGCTCCATAGGGCAATTTTTTCTCCAAATTGGACCTTCGCTCTGACTATCACCAGATTCAAGTGCATCCTGAAGACATTCCAAAAACAACCTTCCACACTCATGAGGGTCACTATGAATTTTTGGTCAAGTCATTTGGCTTACAAACACCCCTTCCACCTTTCAAAGCATCATGAATAAGATCTTTCAACCTTTCCTCTGTCAATTTGTCCTAGTTTTCTTTGACGATATCGTGATCTATAATCGGACATGGGCTAAGCACCTCCACCATATTGATAGGGGCATTACAAGTTTTGGCAGATAATACATTATGTGCCAAACAGTCCAAGTGTTCCTTTGGCCTCAAAGAAGTGGAATATCTAGGCCACATTGTTTTTGCCAACAGGGTCCGTGTAGATCCAGCTAAGATCAACATAATGCAGGAGTGGCCTCAACCAAAAACTCTGAAGAGCCTTCGTGGTTTCCTAGGCCTTATAGGGTACTACCGCAAGTTCATCAAGGACTATGAAAAGATCACGCCCCCCTTGACCGCCTTATTGAAGAAGGATGCCTTCACTTGGAACACAGTAGCTGACCAAGCATTTGTGGCTCTTCAACATGCTATGTGTAGCACACCGGTTTTGGCCATGCCAGACTTCAGTCAAACTTTCACCATTGAAAGTGATGCATGTGGGAATGGCTTGGGTGTCGTCCGTATTCAAGCACGTCGCCCAATTGTCTTCAGTAGCAAAGCTATTTCAGACCAAAACTTAGCCTCGTCTACATATGAGAAGGAAATGATGGAAATTCTCCTTGCCGTACAAAAATGGCGACCATACCTATTGGGGAATCATTTTTGCATCAAAATGGATCACCAGAGTTTGAATTTTTTTTTGGAACAACGGGACTCAACCCCAACACAACATAAATGGGTCAACAAACTCATGGTGTATGATTTTGAGATAACCTATAAGAAGGGTAAAGACAATATTGTGGCCGATGCTCTCTCATGCGCATTCAAGGACCAGGCATCCCTGTTGGCCATCTCCATTCCCATCCCAAACTGGCTAGAATATGTAAAAAGGGGTATGCACTTGATCCCTCCTTACAACACCTCATCTAATGATTGGCCACTGACCCCCCCCCCCCGCCATACGACATTATTCATGGGATGGTACATTTCTGCGACACAAGGGCCATCTAGTGCTTTCCCATTGCACAAATCTTCATCAAGTTGTGTTCTATGAAATCCATGTGTCTCCATCAACAGGACACTCCATATTTCTCAAAACATATGATTAGGCACGACAAAACTTCTTTTGGAAAGGAATGAAGGGAGCTATTAAACAGATGGTGGCAGAATGTGATACCTGCCAATGCAACAAAGGTGAGACAGCAACATTTCCGAGTTTGTTGGAGCCCTTGCCAATTCCGATTAGGATTTGGACAAATATCTCTATGGATTTTATTGAGGGTCTCCCTAAGTCGGGAGGTAAATCAGTGATCTTGGTTGTGGTCGACCGCCTCTCTAAATATAGTCATTTCTATTCCCTCACCCATCTATATTCAGCCTTCACAGTCGCCTAGATTTTCGTGGATTATATTTTCTTTCTGACGACATTCCTTCCTCCATTGTCTCTGATTGTGATGCCACTTTCACCAGCAAATTTTGGAGAGAGGTTTTCCGACACACAAGCACCCAACTGAAGACGAGCTCCGGATATCACCCCCAAATAGATGACCAGACAAAAATTGTCAACAAGTGTTTGGAAACATTCCTTCGTTGCTTTGTTTCAGAACATCAACACCAGTGAAAAAAGTGGCTTCCCCTTGCAGAGTGGTGGTACAATACCTCATACCACACTTCTACTAAAATGATCCCATATGAAGCAGTCTATGGTCAAAAGCTACCAACTCTTCTTCCATATCACCCTGACAGTTCGAGAGTTCATGCAGTCGACACCACTCTCTGCAACTAGGATCAGATTCTCAAAGGGCTTCATAAGCTTTCTCCAAAGTTTTATGGGCCATATAAGGTCCTCCAGATAATTGGTTCGGTTGCTTACAAGATGGAGCTTCCACCTTCCTCTAGAATTCACCCAGTTTTCCATGTCTCCTGTTTAAATAAGGTTTTGGGAACCAATGTCCAAGCACAAACCACTTTACCACAGCTCGATAATGAAGGCTCCATCCTTCTCGAACCAGAAGCCATTTTAGACAAGCGGACCCACCAACTTCGCTCCCGCTCCATCACATAAGTCCTAATCCAATGACACGACATGCAACCAAAAGACGCAACATGGGAACCACTTCTTCATATTTAGCAACAATTTCCACATATGAAGCTTTCAAGACAACACTTTTTCCAAGAGGGAGGGGATGTTAGGAACCCATGTTCCTACCCTTCTATTTTCTTTATAGGAGATTAGTTACTTTGGACGTATATGCGTTGTAAGTTGTCCCTTCAACATATTTTAATAATCCCACATGTGCGGGAAGTAGTAGTTTCTTTGATAGGAATTAGTATATAAGAAGGTGTTAAGGCTCAATAAAGCATCCAAGAATATATTGTATTGAGCTTGCTCAAAGGAGGTTTCCCCCTCAAATAGGTATACAATTTAATATCATTTCAAGTTCTTTTGCTTTAGTTATTTGTTGAAAGTTGTTTCCATTTCTAGTTAAATTGTTGTGATTGGTAAAATAGTATTGCAGGGTCTTTACATTGGTGCACGGGTTGTGAAGTAGAAGGACACACTAAGGATAGTTGTCCTTGTAAATCAGTGCACGTCATGTTGTTAGACTGCGAGATTTGTCACTTGGATCATGATTTAAGTATGTGCCAATTGTTGTAGCATGCGATAAGGAAGAATGTGTCTTGTTACTGTAAGACTTTAGGTCTACTAATCATGATACAAAGAATTGTAGGTTGATTGATCAGATTCATGATGCCATTGATACTGGTGTATGTCAGACCAATGTTGTAAACAATTCCAAGGAGCAAGGTGAGCATCATGATCAAAGTTACAATGAAGGGAACTCTGATGGCGGTGGTAGAGGTATAGGTAGAGTCTATCGTGGAGGACTCAAAGGCCGAGGTCGCAACAGTGGGAGAAGTGAGTTTCCCTATGGAACATGTTATACATGCGGATCCCCTAATTATTATAAGCGCAAATGCCCTCAGAATATTATTTGCTATTTTTGCGGAAAGAACCACAATTATGACGAATGCCCATATTTGTATGAACACCTAAGCAAGAAGCACGAGCATGATAAGGGCGTGGGAATGGTTAAGAGTACAACGCGCAGTGGAAGATCAGTGGACATCAAAGGTAGCTCCTGATCCTGAGATGTTGCATGTGTTGGTCACTACACGTGCTGATGCTACACATACTAGGGAAGTTCCAAAACAAAAGCATATTATTACAAAAGAGGAGGTATTGCATGCAAATTATCCAGACCCTACTCATCAGAATGAAGTTTATCAAGAAACCATGGAAGTTATTAGAAACTTGCAGGGTGATATACAATGCTTAAAAGAGCAGTCACAAAAGCTAGAGTAGGCAAAAGCAGTTGAGCTTCCCCAGAAGGATGTTGACTGTTGGTACCCAAATTTGTTCTCCTTTTCAGTGTGAGCACCATCAGAGATATGAGATGAAGCTTGAAGTTAGATCATGATGTGTGTCGTTTTGTAGCCGGGGATGTGATCTAACTGGCACTCAGATTTGTGGAGAGATGGATAGTACTTTGAAAGGATTTGATCTAACCCTCACTATTTTAGGTTGTGCCTTTTCAACCAAGGTAAGATAACCTATATTGTAACCCCCAAATGGTGAAGGAGATGAAGATATCCCTCAATTTATGCAAGTAATATGAAAAGGCCTTGGGAAAATATGATCAACACTCCAAATCTGACTTTCACAAGTTGTCACTCCCAGATCATGGAGAAATTTTCACTGTAAGGCAAGGGTTACTGAAGACATTGTATAATCCTGATTTGCCTTGTGCATTTTTGTAGATGGGTTAGATCCTTTTGTTGACACACAATGCAATGCAAGGGTTGTATGGGTAGGATTAGTTTGTTTGAATGATTTTTTTGGTGGGATGTTGACAAGAAAAATTGGGATATATCAGATCTTTGACAACCTCTACAATACTTGAACAACTATAAGATAAAATGCTTCAAATAATCAGGATATTCTTTCAACTAGAAGAGGCATAAATGGAATCCTAGGTTGCACTCTTCACATAATCTTTGAGAAATCACCACAAAAGCTTGAAGTAAAGAACTCAATTAAACACAAAAATCCTTGATCAAACCACGCCTAAGGTACCCCCAAAGGATTACAAGCAATCTCTGCAGTCAAGGAAGGTAAAGTGATTTTAAATTTGTTTATCTCTTTATTAGATGAAGGATCTTCTAAACATGAGATTGCAAATGCCACTAAACTATCAACAAGAAATGAAGATTATGTGTGATTTCTAAATACTTTTAATGCAAGATTGCAACAAGAACAATGAAAACTATTTGCAGGCATTTAAAAAATAATAACAGACATCATATTACCCAGAAAAGCACAAATTAACTCAAGAGCGTGTTAGATTCATCATCAGGGAGAGTTTCATGAACAATCTCAGAGCTATGTGATGGCTATACACTTGTAACCAACTCACATACATGAAGATCCAACACAGAAGAAATTATTCTGGTTCTTTGGTGGGTTTTTCAGAAAAATGAGCTTTCTCTCAGAATTTGCTCGTGATTTTCAACTTCTTCCCGACCCTTTGCATTTCTCCAAAATGAATTATATATCTCTTGCCACATTTGATCCTTCTTTCCCAAGAAAAGAATATGCCAAGGGATCAATTCTGTTACAACAATTCTTCATGATTCACTGAAAATGACATTTAACAAATTTGTAACGAGAGTTGCCAGGTGTTTCTAAAATGGCAAATCATTGCAAATATCTGGATCATTATCCTTCTTGGAGGCACGATTTTCATCATCAAGGCATGCAGATGCCTTTCCATTCATCATTTCAACCTTTTACCCTTTAAAATTACCTCTGCAACTTTTAATTTGACACTTCACGTGTTTGCTTGGGCTGGGGAAAAAATTACTTCAAAAACATCTCAAATCAAAATATTGAGTCATGAAACCAATTCCAATGATCCTGGAAGGCCAAGAGGACACAAAATCACTATAAATTTGATGAATTTTGATGCAAAAATCGTGATTCCAAGCTTCCTGGAGCTCCCATGGTGGTCAGAACAAATGGATGCACAAAAACCGTCGATCTTATCCATCTTTTAATCCTGGCCCTCCATGTGGAAGATGCGGACTTAGAAATAAGCTTGAGATACCTTTTTAAATTTTTGGATAAGGCCGAACACATGGCAAAAATGATTGGAAATCAAATCAGGCTTACCTTTTGTCTTTTTGACATTTTTGAAAAAATGGAAAAATTTGACTTTTTTCTCCGACTCTCCGCCTTTGAATTTTGGAGCTGACATGTGGCACATGGTGGGTCCCATTGGGATCACGCTTCAATTCTGCGCATTTTGACCTTTTTTGAGTTTTTTGGAAAATTTTCACTTTTTGCCCTGCCAGCCCGCACCTCCGATTTCTCCCTCGCCACGTGTTGCTTCCTCTATCGCTAAAATCCGCGGGCCCAATTCTCATTTTAACTCCCTTTTTTGCTAAGGGAAAAAAATTAATTTTCCTTCCGCCGGGCCACCTACCCACTTTGCCTTCGCCACGTGTCTCCTTGTGATTCGTCGCAAGTCAACGCTCCAAATTTTGATTCTGAGCCCTTTTTGCAAAAGGGAAAAAATTCCCTCCTACCTCCGCCGGCCCGCCGACCTGCCTTGTCCGCTCTACCTGCCACGTGTCGTTCAATGATTCGCTAGCGGGGCCATGCTCCAAAATTTTACCCTAGGTCCTTTTGACCAAAAGGGAAAATTTTCCCTTTTCCTTCCGTGGCCCGCACTTTCGTCTGACTCTGTTAGACACATGTCCAACTATGATTGGCCACGGGGCGGCGCTCCAAAATTATACTTTAATATTTTTTACTTCCAAAGGATAAAAACCTCAAAAACCTCCGCCATCCGCATCCCCTTTGCGCCTGCCGTGTTGCCACATGTCCTCCTCTGATTGGAGCAGGGTTGAAACACATTATGAAGCTTTATATAATTAGAGCCAAAAAACTCTAAGTCCTCCCTCGGCTCGCTTCTCCCTCTAACCTTTTATGGACATGTGTCCACTCCCGATTGGCTGCGGGGTTTCGGGCCAATTTTTGACTTTTAAATTTTTTGCAAAGTAAAGTCAAAATCTCTAAGGAGATCCGACCACCCGCCATCCCCCTGCTAATCAAAACATGCCACATAGGCAAATTTGGAAAAAATGGGTCCCTGGGCCCGAAAATGCCCCATTTGTCAAAAAGGTGAAAAATGAAAAGTTACAACACTTCCTCGCTTTTCCTCAGCCAATTAGAAGCCACCACATTGCCAATACCTTCTGAGGATGAATTTGATGGGCAAATGATGCCCGTATGACCGTCAAAACACAAAAAATTCAAAGGATGCCCTAGAATTCAATTTTTTCACCAAGGATGGTCGATTTTTCGATTTTAAATCAACTGAACCATGTTTTTTACAACATTACCGATCTAGGATTTGGATTTTCAAATACAAACAAGTATGATTTGATTAATTTCGATTTTTCCACAATCTGAAAAAGGGAAAAACAACATAGCCCGCAAAATTGGAAAAACTAGGGCACAGAAAAGGGCAAACTTGGATTATTCTTTCAAATTAGGGCAAAACAAGAAGTTTGTGAGCATTTTAAAGAATTCAACTAGAGGGGAAGAATTTTAGACCATCAATTCAAAGGGTAAAACTTTTGAGAAAATATAGATTTGGAAAATTAGGGCAACGTGGTGCAAGCTCAAAAATGGCACCAACATTGACGATTTGAAGGAGGTTTGTAAGATTATGTGACAAGAAAACATCATTGCTTTATTAGGGGAATGGTCAAGGGGGAAGATGTCATGCGCTGGAGTTGAGCACGAGAGACAAATTTTACATGCTAACCTACTTCCTCACAGTCTTGATTATGACAAAGAGATCACTCTGAATGATGTTGTTGATGGATGTGTGTTGAGTAACATCTTGATTGATATAGGTGCAAAAGTGAATGTGCTCACTTTGGATTCGTGGGATCAGATGGGGAGACCACCATTACAACCATCTTCAAATGTGCTATTTATGGAAAACATGACTAAAGCCACGCCCATTGGAGTTTTGAAGGATGGTACCATTACGATACAAGGGGCCAAGTTTACTGGGGACTTTGAGGTCTTGGCGCTTGCAGAGGCAGACAATTTCCCAACATTACTTGGGCACCCTTGGTGTTATGTGAATAATGTTTCCCTGCACTTTAATAAATGATATATCATTTTTAAGAATAAGGAAGAATGCGTCATCATTCCTTTAACAAACAAAAAATCTGCACCGTATGTAGAACCTTTGAGTGAAGAGGATTTGAACATAATTTATGTGCACACCATCAAAGATATTGAAGTAATTGAGCCATATAAGGAGGGATTCATTCAATGGGATGATGCACAGTATATGAGTGATACAACCAACGTTGCTTGTGACAACTGGCCACATGGGACTTATGAAATGATTGGGCATGAGGTGAAAAGTGCACTCACATGTGTAAGCAAGTCGTATTGTGTTAGGAGTTTGGGCAGTAACCAAGTACCAAGGTACACTAGTGAAGGAAATCCTGAAGTATTCTTGCGCGCTATGGAAGTTTAGTGGACAGATCAAGTGGAACGAAGGAATGTGTTGGTGTATAATTTGCATGGAACAACAACATGCTGGCGGATGGTACACAGAGATAATATTTTAGAATCACGAGAAGTGAGAATCGCCTTCTCTGCTAGATTTCTTAGGAGCAATGGGCCTACCAAGACATGTGAATTTCATGAGAAGGATTCTGCTTCGCATCATGTTCAACAATGTGAGAGACTCTGGACAGAGGGGTGGGAGGTCTTACCACCTGCACTGTGGGTGCAAAAGTTTGACTTCACCTTGTGAGGCTATGTGTGTGTATGGTATGTTTACACAAAATTGAATAAAGAAACATGGAATTGTCAATAATTGACTGCAGGTATGATTTATACCTTTGACTATTTTTCTACTAAACCTCCAGTGAATGAGGCACTACAGGTTATGAAGTGCTTAACTATGGGAGATAGTGCAAAGGCCAAGGAACTTATTTAGGAGTTACTAGGTGAGTCAGATTTGGAGGTGCATTTTGATGATGAAGAAACACATGAGGAATAGCTTGGGTACACCTGCTTTGAAAAGGAAAAGGGTAAAATGGTCTACCTAATTGATGATGAAGAGATGAAGAATTTGGATGTTAAGGATATTGAGGGTACGCGTGAGGTCTTAAACATTACAGATGAGAAAGCACGTGCATACCATGAGCCTATGAAAACTAAGAAGGTCAATATTGGGACATATGCTCAGCCTAAGAAGGCCATCATCAAAGATTATTGGTCTGAATCAGAGGTTGCCAAGATAATTGAGCTACCGTACAACTTCCAGGACTTATTTCCTAGGGGCTATCATGAGTTGAAAGGGCTACATCACTCTTTGGGTGAGATGAGGATCAAGTGAAAAGAAGGTGCGCGCCCGGTTAGGAAGAGGCCTTACTGGATGAATCTTAATCTGCACATCAAGGTAAAGGAGGAAATTAATAATATGTTGGAATCTTGAATCATTGAGCCCATCGAGGATTCATAGTGGGTTAGCTCTATGGTGATAATTATAAAGAAAGATGGAAGGATAAGAATTTGTGTGGATTATAGGGAGTTGAATGCTGCATGTGTAATAGATCCCTTCCCAACAACTTTTACTGAAAATATTCTCGAAGGTGTTGTAGGGCACGAGATCTAATCCTTCACTGATGGATTTTCTGGATATCATTAGGTGATGCTTGTTAAGGAGGATCAAGAAAAGACAAATTTCACCACCGAATGTGGAAGTTTTGCATACATAGTTATGCCTTTTAGGTTAAAGAATGTGCCAACAATATTTTTTTACATTTTTGTACAAGCATTCTAGGACTTCATTCATAAGTTTTTGCAGGTTTATCTAGATGATTGGACAGTTTATGGGCTAGTGAAAGACCACTGTGATAATTTAAGAATTATGTTTGAGCATCTCCTTAAACATTAAGAAGTGCATTTTTGCTACACCCTTTAGGACTCTATTGGGGCATATTATTTGTAAAGAAGGCTTTTTGGTAGATCTTGCTAAGGTTGCTATCATTATGGGCTTAGAGGAACCTACTAACCAAAGCGAGGTGCACTGATTATTACGGCGCACAGGTTATAATAGAAAGTTTATCAAAGGTTATGCTTGGATTTCCACGCCGTTGGAGGAATTACTGAAGAGTAAGGGAAAGTTCCATTGGGGTGAAGCGCAACAATGTGCGTTTGAGACATTGAAAGAAAGACTTAATACAACACCTATTCCGTGCTTTCCTTCATGGACCAAACCTTTTCATGTGTATGTGGACATCTTTGGCATGGCCATTGACGTGGTTTTAACACAACCCAGAGAGGGAATTGTTGATCATCCTATTTGTTTTGCAAGCAGGAAGTTGACCCCAGTTGAATAGAATTATACAACTACATAGCATGAGGCCTTGTCCATGATTTACACACTGCACTAGTTTAGACAATACTTACTAGCTACCCCATTTATATTCTATACAAATCACATGACACTGAAGTCCTTGGTTAACAAACCCATTTTGCAAGGGCGCATATGCCGATGGATTATGTTGTTT
This sequence comes from Taxus chinensis, assembly GCA_019776745.2. Lineage (NCBI taxonomy): Eukaryota > Viridiplantae > Streptophyta > Pinopsida > Cupressales > Taxaceae > Taxus > Taxus chinensis. The sequence goes on along the minus strand of CM034152.1, from coordinate 146,654,694 downwards.
TAGGAATTTGAATTTATAGTGGTGGTTAAGCCAACCAAGAGCAATTCTGGACCATATCATTTATCAAGGATTAATTTAGGTGAGGATGCATAGATCATTGAGGATACAATGCCAAATGCACAACTATTCAGATTGAACAACGCACCCTCTGACTCAGAGGATGTTGCTGTATTTTTGCGTACAAGTGTGACACTTGAAGGGTTGAAGGCTTTGGAAAAGAAACAACTTGCTATACGCGTTGCACCTTATATGTTTATTAGTGGAGACTTATACAAAGTAGGTTGGGATGAAGTTTTATGTGGGTGTTTGCTTGAGCATGAGCACAAAGCTATTATGGAGGAATCTCATTATGGGATTGCAGGTGGACATTATGCTAGAGATGCCAATGTGCACAAGATTTTTTTGGCTTGTTTGTGGTGGGAAATGTTATATAAGGATTGTTAAGAATATTGTAAGGCCTGTGATCATTGTCAGTGCCTTAGAAAGCTTGGGCATAGAGATGAAATGGATTTGAGGACTATTACGAGTGCAAAACCTTTTGAAAAGTGGGAAATTGACTTAGTGGGTCCTATTTTCCCACCTGGGCGCATGACTGGTTCGCACTACATTATAATTTGTACATATTATCTTACAAGGTGGGCATAAACATCTCCCATAAAGGATTGCACAACAGCTATGCCAACAAGGTTTTTGTGGGAAAATATTATCAACAGGTATGGATGCCTATTGAGTTTGACAAGTGATATGGGAACTCATTTTTTTAATGAGACCATCAGAATATTATTGGCATAATTTATGATGGCACACCAAAAAACAACACCCTATCACCCACAGGTAAATGGAACTGCTGAGGATTTCAACAAGATATTGTGACATACTATGACAAAAATTTGTGATGTTGGAAGGAAAGACTAAGATGATAAAGTCTCTGTTGTACTTTGGGTATACAAGAAAAATTATAAGAGGTTGAATAAAGCCACGCCCTTTCAGTTGGTGTTTGGCATGGAGGCTATTTTACTAGTAGAATTCATGTTACCTTCTTTGCATATTGTGCATGCAGGAGGTCTGGATGATGAGCAAGCATTAGAAGAGCACATTGAGAAACTGATGCAGTTGGATGAAAGGCGGGTCATTTCTAGATAGAGTTAGAAGACAGAAAAGGCCAGGAAAAAGACATGACATGATAGGCATATTAAGGATAAAAAGCTTGAAGTTGGACAAATGGTTCTTTTTTATTACTCCAAGTTCTTGCACCACCCTGAAAAGCTCAAAGTGCATTGGTTGGGACCGTATGTTGTGACTTATATACTTGATTAAGGAATTTTCCAGTTACATGCGCTGGATGGGACACAATTGGCCAGTTACTTTAATGGAAGTAGGCTAAAGCCTTACTATAAATAAGTCTTCTTGGCATTTGTAATAAAACAATTTTCCCATTTAGATTAGATTTCCTTTAATGCACTTCCTTCATATGTGTTTCCTTTCATTGTTGCTATGATTTGTCAATTTAGTTCAATGTTTTGTGTAATAAGCGCACTTACACACCAAAATTTGATTACTATTTATTGAATTCATGCGCAAATGATTGCACATACTTTTAGTGTTGGGTGGAGTATATACAAGATAAATGGATCGAGTTTGAGCATTCTCTTAAATATGGGTATGCACAAGGAGATATTATGCAGGTGCTTGAAGTAAATGTGTGGATATAGAAAAATTACTCTTGAAACAAAGACCACTTGTGGATGAATGGACACACAATATAACGTGAGGTAGGCTGCAGCATAGGAAACTAATTGGTGAAATATAAAATGGATAGGTACTTTGGTGCATGAAGGCGCGTGAAAGGAGGTCGATGAACGAGAAGTAGTGAGCGTGTTAGAAGGTTATGACTGGGGCGTGGAAAAATTAGTGCGGAAGTGGAAAGAAATGCCATTTAATGCTGAGTATGGTGGTAGGTGGGAGCAATAAATGTGGAAATCTTTGTAAAGGTTATAAAAGGCGGGTTGGTGAAATCATTTTTACCTTGCGATTGTGAAGGTATTGAGCGAGTTGAAGAGAAAATTATGTGGAGGAATTGCGAAGAGCTGTGAAAAGAAACTGAACCAGACAAATTTGTGCATGAGAGTGGTTAGTGCTCCATTGGAAAGGTGAAACAAAGGCGTGTAGGGAGGTAAATCGGTAGTTAGGGTTCAAGTTTGAAGATAGGGCATGAAGATTATGAGTTAAGGCTCATGAATTTTGAGTTTCAGAGCTCGATTTAACTGCAAGAACACACTTTTATAGTTGCTATGACACCAAAGTGAGCACCTGGAGCGACTACAAGGGGAAGTAATCAGGAGGTAGAGACAAAAGTTGAAGACACCCCTGAAAGTCAATTTTTGGAGATGCAGTATCCAGAAGGGGTATTAATTGGTCGCGATTGGGAGTCACACATTTTGGCGTTGCAAAGTAAGTGATTACAACCACAAAGCCAAGGATAACAAAGATGAACTGGACAAGCTGTTAGTCGTAAAACCCACATTGCGATCAGAAAATGACATGTCTATTTATGACGATGCAGGTGAGAAAATGTTGATGAAAGTGGGAGTTTTACAGCTCTATGAGCTCCCATATTTTCGAAAACCTAAGAATCTTTACCAGTGGTTGATGAGCCGAGTCCATGAGGAATTTTTTTACTTTTTTGGGTGGCAAATGAGACTTACCGTGCCCTTGATTGGAAGGCTGACAAGGTTAAGAAGCTCAGGCACCAAAGTTAGCAATGATCTCAAGGATAAAGAGGGCATAAAGGCGACAAGGAAAGCACTATCTTACACTAAGGGAGGGTGTGTGAGGGATATTGGTAAGTTACAAAATTACCCTATTATTTAGGCAACAACACACCTCCTCAGCAAGCTAAAAAATCAAGAGCACTGGTCATAAGTGAACACGATGTTGTTACACGTTGCTAAAAAGATGAAAACATGTGTTGTGTACAATTTATCCAACTTCATTGCAGAGACCATCATTGTGGAGGTGCACGAAGGAGATAAAACAAGTTTTGGTGCTATTCTGTTATCCATTGTGTTTGTGGAGATTGGGGTGCCTAACAGGCTGTAAGATAATATTTGGCAATATCCTGAGGAGAAGAGATCACTTGTATAAAGATTTGTGAAGTATACATGTGATGTATCCATGATCGGAATTTACAAGCAGTGAACATAACTCTTGTATGCACGCATGTGCACTGCGTTTGAATAAGAATAGAGAATACATAAGGATCTTCCTTTGCTATTGGACAAACATGTTCAATTTGTCGTTTACCAACATTTTTGTATAGGGCATTTTGGCATGAAGGATGGAAAGTGCAGCCCTTGGTGCAAGCACCCGTATGCCTTCAGTGCATGCTATTTTAAGGCATCTGTGCACATATTTTCAGACGTGCGCAGGTTGCTCTTCAATGCAGACAAGGTCGATTGTGATTATCATACACTCCAGGAGACATATGTCTACCCGGGTAAGTCTACGTACATTAAAAAGTTGATTTTAGATGATATTAGCATCAAAGCTATGAGTTTGGCAATTGGGAAGTTTGGGGCAGCTCTTGTATACATTTACTTTAAGCCCAAGCTAAAGAACATAAAATATTTTGAGAATGAATTTGTGCTCCTTGGACCATCCAAGGGGAAACATACTATGGTCACAATGCAGGATGAGGAGTCCACTTTACCCCTTGTTGGTGAAGAAGAAGAAGAAGAGTTGAAAGAAGATAGTGGTGGATTGGAGCATGGTAGGAGGAAACAACCAACTATAGGAGAAAAGAGAGCGGGCGAGCCTACCCATCTTGGAAAAGAAGAAGGTGAGGAAGAAGAAGTGGTGGAAACCAATGTTGTGGAGGTAAATATAAAACAAGGTGCTGAGGACCAGTAATATAGAAGAGTGCTGAGGAGAACATGAACTCAGGGCGCAGGCCATCATAACCCCTTAGGAGATTGCATATACACTCCCATGTAAAGGCAAAACTAGAGAAGAAGAGAAGGCACAAGTACATTCCCAGGAAGGATAGTGGGGGTGAAAAATTAGAAGACAACGCACCAGAGACTCCAATTAACACTAAGGAGGTAGGTGAACCTTAAGAAGAAGAATTAAAGCATGACACATGAGGATCAGAGGAAAAAGAAGTTGGGGATGACATAGTTGATGTAGAAAAGAGTGAAGATAAGGGCGGACCATCTGGTGTTCCTCCTACTACACAAACAGGTAAAGGACCAGTTCTTGATACAGGTGCACACATTCCCAAAGGTAAGCACTCGGGAAAGGATAAGGATGAAGGAGTGTATGAAACTCCTACAATTGGGTATATAAATGACCCAACCAAAATCATACCGGCTAGGTTCCAAAGTACTTTGGAACCCAATGACCTGTATGGAAGGGAGTTAATGGATTCAAAAACGACGACCACACGTACACGTAAGTAACTATCATGGAGTATGCAAACTCATATGGATAAGCCTGCTTTTTTCGTGTGCAAATAATTGTGTGTCTTATGGAGAATGAAGAAAGCACCACATTCTTGTCGTGTAACAATTAGAATGACTCAGATGTCAGATGAGCATGCAAGTAATGCATTGACAAAGGTATTTGTAGAGGTTACTCGCAGAAACATAGATAAAGCGGAAACTATTCGGGCCTTGTTGGAAGATAGGAAAGATAAAGACACCAAGATTGAACATTTGACATAGGAGAAGGAGACAACTAAGGCGAAGGAGGGTACGGTGCTGAGTATGAAATAAAAAATTGGTGATGAAATTTTGAAGAAAATTTCAGATTTGGAAGAGAGAGTGGCAGAGAGGTTTCCATCTGCTGTGCATTATTTGCGCACATTGGTTCATATGGCAATAAATGAGGGTCTAGTATGTAATCTGAGAAACAGGGGCAAAAGCCTGATAGATTTTATTAATATCAAATCAACCATTTACACAGGTGTAGGCTGAAATATATATATATATATATATATATATATATATGTATTGGACAACCAGTTACAAACAAAATAAAGAGGTTGCACAGGTACACCCGTGAACAAATATAGGCAATAATATTGTTAAAACAATACAAAAACTCCTAAATGATATAATAAAACAAAATAGATGGTTATAATATAACCATATTACATTTAATGAATATAATAACTAATTATGCAATATAAAATTAATTAAGGTAATATATTTACCCTAACATTCGCCCCCTTAATTTTGCATTGTCTTAAGGGACGAGGAGAAGAACTCTCTGAACAACTCGAACTTAACATGTGCAAGTGACTTCGTGAAGATATCTACTTGTTGTTCAGCTGTTGAACATAACTGAAGTTGTATATTGTGCTTCAAGACATGCTCACATATGAAATGTACCTGTACCTCAACGTGTTTTGTCTTTCATGAAAAACTAGATTGCGAACAAGTTTGAGAACACCTTCGTTGTCAACATACATGGTGGTCGGTTTGTCCTATGGTATTCCAAGTCCTTCGAGTATGCGAAGTAGCCAAATCGCTTCACAGACAGATTCTTCTGCAGAACTATACTCGGTTTCTGTGGAAGAATAAAAAACAAAGTATTGTTTCTTGCTTCTCTATGATATTGGTCCATATCCCATAAATAACAAAAACATTGAAGTGGATTTTCTATCAACAATATTTCCTGCATGATCTGAATCTAAATATCCTGACAAGAAGAAGTTGTCGTTCTTCTTGTATTCTAGACCAAGATCCATTGATCCCTTAAGATATCTCAAGATTCGCCTTACTGCTTTCCAATGACTAACTTTGGGTTCCTGCATGAACCTAGATAAATAGCTCATTGCAAAGCAAATATCTGGTTTAGTATAGGTAAGGTAAATGAGACTCCCAATCAACTACCGATAGAGAGTGACATTTATCTCAGGAGATGGATCTAGACAAGATAATTGTAATCTATTCTCCATAGGTGTAGCAATTGGTGTGCTATCCATCATCCTAAATTTCTCAAGCGTCATCTTGGTATATTTCATCTGAGAAACAAATATGTGATTCTATTTTTGTCATACTTCCAATCTAAGACAACAGTGAATTAGCCCGAGATCTGTCATGTCGAATGATCAATTAAGATCCTTCTTCATTGCATCGATCATCCTCACTGAACTACCAGTGATGACTAGATCATCGACATCGACAACGGAAATCAAAATCTCCCCCCTTGCTTTTTGAGGTAAATATTGGGATCATATGGATTTATAACGAATCCATGTTGTACGAGATGCTCATCAATTTTTATGTACCATGTCCCGGGTGCTTGTTTGAGGCCATACAGAGATTTCAAGAGTCTGCATACCTTTGCTTCTTGACTAGGTATAACATATCCCTCAGGTTGAGTCATGTAGACTTCTTATTGTACATCTACGTTCAGGAAGGCACTTTTTACGTCCATCTGATGAACTTTCCAACCAAACTGTGCAGCTAGAGCAAAGATCATCCTGATCATTTTGATCTTAGCTTTGGGAGAAAATGTCTCCTCGTAGTCAATGCCTTATTTTTGTGCATACCCCTTTGCTACTAGTCTCACTTTATAATTTTCCATTGTCCCAACTGCTTTGTACTTCGTTTTGAATATCCATTTGCATCCAATGGGTTTCTTCCCTGGTGGAAGATCGAAAAGTTTCCAAGTATTGTTTTACATTACTGACTGATATTCAAAATCCATGGCATATTTCCAAGCTTTTGACTGTAGGGCTTCCTGGACTGTAGAGGGCTCATCAGATTCAATAACTCTACTCATCAAAGCAAAGTTAACTTCTTCTCTTGCTTTACTACGAGTCCGTGGTCCAGGGGTGGATGTATCCGGTGGAGCATCCATTCTTGCATCTTGTAACGTGCTAGTATACCACTTGGGCATACGCTGAACTGTTCCCATGGGTCGTGGTTCTATCAAATCATCACTATCATCCCCATCATCACTTTCACCATCTGTGGGAACATTAACTTCTGTTTTTACAACTGGTGAAGAATCTACATCAGGTGAGTCTAGAGGAGGAGACTTTGCTTCCTGCTTCTCAAAGAACTCAACATCTCTGCTGGTGTAGAATTTCTTGGTCTTCGGATCCATCAATCTGTACCCGCGAGTTTCTTCACTGTAGCCAATGAAAATGAGTTTCTAAGACTTCATGTCCAATTTCTTTCTATTCTGCTTGGGTATATGCATACTTGCTTTGCACCCGAATACTCTAAGGTGTGCAACAAATGGTTTCCTCTTTGACCATGCTTCAGGTGGCGTTACTCCATCAAGAGCAACTATTGGAACTCTATTCAACAAATACACTATTGCATTTTCTACTTCTGCCCAGAATGTATTTGCAAGTCCAGAATCATCAATCATGCATTGCACCATTTCCATGATAGTATGATTTCTTCTCTCAACAACACCATTCTACTGCGGTGTGTGTGGAGGAGGCATTTGTCGACGAATCCCGTGAGCTTGTAGGTAGTCTTTGAACTCATCACTGGTGAATTCCCCCCCCTCGATCTGAGCGGAGAGTTCTGATGTGACGACCAGTTTCGTTCTCAACAACTACTTTGAACTTCTTGAAGGTTTCAAAAGCTTCACTTTTCTTGTGAAGACAAAAAATCCACATTTTTCTTGAATAGTCATCAACACAAAGCATGAAATATTGAAATCCAGAATGACTCGGCTGCATTGGACCACAAAGATCGGTATGAACTAGGTCAATCTTGCCATGAGCTCGAAAAGTACTCTTCTAGAATGAAGCTCTGTGTTGTTTTCCTACTAGGCAGTGAGGACACTTGTCTGTATCCTTCTGAAGAGATGGTAACCCATGTACCATATTGCACCAGTGAAGTGTCTTGAGATACTTGAAACTAACATGACCAAGTCTCTGATGCCACAACTGTGCAGAGGTAGAGTTCTTAGCCACAAGTGCTTGATCATCTCTGTGGAAAAAATCAAGCTGGAACATGCGTCCCACATTGGAGGCTTTTGTAACTATTTTCAAGCCTTGAGATTTGTCTCGAATTAAACACGTTTTCTTGCTGGAATGACTATCAAAGTCAATTTTTAAGTTGTGATCTAGGAGTTGACTGACTGACAACAAATTTTTAGTCAACCCAGGGACATATAAGACATCTGATAGTCTACAATTGCGTGAACCAAGGGGTAGAGAAATGTCCCCAATCCCCTGAACTGTATATGAAGAATCATCACCCAACAAAACATGGTTTTTTTAAGGCACACCCCTCATTTAAGTAAACTAGTCTCTGTGGCCGGTCATGTGTCGAGTGGCTCCTGAATCAACATACCAGACATCACTAGATGACATGGAAGGTTCACTTGATCGAGCAGTGTACAAGTAGTCTTCATTATTTGACTATTCCTTTTGCTGAACAATATATCCTTTTTGATAGGGTTTTCTTTCCCAGTTACCCTTTTTTTGCCCTTGAGTGCAGTTAGAATGTCCCTTGTAAGATTGTTGTTGTGGAGGTCTAGAGTTGCTTGATGAACCTTTTTTGTAAGTATCATACCAACAATCTTTTAAGTCATGTCCTCTTTTACAAATTGGACATTTCTTCTTCTGTTGATTGTCTCCTTGATATTGATGTTGATTTTGGGATTTTTAATAGGAATTAGGTTTTACTTTACCTTTTCCTTTCCATTTTTGATGAGAAAAAAAGTGGCTTCTCCTCTTCATCATCCTTATTATGCATAGCTTCCTCTTGCTGCAGTAAGTTTACCAGTTTGTCAAAAATAACTGTCGTATCTGACAAGTTTAGTGTTGTTACAAAAATCTGGCAAGAAGAAGGGAGAGCTCTTAGAACAATGGGAACGAAAGCTTCATCTGTGACTACTTCTCCCAGGGCTAGAAGTGAAGCCCTCAATTCTGCAATTCTTCTCAAGAAAGCTTCTATTTTTTCATTTTTCTTGAACTTTAGTGTATGTAACTGACTCTGCAAATTCAATATGACATTCCTTTTCTTGGCCTAGTATACCGTGCTCAACTTATCCCACACTTCTTTGGCTGTTCTAGCATCTCGAATGTGGTGTTGCACATTGTCGGACACTCCAAACAAGATGATGAGTTTGGCCTTATGATCTGCTTTATAAAACTGTTGCTGTTGTGTTGTATCAGTAGTCGATTTGGTCAGAGTACCATTCACAACAGTCCATATCTCTTCAAACTCGAGCTATGTCTTGATTTTAGTCTTCTATGCAACATAGTTGTCTCCTCTGAGTAGTTGTGAATATGGAAGAAACAATTTGGGGGCATTGGTGCCCATTTTGTAGAAATCACTAACAGGGTTAGGCTCTTATCACTCTAGGTATATGGTCTCCCAATCTTTATACTGTTAGTCTGATATACTGAACCTTTCTATATACGCGCCCTCTCGATATACCCGATGGTACGTGGAAGAAGCTCGCCCTTTCTATATACCCGGTGGTACATGAAAGAGGCGTTAATGTATGTGAAAGAATTCGCTACATGGTACCAAGACAATACTGAAAAGGGTCTGTGCAATTATTGGCACCAGCTCAAAAAAATATCCTCATACACACGCGTAACTTCTCTATATACTTGGATAATTTCTCAGTTTGGATTTATGTCATGCAATCATTCACAGACATATGGGAAGACTCATAGTGTGTGCATTGTGTCCTTATTACTCTCCTTCGATTTAAAGGGTTAATGCCTAGACGACGTTGTTGCAACTATATTAGGTGTTAAGTGCAGTAGTAGTTGCGACGACTTTACCCGTAAGTGCTTCCCAGAGGCACTGTATATACCGAACGCTGCGAATGAGATTTAAGATCTCGCGAGTGTTTTAGAACCAAATTTTATTATTTTTTGAGTACAATATTCTACCAGTTTCTAAGCAGTTACAAAGTTTGCAGTTGACTATGACAACATGCAAATTAGTACAATATACTGAAGCATACAATTACATTTAATTTTTTTTGAAAAATTGAATGACAGACAATTTGTTTTTTGTTTTTTGGGCCCTGGTGGCCTTCGGAGCCCAAAATGACCCTTTATGCCAAAAATTGCAAAAAATAGCTGAAAATACAATTTTTGGGTATACCTCCTTTAGCAAAAGTTGCTCGGAATGAAAAAATAAGAGGTCTAGGAGAATTTTTTTTTTTCCCCTAAAATAGGGGTTTTCTCACTAAAATTTTATAAGCATATTTAGTCATAACTAAGGCTTTTAGTGACCTCTAAATTTGGTGGTTTTGCTAGTTTTTCCTCCAAAGTCAAATTGGTTTAAAAGTTGAGTTGGGGGCGGGAGTCAAACCCCAAACCTCACCCACCCAAGCCGTACACACTAGCCACTTAGGTGCCCAATTGACATATGCTAAAAAATGGAGCATATTGTATTAAATAAGATGAAAATCGACCCACCTCTTGAAAATTGCAACGTGGCTGGAGTGGAGCTCCACGTGGACTGCAACTGAGTGGAATTCGATTTAGGGTTTCGTGTGACAAAGTAGATCTTATTGATAAACGCGTCCGCTTATTGCTTTTCCTTTCTCTTACAGTGATAGATCCGCCATGTTTTGAGTTGAATTTTTTCCTCCTCTTCTGTTTGCACGCATGTCACAGAGTGTGGACATGATTGTTAATGCATCCACCATTTATATTTTATTTTTCTGCCTATGTTTTGCTTGCATTCGTTGTTTTGATTGTATGAACACAGTGATTTGTGCTTCATGCCTTGTTTTGATTGGTTTATTGATTTCCTTGGTGCAGGTTGCAGGGACGGCATGGAGTGGTTCGTGGGCTTGGAGAAAGGGGTCGAACAACTCAGGTTATGGTGAATGAGGTGATTAGAGAGGGCTCTTCTATTCAACTCGGTTCTTCAACGTCAAACTCGCCAATGCAATGTTTGATCCATTGTTTTACTGAAACTTGCCCATAAAGCCGCTCGTTGTTTGGCTCGATAGGAGCTCATGGCTCGGCCCTCTAAATATAAGGATGAACTTGGTGAGAGAGGCCAACCTGGCCAATGCACAAAGAAAATTGAACTTCAATACGTTCAACTCGCCTTTGTAATGGCTCGACTCAGTTAGGAGCTCAAGAGGGGTGGGTCTCTGGGCAGACCTCCAAATATGAAAGTCAGCTAGTATTAGCTATAATTAATACTATCACCAAATGCACCTCTAATATTAGAGGTAAAACCCCTACTAGGGATTTTTTTTTTAATTTAACTTCCAGGGAGAAAATTTTGACACCAAAATTGTGTCACACTCCCCTTGGTCACTTGTCAAAGAACCAACTTAAACACATTCACCTAACTATGACCCTTATACCCTACATTAACATTAGTTTAATTATTTAAAATTAAATTAATACCCATCCTCACCCCATTATTAATTTAATTACTTTAATTATATGAGTGGACACCTCACCTAGACACCTCACCATAGACCTATTCATAACATATTTCCATAAATGAATAAAACTAGGTCCAAACCTAAAAATCAAGGCCTATTATTCCTCTAACCATCTTCCCGCTCATAAAAATGTAACATCCATTTTGATCCGCGTATAAAAATGAACGGACCTGACCCAAATGATGCGAGATCTACCATTTTTAGTAAACCTAGGGAATTCTTCCTTAACCGACACCGGTCATCCCTAAACTGACGCCGATCAACTAAGAACCATCGTCAGTTACCATTTATTCACCTTGGAAACCTTGTTTGTGGGTTGGGACATTCTGAGATCAGAGAGAGACGAGAAGAGAGTTGCATGCAAGCAGAACCAGAGTCTTTTTGTATCTACAGACATCCATAGCCAACACCAGAATAGATCAAGAAGTATTGAACTCACTGTAACATTCCGAGAAGCATCATCATTGCACCAAGCTCCATCCCACCAACCAATCATCACCACCACATAGCCCTTGGACCTGCAACACCAATAAGTACACTTTTACCTATATCATCTATTTCCATTTCAGTCTATTGGGCTCTTCTATTGATGTTATTAGTTGCCACTTGCACCCTCATTCCCCTACCATTTTACTTGTATGTAAACTCAACCATTCCTCCACCCACTCCATAAAACCACCCATACCCAAACTCTACATATTTTTGAGGGTTCATAAGATCCTCATGTATCTTATTATGCCCTCCGTCATCTCTGCCTAACCTCAGCTCAAACCCCATTAACAAATCTCATTGAATCTTATCATCCCGACTATACCGACGGTGGTTACCCATAACCGTCGTTGGTTCTGCCTAACTGTCATTGGTCATACCTGACCGACGTCAGTCTCTATTTTTGCCAACACTGTGTAAACCAACAACCATCCACCTATAAAAAAAAAACCAAACACCTCATCTAACCCTCCTAAGACCCTGTTTGTGACTGCAGACCACCTGAACAACTTGTAACTTGACCCGAAGATCTTGACCCGCATATTTTTTAGTATTTAATTGGATTGACGCTGATAGTGATCTAAGGTACCCAAATCAGAATACTAACACCCCGCCATAACATAACCTGAAACTTCTCCTTTTAGATATCCTTCTTCATAGGAAACCTTCCTCACCAAAAACTCTACTCTAAATTCATGAGTCAGTCTTCTAAATAACCTAAGCTCAACACATTAAAATCACTTGTTGGATACATGTTTTAAGCGTTTGATTGACGTGCATTTTGAGGTGTGAGGATACGTTTCTCCAATTTCCTTTGTTTTGCCTTGCACACTCCACAATCACAGTTAGAGTATTTTGACTTCGTCTGAGTGTGTCAGGACCTCATTATATCATCTCCAGACTTTTGGGTTGATCATCCATCTGATCTCAGTTCACAACAATCTATTTTCTTGCATTCCTAAAATTTCACAGTAACCAGCATCGGTTTATCTGCCGGCGTCGGTTTTCTCCTCTTTTTCATCGGTTTTACCTAATTGCCGCCGATTCTCTATATTTTTCGTTAACTTGCTCAAAAGGACACCTATCTCACCTTCTTTACTGTTTAGAGTTTCCCTGAGTCTCTGTACTCTTTGTATTCTGATAAACATTCATCATACAACTTACCTGTCTGACATTCATCACACAACTTACCTGTCTGACATTCATCAATTTTTTGCCTTGTTTGGTAAAATTGTTTTTTTCTCATAGTAATCGACCTCCATTACCACTAAACCGTTATCGGTCATTCTTAATCGGCATCGGTTACCTTGTGCTGATTCTCAACTAATACATTGCCCAAATCCACCTACAAATACCTATTTTTCTCATTGCTACTGCTTTCTGTGTCATCTGCAGGATGCAACATCACCTGATATACATTCATTCACATGGTTTTGACTTGCAACCAGGCTAACGCTATGATATTCCACGCTAGTCATTGACCACTCCCACCTATCCCTTCACCATCCTCTGTCCTATCACCCATGGATCCAACCTTGCCTACCACCATTTCCACAGGTGACGAGGAGTTCGTACGACTCCTCAATCACAATCCCAAAGCCTTATAATTCTACCTTGCCCACTCTTCCACCCAGGATTCCTTAGGTGAATTGATATATGAAATGCCCGTATCCATCTCTCTTGCCCTTATCCCCACTTTTGCATCAGCCCCTACTAATGCGACGTTACCTTCACCTGCTTTACCCCCAGTGGTTTTGCAGCTAGGCCCCATACCAGCTATGAATGCTGCTTCTGCAATATCAAGTGCACCCATAGTATCTGTTGTTCCTCCATTGACCACCCAGACCATAACCCTATCTGCACCCATTGTCTCACAAATACCAATTACAACACAACCACCCATGGTGTCAGTGACTCCTACCCCATTCCAGAATCTTGTCCTCTCCATCCCGCAATCTCTTCCCGCAATTGCTACTCAAGTCATTACGACTACCCCACCTACATATACATATTATCAACAACCCCCTATCTTGTTCGTCATTCATTCTTGATATATGCCCTCTATGTTGGTCCCCTATTCTCAACCTTCCTATTCAGCATAACCATACACTGGAATGCCACCCACATCACATGTTCAGTACCAACCCTCTTACGCCACAGAAGGTGCCCTTCCATCACAACCTACCAATGACCTCATCAAATTAATGATGGAAAGGATGCAGACACTAGAAGCATCGGTTTCCGGCTCACACAATTCTCTCACATACGATGAAATCTGTAATGAGCCCATTCATCCATCCATTCCTATTCACCCATACACTTTACATTGGGAAATGCCAAAATTCAACCGCTTCAATAGTAAAGAAGACCCGCAACAACATTTGTGGTCTTTCAAACATGGGTGTTACCTGATCGCCCATGATGACAGCTTTACTCCTACAGACCTTCCCAATGTCCCTGACAGGACCTGCATTATACTGGTACAGTGGGCTACCCAGACATTCCATCTACTCATTTAATCAAGTAGCCCAAGCCTTCTTAGACCACTTTTTCAATCAACATTATTAAGAAAGTCACCATGACTGATCTTTACTCCACACGCTAGTATGAAGATGAGTTTATTGCTGACTTTGTCGCTTGTTGGCAAAGCCTAATTAACCAACTCACATTTCAATTACCTCAAACTAAACTCATAGAAGTTGTTTAACCAGGCTTGCGCTAGAAACATCTCACCAAATTTGCAGGTGTAGACCTTTCCACACCTTTGACGAGGCATTCACCATGGCATGAAAATTGGAGATTCGTGCTATCGAAGAGAAGAAAATTCAGCTACGTAACAAGAACATCGCATTCAAATCAAATGATGCTTCTTCATCTTCAAAACCCCAAAACAACTATTCAAAACCCAAAGGATCTATCAATGCCTTAGTTCTCAAGGTTAGACTCTGTCACCCATCACACCAAGCCAAACCTTATTCTAATCTCTCTCCTATCTAAGCTTTCTAGTTCAGATGAGAACAACGAAAGTACACCTCCAATAGGATAACCTTATTCTTATGTTTTGGAAAATCTTATTAACATGGTGCCATTACCCTTCCACCTATAAAACCACACATTGGTTTTGACCCTGATCGCCCCATGCCCACGTGGTATAAAGAACATGAATTTTGCAACTATCATCGTGTCAAAGGTCATAACGATGGTAACTGCATTACCTTCAAGAATATCATCCAAGAAATGTTAGACAATGGAGATCTATTCTTGGATAACCCAAATGCACCCGCTAACCAAAACCTACATATATTCAAAAAACCATTCCCTAATCATGCCCCATCTTCCAACCAAACTGGTGACACTTTAACCAATGATATCAATGTCCATGAGGTCCACACCATTTTCGAGGACATACCAGTTGCTTCCTAATTGCCCCATGTTCCTTCCATAGATGAAATCTTAGCCCGAGCTCCCCTACCTTCACAGGAACCTATTTCATCTACTCCTTCACCCATAGATGAACCCCCTTCATTTTCTCCTTCACCCGTGGAAGAGCCTATAATTAGCACTCTGCCTTTGGCCCCTTAAATTACTGAGCAATCGTCGATGGCACCTCTCCTCCTCATATGAGGTACATGTCCACAACCTAAACCATCTCAAGGAGAGTCCACCTCATCTGGCCCATCATCTCCTCTACCCATGGAGGATCCTGTAGAAACACCATTTCCCTTAGATGATCATTCTCCATCAGACCTCCAAGATTATGCTGATCTGCTTTCGACTCTCTTACCCAAAAATTCTGAAGCTAGCCATTTCCATGTTTCTCAAACACATTTTATGGGGATTTCTACTCAATCCACATCGGCCCCGCTTACAACAGTACCATTTTCATGCTTGGCCGATCGCCTAGACTATGTTGATAGAGCCTTACTTTGGGGACGTCTTCTACTCCCTACTTCAACCCAAATGCAGTTGTCACTCACCGACACCTCCACAATCTATCCAAAAGTGTTTCAAGTGGTCAAACCAAACACAACCATGACTAGTGGAACACCTTCTATATCCTTTCCCACAACCCAACACACACTTCTACCAACAACCCAACACACGCCTATACCCAAACACCTGCCCATCCCTATATCACCTCCCTTACCTAAATCCACCACTACCTTAGGGGTCGTGCTGACCTCAAACCTTACTCACCCAC
Source organism: Taxus chinensis (assembly GCA_019776745.2). NCBI lineage: Eukaryota > Viridiplantae > Streptophyta > Pinopsida > Cupressales > Taxaceae > Taxus > Taxus chinensis. Next base: position 146,638,595 of record CM034152.1, on the reverse strand, counting down.
CCGTCAGATTAGATTTAGCTACATCTTCCTAGACCAACACTAAACTTATTGGTGCCCCTAAAATGAAGCCCCAACCTTCTAGGCCTCATACACCAACCTCACATACCACACTATTGTCACCCTCACCTCTTCCATCCATCCTAGGACCTTACCCCTCAACCCTAGCCAAACAACCTTCTTCCATCGGTAAGCCAAAAACGCAGCATCCTGCCTCCTCATCACGACTATCTAATATACCCAAGTAATCCACACAGCCCCTTCCATCACCCGTAACCTTCTTACCACCCATACCACCACTACCTTCCATAAATTCTTCACTACCCTTGACACTCTCATCTCTTACACTCACACCTTCTGCCCAACCTCTACCAACCACCTCCACCGTAATCCAGTTACCCTCATGGGTAACCTGCCCTCTTCCACCATCTTATTTTCCCTCTACATCTCGTACTCCCGTGTCACCTTTACCCAGGAGGGTACAACCCAAAGCTAAGAATCCACTACCCTCTAATAAGGTCATCAAACCAACCAAATCTTCCATCGCCAACTCTTCTACCATGCCTGTACCCAAACAGATGCCACTAAGACCTAAGACCACTCCACATACCAAACTAGTGGACCAACCCATTCCCCCTCATGTAAAGCCTCTTCCTCCACAATCAGCCACACCTGTACCCAAACCCACACTCACCTCCCATTGTGATTTGTTAGCGGGGTCTTACGCAAAGATCTTAACCAATATCTTAGAGACTTCCATCATCACATTACCACCACTTCGACCTTATGATCCTCTCAAACCCAAGCCAAAAGGGTTTGATGAGACCAATATTTGTGCCTATCATCGTGTGCTAGGACATGATGTTGAAAATTGTAAGGCCTTGAAGACCGTCCTTATCCAACTTTGTCCTCCTGAGCACAATTTTGATGATGATGACCTTATCGATGAGGACCATACTCCACCTTCACTTGTCACCACACCTCATCATCCTTTAATGATCCAACAACCAATATCTTCACCCCCATAACCCTTTTATCCACCCATAAAATTCGAAATCAACATGATCAACATTGCCACCCGTGCTCAGAAGGAAAAAGGAAAAGAAAAGGCAACTAGCCTATCAACCAACCCTGTACCCAACATACCATCTGCACCCACACCCAAAGTCACCATTCAAGGTCCTACATATTCTATCTCTAATGGGGTCACACATCACACAATGCTAAAACAATTACACCAATCCTCCCTCAAAATGTCTTTATATGACCTCATCCAAACCTCTGATTCACATCGTTAAGCTGTCATGGAGATCCTTCAATCTATCAAGGTTTTACCAAATGACCCCATGCCCATAGCCTCCATCATCACCCCTCATCACGTGGCCTCTCTCACTAAGTTTTCACCTTCGTCTACAGCTTCACCTACTTGCCAAGTAGCCGCCCTCAACTTTTTAGAGAAAGAGATCGCTCCCTTCCAGTCTAAGGACCTCGATCCCTCTCTTTTCATCTCCATCCATATCGATAATAAACGCATACAACATGTTATGATCGATGGTGGTGCTAGTATTAACATCATATATTCCCATGCGTACAACCAAATGCACATACCTACCAATTGCATGCATGGTAACCAAGTTATGTTGCGCTCCTTTAATGATGCAATGACCTCTAGCCTGGGTACCATCTTTCTCCATGTCCGTGTAGGTCCCCGCACTATCTTGAAACTCTTCTATGTCCTAGAAGGGGAGTTCTAGTATAATATTGTTTCTTAGATGACCTTGGATATGTGCCATGGGTTGTGTCCCTTCAACTTTACACCACTGCATAAAATTTGAAACACGAAAGACATAACTACACCATTCTGGTCGACCCATTGCCTTTCAAGACCTGTAACATGTTGTACCCACCCAACGATGTACTTCTCTAAGTCAAGGAATCTATCCTTACCCCTACTTCACCTTCATCCACAAGTCCCTCCACCAAGACTGCCACCACCTCTCACACATCTAACCCTGTTATCCCTACTGCACTGCCATAGCCTCTACTACTGACTCGACCTACTTCCCCATCATCTAGCGAGTCATCTATCCTCACTACCCACATATTGACTATTGATCCCTTAGAAGGTGTTTTTCAATGCCTCACTCTGGGGGAGTACCGCCTATACAATATCGACACGTTCCTCACTCCATGCAAGAGTATGGAAACCTGCGTCAACACCCTGGTTATGACTATCATGTAGGAAAGGTTTTTCCTTATGGCCCTCCCCACCTTCACACTAATCTAACATATGGGGGACTCGATATCACAACTTATTCACCCAAACCTCCATCTCAAATGTAACCATTTTTCATCTGACCTACACTCCCTTCACTAACCACTACTTTTCTCACACTTTCCTCCACCAGATGCGCATGGAAAGGATTTGGCTTCAGATTTTACGAACAAGGCCGTCATACTGTCATTTCTTGTACCACTCATAAACACAATGACCATAGTGGCATTGGATTTGATGCACCACCTCCCAAGAAGGCTCGCGTTGACCTCATTTAGGAAGAAAAACCTTCCCCACCTCATTCACCCACGTCACCATCTTCACCCATGGAGTCCATAGATCCTGAATCTATTCCTCCTAAAATTTATTTTTCATAAACACAATTTCTCTAGAACCTTTGACCTATCAATGCATGATGGCAAGGCTCCCTCTTCTCTCCCATTCGTGTATCCTGACATGATCGATGATTATACATCATTATATTAATGTCATTCAATGTCACGATGATGAGTCCATCCTCACCTACATTAGTGCAGAAGATTATTATATTCACCGGTTGGTACCTTTCTGAGACACAAACCATGTTGAATGAACTGACCATTAAAATCAATATTAACACTTAGGATGACCCACACATTCTAAAGATAGGCCAATATTTAGATGCTACTGAATAGGAAGCTTTTACCTCTTTCCTTTGGGACCATAACAACACTTTTTCCTAGTCCTATGCCGATATGCCTGATATTAACCCAAAAATCATGGTCCATAATATCGTAACCATTCCTAGATGCCAAACCCATTAAACAAAAGTTGTGGAAAATACATCCTCACATTACTCTTCTGGTCAAAGAAGAGCTTCAACACCTTGTCTTAGTTTCCTTCATCCTACCCATTGACTATCCCTAGTGGATTTCTAACATTGTTCTCTATCACAAAGGCGACAGGGGGACTCTGCATTTGCATAGACTTCCATGACCTCAACCTATCTTGTCTAAAAGATGAGCTTTCCCCTTACCAGGAATTGACCAACTAGTTGTTCTCACCCCTGGCCATGAAATGCTATCACTCATGGACAATTTCTTAGGTTGCAATCAAATATTACTAGCTCCAGAAGATCAACACAAGACTGACCTTCATCACCCCTTGGGGGACCTTCTGCTATAAAGTCATTCCTTTTGGCCTTAAAAACGCTGTCTGCTACATACCAATGATCCATGACTTACATCTTCCATGACATCATGCATCATATATTGGAAGATTACATAGATGATCTTATTTCTAAATCAAAACATCAAACTGAATACTTAACTTGTCCTTAAAGTCATCTTTGACCACCTCATTAAGTATTGTGTTCATCTTCAACCAAAGAAGTTTTTCTTTGCGTTACTTTCAGGAAAACTCCTAGGTTTCATCATTTCTTTGCATGACATAGAATTCGATCCTACTAAAGTTAAGGCTATTCTAGAAATGCCTCCACCTCCTAATCTCTATCAACTTTAAAGCCTACCAGGAAAACTGCAATCCATTAATTATTTTATCTTACAGCTCTTCGACCATTGTTAGCCATTTCATCATCTTCTCAGGAAAGATGCGTGGCATTTAAATGGGATGATGAATGCCATAAAGCTTTCAAATCCTTAAAACAATACCTTCTTCAACCACTAGTGCTCATTCCTCCTAACTATGACCAACCATTTTTTCTATATATTTCCACCACTGACCATTCTTTAGGTGCCATGCTCACTCATCACGATGACCAACATCGAGAGTAAGATGGTTTATTACATAAGCCATACCCTTCTAGTCTACGAAACTAGATATACCCATGCCAAAAAACTCTACCTAGCCTTAGTTTTTGTAGCCACCAAACTCCGCCATTATCTACTCAACCACAAAACCTTTTTTATTACCAATACTGACCCCTTACCAATACTGACACGTTGATGTTATTACCAATAATTACCCCAAACTCCGCCAAGCCCTATCAACATCAACGTGCCACACGTTGCTTATGCTTCTTGCCGACCTCGACCTGGAATTCATTCATCAAAATTCCATCAAGGGCTAAGCTATCACTGACAAACTAGCTGGCGCCACCCTTTCTGGGAATCAACCCTCTAACTTCGATTTCCTAGAAAAATCGATAGCTACCCTCTCCTTAGACAAATGCACTTACCAAATGAAACTCTTCTTTAATGGCTCTAAGTGTCAGCATGGGGGTGGGGCTGGTGTTATCATCATTCCTCTTGATTAGTGAACCTATGCCTTTGTCTTTCAAAATTGATTTTGATTTTACAAACAATATTGTCTAAACACAAAGCCCTCGTATTAGGACTCCAAGATGCTTATGCCTTGGATGTTAATTCTATCAATATCTTTGGAAATTCCCAGCTAGTTGTAAATGAATTCAATGGTATATACCAGTTTTGTAATGAGATAATTCAAAAGTATAAACATCACATAGATATAATTTTGACCACCTTTGACCACTATGAACTTAAACCACCCCACATTCTACCAATAAATTTTTGGATACTATGGCTTGTTTGGCTTCTCAGATACCTACTTCACTCACTGACTCTGAAATATTTGTCACAATACAAACGCTACAATCACCCTCTTATTTATGTCATGAATTCTACTCCATTGGAACTATTTCACCTGACCCACGTGACCTTTGGTATAAGCAATTTGTAGACTATATTTCCCTTTCCATTCTACCCAGCTGATCTCACTTGTAATGGATAATGGGATTTTCTTAAAAGTGTCTCTCATTATGTCATCATGGGTGGTCTTCTTTATAAGCGTAGATTCAACGGTATTCTCTTACGATACCTTACAAGTTTTGAAATTCCCTACACCATTAAGGAAGTTCACGATTGGAATTTATGGGGGCCAATTTAGTGGTTTAGCTGTCGCAAAACACATTCTTCACCTGGGATATTATTGGCCAACCTTAAACCATGATTATTATGACTATGTCAAACATTGTGTGAAATTCCAAAAACATGCAAACCTCCATCACACGCCTAGTCATGCCTAGTCATGCCTTGTAGGTCACACGAGACCTTTGGCCTTTCTCTTAATGGGGTTTAGATATTGTCAGTGAGATCAATCCCCATTATTCACAATGCCACCAATGGATCATAACCGCTACTGAATATTACACTAAATGGTTAGAGGCCATTCCCCTCGTTTCTACAAAAGCTGAGAAAATATGTGAATTCATCAACCATCACATAATTTTTCACTTTGGTGTTCCTCATTGCCTCATCACTGATAATGGAAAACAATTTAAAAAAAAACCATACACAAGCTATGTAACACATTTGGCATCCAACTCAGTTTCTCATCACCTTATTACCCGCAAACCAATGGCCAAGCCAAATTGAACCAATAAAACCTTGAACAAAATTCTTATGAAGGTAGTCAACAATACTAGGAAAGGATTGACATACACACATTCCTTTCACCTTGTGGGCTTATCACACTAGTATTCAAACTTTGACTGTTGCCACCCCCTTTTCTCTGGTCTATGGTATTGAGGTTGTCTTACCTCTCGAAGTCCATATTCCATCTCTTCGCATCTCACTACAAGAAATGATTAACAAAGATGTATTTCACCAAGATCGTTTGGCGCAACTTGAGTTATTAGATGAACATCACCTCAATGCTCTTTACCATCTCCAAATCTACCAAAAATGTATCAAATGTGCCTATGAAAAATATGTTCATGAACGAACCTTCCAGGTCAACTACCTCGCCCTCAAGGAAGATAAACATGTAACCAAAGAAGAGAAAATTAAGCGGAGCAAATTTGCTCCTAATTGGCTTGGACCCTATATCGTTCCCTATGCCTATGAATCAAGTGCTTATCGTTTGTCTTCACTCAAATGTAAACCCGAACCTGAGCCCCTCAATGCCTTGCATCTTCAATCATTTTATTTTTAAAATCAAGTCATATATCACCTTATGTCTCTTGCCAGCTCGTCCCTTGAGCGTCGTTCACCTTCCATATTCCCATTTTTGAGGATCAATGACTAAACAAGAATCATGTGATTACCTGTCACCTTTCAGCCTTATCTTCAATATGAGTACCACAACTCTACTCATAACATGATTCTCATGGATACTTTTCATCTTTTAAAAAGATGGAATCCCATGGTCGTTCATCACTTGAAACCACTTCTTTCATAGTTAACCCTTGCGTACTATGGTGTTGTCTTCTAAACAAGAACTTAATCTTCCTCTGTAGTCTTGTCCATGACTTAAATGTCTAAAAACAAAAAGGAATGCAACTACTTAAGTCAAACTTCCAGCAAAAGAGGACTCCCTCAAAAGGGACATCTCTTCACTCTATTTCCATCACTATAAATAAACTTCTCCCTTGAAGAACAACTATATAAAGTCATTTTAAAAATATAATAAAAATATCCAGAAGCTTCCCGCATCGATCAAATTCGTGAAGACCTCAAGGAGATAATATACTCATCCCATATAGACTTCTTGTATTGATCAATTTATTAAAAATAATTAAAAAATGAAGAAAATGATGAAATTTTTGTCATGGACTTGCCTGTTTTGACTTTAGGTTTCTTGCTAATATAAACATGTTGTCGGACACTAAGTTACGCTAAACCACCCATTCTCATCTCATTTCCTTTTCTCACCTCATTTGCTTTTCATCCTAATTTCCTCTTTACTCAAGGGACTTGCCGCAACTGCGACATTTCGTGATTATGTGACTTTCTTCACCCTTAGAATGGTCCATTATGCAACGCCTTCAGGGTCTTACGTTCATAAGCCCAGATTGGATATGGTAGACACATTAGAGGTCCTTATCAATTAAGTAGCTCTTTTGCCACCTCTTATCATTCACCTTCCTCATTACTTATTGATTATCCTATACAAGACTAGATCATCGACACCTATATTTAAAACAACTCAACCATGCCTATGACCTACACTTAATCATGCCTATGACCCACATTCAACCATGCCTATGACCCACACTTAATCATGCTTATGACCTACATTCAACCATGCCTAACACCTACCAACCCATTCCTCTACTTCATCATAAGCTTCCTTAGCTTATGGGAGAACTACATTGGCCTAAGGTCCCTTTTTGCCGGGACTATGTAGGGAACATTTCGAGGGCATGGGGCCCTTGGAGGTTATCTCGTCCACTCTTTACCCTAACCAATTCCCCTTTTCACTTTCCTATTCACATTCTACCCTAATTAGTTTCCATTTTATATCAATAATTGGAAATTAAACCAAACAAACATCAATTAATACACTTTTTTACCTGGTGTCCCCAGATTTCACCCTGAAATTTGAGACTACCCCATGTTAAAAAATTCCGTTCTTTTAAAACAATGGGTCATTTTGTGTGTTAATTGCCAAAAAGTGTTTGTATTGTGTCAAGATATTCCCAATGAGTCATATTAGCCAATTTCGCCAAATACCCAGATGCCTAAAATCATTATATTCTATCGTTGGGGTTTGCCTGCGGGAAATTTTTATTTAATTATTTTGAGCCCCGTTTGAGGAAAATTGTGCTCCGGTTTAACCCTGTTGTGGTCTTACATGTCAATATTCCCATATACCAGTAGGGTTTTAACCAAGAATGAATCCCGGGCTTTATCTGTGACTTCTGGCAACGTTTTACATTTTTGGTGTTTTCCCGTTTTGTTTTTTGTGAAATTTCTCTAGGTCAATTCCTTTGCTAGTTTAGTCTGATTTCTTTCCTGGAGTATCTAAAGATCATCTATGGACGTATTTCCAGAAGGAATTTGCCACAGGAGGTCTGGTTCTCTCTGAAAAGAAGAACTCATGCACGAAAAAACTTCTTCTGGGCAGGTCACATTTTTGGGAAAATAAGGTTTTAAGCTACAATGAGATTTTTGGTAGCAGTAGGCAGGTGAGAATTTTATACCTGCCTAGCAGGGTACTTTTTCCCATGGGGGTAAAGCCACTTAAGTCATTATGGGATTATTAAAAGTAGTAGGCAGACGAGAATTTCTTACTTGCCTTGCAAGGTGAAAATTTCCATTGTGAAATAAAAGAAAATCACTTAAGGCATTGATGAGAATTTCTTATCTGCCTTGCAGGGTAAAAAATCCCATTATGAAAGTCAAACAACTTAAGTGGATCATGAGATTTTTGGAGCTGTGGTGCAGGGTGAATAATCCCATTAGAAATTGACTTTTAAAAATAGAATTCACCTTTGCCAAAAGTATGACCCACCTTGGGTGAATAATACTGCATTTAATAATATTTATTAATGTTTATTCACCCAATTTTGGTACTCAAGCACGAGGAAAAGTCAACACATGATGACAGGATAAAGAAGATTGGAAATAGAATTCTAAAATTAAATAAATTTAATTTATTTATTATAGCCCCCTCTCATGCAAAAAAGTGTGACCCATATTGAGGAGAGATAATACTTTTTAAAGTATTAATTAATGGAATTAATTCCTATTTTTGGTGCATAAGGTCAAGCACACTATGAAGTCAATGCGGACTAGAAGTAGAAAGCTAAAATTAAATAAATTTAATTTATTTAATGGTAGCCATGAGCATGCACAAAATAGGTGCCCAAATTGAAGAGAAAAGCATGATTTTTAATTAATTCATTGCCGAAAATAGGAAGCACAATTATTAATTATAGAATGATCAAGGTTATATAAGCATGGGCTGCCATATTAATGGAGTTATTAATTTTTTAGAAAAGGAGTGCAGCCCAGGCAATTTTGGCACCCAATTAAGGAGGAATTTGCACAGAAGAAGGTGTTTTTACTGCTAGAAGGCTTCAAAGTTTGGAACCTAGGTTTGAAGAAGCTTAAATTAATTCTGATTAATTGTCTACATAGTGGTACAAGTGCTCAGGTGAAGTTGACAATATTCACGCTTGCTTTGCATGCAAACAAAACATCAAATTTTGGGGCAACAAGCTTGATATATGCAGATTTTTATAATTAAAATCAAGTGTTCATGTTCCGGTTGCCATCTTTGTCTGAATTAATTGTAGGAATTCATTACAGGTGCTTTTATAAGAGAAAGGGAACTTAAATCAATGTCCAATACATTGACCATATCCTCCGAATTTAAAGAAATCTCCAGATCTGCACCGGTTGTAAAGAATTTTGACTGAATAAAGAGAAAAAGAATTACTCAGACAAATACAGATACAACTATGGAAAAGCGGGATGAACGAGAAATATCAGCAGAATCATGCATAGATCCAGATCTAGATCCATAATTGCAAAGGCTTCATCCTCTTTTTTCGAATGTAGCCCGTGAAGAAGTCAGTGCATGGAGAATTCATTTTAGGACCTTGTGCATGTTCTCCCAATCTTCCAGTTGAAGCCTTCATTGAATTTGCATTCACCCGGAGTGCTTTCTAGAATTTTTAATTGCTCATATGCAATTAAAAATAAAAATGATGAGTTATTTATGGCAAACATTGCACTGATGCATGTACTGGAGAAGAACTACAAAAGCTTCAAGGATAAGAGGGAAGACATGTCAAAGGCCATACCTGCAAGAAAATCACAGTCACTTGCTTCCAGATCCAGCCGCTTCCAGATCCATCTGCTTCCAGATCCAGTTTGGTGAGAATCAAAGGCAAAAGAATCAACTGCACGTAGAATATGAAAACAGGACAAGACTGGAACTTTCCTCTTTCTTCTTCTTTCTCTTATTTCCTCCGACAAAGTAATTGAGCGATCAATTAAATTATAAAACTTAATTGATTGGTTTAAAAGCCATTACTTGAAGAAGTCAACTACTTGGAAATAGGTGGTAGACATGCAAAATAGAAGGTTCTATCTTCAGTTGCAAATCATGCATGTCATGCAAAGAGCAATTCCAGGAGGGAGATTACCAGTTGTTTCCTTTCCGACTTCCACATGTGCCAGTTCAACTAAAAGCTTCCTATTTGTAATTTCCCCTCTACATGCTATAAGTAGAGGAAGAACCTACAGGTTAAAGGATCAGAATTTGTAAGCAACATTCTTGTGTTCTAGAATTTGTGCTGAAACCCCTGATAGCTATTTGAAGAAAAGGAATAGAAAAGAGTAGATTTCTGGAGAACATTGTGTCACGGTGCATTTTGTTTCTAGCTTCTGTCTTAGATCTACTTATAAACTTTTTGTTATTCTAGATCTAGATCTGAAAGCTTCCTTTGCTTATAATCCTGTGTGTTAATATCTATTGGTTCCGTCTATGTGCATGCAATAAACTATGTTATCTATTGATTGGGTTGCACATCTTCCCTCTTTATTTATAGTGTTTTATTATTTCCTCCTTCTTTAGATATTTCATTTCTTTAACAACTGCTTACTTGCTGCAAAACTATACAACTATGGTTCATGAGCTGCATGGTTAAAGTAAAACCCCTAAATAGATACTAGCATATTTTATTGACAAATCTTACATGGGAGCCTTACCAGTAAATGAAGGAGATTTATCTCATGACTGCCTAGGTTTTCAACAATGCAAAAAATCTAGCCAACATTACCACATCATCAAATCATTCATTTATCATTTTCACATTTCCATTATAGCACATATTTGGAAATTTAAACCATAACCTGCATATACATCACCATTTGTCCCCCATGTTACCAACAACTTGGACATCAATCATGCCTAAACTGACCTGACTCAATCATGCCTAAACCAACCTAACTGAATCATGCCTAAATTGACTTGACTCCACTCAATCATGCATAAACCAACCTAACTCAATCATGCCTACACCAACCTGAATCCATCATGCCTAAACCGACTTGACTCCATCATGCCTAATCCACCTAATTTCCATCACATACACACATAATAATAGAAATTAAAAGCAAATACACCATCCATACTATGAATACCATCCTCTATAAATAAGAAAATATGTATATACATACATGTGTACATGGATATAAATAAATGCAAGTATCTCAACAATGCTCATGTACATGCTCGCTCTCTTCGGCACGTATGCCGGTATATCTTAAAATACACACACACACATATATATATATATGGAGGTACACGCAACAAACATGCATCTCCCTGTTTGATGTCCTCCATGTTTGTCTCACCTATTTCCTCCTCCTCTGCTACTGTACGGCATCCCGCTAGCATCTCACCGCCCACCATAGGCCTCAGTCTAACCTCTGATGGCCCCTCACCTGGAGTTGGCCTCCGTGCACTGGTAGCCTCACCCTGACCATGTCTCGAGGCTCACCGGCCCCTTTTACTCTCTACATCGTGAGTGCGGGACCTGGTCCACTCACTCAAAGCCTATTGTACTCTATACTCAATATAAGATGGGACGTCTATCCCTACAACCATCAAGTGGTCTTGATAGTATCATGCCTTACCCATGTCATCCCTGAACCTGGCCATCAGTACTGTCTATGGAGGCGCCATCGGTCTTGGCCCCTGTACCTGTCTCCCGGAACCCTGTCCCACTGGTACCTGTAATAAGGGACCCTGACCCTATGCCTGTGCCTGTATTGAGGGACCATGTCCCACCCCTATTTGTAAAATAAGACCCTATCCCTGAGCTTGTGGGGGTATCTGTGCCTGTACCTAGGCCTGTAGGGCTACAATCTGTGCCTGTGTAGTGGCCAATTGGCCCTGTAGCCCTGTAACATGTGCCTGTAATGTGGTAACATGTGCCTCTGACCCCGTCAGTTGTCCTTGCAGTTTCCCCAACTGTGTGACTAGAGGCACCACTTGCCCCTGTAAGGTGTCTCTTTGAATTGTGATGGTGGCCAAATCCAGCTGCCCCGGCCTTAGTGGTACTACTCGCAACTATGATGCCCACCACTATCTATACCTATCAGTAACTCCGACATCATCAATCCACCAGTCTACCACCTGCTCCTCCTACCCTGTAGGCACCTTCGGCTACAGTAGAGGCATAGGCCTCTCCATGTCGTCCCTCCTGTACTATGGAAACAATGGTGGTATATCCTGGGGAAATCCCAACTGTTGCCTAACCTTGTCAATGGGGATCATCTCGTGCTCACCTACATGACATCCCTTTATCCACCTCACTAGCTGTAATCCATCCAGCTCCACGACCATCTGCCTATATGATGGGAAGCCCACATATGGCCTCCAAATGATGTCCACGCCAGACAATCCCTCTAGTAAATGCCTGTCAGAGGCTACATCATGTGTCACCTTGGCATCTCGGCGCTCTCCAATCGTAGGTACCCATCGCATGTAGGCCACCTGCAAAAAGCTTGACTTGAATGCATCAAGTCGGGGCATGCCCATTGGACGCACACACATGATGTGCTCATACACCCAACAATGTAGTAAGAAGGTGCATCATAGACTGAATCACCAAAATCACCCATAGGCCCACAACTCTCTGTATAGCTGCACCAAGAAGGCTAGTGCACATGCAAACCAGGTCCTGTCCTCCATCATATCGTGCAAAATCCCATCAATAATCATGAGAACCTTCCACCCTCTACATCGGGCAGTGAAAAACAACACATTGTCTCCATCATTAGAACTACTAGCCTCGTCTCCTCCAGATGGGCTCAGTACATATCTCTATAACTCATGCTAGCGCTATGGAACCTCAAATCTGCCAGCCCCTCCCCAAACACTGTCAGCATCAGCTCCTCAGATGCCTTTGACAAAATCAAATACACTTGCGTCCCTACAATCAGCAACCGCAAGATCCTATACACATCCTCTAAGGTGATGGTCATCTCACCTGTCAGCAAATGGAATGTGTAGGTCGCCGAATCCCATATGTTGATGAGGGTGACCATCAAACTTAGCTCTTAGACTACATGCCGGTAGCGTCTGACCCCAATCAGGTCGACCTTTGCAATATGCTGCCACTCCTTGGCTTTTGCGCTCCCTCGCATTGCTACTAATAGGGGAGGTACCCTATCTCGCATCGGTAACTGATCCCTCACCTGCATCAAACAAACCATCACATTATTACACCTTGACCATAGTCGCATTCACCCTTGACCCCCCAGCTATAACTATTATCCTACCTATTTTCATTCAACATTACCTTCCTATCTCACCCAACCACCCTTACTCATCTCTTAGCCCATTTTTCTATCAATGATGACCAACATAAATTCTCCTTAGCCGACATCGGTCTCCCAAAACTGGCATCGGTCACCCCATCCATGACCGATGCTAGCTAACTCCCACCGACGTCAGCCAACCCTAGACCTACGTCGGTCACTGTCGTGGCAAAAATCTGTGAAAACCCTGCCCCATTTCTCCCAAATTCCACATTTCTCCCTAACTACCCACCCATTCCTACCCAAATCTCCCCTCAACCCCTCCCCCATTCTCATTCACCTAATTACACCTTACTCCATGCCTATTTCACCCATTTTATTCCCAATTTCAAATTTAATTCTCCCCCCAAACCCACTTCTACCCAAACCCGATTTCTACAAACCAAATCACCTAACCAACAAAGAACATGAGCAAATCTTACCTTTTCATGATGCCGTCTCCATGGAGGCATGTTCTGCCGCTACACCAGTGGTCCACCTGACCCCTCTCCTGCCTCTGTCATGCTAGAATATACCTCGAATCTCTTCACCAATCAAATTTCTCCCCCCGATCTTGTGGACCTGTCTACCTAGCCCCTCTCACCAATCGGATCTCTCCACCTTAGCCGAGTACAATGCCTTGTCCTTTCCTCTAAAAAAGTACCGAAAAGTCAAATGGCTCTGTCATTTTCTCCAAAAGTTCAATACAATAATGATTCTGTAAAATACATAATTTTTGTTTTATAAACCCACCCCGACCTGACTGACGTCGGTCCTATTTGTGCCCTAGCCAACCGACGTCGGTCACACTATAACCGACATCTATCAACCCTTACAATTAACCTTCCTTTTTCCCACAACCATTCTTTCCCACATCCCCTTTTATCATCCCAGACACCCATTGAACCATATCTACAAAGCTAACCTACCCCTACATTTCCTTTGCTGTGTCTTAAGAGTTGTTCTTTTACCTATACCTTGGCCTTACCCATGTTGTTACCTATATACCTTGACCTGAACCTCTTTTTGTGACTGTTGACCCTCCATGCTCGTTGTACCTTGCGATGTGGTTACTCGTCTTGTTTGGCCTACCGACCTTACATTGCCTATTACTGTGTTGTTTATCTTGACCTGGCCTTTGGTGTACCAGAACATACCTAAATGTTCTTGTACCTGACCTCTGTTGTGTTTCTGCACCATATCCTATACCTTGGATACTGGAATCACTTCAACCCTGTTTGGATAGACATGTCGACCTTAGCCAACGTAGAGTTTGAAATATTCTAAACCTGGTACCGTGCCGTAGTTTGCAGCGCGTGCATGCGTTCAACTACCACTACCTTTGACCCTGGCCCATTTACCTATTTATCTGATTTGACCTTTTAGCTTTACCCAATGTGCCCACTAATCTTCATTTTCTAACCTACTATCACCATTTACAAACATAACATTTGTTTAATACTTTGTAAATTGAGGGGATTCATTTTTCATGTTTGGAGTGATTATGTTTTAATTAGGATACCAAAACATAAAAATTACGATCAATTATATTATACGGGATGATTGAGTGCTTGAATTTTTTTTGGGTTCTTCCTAGTAGTTGAGTCCAACAAGTTCTCCTAAACAATTTACCCCATTCAAATACCTATTCGAGTCCCAAATATTACCACTTTTAGGGTTCTTCCAATCAAAATATCCTATGCAAATGCCTAGTGGCGTCCCACATATTACCACTAAAGTATAATGTCTTTTGGGTCCTCTCCATTGGGTTCATTCAAGAATATGCTTGAATCAAGTTCCAGCTAGAACTTTTTAGTGCTTTGGTAGGGATTAGCTGATTAGAGAACAATGTTGTGCAAAAATATGCACATTTTAGAATGTGTACAAGGGATTTTCAAGCTAAATGACTATGAAATAATTGTAATTCATATACATGGAAATATATTGTAAATGTGGTCCATGACACAAAGTAAAAGTTACGCCCACAACTACAAAAATTATAAAATTTTAATTTGATGCGTGACATATTTTAAGTAAGTCAAATTCATATGCAAAATGATTTCAATAGTATATGAAATACAACCTAACATAATGCCATAATCTTCCAACTTGGATTGTGATTCTTGTTGGTTTATAATGGTTTGAAACATGTGTTATCAACTCCTAACTTAAAATTCTCAAATCTAGGCATTGCTCTAAATAATTATAATTTTTTTAAATATGCTAAATTATTGAATATTAAAGTAATGATGCCATACATGTTGCTCAATTTGTTAGAACTATAATATTAAGTGATCATAATATTTAGTTTATAGTTAAATAATATAGAATATAAGTTATTATTTATTATTTAATATAAACTATATATTAGGTTATTAGTTATTTATTAACTAAATATTAAATCAGGGTGCGCTCCA
Organism: Taxus chinensis; assembly: GCA_019776745.2. Classification (NCBI taxonomy): domain Eukaryota; kingdom Viridiplantae; phylum Streptophyta; class Pinopsida; order Cupressales; family Taxaceae; genus Taxus; species Taxus chinensis. The sequence continues at coordinate 146,622,849 of CM034152.1, read as the reverse complement.
TCACTTAATAAGGCCATAACCCTTCGGGTTATTTAAATATGGCCGTGGGCCATAATCGGATGTATTAATTTACTTCAGGTTTAAAACATGGAGCAGGAAGTGAGGAGTTGGAGTTACTGGACTGGTTAATAGTTTCTCAATTAATGGAAATTCTTTTCTCCATGATTTTTTCCCCCTCAGGAGTTTTTTATGTTAAATGCAGTGTTCATGTGTGTTTTACTTTGTTCATTTATTTATTTATGCAGTTCCTAATGTTTTGGTAAATGTTATAAATCATAATTTAATATGTGGTTAATTAATTCACATACCTCAGATTTGTCAAAATTGGTTCTCTTTTGAATGTTTTGTCAATTGGTCATTTTTTGAATGTTATATCACACATTTGTAAGATTTTATTTGCATGCAATGAATTAGTGGTTACATCCACATGCTTTTGATTGGAAGGCACTTTTAAATGATTTATCAAACAATTTTATGTACCATTTGTTGTAGGAGACGTTTAATATGAAAATTAATAGTAATTTATTTTGTTTATCAATGTTGGGCATATAAAGACAACATTGAAAATAGAAGAATGTAGATGCATGCTTATATTATTTGTCAATGGATGTTGTTTCATTAGTTCATTTCGAAATAAATCCTCGAAGGTCACAAGGTTTTCGTAAGTTATTAAATTTAAAATTCTTTGCAATTAAATATAAGTTAGGTCTTTCCTTAATGCATATGTTGTTAATATAGTGATCCGTAGCTTGGTTACATTGACCATAATTATCTTGCATTTATTTTCTCATTTTGTCACCATCTTGTCTTACAACCTATAGAAGAATTTAGAGTCGTGCTTATATTTTTCATATCATTGGATGCAATTTCATCAATTCATTTTGAAATAATTCCTCAAAGGTCACACAATTTTTATTAATTCTTGAATTATTTTTTTTATGCAGAGAGGATTAGGAAACAACCATGCATTTAACTGATAAAGAAAGGGTTCATTCATATCTTCACCCATCTCTACATTTGAGGATCTTTCACGAGCTTAAAATGCATTAATTCTTGCAAAAATTGACAAATATCACTTTCAATGGCCTTCACATCACCATTCCCTACACATTCCTTTGCATTCAATGACCATTCAACCTACCCAATGATTCATACTCGCAAAAGAAATCAACTTCTCTTTTTAATCCCATTGCCCTTCCACCATTCTTGACTAGCTTCCTTTGTACTTAACTCCAAATGAGACCAAATTGTCTCTTTTGGCATACCTCAATGATTTCACCTCCTTTTCCCTCTTCACATACTTCAAACCAACTTAGATCCAACATAAAATTTTCTCAAAAGGATCAAAATGCATCAAATTTTATTAATCTTGTCTAAACTGTCTTCTAAGTGCCCTTAGACAATGCCATTGTTATTCCCATGGTTGGAGACTTCTAGAAGTACCCACAAATATGTGTAAGCTTCATTAGATTTCTTTCATCATCCCTTTGACGTGTACAAAATTCTAGATTCCAAATCCTTTTGATTCTCTCCCCATCTCACTTTTTCTCTTAAGTTGTTCGCAAGCTCTTCTAGCCCTAAGATAGTCATTTTACTCTCATAATTTTTTTTACATGAGGTTTTAAAACATAATAAATGCATATTTGGGCACCCATTAAGGATTTCTATATGTCCCTAAATTTTCATGATCTAACTCCACTCTTAGGTCCCACTTCCTTTGTTAATGGGCACTCTCAACTAGGTCTTATATTGTGCACACTATTCTAGATGGAGACTGTCAACATTATCTTCAATTTTCACCTATTAAAATCTAAAATTCTTTGAAAATAACTTAATACATACTTATATAGTGATGTATATCAAATATCAAGTCATTTGCAAAGTGGAAGGGCTTCTTTCCTAAAACCCTAGTTGAGTGTCATTGTTCCAACCCAATAAGCATAAAAGCTTATAACTTTCTAGTTAGTTGGAATTAAGGTTTACAATTTCTCATGGAGATCTATTTTAACAACATGCTCATGAATCCTTTGACAGTGGCTCTCAACCCCTTTCCTTGTCAAGTATGTGCTGTGCATGTAAGGTTTTGTGAATGCAAAACAATGATTCCAAATGAAGAACAAGCCTTACCATTTTCAAATGACCTAATCATCTCTTTCATAGGATTTCAAACAAAAAAACAACTTCCTCAAGTTTATGAAACATTTTCAATCAAGGAACCTCCTTACTCATCTATTCTCACAACTATAACATGATATTCTTTGTCCAACTACCAAATAGAACTTGCCTTATGCATTATCTTAATCTTCAAGGAGATTTTTTACTCTTACTTGACTGAATAAAATTTAAACATGCAAAACCCATACATGCAATGAATCATCTCTCTTTCCAAACAAGAAATAGTAATTACCACACACAATCTAAGCAATAACAGTCTTATTTAGTATTCCATAGTTTAATTTAACAAGCTTCATGCTTAGAAAACACATATCATTAGTTCATGTTATTAGTCCAAAGTGTAGCTTTTATCTAGATGGCTATTTGACTCTGACTTCGAACGGTACAATGGGATCTCCTTCGAGTTATGGGTGCCTCAGACTGAGGAGAACCTCGAGAGCGAGTCGGTTCCCTTGATGGATCACCTAAAACTACTAAACTAGTAGGGTTCGAGGGTTAAGAATGAACTGAAATAACTGAAAGCGTAAAAGGGGTAATACACCAAATTGTTTGGGACTTGTGCTTGTACAAAGCACACTTGATGAACAATAAAATAACTAATAATTTCAATACAACCATTGTTTAACAGATCTTGCACTCACAAAGGTATTGAAAACACACTTATGTGACTTATAAAACAGTCAAAATAAATTGACGAAGGTGTTGTGAGATTGTTAACATACAAAGGAATTGAAATATTCATTGCAACACACTTCTAATATGCTCTATCACATTGCATAAGCTTGAAATTGGAGGAATAACACGGTCTTTATTAATCAAAAGGTTCGACATTATAATGATTTTTGCATCACAAGTGTGCAAAAATAATCAAGCCCCCCTATACACTTGTAAAAACAAGGTATAAGTACAAAACCCAATCTCAGCCTCCAAAAATAGCCAAGCTAATAATATCCCCTTCATGCATCTAATAATAGTTCATGTACATGCATGATTTTACAATTTTAATAATGAAAAGGCTAAAAATATCCTGCATGATCTCCAACTCATCCTTAGTCAAATCTACTCTTTAACTAATCAAAGGCATGTGTACGGGCTTGTTAGCAATTTATAAGCTAATTTTGGAAGTATTAAGATAAATATCAGTTTATTTTATTTCTAAAAGTCAATTTTTTGCTTCTAGTCTAGCACATGCATAACATAATTAGTCACTTTTTTTTTTTTCCTAGGTTTTCTTGACATGCACGGAATTCATCATTGGCTAAATTGACCTTTTGCAAAGGTTAAAGTGCATGTACGGATGTATTTACAAGGGAAAAGGTAATCTTGGGATATTTTAGATAAAAATTTACCCTCATCTCATTTTAGCACATGTAGGGTAATAAGTTCCCTACTGACATATGACTCATTATGGTATGGATAATTACTTTTAATTTCTTATCTCGACTTAGGCATATACAACTTGTAAAGTAATTATCAACTATTCCCCCCATGCTAGGCATACTTATTGAAACTCACTTTTTGATGTATGTAAGGCTTAAAGATAAAAAAAGGTGGGCATATAAGAATTAACTAGACCATAATTAGGTTTACCAAACTTGGGTCAAGACAAGCGGTTAGGGCTCAAGCCCTAAAAGTCTTCTTTTCATCATTTTTTCCTTTAAGAAACTTCAGGTGAGTAGGGCTACTCTTTTGGTTTCTGGTATGGCCTCCTTTGCTAAGCTTTAGGGGCTTGAAATGCTTTAGTTATGGGTTGTTGCCTCATTTTTTCATGCCTTTGTACTCTGATTCAACCTATTTCAGGGGCTCGAATCTTCATTTATGGGCTAAGTCGTGGATTGTATAGAGGGTTTGTTGCCTAACATTACTAGTTGCTTTTTTAGGTGTTTATTTTGTATGGCTTGTTGAGGGTTTACCTTGTATTTTTCCATTTTGAAAGCTCTGGCTCTGTGGTGGTTTGGATGCCTCGGCCGAGCCTTGGTTTTGATTCGAAAAGCTTCACTATTCGTGCCATCTCATGCAATCCTTTCCCAAACTCACCAATGTGGAGGTTTCCAAGGTAAGGTTGTATTTCCTTTACATCTCTCATAATTACATTGTGCTTTGTGGTTGATCTTGCCTTTTATTTTTCTACATTGTTGCTTGGTGATGGTTGTGTCGTGGATATATTAGAACTCGACCTTTCTTGAAAGGTAAGGTTTCCAATTTGTTCACTATGTTTAGTTTACCTTAGATCTGTACTTTTTTCCTTGTCAAGATTTGCTTTGTGTTTTGTGATTTGTATTTATTTTGTATGTAATCTCAAGCTAAAAAGAGGGGTGGATAGTTTAGCTTGCTCTATTTGCCCAAATATTGGTATCAAGCCCTTCGTATTTGACCACTCGAGTTATGCATATTTCCTTTACACGTAACTGCGTTTGGATTGATGAATAACTCATTTCTATTAGTGCTGCATCAGGGAATAACGACTCAAGCTTGATTTTTCTTTAGAAGGGGTTTGAAATCATTCGCCATGAGCTCTAGACTCACCCATTTTCTATGACTTTGACAATCTGTTTGATATTTTTCCATTTCCTTTGCATGGTCCATGTCCCATGACCCATGGATCATTTTATGAAATCAAGTACAACAATGACATCGTGCACAAGCTTGAGTGTATTTATTTGATGATGACTTAGTTCATGGAGCTCTACTATTGATACTTCAAACCATGGGATTTGAGAACGCTACTTAGATCTTATGTGATAATTGTCACTAACTCTTGTATAGTTGCTTGATAATCATTTATTGCATTTTTTTTGTTTCATAAGTCTGCTGCTCATTACATTAAGAGGCATCTCTGCTTTTGTATCTTCAGCTACATCAATGCTTGGCCCTTTTTACTTCTTCAAACCTAGCTTTGAGCTAGCCTGTAACTTGATATTTTATATGTTGTGATTGTTGCAAAACCTGACAAAATTGTATTCCTTCATTATATACATCACAACCATGGCTTTAACGTCAAATCTGTAATTTTGCAAGAAATTTATTTGAGAGGTTTCCTTCATTGCTTTAGATATCTGGGAAATTCTTCTTCTGCGATTGTGAAGAAACTCCACAACTGAAATCTGCCTTGTTCTAAAACATTTGAACTTGAATTTTTTAAGCATCGGATGAACTTCTTGGTTGTCCCTTGTGAATCATTCTGTGCTTTCTATTATGCATCATGCAAAGACTCTGTGTGCTCCTCTTTTCTTATGAAGTCACTTCATTAAATCTATCATGGAGATTTGTGGACTTTCGATTTATCTTCAGTTGAGGAACTTTATTTTACTTTCATGTATCTTGACTTGATTTCCTATAGATGATAATTACTTCATGGTTGCAAACAAACTTGCACTTGTATATCCAAGATTGTAATCATTCATGAAATATGAAATGTATCTCGTGAATATGAAAATTGCATTTTAAAATCTGTAATATTTGTGGGATAGAAATCCTTCACCTTGCTTGCACATGTAATGATGATTACAAAACTATGATTTAGAAGTTTGTATGGCTGTTACTTATTTGTATGAGGATGCAACTTTGCATGAAAGATGAATCCCTACACCTTTTTGTAGCTACTGGATGCTTTTTATTTCACTTTGCTTTCATACCAAAGTTATTAAAGGTGGTTGCACACTTTACACTTCACTTGATGAACCTGTAATTATGCACTTGAAAAGCATGATACACATTTGTATTTTATCCTGAAAGTTATATTATGATGTTTATGACATTATTTTACTTCTACAACCTGATGAATGAATGCATATAGGTTGAAAGATTAGAATACAAGGAACATGGAACCCTGAGCTCTAACTAAATCACTTTTTCCTTCTTCTCAGGTACATGGAGCAGCAATATGAGCTGGAACAACAAGTTGGAGCAACATCATTAACGAGAGGGGATCACGTCTACGAGGAAATGACAGGCCCCTTCTCCCTTGCATTCTCAGTTTTTAACTTATATGCATTCCTTTCTTTTCAATTATTTCTCACGACTTGTGTGAGAAACTTGTACTCTCCCATTATGAATAAATGAAAATTGCTTTATGTGATGAGCTATTTAAGTTTCTTTTCATTTTCCTTTAGTAACATAATATGGAATAAACCCATGGAACTGAACACACTAATGTAGTTTCACTTAATCATAAAGGAAAAAATGAATTAATTGTACCTTTTCTTGATATGAAACTGACAAATGAACAAGTTATCACCTCTGCAACTTGAAATTTCCTTTGATGATTCTGAATGTGTAATTTGAATGCTTGTTGTACCAATGTGTTCTTTTTTGATATTTGATGCCCTTCCCATCTTTGTCATGACCATGCAACAGTTTGAAAAGGTTGATACATGATCTTGTAAAAGGTGCAAACTGGAAGGCATCTAAATTGAGGAATAAACATCATGTATCATCATCCCTAGCTTTTAGTTGCTTATGCACTTGCCCATCTTGCCTCTGGACCTAAACAACCTAAAATTTTCGTATACCCCTTTTGGATGATTGACCAAAAATGGTCAACAATTCATTCTTCTATCTCATTACCTGCAAGGATTCTGATCACAGTATTACATGCAAATAAAGCAAGTAATTTCAAGTTCTCAATACTAAGATATGATCAAGGCAATATTATGCTACAAAATAGGGATTCTATATAGAATATACTATTTCCTTACAAAAATTCATGTCTTCTTCTTCCCTTTGAGTTCCTTTCCTTGATAAATCTTTCTCTTCCTCTCTTTCCACCTAGGGGATTAACTACTCACTTCATTTGAATTCTTTTCCTTAAAATGTAACTTCTTTTTGTTCCATAGTTGACTTTTGATGAGTCGCACTTGATTCTTCATATGCCTCTCCACATTATTGGAATTTTAACATTATTTTAACATTTCAAGGACTCTTACACTTCCTAGTACCTATTATCATTTGACTAGACTCCATACACAACAACTTAGACTCTTTGAAACCCCATATGACCCTTTTACATACTCTTAAGATTTGAATTACATTTAGGAGGGAAAACAAGAATTTGAATTTCCAAGCAAATTTTCCACCTAGACCTCCCTCTTATGAACTTAACATACTCCCACACACTTATTACAACCATGATAAGTGAAGTATTAACAAATTTGATGTTCTTCCCAAGATGCTCTTGCATCATACTCCCAAGGTGGAGAAAAAGGTACATAGATTTTTCTTGAACTAAGTTTACATTCTTTTTTCTTTTTTTAAGCCTTCTTTCCTTGCTCCCATTGTCTTTTCTTGATTCATGTCCACCTGGGTCCCAAACTTTTCTTTTTGTCCTTTCATTTGCTTTTACATTGCTCCTGTACTTCTTGATCTCCATCTTCACTTTCATCATCTTCAAGTCTCCACTCTTTTTACCTGCATACACAAACATTACAATAACAAAAATACACTATTCTTCATATTTTATGTTGTTCCTCATCCATATACAGTCCATCTTCATCATATACTCATCACTTTTCTTTCCATAACCTTCATTTTCTTGCTCATTCATATTCTTCACCTTCATACCAAACTGTTCTAGCTCTGTATTTACATTTTTGCTACCTTCATTTTGATCATTACATGCCCAAGAAATCACTATATTCTGAGCTGCACCTGCTCTTTTATTTCCTTCATCCATTTCATCTAGCAAACCCTACAAAATATTATTTACCTCATCCATACAAAACTGATTTTCACACTTCTCATGCTCACCATTTTTGTAAAATGCACAATTAGAATCATTTATTGTACAATTTCAAGGAATTCACCCACATATTCATCAATATCAATCAACAAATCATCCATTTTTCTTACCTTTCCTGCATGCTTTGCTTGCTTCACTTCCTTGATCTCTAAAATTTGTTAGTTCTCTATGAGTACATCCCCTTTTTTCTTCATTTCATCTCCTATTTATTGTTCATTGCTTGTACTTTTCCTTTTCCATATCATTCTTGATTCCTTGTGCTTTGTTTGTACATTCAAGGAGTTTGTTCTCTCTCTTTTGTCTTGTCTTGATTCAATTGAGCTTGCTATCATTTTCTTTGGCTTCTCATCTTCTTCCTATGTTTCTACCTTTTTAAACCACCTAGGCATTATGTATCAATGCCCTTCAACTAGTTTTGAGATCTTCTCTTGGTTATTTTTTTCATTATCCTTCTTGTCAACCTTTTCCACTTTCTTTTCTTCTTGTTTCATTCTCTTCTTCTCACAATCTACATTATAGGCAATTTATCTTTCCTCTTCATCACATATCCAACCTATTGTTTCATCCCACTCTCATTTCTCATCATTCCAAGCTTCATCAATTTTTCAAGTTGCTCTATGTCTCTTCTCAACTTTTTCATCTCATTCTTCATCCATTCTTCTTACTTCCTTTGTTCTTCTCTCTTCTTAGCTTCATCTTTTTTCTTTCGCCATGTCTTCTTGTCTTATCTTGTGGCTAATAAACCTCCACAATTATCTTATTGCCTCTTCTTGGTCCATCTTCTCTCTTTGAAAAGTCTTTTTCACCTTTCCTATAATCTACACCCCACCTAGGATTGAAACTTGGTATTTTTATGTCTTCACTCTGTCTTCTTTTCACTTCTTCTCACTCTTCACCTGTCACTTTCAACAACACTGTTAGCCACAAAATCATTCAAACCTCATCAACAAGGAATCTCTACAAGAAATCACATCAAGAGCCTCAAGCTCTGATACCAAATGATGTATAGATTATTAAGAAACAACCATGCATTCAACTGATCAAGAAAGAGTTCATTCACAACTTCACTTGTATATGCATTTGAGGATCTTTCAAAAGCCTAAAATGGATTAAATCTTGCAAAAATGAAAAATATCACTTTGAATGACCTTCACATCACCGTACCATACAAATTCCCCTGCAAATTCCCTTACATTGAATGACCATTCAACCAACCCAATGATTCATACATACAAAAGAAATCAACTTCTCTATTTAATCCAAGTTTTCTTCCACTATTCTTGACTAGTTTCCTTTGTACTCAACTCCAAATGTGACCAAATTTGCTCTTTTAACATACCTCAATGATTTCACCTCCTTATCCATGTTCACACACTTCAAACCAACTTAGATCCAACATAAAATTTGCTTAAAAGGATCAAAATGCATCAATTTTTGTTAATCTTATTTAAACTATCTTCTTAGTGCCCTTAGACCATGCCATTGCTACTCCCATGGTTGGATTCTTCTAGAAGTACCCAAAAAAACACGTAAGCTTCATTAGATTCATTTCATCATCCCTATGGTGTGTAAAAAATTCTAGATCCCAACTCCTTTTGATTCTCTCCCTATCTCACTTTTTCTCTTAACCTGTTGACAAGCTCTTCTAGCCTTGGGGCAGTCATTTTCCTCTCATAACTTTGTTTTCAAGAGGTTTTAAAACATAATAAATGCATATTTGAGCACCCATCAAGGAGTTCTAGCTATCCCTAAAGTTTCATGATCTAAATTTATTCTTAGGACCCACTTCCTTTGTTAATGGGCACTCTAAACTAGGTCATATACTATGCACACTGTCCTAGATGGAGAGTTTCAGCATTATCTTCAATTTTAACAAATTAAAATATAAAATTATTTGAAAATACCTTAATACATATTGCTATAGTGATTTCTATCAAATATCAAGTCAATTGCAAAGTAGAAGGGCTTCTTTCCTAAAACCCTAGCTGGTTGTCACTATTCAAACCCAAGAAGCATAAAAGCTTATAAGTTTATAGTTATTTGGAATTAAGGCTTAAAATTTATCATGGAGGTTTGTTTTAATAACATGCTCATGAATCCTTTGATAATGACTCTCAACTCCTTTCCAAATTCCAAACTCACCCCTTTCCTTGTCAAGTATGTAATGTGCATGTAAGGTTTTGTGTATGCAAAACAATGGTTTTAAATGAAGAACAACTCTTAACATTTTCAAATGACCTAATCATATCTTTCATAGGCTTTCATACAACATTAACCCACATTATGCATGTTGTACATCCTCAGGAACACTAGGAACTAACGTTCAAAATAATAGTAGAACTCCCAACATGAATCAAAGAATAAAGAATGGAGAATATGGCTTGCACCAAAAAATCAAAGAATAAATCTTATTTGGGAGGAAGGAGTATGAGAAATTCCTTGACCAATATTTTCTCTAGTTCCCTCCACCCTTCTAATTTCTTATCTTTCTTAATTGGCGTGACATCAACAATGTTAGGGACCTCCGTAGGAATTAATTCATCAATCCTCCCCTTCATATGTTTGATTAGGATTTCCAGATACTTAGTTGTGTCATCCAACACATCCATTCTATGCATAATATGAGGAAAAATATTCTTCAGTCTATCCTTGTATGCGGTCTTTAGGAGCATTAGACTATCCCTCTCCTGTTCTACTATCTCAAGAAACTTTTCCCTCTCTGCCCTATTATTTCTCATGTTGGTATGGAGTTATTTCAATTCTGCCTCATCCCTTGTAGTCAGCATGCCTACAACTTGGTCAAAATTTTGGCACTAGTAAAAAACAAACTCTACTTTTTCCACAACCTTATTATCCTCTACCGCTAGTGTATCATATTGTGCGAGGTGTTCCTTAATCTTTTATCTGTCATTCTTCTTCTGCTGGGCCAATATTTTTTCTCCAAATTCTATTGTGAGAACCTTTTTTCATGTGTGAGCATATGGGTCAAGTCCTCTAGACAATGTAATGTTGTCTCATACAAATCTTGGACTTAAACAACTAGATTTGGGTGTGTGATTGTAATAATATCTCTGATGCATTCTGCCTTCTTATACGCCACACGCGTTTGTCCCTTATCTTCTCTTAGTTCTTGTTTCAATTTCGTAATTTCTCTTTCTTCTTGATCTCTTTATACTTTTTCCTTATTTACTCATCCTTCTCCTCTATCTCCTTGTGCATATTCTTTATGCAACAATCCTTATAGAAAATTCTCACCCTACCTTTGCCAATAATTTGTTAAGTACATTACATGCTTGTTCATCTGTTAACACCTTTGTGTCGACTATCAAATATGCTTCTCCTAGAGTGGACTTAAGTCGAGTCTTGGTTATCAATCACACGCTAATCTTGAACTCAGGCTCTTCTATTTGTGATTGAAATATTTGTGATTGAACTCACGCTAATGTGAGAGTATATTTCTTGTGTGCAGTAAGGCCTCTTCCTTTCTAAAGAATGACCAACATAAGAGATCTTCGGTGGCCACTCTACTCTGATAGCTTGAGTGAAAAACTTTATTAATATTTTTAACATATTGCATCATAAGGCCCTGAAGTGTGTGCCTTGGCTTTCTATTCTTCCCATGGGTCCTTATAAAAAAACCAAGCATAAGGGGGTTCTCTTCACCACCTTCTTCATCTTTACCAATATTATTTTCTTCTTCCTCCTCGCACTTTACCTCGTGCTCGACAATGCACTTTATAATGCGCTTGACCTCACACTCAATATTGTGCTCAAGTTTACTCTCAATATTCATCCCAAATTCTTGCTCCTCAGTATGCTCTGACCTTTCCTCCAAAATTTTAGTAACAGGTTATCCACAACATTTTACCTCTAGTTCCTTGAATGGGATCTCCTCATGATGCACATCGTACTCTTCTGTATTTTATTCCTCAATCTCATGAACCAAAGGGTCCTTTTGTAATACTTTCTCCTCTTCATTTTTCACAACCTACTCTTTTGTGTCCTCACTAGACACTATATTTTATTTCTTCTTCACTAGATACTTCTTCTTCAGTGGCTTCTTATTTACTTTTGAGGTGCTCGCACTTGGTTTAGACTCCTGGCGCGTTGATTCCTTCTTTGTAGTTACGCTCTTAACATGAGTTGGTTTTTATTTTTCCTCTTCATCTTCATCGAGAGGAGTATCTCATGCATTCTCTTCTGACCTACTGTTTTCTTTCCCACAGGAACTTCCGGGATCTTGAAGTCATCTTATACATATTTTCCATCAACCATCCTTAGCTTCAAATAGATATAGACGTTTTCTGCCTCCAAATTGGAAACTGTCAAAGTAATGGACTTAGACATGTTGGTATCATCTGATATCATTGTCTCTTCATATGTGCTCTTTTTAGGATAAACATATGTTTGGAATAATGTATGATACTCATAGTCTAACTTATTAGCGTCGAATCTCAGTTTACACGCCTCAGAAAACCTTTTCAGCGTATCTTGAAAGTACCGCATTGTAAAAGCAAATGGAAGCTTGCACTAAGGACTCTTTGAATCATCCTTCAAATAAAATTTGGTAAGGTAGAAGTGATGATAGACTAAATTTTTTCCTTCCCTTAAACCTACACAGGTAACTCACTTGGAATGTGCCATTCTTGTCCGAACACCTCATGCATCCATTTATACCATTTATCCACCCTAGTCTTATATGTAATATTGATGCCATCGCAAGTGTATTCAAAAAATATTTTGTAGGAGATGTTTTTTCTGTAGGGAACCTCCATATACTCTCGTTTGAACCATCTGGTACCCCAATTTCAGAGAAAACAATAAGCAGTAGAACATTTCCAAAAGTGATCTTGTCCCGGACATGTGATTCCTCAAAAATATCCTCTGTTATAAATCCAACAAGGTTATAAATTGTGCCTTCGGTCATCATCTTCACGATATGAAGATATTGCTTGTTCACCTGACACCACCTCTCCTTCCTATTCAATTTCATAAGTAAACAGACAACCATTATGATAAAAATATCGGTGACCTTAGAAATATCCATGACGCACCCTCCTCGTTGGTATTTATGGTGGCAGTGTTGGCTATGTTTTATGCATGGCTACACACACAAACCTAGGAAGTCATGGGATAAATCCCCTTCATTTAACGATGAAGCTCATTTAACGAGATAATTATTTTCTAGGGTATTAATTTACTTATGAAGCTCATGAACCATAGCTTGGAAATTATACAACAAGTAAGTAGTTGTGTTTGGGAAATATGTGCAGAAAAGAAGAGGATGTATAACATCGGTGAAAAAAGAGAGGATGCACTTTACAACAAGTAGATTACAGAGCTTATTACAGTCGTATAGAATAAATAAATACTTTAGAAATGTCACAATTTAAGCAAATGAAGAAGAAATTAATTTAGATTAGATTTTAGGCAACAAAAATTTTACCATAAAAATCCTCATAGAATGCATAATGAAACTTCTCAAACACAAATTTCTCCATAAATCTTCCTTCTTCTTATTCAATTCTAGGAAAGTTATACAAAGAACATTCAAGAGTCTCAACACAAAGTTTGAGATTTTTAAATTCGTGCCTAAAATTGCAATAATTGTTTGCTAAAAAGTTCCATCCTTTAGCTCGTAGGATTCTCCTTACATTTATATCATCTAGAAGTATAGTACAAATATGAGACATTAATTGTGCCTTTTGTATGTGTTTCCTACAAATCTATAGGTAGTTGAGAATATTTCTCCTTGAATCTCTCTTTTCTTAGCACACATGATATTCGAATGTTCTACAATTTAAAACAAAATCAACTACTTTGTATGCAACACCATCTACTACTAAGTAATTGAATTTTTCAAAATAACTTAAAGTAATGGCTTTTAACCAGATTACAAGTAAGTTTTACAATTCAACTTGATTACTTAATTACATTGTCCAGAGAAATGAAAATAATAATAATAATAATAAGAAGAAGAAGAAGAAACAATTCTAGCTGAAAAACCTCAGTCTTGCTTTTCCCTTTTTTACTGAAGAAGAACTCTGCCCATACTACAGTAAATTTGATAGTTGGGCTACCTGGAAATGTTTAATTCATGATGGGAGTGTTTTTTAATTTTTCTCACATCTACTCTCATCTAAATCTTATTTTCATGATTCCACAGTGTAGAGGAGGTCAAGAAATTTCCAGAAAGTCTAAGATCTAAAAAAACGGAGCACCTGAGCAAAAGTTATGGCCATTTTAGTTTTTGATCCCTCATTACTTCTCTTCTTTGCGAGTTTTTGATCCCCCATTATTTACTACTTCTCTTTTTTGAGGGTTTTCAACCCTCTTTTACTTACTTTTAGAAGCAAATTAACTTCTTTTCTTTGAGGGTTTTTGACCCCCCATTACTTAATTACTCTTAGAAGTAAAGTAACTTCTCTTCTTTGAGGGTTTTTGACCCCCATTACTTACTCTTAGAAGTAAAGTAAATTCTCTTCTTTGAGGATTTTCAAACCCCCATTAGTTACTTCTTCTTTGAGGGTTTTTTGGACTTCTTTACTTATTACTTTTAGAAGTAAAATAACTTCATTTTTTCATATTACTCTTGATTTCTTCCTTGCTCTAAGGGTTTTTTGGATTGTTTTACTTATTACTTGTACAAGAGTAAAGTAAATTCTCTTCTTTGAGGATTTTCGAACCCCCATTTAGTTACTTCTTCTTTGAGGGTTTTTTGGACTTCTTTACTTATTACTTTTAGAAGTAAAATAACTTCATTTTTTCATATTACTCTTGATTTCTTCCTTGCTCTGAGGATTTTTTGGATTGTTTTACTTATTACTTGTACAAGTAAAGTAACTTCATTTCTTTGGATTACTCTTACTTTCTTCCCTTCTCCGAGGGATTTTTGGATTGTTTTACTTATTACTTGTACAAGTAAAGTAACTTCATTTCTTTGGATTACTCTAAACTTCAATTTTTTCTAACATTTTTGGATTTCTCTTTGACTGAGGAGTTAGAAAAAATATAGTAGAGTTCCTGTTAGTGAAAAATCACAACACCCCCAAATGAGTTATCAGATCTACTTTTCTAAGGTAGAGTCATTTGGTGTGACTTGCATAACATTGAGTTTTCCTAAAAGTGTGGGACTTTGCAAAATGGGAAAACTCTCTAGGTTAAGGTTGGTTTCTATTCCTTTGTTTAGGTGCATGCATGAAAACTTGCAAATGATCTATTCCTAAACCTAATCTAAGTTTTACCAAGGAGAAAAGGATAAAAGGAATACAAGAAATCAAAACTAAGCTACAAGGTGATGCAATGAAGGAATGATGAACATTGGTTTTGCTGATAGACACAAACCAACAAAATGTAGACAACAATCAAGCACAAATAATCAGATGAGAGCAATAGAGACAAGAAAGGATCTAAAATCAATCACAAATGTGTTTTATTGCTTTGTAGATCGATACAATGCATTACAAATGGCAAGGAGGAAAGAAATGTATTACAATTTAAATGGAAGGTCTGAACTCCACGAAATCCTTTACTAGAAGGACAAGGGATCCTGTAAAAACAGAAGGATGTCCAACCCTTTACAACGAGTCTCGAGCCTACTTTTATAGATCCAAAACAGAGGGGAGAAGGAGAGAGAAGTGGGAAAACTAGTTTGGAGTCTAACCACTGCCATCAATGTCTCCTGCCCAAAAATCCACCCCAAATCTAGTTTTGGCACCTCAAGGAGGAGGAAACGACGGATTAGATTGAATCCGATCGGGTTATTGGAGAAAAAGATCTTATATTAAATACATGAAGATGTTTTTAAATTTTATTCCCACCTAACTACTCTAAAATTAAAGTTTTATGTCTCCAATGGTGTCATATCTTTCCAATGGTGTCATATTTGTTGGATTTTGAGCCTCGAGTTGAAAGAAATGGCCATTAAAAATTTGGGTCGGGTCCATACAAAATAGCGGGAAAACAGTTTGAAAACGGGTCCCCTTTTGAAATTGGACACGTGGAGGGCTGGCGCATGTCTAGGGGTGGCCTCTGCATTTTACTTTTGGAGTGGCGCACAGCTGACATGTGGCTTCTTCCACGACCTGCTCGGTTTCCTTCTATTTTTTGGCTAAGTCGCTTACTCGACAGAGTCATATATCTTGACCGGGGACACGTGGCGGCCTGGCACTTGTCTGAAAACCCTTCCCTTATCTTGCTCCTGAGTTAGTGCCATGCTGACACTTGGCACCCTCTGTTGGTCTGTCTTGTTGCTTTGACTATTCAACCCGACCCTGTCCCTTTTTTGAAACGGGATGAGTGGAGGCTCCGCGCTCACTTAGAAACCTGCTTAGGATTTTACCCCTAAAGAAGCGTAAGATCAACAAGTGGAAACCTCCATAGACTTTTAGAATTTTCAACGGCCCCTCTTACCTTTTCAAACCTTGGGCTACGTGGCGAGTTGACACTCATTTGAGTCTCCACTTTTGGATTTACCCTTGGAGGTGCGTAGAGCTGACACGTGGCTACCTCCACTTGCACTTTTATACTTAGCCTTTTTCGAGGCCCACCCTGTCTGCCTTTGACCCTTAGTTTTGAATCTACCTCCGTTTCAGGCCTAGGACACGTGGGGACCTGGAACTTGTTCAAGATTCCATTTTTTGGCCCAACTTTAGAGATGCGTCACTTGGACACTTGGCAGCGTCCGCTGCCTCTTCCATACTTAGCCAATTTTTGGACCTGTTCTGAACCATTTTGAGCCCGAAGACTTCGAAGCTTTTCCATTTCTTCTCTTTCTTGCCCTTGGCTTCTCTGTGACACTACTCTTCCTTCTCTAACCATGCTATTCTATTTCCGAGCCCACCTGAAACCTGTTATATATATTTAGGACACAGATATGATCGATAGAGCCGTTTCATCTCTTTCCTTTTGCATAGGGTCATTTATCCTTTCGCAGGCCCCACCACTCCATTTTTCAGTCCTTCCGCGACCTGTTTGCAATATTTAAACGTGTTTTCTCTGGTTCTTTCTGTGTAGGGTCATGGTTGATCCAATACTTTTCCCGAGGGGTGAAATATGGATAACAATTTGGCCACTCACAGGGGTATCTACTTGCTAGATGAAAAGATCAATTTCCTTATCATATCCATTAGGCATGGAGTCGAGAATGACAATTTTTCACTAATCCTGCCCCTGATTCATGAGCTCGACTGTTTGCACTCTCAATTTTCATAAGAATTCTCGAAACGATGGTTTCTGAGAGTAGAAAATTACTTTGACCCGAAGCTTTCATTTGTCCCTGGATGGACTGTTTCAAATAAGGACTTTTTAGTTGCTTTGCATTTATTTTCTTTTGAAGATAATAACTATTATAGGTAACTATGAGTCTTCTGCAATGAATACTGAAGATCTTGGCCTTGGTCTATCCTAAGAACAGACTGTGCAAGAGCAAAAAAATAGTACTACAACTACGTACAAAATTGAAATCATACATGCTCTAAGTAGAACATGCAGAGCGTGCAAAGCACTTAGGAAGAAAGCAACCTAAACTACAACAAGGCAATGTGCATAATCACTTAGAGGAATAAGAAATTAGACTAATATGTACAAGGTGATGACCTTCCATCTAGTAGCAATTTTAAAGATAGATTCCATTCACTGGAATATGTAAATATTCACCATCCAATGTAGCAAATTGGAAAGCATTGCTACTTTTACATTTTGTGACCATGTAGGGGCCACTCCAAATGGCATCAAACTTGGAATGCCTTCCTGGTTTTGCCTGATCTGCATCCCATTTCAAAACTAGGTCTCCTTCTTGGAAAGTCCTTGTTCTAACTTTCTTGTCAAAGCATCTCTTGATTAAGACCTGATCCTTCTCCATTGTTTGAAGTGCATGCTCTCTAGTTTCTTCCAATTCCATTAGCTCTACATACTTGGCCTCCATTGGTTCAAACTCAGACATCTCCAGCTGCTTCATGAGTTCCAATGTTGGCAACTCAAGTGATATAGGAAACACTGCCTCTTTCCCATAGACAAGTTTGAATGGAGAGCTTCCTGTAGACCTCTTGGGTGTTGTCCTATCAGCCCATAAGAATGATTTGAGTTTTTTGTGCCAAGTTCTCTGATGAAGTGCTCCTATCAGCTTGGCCATTATCTTGAGGGTAATAGTTTGATGAAGTGCTCAAGTAAATCCCGTTCCTAACAACCCATTCTATGATTTTGGAACCTATGAATGCCAATGCATTGTCTGATATAATGGTGGCTGACACTCTAAATTTTGTCACTATCCCTTCATATAAATTTAGTATGCTAGACTCATTAGCTTCTTTGAGTGCCACTGCCTTGGTCCACTTGGTGAAATAGTCAGTTGCTGTCAAAATCCATTTGTGGCCTTGGATTTAATTTAGATTAATGACCCCAATGAAGTCCAATCCCCATTACATGAATGACTGGTCAACTGAAATTGGGTGCAATGGAAGTGCTGCTAGCTTTTCTTTGTCTTTGAAGAATGTACAATTCTTACACTTTTTGATCCATGCATAACAGTCACTAAACACTCTGGGCCAATAATAACCCACCTTCATGATCTTGAGTGCTGTCACTCATGGAGAAAAACGGCCTCCAACTGCTCCAACATGGAACTCTTGTAACACTCTCTCAACCTGATTTGTCCCAATGCATCTTAACAGAATGCCATTGATGTCCCTTTTGAACAAGACACCATCGATAAGAACATACGGCATGGCTTGTAGTCTGAAGTGTCTCCTTTTTGCTTTACTAATTTCATGAGGGCATATGCTTGTTTGTAAGAAGTGCATAATATTTTGAGTCCAACAAGGAGTTGGCACATCATCATTTTATTTCTCTTAACTATCTTGTAGGACAAAAACAACTTCCTTTTTACTGTTTGCCTCATCTTGTTGACTTGAGGCCATTTGTTCATGCAATCCCTTCCCACGGACCAGCTTAGTAACTTTGATCTCAATGTCATACTCCATGACATGAGTGATCCATCCTACATGTTTTTCATTCAGATCCTTGTTGAGAAGGAAGTTTTTAACTTCTCCATGGGAGACTAACAGTTGGATTTTATTGTTTGAAACCAGATGTTTAAACTTCTTTAACCCTATGATCACTGCAAGGACATGCTTATCGATGAAGGAGTATCAAACTTTATAATCTTCTAGACCCTGGATGAAGAAGGCAATTGGCTGCTTTGTACCCTCTTTTTTCTGTTGTACTAAGATTGCAAAAATTGTGTCATTGCCACCAAAGGCATATAGTATAAAGTCCTTAGAGAAATATGGATTCACAAGATTTGGGGCTTGTGATATAGCTTCTTTGATGGCCTCAAAACCTACTTTTCCTTCAGTTTTCCACCTAAATGCCAAAATCTTCTTCAACATCAACGTTATTGGCTTGACAAGGGCAGCAAAGTTTGGTACAAACCTACAGACAAAATTGATTTTTCCCAAGAAGCTTTGAAGAGCTTTCTTATGGCTTGACAATGAAAATGCTCTTATTACTTCAACTCCCTCTAGGTCAATTACCAAACCTTCCTTTGACACAATATGGCCTAGAAGCCTACCTTCATGCGCTAATATTATGCATTTTTTATGAGTCATTGATACCCCAAATCTCCTAAATCTTTGAAACACATGTCTTAGGTGAAAAAGGTGATCTGCTGCATTTTTGGAGAACACAGTAATGTCATCCAGATAGATCAGCACTATTTTTTTTATCATCCCTTTAAATTCCATATCCATTTCTCTTTGGAAAGTGGCTCCAGCATTAGATAATCCAAATGACATTTTTCTATAGGCATAGGTGCCCCATTTGGTGGTGAAGGCCATTTTGAACTGATCATCTTCTTTCACCATTATATAGTTGTACCCTGAATAGCCATCTAAGAGAGAGAATCTCTCTTATCCAGAAACCACTTGCAAGATCTTCTCCATTGAGGGGAGTGGGTAGCAGTCCTTAAGTGACGCTTTGTTCAAGTCTCGAAAGTCTACACACAACCTAATCTCTCCATTCTTCTTCCTGACTGGGACCAAGTTTGTAGTGTTTGATTGGAAATATAATACTTACCTCTATCAACTTGTTTAGCTCTTTCTTCACAATAGGTTCAATGTGTGGATTGATTGGTCTCTACTTTTTCCTGATGGGCTTAGCATCCAGATCTAATTCAATTGTGTGTTGTGCTAGCTTTGGATTGAAATATCTTAGGTCTTCATAGCTCCAAGTAAATACATCTGGAAAATCTTGGAAAAGTTGCATGAATTCATACCTTTCTTGTTCGGTGGCCACTTTACCAATTTGAAGTGTTTTTCCCTCTCCAACTAGAATTGACTCTGAATCTTCCCCTTTGATCTGTATGTTAGCTTTCTCTTTTCGAAACTAATCATTAGGATTGAAGATAGACTCCAATGTCACCAAACCTTTGGGAATCTTGTTTGTACACAGCTGCACTACTTGATCTCCATATTGCTGCTCTAGTTTATCTAGATTCTTAGCTGAGAATTTAGCTTCCTCTTGCAAGAAATTGATGATCTACCGATCATTCTCAAACACATGTCAGCATGTATTATTATCTGGCACTAATGGCCTCACAATCACATGGATATGTGGCTATCCTTTGTCTCTCTTAATGTTATCAACCACATAAAATGTTGCTCCAACTGCTGCATACCTATCAACAACTTCATTCTTTTTCCTGGGTATGGACACAATGTTGAAGGCTTCAAAATCCTCAATGAGATCTCATACCCTATTCTTGTATCTCTTGAGCAGGTCATTCTTGATAGCATTAAGTCCTCTGACTTGATTGGCAACTAATTCACTGTCACCAAAAACTTGCAAATTTTTGATTCCTTGTTTCCTTGCCCAATGAAGACCATGGACCAAAGCCTCATATTCAGCAGTGTTATTTGAGCAAGCAAACATAAATCTAAAGGATGAATAATATTTCATACCTTTGGGGGACACAATCATATCCCCTCCTCCAGCTCCTTGTTTGCTCCTTGAGCCATCAAAGAAATTTTGTCATACTTCATTGTCATCTTTGTATTTTGGCTTAATGATGTCAGGAAGAGGATGATTCTCTTCATGTAGACAATAGACTCCTAACTCAGATTCTTCCATCTCCTTATAGGGGTCAAAAACTTGTCTTTTGTTGGCCCACTCATTGAGAGTTGAGTCTGGGATATACCCCACCTTGGTATCTGTTTCACAAGTGCTTAGGAGGTCCTCCTGGTCAAAAGCTGAACAATTGGCATTGATTGGGCTAGGCACATAAGACTCTATATGATAATCAGCAATGGGATCAGATCTGATTGTGGCCTTGGCTCCATACCTTGTTCTAAAGAGCATATGTGACCAATCAACAGGAAAATATCCTCCAATCTTGGCAGTGAAGTCTTTGGACAAATATAATGCAAAATGCGGTGGCAAGTCTATGACTGATATGTTCTGCAACACAGTCACATTAGGGCAAGCATGTAGAGTGAGGCTCAAATCCTTGATGAATCCAACAGTTGTCATTGTTGTCCCATCCAATTGCATTACCCCTCTAGATATGACTTCATATTGGAGGCCTTGTTGATCAGCTATTTGCTTTGGTATTACAGAACTAATTTCCCCCAAGTTAATCATGCAATTATGCACCAATTTATCCCCAATGATTAATGAAACATTGAATGGAGGAGGCCTCAAGTTATTACCTTTTTATTCTTCATGGTTCCCCCAGGTTGAGCTGCATTGGTAAGCACTTTCTCTTGTTGGCTAGGGGGTTGATTTGAGCTTGACCAATTGGCCATAGCAGTCTGCAATAGATCTCTCTACCCTGGGATGGCCAGCGACTATCATAGTGAAATGTTCACATTTGTCTTCTTCATTTTCTCAATGATATTGAATGAGTTATCCTTTTGCTACCCCTTCCCTAGCACATATTTCTCTTGCACATGGGTTGTCACAACCGGTGCCTGAGTGAATTTGGAAGGTGGTTTGGATTTTCTCTACATATTGGGAGTTACATTTGGAGTATCGAAACCTTGTGAAGTGATGGAAGGTTGAGGGTTACCTGATTTTGGTGATTGTCCTTCTCCAATATTTCTCTTTTTGGACCGTGTATTGGTAGCTACACTTTGAGAAGGGAACTGATTCATTCCACAGAAGTCTTCAGCTTGCCAATTGACAAGCATGGTTTCACTTATAGATGTTTCTTATTGAGATCCTTGCTGCTGATTTTCTTCTTGACTATACTCTTGTGACACACCACTCGTTTGCACCATCAAGGCTATATTTAGTGCACCATTAAAGCAAATTGATTGGTTAGGTGGCTGATTACATGGTAAACACCAATCATATTCTTATGCCAAGTTGTTTTGTGCTGGAACCAATTCCCTTGATGTTGAAGCTGCATTTGGATCATATGACTTGAAAGGTCTACCAACTTGATGTTGTCCTTGGTTTTGAATCTGATTTACAATTTGAGCTGGTGGTCTATTCTATTGATATGGGGGTCTAGCCTGATACTGAGCTTGGGGCTGATATGGCCTAGAGTTCTGAGCATGCTGTCTCTTGATAGTTACTAACTCATTCCCTAGGTTATGAATTTGTTTCATAATTTCTTAAAGCTCTTTTGAGGTACTAGAGGATGAGGTGGAGGCTTTAGCTAAACTTTGACGCCTAGGAGTAGGTATAAGAGCTAGTGTGGGTGTCGTACTGGCACTTGAGTTTCCTAATTTAGGGTATAGAGGCATGGATGGCCTAGGAGAAAGCTTTCCAACCTGGATTAAATGATTTTCAGCTCATATGGAAAGGCTATAAGCTACAGGTAAGGTTATGCCCTCCATTGACTAAATCATTAAAACAATATCAGAATTTAAAGCTCTAAGAAAATATAAGAAGACACCTTCTTCTTTGGGCTTTAGTGTTGTTGGGATCATGTCCCAGGTCCTTTGGAATATGAGGTTGAAGTCTATCAACTGCTGGTTAGGAGCTCTTTTGATTGTTGTCAGCTACTCCAACAAGGACATGTTATCTCTCTTTTCTCCAAACTGGTCATGAAGAGCTCTACATAGATGGTCCCAAGCTTGAATAGATCATGTTGCTAGGCTCCTAGACCATTGTGAAGCTTTACCCTTGAGTGAAGAGGCTAGAAACTTAACTGTAATGTCCATCTCAGTGATCTCATGGATTATATAGACATTTGCAATGTCTTGAACGTGGTCACCAGGAGAAGTCTAGTTTTCTCCAGTGAAATATGGGATGCTCTTTAATGCTGCCACTGGGACTGGAGTTTGTGCATTCAGAGCGAGTGGGCTGCTACTAGTGAAATTGACATAAGGATTTGGTTGTGCCATTCTGATTGGCTTGAGCACTTTCCTTGATTGAAAGAATGGCATACTAGGAGGAGGTGTTGATAAGGATTTGTTTAGTGGAGATGGAGACCTCTGAGATCTTCTTCCTCTTCTCCTTCTGTCTGAAGACAAATGCAGATGCACAAACTATCCCTCCTCTTTGGTTCTTGACCTTGTTTGTATTCTTCTCATGAACTTGGCAAGCTTGGACTATTGAAACCAGTAGATTAGTCTCTTTTGGAGTCGCCAGATGCATAATTTTAAAAATTCTTAAAAGTTAGAATCACAAGTGTACATCAATCTTACTCTAACAAAGATGGAGACTTCTTGGTCCTACTGGGCATGCCAAAACTGTTAGTGAAAAATCACAGCACCCTCAAATGAGTTGTCAAATCTTCTTTTCTAAGGCAGAGTCATTTGGTGTGACCTGCATAACATTGAGTTTTCCTAAAAGTGTGGGACTTTGCAAAATGGGAAAACTCTCTAGGTTAAGGATGGTTCCTATTCCTTTGTTTAGGTGCATGCGTGAAAACTTACAAAGGATCTATTCCTAAACCTAATCTAAGTTTTACCAAGGAGACATGGATAAAAGGTGTTGGTGCCATTTTTGAGCTTGCACCATGTTGCCCTAAAATTTTCAAATCTATATCTGCTCAAAAATGTTTTACCCTTTGAATTGATGGTCTGAAATTCTTCCCCTCTAGCTGAATGCTTTAAAAATGCTCACAAACATGTTGTTTTGCCCTAATTTGAAAGAATAATCCAAGTTTGCCCTTTTCTGTGCCCTAGTTTTTCCAATTTTGTAGGCTATGTCATTTTTCCCTTTGCTAGATCGTGAAAAAATTGAAATTGATCAAATCATACTTGTGTGTAATTGAAAATCCTATCCCAAGGTCGAAAATGTTCAGAAATCATGCTTCAATTGATTCAGAATAAAAAAATCTGCCATCCTTGGTGAAAAATTTGAATTCTAGGGCATCCCTAGAATTTTTTATGTTTTGACGGTCAAACGGGCATCATTTTCCCGTCAAATTCATCCTCAGAAGGTATTGGCAACATGGCGGGTTTTCATTGGCCAAGGTGCGGTGAGAAATGTTTTTGACTTATCATTTTTTGATTTTTTGGGAAAGTGGAAAATTTGGCTCCACGGCTCCGCCTTTTTCAAAGTTGCCTACGTGGCATGTTCTTATTAGCCAAGGAGAGGTAGGGGAGTCGGATCTCCTTTGAAAATTTTGGCTTTATTTTGTAAAATTTCCTAAGTCAAAATTTTGTCCGAATCCCCGCAGCCAACCAAAAGAAGACACGTGTCCTAAAAGTTTCAAAATAGAGGAGCGAGCCGGCGGGGAACTTAGGCATTTTTTACCTTTTGGAAAAGGGGAAAAAGGGCGAGGGAAGGCCCACGGGTCTGCAAAGGAGCCATAGTTTGACACGTGGCGGGTAGAGTGGGTCAGCAGGCCGGTGGAGGAAAAAGGGGATTTCTTCCCTTTTTTCACAAAAGAGTTCAGAATGAAAAATTTTAGCGTGCCCCCACGAATGAATCAAAGGTGGACATGTGTCCATGAAGGGTCAGAGGACAAGGCAGGTTGGTGGGTCGGCGGAGGCAGAAGATAATTTTTTCCCTTTTGCAAAGAAGGCTTAAAATCAAAATTTGAAGTGTTAGCCTGCTAGCAAATCATCAAGCGACACGTGGCAGGGGAGAAATCGGAGGCGTGGGCCCACGGAGACAAAGTTGAGAATTTTCCCTTGGCTTAAAGGGAGTAAAAATGAAGATTAAGCCCGCGGGTCCTCAAAAAATGAGAGATGGAAAAGTGGCAGAGGACAAGGCGGGTCGGTGGGCTGGCGAAGGCAGGAGGGAATTTTTTCCCTTTTGCAAAAAAGATTCAGAATCAAAATTTGGAGCATTTTCCCGCAACGAATCACAAGGAGACACATGGCGAGGGAGAAATCGGAGGTGCGGGCCCATGGGGCAAAAAGTGAAAAATTTCCAATTTTCCAAAAAATTCAAAATGCACAGAATTGAAGTGTGATCCTAATGGGACCCACCATGTGCCATGTGTCAGCTCCAAAATTCAAAGGTGGAGGGGCGGGGGAAAAGGTCAATTTTTTCCATTTTTTCAAATTTTCAAAAGGTCATAAAGTAAATGTTTTAAAACTGGGCCCGATCCAATCATTTTTTGCCACGTGTTCTGCTTTATCCAAAAAATTAAAAGGGTAACTCAAGCTTATTTCTAAGTCCGCATCTTCCACATGGAGGGCCAAGATTAAAAGATGGATAAGATTGATGGTTGTTGTGCATCCATTTGTTTTGACCGCCATGGGAGCTCCAAGAAGCTTGGAATCACAATTTTTTTTATCAAAATTCATCAAATTTATAGTGATTTTGTGTCGTCTTGGCCTTCCAGGATCATTAGCATCACTTTCATGGCTTAATTCTTTTATTCTAAGGTTATTTTGAAATATTTTTTTCCCTAATCCATCCAAAAATGTGAAATGACAAAATCAAAAGTTACAGAGGTAATTTGAAGAGGTAAAAAAGTGAAAATGATGAGTAAAAGGTGTTTGCATGCCTCAATGATGAAAAACATGCCTCCAGGATGGATAATGATCCATATATTTGTAATGATTTAATCTTTTTGGGCACACATGGTAACCTGTGACTATTTTTCTGTTTGATGTCATTTTCATTTAATCATGAGGATTGTTTTGTAACAAGCTTGATCCCATGGCATATTCTTTGCTTGGGAAAGAAGGCTCCAATGTGGCATGAGGTATATAATGCATTTTGGAGAAATTATAAAAGGAGAGAGGGGGGAAGTTGAAAAGCACGAGCAAATTATGAGAGAAAGCTCATTTTTCTGAAAAAAAACCACCAAAGAACTAGAATAATTTCTTAGTGTTGGATCTTCATGTATGTGAGTTGGTTACAAGTGTATAGCCATCACACAGCTATGAGATTGTTCATGAAACTCTCCCCTGCTAATGAATCTAACAAGATCTTGAGTTAATCTATATTTTTCTTGGCAATATGATGTCTGTTATCATTTTTTAAATGACTACAAATAGTTTTCATTGTTCTTGCTGCAATCTTGCATTGAAAGTCTTTAGAAATCACACAAAATCTCCATTTCTTATTGATGGTTTTGTGGCATTTTCAATCTCATGTTCAGAAGAGCCTTCATCTGATAAAGAGATAAACAAATTTAAAATCACTTTACCTTCCTTGACTGCAGAGATTTCTTGTAAGCCTGTGGGGGTACCTTAGGCATGGTTTGATCATGGATTTTTATGTTTAATTGAGTTCTTTACTTCAAGCTTTTGTGGTGAATTATCAAATATTATGTGAAGAGTGTAACTTGGGCTTCCATTTATGCCTCTTCTGGTTGAAAGAATATCCTGATTATTTGAAGCATTTTATCTGATAGTTGTTCAGGTATTGTAGAGGTTGTCAAAGATTTGATATATCTCAGTTTGTCTTGTCAACACCCCACCAAAATTTCATTCAAACAAACTAATCCTACCCATGACTACCCCTGCATTGCATTGTGTCTCAACAAAAGATATCACCTAATCCATTTACAAAAATGCACAAGGAAAATCGATGTGATCTATACAATGTCTTCAGTAACCCTTGCCTTGCATTGAAAATACTCTCCATGATTTGTTTGGAGTGACAACTTGTGAAAGTCAAATTTGGAGTGTTGATCATATTTTCCCAAGGCATTTTCATAGCTATTTGTATAAATTGAGGGATATCTTCATCTCCTTCTGACCATTTGTGGAGTTACAATGTAGGTTCTCTTACCTTGGTTGAAAAGTCACAACCTAAAATAGTGAGGGTCAGATCAAATCCTTTCAAAGTTCTATCCATCTCTCCACCAAATCTGAGTGAAACAGGGATTAGATCACCATCCCTATGAAATACAAAATAACACACACCATACGGATTTATCTGACTTCAAGACCTTCTATTGCCATATCTCTGATGCTGACCCCATTACTGAAACGTGATGGTTGATGACAAATTTGGGTATTAATAGAATGAATACAAGAATATGATGGTGCTAATTCTAGAAGACTGATTGAACCGAAGGAATGATTCTCATTGGTTTTGCTGATTTAAACACAGTAATTGACATAATGTAGACAACAATCAAGTACAGATAACCAGATGTGCAATGGAACCCCTAATATGAGAGCAATGTAGACAATAAAGGATCTCAATTCAATCACAAATGTGTTATTATTGTTCTGTAGATTGATACAATACATTAAATATGGCTCTGTGATTTAGGAAATGTATATAGATTTTAACGTTGAAAGGTCTGAACTCCACATTATCCTTTGCCAGAAGGATTGGGGATCCTGCAAGAATAGAAAACTGTCCAGTACAACTAGTCTGTGAATGAGTCAACCAAGCCTAGCTATTTATATATAAAAAGTAGATGGTTTAGGAATTTATGGTGTAGATGGTTTAGGAGAGAGAAGTGGGAAAACTAGTTCGAAGTCTCACCCACTATGCCATCAATGTCCTCCTGCCCACAAATCTACCCCAAATCTGTCTTGCCTGCATCAATTACTTGTTCGATGCCTTGAAGGAGGAGGAACGACGGATTAGATAAAATCCGATCTAGTTGTTGGGGCAAATGGATCATGTATTAATGGCCTGAAGGTGTTTCTTCCTTTTTTCCCCATCTAACCTCTCCAAAATTAAAGTTTTAGATCTCCATGGTGTAGACGAGGCCAAGATATTTTCAATGGTGTCAGATTTGCTAGATTTCGAGCCCCGAGTCAAAAGATATTGCCATTTGAAATTTGGGTCGGGTCTATACAAAATAGCGGGAAAACAATTTGAAAACGGGTCCCCTTTTGAAACTGGACATGTGGAGGGTTGGCGCATGTCTGGGGGTGGTCTCTACATTTTTATTTTGGAGTGGTGCAGAGCTGACACGTGGCTTCTTCCATGACCTGCTCAGTTTCCTTTTGTTTTTTGGCTAAGTACCTTACTCAGTGGAGTCATATATCTTGACTGGGGACACGTGGTGTCCTGGCACTTGTATAAAAACCCTTCCCTTATCTTTCTCTTGAGTTAGCACTGTGCCAACACTTGGCACCCTCTGCTGGTCTATCTTGGTGCTTTGACTATTCAACCTGACCCTATCCCTTTTTTGAAATGGGTCGCGTGGAGGTTCTGCGCTCACTTAGAAACCTGCTTAGGATTTTTCCCCTGAAGAAGCGTCAGATTGACACGTGGAAACCTCCGCAAACTCTTAGAATTTTCAATGTCCCCTCTTACCTTTTTGGACCTTGGGCTACGTGGCAAGCTAATGCTTGTTTGAGTCTCCGCTTTTGGATTTACCCTTGGATGCGCATAGAGCTGACACGTGGCTGCCTCTACTTGTACTTTTATACTTAGCCTTTTTTGAGGCCCGTCTTGTCCGCCTTTGACTCTTAGCTTTGACTCCGCCTCTGTTTCAGGCCTGGGACACGTGGGGACTTGGCGGTTGTTCGAGCTTCCCTTTTTTGGCCAAACCTTAGAGATGCGTCGCTTGGACACTTAGCAGCGTCCACTACCTCTTCCATTCTTAGCCGATTTTTGGACCTGTTCTAAACCATTTTGCGCCCGAAGACTTTGAAACTTTTCCATTTCTTCTCTTTCTTGCTCTTGGCTTCTCTGTGACACTGCTCTTCCTTCTCTGACCCTACTATTCTATTTCTGAGCCCACATGAAACTTGTTAAATAGATTTAAGACACGGATTTGCTCGACAGAGCCGTTTCATCTCTTTCCTTTTGCATAGGGTCATTTATCCTTTTGCAGGCCCCGTCACTCCATTTTTGAGTCCTTCTGCAACCTGTTTGCAAGATTTAAACGTGTTTTCTCTGGTTCTTTCTGTGTGGGGTCGTGGCTGATCCAATACTTTTCCCGGGGGGTCAAAATATGGATAACAGTTCCCCAAAGCCAAATTTTCCCTATTTTACCATTTTTACTCAATTTTTTGGCTAAGTATGAAGTTCTAAAGCCAAGGGAAATGCTTTCAAATGATTTTAATTGCCCAAAATCAACTGCAAGTGCTCAAAACATAGAAATTACCTGAATTTTATAGATTCTCCATTAAAGCCCCATCAACCACTCATGTCCAATTTTTCCAAGTTGTTTGTTTTTTCCAAGGTGTAAAATGGATAACAGTAACCTCTTGTACCCTCTTGAAGAAATCCTGAGAAAATATTAACAAGGAAAAAGACCCAAAATTTTAAAAGGGGTATCCCAAGATTTTTAAGTGAAATATTTAGGGACACCAATTAGCTCTGTCTGTGGCCATATTTACTTTTTCCAAAATAGAAGAAATGGAGATGAGATCCCAACATCTTTGGTTTCAAGTATTGTTCATTAGGCTACATAGTTGAGTTTAACCTTGAACAAATTGATCTTTTCCTTTGAAAATTTTCTTCCTGAATCCGTGATGAGCTTCTCACTGTACCGAAACTGCCTAATGAACGCTAACTAGAAATTGATTTATGGAGATCTAAATAAAGCTCAGAAACTTCTCCCAACTATATGATTTGATCATGAAGTGAACCGAGCATGGAAAAAATTGTAAAAACTATATACAAACATGTAAAATCATACATGTCCTAAGTGGAAACATGCAAAGTGTGCACAAACACTTTTTTTGTTAAAAACAAAACTACCTACTCTACTTTAACTAGAGGAAAAAGAAGTTCAAACGAATCCTACAATAGGCAGGGAGAAATAGCTGATTTTTCTCACAAACTTAGACCATATAATTGATTTTACATTGAATATGGTTCTTAACAAGAGAAAAAAACTATTCTGAAGCTAGTTCTTCACCCTTCTTACCAAAGTATCAACCACAAAAAATAAAATAAACGTCTCCTTTATTTTTTCAGTATTTGGATTTGAGAGGTACTGCAGTTGATATTTGGTGCGTTGTAGCTTTGTTGAAAGCAAACGGGACTGAGGGGGGTGAATCAGTCCTACAAATAATTTTATTTCACTTACTAAGCCATACATTCATCCATGTTAGATTGTTCATACAACATTCATAATTATGTGTGTTTATTAAAAAATGCAACATCAACCACAAGAACAAGAAATCAAAGTACTCAACACAAGAAAACCATATGTAAGTGGGATACCATCATGGGGAAGAAAACCCATTGAAAATCTTCTTATATTACACAAATAAAAGTGATTTAGTGAAGCACTAACTTCACAAGGAACACTAACCCCTAGTTTAGTAGAGCACCAACACTACAAGGAACACCAACCCTTAATTTAGTAAAGCACCAACTTCACAATGAGGCTATAACCCCCCAAATGTTACAAAGAACCAACTCAGCCACCTAAAGATATTTTATTTCTGATTTTTCTGCTGCTACAACTAATGGAGATCACTTATTCAGCTCACAAACCCTATCTCAAATACTAGATCTTTAATCTCTCATAATCTTGCTCTTTTTTCACTTGTCAAAGCTCTAAACACATGCAAACATGCTATAAAATATTCCCCAAGCTGTCATTCTCTTCCTCATCCTTCAAATCATGCTCTCATACCTGAAAAACAATCTCCTCTAGGTTGTACTTCTTCCCTCCAAGAGCACTAGTTGAAAAATGAACCCAAAATATCACTTTGATACTTTTTTCTTTCTGCCAACCCAAAGGAGGTCGGTCCCTCATGTTAAATTTGACCCATAAATATTTAGAAAATTTAATTACATTCATTAAAATAGTCACTTATGACCCAAATAGGTCGGCCTAGCTAAAAAACCTCATTACATGTGCCAAAAAGAGCTCAAAACCCCATGGGCATAAAGATAAAAATGCTCTTACATTAAATCAATACATAGTCATGACCCATAACCCTTTACATATGATTAAAATATAATTTTTTACATTCGTACATGGTCGTACAATTGATCAACCAATCAAATTATTTCCTTTAATGGGCCCAAGTTACCTTGTAAATCTCAAAAAAGTTGTTTCATACATCCTTCAGCACCCTAGAAACTTCATTTGATCACAAAATCAAGTATACATGATAAAACCATGACATGTAATCAATTTATGTAAATGGAATAACCTTTATAACACTTCTAAGAAATTTATAATCCTCTATACACCTCATACACAAACCACATATTCTTTTGTGATGACCAAATCAATCTTCCAAAAATGTTGTTTACAATAGTTAGCTCATTAATTTTTTTTTACAATGGAACCTGGGAGGATATTCAAAATGAGATTAATTTTATTGTATGATTCGGATTTCTGGTTGGAACAGTCTAGGTGATATAAAGCATTTGCTTCTATCCATCTCATGGCTGTTATAACAACTCCAATTTTGCGTCAGTACACATCATGTCTTGTATTACCAAAACTATTCTATAGGTCCATATAGTATGACTTGGAAATGGATTATGGGTTGACCTCATGCATGAGTAAAACCACTTATAAAACTGGAAAGTATATAGTTTATTTTATGTTTTCATAGTAACTACAGTTTAATCATCTTCAGTTAAATAGTAACTCTGTAGCTGTGGTTAAGAACTAGGGTTTAATGAATTTTGCTAATTGAAACTCATTTCTATACCCTTATTTAAAAGGTCCAACCTGTAGGGACCTATAAATGGGCACCATGGAACTAGGATTGACAAGTGTCGTCAAAAATGTGATGTAAATGAAGTAGAACTCCCATAGAGTTATGCAAGATAAGTTTTGCATGGTAGACCTTTGGAAAACCTTGATCACATAGAGAACCTTCTTCTTCATAAAAGGAGGATTTTTATGGCTGGGCCCATTCATCACCATGTTTTCAACCATACATTTGTGGAAATTTAATAGTGTAATAGGGAACAAGAGGGAAATAAATGGGCACTTTTTATGAAGCATATGCTGACGATTAGGTCAATATACCTCTACGATGTGAGGGAGACTGCTGTTTAGCCAGGGTTTTATAGCCCCCTATGTCTTCTGGAGAGGGTCATTCATGGGGGACAAGATAGGGGTGATTAACATGGGGGTTCTAATTTTTGTCCCATATTTCCTCATTGGTAAAAGGAAAATAGGGATCATCCTTGAAATCTTAGAGGTCCACAAGTGCAAATTATGACAATGTGACAACGAGTATCAAAAGTATTAACTAAGTAGCTAGGATCAACACTTGACTTTGACCCTGTCTAACATAAATTGTCATATCTTGAAAAATTTCACATCACTAGAGACCTGGAAAGGTTTTTTTCAAATAACTATTTATATTATTATGACTACAAGGAACCTTCAAGATCAATTAGAATAGGTTTCAAAACCATATGTTAATTTCTCTAAAACTCCAAAAATATCCCATCATTGGATCAGGCCAATGTTGTGCACCTGTAAAAGTTGATTTTCAACTTAAAGAAATCCTTAGGCATTATGTAAAATTTGATCATATTAACCTCTGAAGAGGATTCTATATGTTTTTTATATTCCTGATATTTTTCATTATCACTACCTTATAGATCTCTAAAAATTCATCTAGCTCAAGTTTAGGTTATTTAGACCATTCACTATCACTTACCTCCTGAACAACCATCACTTTCTGCCATAGAGCTATCCTTGTAACCATAGCTAAAAACCTGTATTTGCATCATGCACATGCTGTGAGTGCCTAAAAACACTTCCAATACCTTATTAGATCCATCATAATAACATTCTTCTCATATTATCCATGATATTTTATAACCTTTTCATAAGTATGCATACTCTTATGCACTTGAATTGGCTTGCAATTGGCCTTTTACAGCCTGTCAATTGAATCTCATTCTGTCAGCAATACTTTACTGACATCTAAACCAATATGTCAACATCATGGTTATATTAATTCAAATGACCCTGATACATGCATGTTAAAAATTTTAGGAGGTCATTATAAGCTTCGTAAGATAATGACATGGAATACATATTGACCTAGTAGGGGGTTTAAGGATATTTTGAAGAACAATTTTAACCCTTTGGCTTAGTTGATCAGGACTCAACATTTTGAACTTCTCCCCCTTTTTACATTACATGACAAATCCATGAAATGTAAGCTTATTATTTTATTTTATCTTGACATTAGCTTCATACATATAATGGATCCGAGGAACATTGATAAACCTCTAACCAAACCTCTGAGAACTATCAAATACCATCCATGGAATTTTGCACTAAAATCTTATTGTGTAAAACACCTTAGGGAAATGAAAACTACGCATGCAAACAATTTGTTGAAGAAAACTTAGAGGAAGTAAAGCTTATCATAATATGTTCAACACTGAGAAACACTTTCTTTAAAATCATACCTTATTTGGAGATAATCCATCTTATTTCACTTCTTAGGTCATGCATGATCTTCTCCATTCTAGTTTTTACAACTAGAAAGTGTTGTGTGGCTTGCATCTTGAGATAACACTAGGGACCACTCCATAAAGATATCAAACACTTGATTTTATTACTTATTTGTATCTTTATTGGTCAACAATGTTGAGTTTCAAGTATCTCCTTTATAAAATATCTTAGCCACTTCTTGACCTATTAAATCCATCAATTTTAGGCATATGATCTTGATATTTTTACCATTGTACATTCTATTTCTTGATGTCTTACTTTCTGGTACTGAAGGCCCTCAACAGAGATTTGTATATCTAATTTCATCCATACTATTACAACTGTCACAACATTTCCATCATGATTTTACTGAGATCCAATTATGAAAACTCCCCCAGATATCTGGTAACATTTTTTCTATTTCCCATAGCATTAATCTTGAACAGGGGAGTTTTCAGTTGATCTCTTGGCTAGTAATTTTATCAACCCATAAGACTGATTTCAAATTGCATATGTTTCAATCTCTTTGATTCTCAGTCTCTAAACATCCTTCTTTATGATCCTTAGGAGATTCTCATGTTTGATTACGATACTGCACACTTGAGTCCATTACCTTGGGGGTTTTCTCAATACATACCTCATAGGATTTGAACCTTCAACTATATCCCATTCTTGACAACAAGAATACAGTGATTTTCGTGCCATAAAGAGATTTTACATACAATTATTAGAAGTAATGATTTTGACCTGTAAGGAATGCCAAATCTATTCATAATACCTTCGTAACATAGACCACTAAGAAACTAGATAGATCCATGTAGTGAAGTACCTCCATATGCTATATGAGTCATCCAATTGTAATCTCATGATTGAATGCATAAATACCCTTCAATCCAGGATGAATATACTCTCCCTCTATGCTTGAATTATAGCATATATAGCATATGGGGTGGAGTGGAATATTTGTTAGCTTCTTATGTTCACTGTAGCACTAGCAATAGTCAAGCTTGAGGTCTGAAATCAAGACTTTGTTGAGTGTAAAATGATAAACTTAGGTTTCTCACCAATAGTTTACATGACTGAGTCCCTCTACTTGAATGGGGCACAATCCATTTATTGAAAGTAAGGAAATGAAAACAAGCACTGTATCCCTTCATAGGGGTGGCTTCCGATTTTAGACCGAGGACTTCACATAAGTACATACTCTCCCTAAACCTATGGAATTTGACTTGTACTTGTAATAGAAGAGACATACAATTTTATTCCATCCTTCTTGATATGAGAGAAAAATAAGAAAGGGATTTCAATAAAAAAATAACATAGAAAATTTTACTCTGTCACTTAAAACCAAAAACTGATTGGAACTTGCATCAGGTAATAAGACACCATAGTACAAAGAGAAGATATTTGTCACAATAATACAACAAACAAAAAGTTCATTGATTACATCATGTTGCACAATTTACAATGCTCCTAGACCTACAAGTTGAGATGGAGATAAAAAACCTTTTCTATATGAGAAATAGAATAAATCCTAGGAATTTGCTTCTAGAAAGACATACGAGAATCTAGTAATAATCCGAAAATAATGAAGATTATTACTGACCTGATCTTGGACCCTTATAAGCTTTAATTACTTGCCAATAATTTTCTCCTTTTAAGTAATCAATTTAAAATATTAATGCAAGACCATTTAAAGACAATTGCACAAAGATTGATTACAGAGTTCAGCAATTGCCTACATCTCCGGGTTCGTGGTCGAACCATTCCACTAGTCAAAACTTGTAAGTTATAATAGTACTTTCACAAGAAAACCTAATGGAAACTATTTAAACTTGCTTAGAAGAATACACCAGACCTTCAGACGATAAGGGTCCGAAAAATAGCACCCGACTTGTTCTTCACCTTCCTGATGCGTATAATCTCCTTTGGCTTCGATGGGCCTTCCCGACGCTATCAATGTGACACTAGCACTCCGGTCGACAATCCAGGATTTGCAAGTAATTGGTGTGGCGCTATGGGCCAACTAGGTAGTTTATAATTTACTCCTAGCCACAAATATTTCGTCTACTATTGCCTAAAATAATAGGCCAATAAACAATATTTGTTGACACATCTCACAAATAAGCTTAAAAAATAATAAGCTTCTCGGACTAATGTGTGTACCTTTTCACACTCTAGCAATGAGCTTCTTTGTTGCACTGGTGTGTGTCCATTACAAAGGAATGGGTTCCCTATTTATACATTTTTAAAGCCCTTAAAAAATGGATTACATATAATCCTAAGGCTATTTTTAAACCTTAGTTGTACATGAAAAATGGGATCAAATACCCATATTGGCGGATGCATTTGTTGAAATGGGATTAAATCCCATATTTGGTGGGATGTAATTTGTTTAAGGCTTTAATAAGCCTTTCCCCCATGCAAATGAAGTGGTCAAAAGACCACGTGAGCATAACCGCCCCCTCCAACACCGCTTCACTTCACCCTTCCATGTGGTCTTTGGCAAAATGGTGGTTAAGTGGTTGGTTTAATACTAATGTATATGTATAGTTTTGTGGCATAATGCGTGGTATGTGGAATTTGGGAATAATGTGTGGCATTTGGAAAGTGGACTTACCAAGTAAATATAATTTCGACCCATGTAATGTGGTAGGGAAATAATTAACTCAATCAATAGCATATATTCCACTTGTCGTCTCCCGATAGGAAAATCGATCATATTCGATTCATGGTGGCAATCCACGTGGTGGCTTGTGGACCCACCACGTCGGCGATAATACCATAGTCCACACGGCAGCCGAGCTCCCCTCCTTAATAAAAGTTGAGCTTCTTGTTCTGACGCGCCATTCCATTCCATGATTGTCGATGACCGGTGGTTAAAACCCCTCCAATTTTTCCAATGCCTTTTTGCCACGTGTCGTAGTGCGATTGGTCCAATATTGACCAGTTGACTAGAGTTTACTTTCCTCTTGACCGAACTTTGACCGGACATAACTTGAGCTCTCGATGTCCATTTGTCACATTCTCATAGTCATTGGAAAGCTCTCGAGATGATCTTCTGAAATGACACCATGTAGGGATGTTTAGGGAATTTTCAAAAATGATCCCTTGATCACACCTCCCCACTGAGAAAATCTTTTTGTCCCAAAAAGCTTCCATACTGTCCTGAATCTAAAAAACTCTATTGCCACCTCGGAAGTGCTACTGTAGTAGACCCTTGGGTCTTCTCCTCCAACCTTCTCACTTCAAAACTCTACTCCGATCCTGGGACTTGTGGGTTATGGGCCCACGAAACTTCTAATGCACCACTCTAATATCCGAAGAAGACCTCCACGCATCCGCTTTATGGTGCTAAGTTTCTGAATGAAACCTCAACGCTCCTTCTGTGTGGTGCTAAGCTTCTTGATATCTAACAACAAGGATCTTCTTTGACTCTATAACATAGCTCCTGGCTCCGAGTTGATTCCGCAGAATCCAAACTGGTTTGAAGGAACTCCATGTTACGTAGAGCTTTGATTGATCCGATGTCAATGATGGACAATGACTTGTCCCTTTTCATACCTCAACACCTCCGATGCACGATGCTAAGCCTCTTTCAAGACCTCAAGCCTCCAATGCATGATGCTAAGTCTGTTACAGACCTCAATGCCTCTAATGCATGATGTTAAGCCTCTTGCAAGACCTAGAGCCTCCAATGCACGAGGATAAGTCTGTTGATCAGCTACCATTCATATGTGTGGTCACAATGCCTTGACACAAATGACGTTATGAGATAATCCTTTGAGAGCTCCTCTTGTTGACATACTAATATCAGGTACCACTTTGTTGCACGGTCACAACAATAGGTTCTTAGTATTGGAAGGTAGATGGTGAAAATGCATAAGAAGTGAATTCAATGGCTTCTTATTATTCAATGCAATCTTCCAAGTCTGATAAGAAATCAATGTCTTCATGATCAAACTTTGTGGGATACTCTTCTTGGGTCCCAAATTCCTTGTTCTACTCAGTTCCAATCTCTATTGGAGGCTCAACTAATAATGGCATCTGATTGGTTTCAAATTTCAAAACCCAATTCTTTAAAATTCTGGTAAGTTTTCTCTATTAGGTTCTTTAATTTTCTACCCTCCTTGACTGATTTTCTAATTTGTTTCTTCCCAAAATGGGTTTGGGAATGTAAGAGGAGTGGTAGATTGGGTCTCAACATTATTTTGTAAAATTTTCATTAAGGGGAAAGGTCTGATTTCTTCTTGTGGAGGAGGAATGAGACTACTGTAAGATGGTAGTGTAGGATTTCCCCATTGATAGGGTTTCCGAATACCATATTCATAATCCTCCATTAGCTTACCCACTTTGTAATTTTGTGCAACATCTTAACCATAAAATCTAGCTTCTGTTGAAAGATGAACTAGCTTGGTATAGGTCCAACCCGTGGATAAGGGACACTGAAACCAATTTTACGTGCCTTGATTACGTGTGTATCCCTAATCTACACCATATCCACCTCCATATCTTGAATCTACCTTGGAAATAAAAATCTATAGAGAAGTAGCCACAATCGCCTACATGACTCTCAATCATCTTCTTCATATTTCAGATACCCAATATGGAAGTCGCCAGTTGACTCGTCAGTGTGACCAACAACTTCAAAGAAATCATGGTTAAAAGGATAACCATACAGAGTAGTGGTACCTTGAGAAGTATTTATATTCTTAGCATTGGGAGTGTATCTTCTAATCTTACCAGTCATGATCGGGTCATCTTCAATTTCCATGGAAGTTGACCGTGCAACAACTAAGTCAGCAATAAATTCACTTCAGGAAGTTACGCATGGATGAAGAAGCACTTCAAATTTTTAGGAGTAAGAGTTGCATGTGCTGGGATTTTATGGATCAATTTATTGAACTTAGCCATGAAATCAAACATAGGCTCTTGTGGTTCTTTTTTCATCTGGATGAGTTATGATAATAAAGAATATGAATCATTTGCAGGTTTGAATCTATCTTCAAACCATGCTCTCATAGTAGCCCAATTGGTGATACTTGCAGGTAGAAGGTGATAAAACCATTCCGTGGCATCTCCTTGAAGTGTCTAAATGAACATTCAAATAGATGCATCTTCATGAGGCACTCCCAGATCTCTATAGGCTACAAAAATGTAAATCATTTCCCTTGGCTTTAAAAATTGGCTTTGGGGCACTCTACTATATTTTTTCTAACTCTCCAGTTGAAGAGAAATCCAAAAAAGTTAGAAAAATCAAGAAAAAATGGAAAAATTTGAAGTTTAGAGTAATCTGGAGAAAATGGAGTTATTTTACTTCTACAAGTAATAAGTAAAGCAGTCCAAAAAACCACCATAGAAAGGAATAAAGAAAGAGTAATTTGGAGAATTGAAGTTACTTTACTTCTATAAGTGATAAGTAAAGCAGTCCAAAAAACCCTCAGAAAAGGGAAGAAAGCAAGAGTAATTCAAAGAAATGAAGTTATTTTACTTCTAAAAATAATAAGTAAAGCAATCCAAAAAATCCCTCAAAGAAGAAGTAAGTAATGGGGGTTGAAAACCCTTAAAGAAGAGAAGTTACTTTGCTTCTAAGAGTAAGTAATGGGGGGTCAAAAACCCTCAAAAAAGAGAAGTTTCTTTACTTCTAAAAGTAAGTAATGATTCTAAGTGCCTAAAATCAACTATAAGTGCCCAAAACATAGAAATTACCTAAATTTTTATAGATTCTCCATTAAAGCTCCATCAACCACTCAAGTCAAAATTTCCCAAGTTATCCATTTTTGATAGGGGTAAAAATGGATAAAAGTAACCTCTTGCAACCTCTTGAAGAAATATTTAGTAAATCTTAATAAGACAAAAGACCCAAAATTTTGAAAGGGGAATCCCAAGATTTTTAAGTGAAATCTTTGGGGACGTCAGGCGATAGTCTTCTTAACCTCATCACCATATTATAAGTCCACTAAAATATCTACTCATGTGCTTCGAAGGCTAGTAAATTTTCTAATTAATGAGGTAGTAAGGCGCATCCTCCTTCCTGTGAAATAGAAAGAGTCCTCATGGATGCACGACATAAAAAATTGATACAATTGTTCCAGTTTTCCAAAGTAAGGGAGCTTGTACAACTGAAGAAATCATGCACTCTACAAAGTTTGATATCCCTTATCATCATAGATAGGTTTGTCATCTGCAGTTGTCTCATAAATCTTCTGAATTAGTTCTATATCTATTTCACATGTATTTGCATCCGACTAATGGTTGTAATCAATGACTGTTATATTTCTCACATGTGCCTCCAATCCTTTATCATGAGTACTCCTTTTGGGTATTGCATCTCATAGTACCCTTCTTCCTACACATCCCTAGCCACAGGATTTTCCTTGACATTTCCTTTTCCTTTTCCATTGGGCAACACAGTAGTTGCTTTCGTAGGTGTCATGTCACACACTAATACCAACTTTGGAAATTATCTCCTATGTGCCTTTAATTTCTCGCTTCCAAGCATCCACACCAAGTATCCTTCTTACCTTGTTCTCTTCACTCAATTTTGTTCCCTAATTCTGTAAATATTATCTCCACAAGCTCTAAAAACCCTAGCTAGAAAATAACTCCCACATCTTCCTCAATCTTCCAACTTTATTTTGAAGGAGCTCCACTACCAAGCCGTGTGTTTTCAAGATCTGGGTCACTCAATTTTCTCTGGTTTGCACTTAAATTCGTAAGAAATCACACAAATTTACTCTTTAAAATTCCTAAGTTCTCCACAAGGTAAGGTGAAAATGAACTCACCCCGATGCCACTTTTATAGGTTTCCAAATTTTAATCACATTAATTGCTCCTCACCTACCACCATACAACAAATTTAATTCTAATTTTTACTTTTTCCATTGTTTTATTCTGCACGCTGAAATTGTAACTATTGGAGCTCAAAATTGCACCCTAGATATGATCAATGAGGATCATGAATTCTGAGGAAACATGGGACTGCCTCTCAGTTGTGGGACTGTTAATTGAGATAGACCTTAGCAAAATGCCGACTTCCTCTTCCTATTTTTAATGCTACACTAATTATACTGCTGGAAGTGAAGTTTTCTAATCCTAAATTAACTCTCAAAGGGACCATAGACAGAAGAAAGTGAATAAATAAATCTTAAACTAAGGAGGTGATGCACAAAAAGAGGGTGTAGAGACACTATGAATCTAGAAAATGAAGGTAGGATAGCAAGGAAAGAGAAGACATGAATGTCACAATCCAATACAAAATCTAACCTTCAATCCCTTGTAACACATCAAATTTGAACCTTGCATAATGAAGAGAAGATGCAAAAATACTTGAAAAAATAATGAGAGGCAAAAAAATTACAAGAAAATACAAGATCTGATAGATTTGGAGTCACAAAACCAGTATGTTATTACTTAGATGAATGCATAGTACATTATATCTAATATATCAGGTAAGATTCACCATGAATACATTCAAATCTATGGTTTGAGATCAATAATACAAAATGTAGATCCTTGGGAGAGAATACACAAGTATTATCATTGTCTAACAATTATAAATGATTCATTTTTACAACTTATAGGAGAAAGTGAGAAAGAGAGGAGAGGAACCCAAGATTCTTCTTGATCTATCACTATTCTTCTACAAAAAATCCATGTGCACACTCTAATTTCACTATCTAAAGCTTTGTATCTCATGGAATGAGAAAAGACCACACACAAAATTGAATTTTTGTAATTGGGAAATCTGGGAATGCATTTTTCTAAGAAGGATTTTTTTTTTCATTTTACCTCTTCAAAATCCATTAAAATCACAATATGATGATTCCATGTTTTAGATCTCAAAAATACCTTTCCAGTGATATTAATCTCTTGAAAAATGGATAACCAAGTAAAAAGTTATGAGCCTGCGGATCCAAGGGAGTCGTTTTGCACATTTGAGAAAAACTCGGGCTCTGGGTCAAAATGCACATTACAGTCTTTAAATATTTCCCTTTTAAACCTTAGTCCTTTACCTCTTGTCATTTTAATATTTTAAAATCCCTTTGAATCGAATAAAGTGGGAGTTTGGGGTACTCATGGAGCTGTGCTTCGGGTTCCTCCATTGTCCAACTTCTCTGCACGACTTTTCCCCCTGCACTCCATTCATTTTCCTTTGTTTTACCCCTACCATGTGTTCATTTCCTATTATTTTCGGGGTTTTATTTTTTGTGTGGGGAACTAGGTTGAGGGAAGAACTAAGCCTCGTGTTCCCTTGATGCCCGATCTACTCATAGCCTCTGCTTATCAACTATGCCTTGTCCTCCCTAGCTAGGCGAGCTCAATTATCTCATGAGCTAACCTTCCAACTTGCCCTTCTTCCTCTTGGCCATGTGTCACATGATTATTGGTTTGTGGACATTTCGATACTATGGGGAACTTGTTCCCGAGGGGAATAAGTTCCACGCATCTCATTGTTCTTCGCGGGCATTGTTTGTCTGAACCCCTTTCTCCTCGTTGCATCTAACTCCTCAGCGAGCTTGGTTAGCTTACTGATCTACCCCTTCCATTGAACCCCTTCATGGTGGCTCCTTCAAGAATTGTGGGAACTGATGACCCACCCAAAATTGTTCCCTCTATTCCCCTGATGGCCGAAAAATTCCGCAAAACAAAGGATCTTTACATTGCAGATCCTTAACGTATTCCTGGAACTTAAGTTTCACTTGCACTTGTTCTCTCTGCAGCCCTTGGACCCGTACTATAATAAAATACCCCCTTTTTACTGTAACACCTTGAACTGTTGTTACTTTCTCCTAAGCATACAAGTGTTGATATGTGATTTCTTGTAAAAGGATGTGAATCCTCGATTCAGAAATCATGCTTGATATGTACTGAATTTTCTTGCAGATTGCAGATCTTGACTGAGTCAAATTATGAATAGACTCTTCTTATTTATTTCATTTTGTGTCTGAATATTAATCTGATCACGGAATGAATTATAGAGATATCATCTATAATATCTAGACTTGGATCAGTGGAATTGATCCAAGTAATGCTAGTAAATCTGTTTGTGATAAATTAGATCACAGACCTTGAACAGGTTGCAAGGTATGGAAGCATTGATTAAGCTGGTCAGGAGTATGACTCAGGATGATCTTGAGAAATGAATTGGTTCCTCGATATGGGAGGTATATCTGGAAGGTCTCGGTCGTGGACCCAGTAATAATTCTGTCATGTATATTTGTGTAGCCTAACGGCTTGTAGAGTCCAAACCGTGTTCGGAGATGCATGATTTTTAGGTCTTTTCCTTGCATATAAAATGTGTATACCTAACAGGAATTATTAATGGTTAGTAACCTTCTAAAACGCTAACCTACGGGTTAGATATACTGTTAATCTAACCTAGACCTAGGCTATGTGTTAATATCCTAAGTTAGTATCTATGTGCAAATCTGGTCTAGTATGGTATGACCCTAAATTCTAACCTAAGATACTAACCTAACTAATGAGGAGATTATGGAAAAGGGGCCTATGGAAGGGGGTGCGAACCATGGGCGGGCGTTTTCTATGGCAATTAATGCTGGGGATAAGGATGAGGG
Organism: Taxus chinensis; assembly: GCA_019776745.2. Taxonomy (NCBI): domain Eukaryota; kingdom Viridiplantae; phylum Streptophyta; class Pinopsida; order Cupressales; family Taxaceae; genus Taxus; species Taxus chinensis. Next base: position 146,579,651 of record CM034152.1, on the reverse strand, counting down.
ACAGGTCAAGGCGGAGGTTTAGGCGACGGCTAACCTGTGCCAGACGTGGCAGGTCGCTAAGTTTGGAAATGAGCATGAGTTGTGAGTTGGACTGATCACCAATTCTGGCGGTCGGTGGAAGTTGAGTTTAAGCGGGAAAGTTGGTTTAGATGACATTCAATGTTCTAGGGAGACGAGCTCGGGAACTCGTTGAGAAGGCATGCAAACGGAAGTTGAAGGTTTGTTTGGTTTGTCACGATTTTCGGTCTTCTCTCTCTCTCTACTTGTTTACTGGTTCTTCGCACCAGGTTCTCCTTGAGTTGCATGGCAAGAATGATTTTCTCTGGCTCTTTTCTCTGTCTTGGAAGATATATATGTGATGGAGACAGCGAAATTTTGTTGGTCGCTTTATTGAGGAGAAAGAAAAGGAAGTTTGAGCTCTTCCTCGTGGTCTGCTTCGGAAATTTTATCAAATACAGGCATGTTAGGCCCTAACCTTTAATATCTTGTTGTCTTCAAGTGCTTTCATTAGAACAACTCTGTTCAAATGTTTTGTGAAAATTAGATTGAATTTTCTATGGAGATCTTGTTTGATGTTTTGGCACTGTATCTCTTCTGGTTCGATTTTTCAATTTCCTCTTGATGGTGTTTATTGAAATCAAATTTCGGCTCTATTTGCTTTGAGTATTCATTCTGGCTTATACATTGCGAGGTATTTAATTATAAAAGTTTGAGTGTTCGGCCTGTTTGGCGTGAGCCCTTAGAATATACCTGGTGTGTAGTATAAGACCACTGTATGTTTTTGATTAGTGGTCGCTGTTTCTTGTTATGGGAAACTGTATGGAATGATTCTGATGAATACTGTAAGATTGATCAGTATTATTGCTTCTTTGGGAACTCTGTCATGGGATTTGTGGACAGCGACTAATGATACTTTCGGGTTTCATTTGTTGTCAAATTTTTGGCTTGGAACAGGCAACTGTTGTGTTACCGTAGTCTTTACGACCCAACGGAAGTGTTTTCCTTGTTATTGTGGAAACGGGATTATTGTTGACTGTGTATAATATTGTTACATCTATACTTTATTATAACGACACAGTGGAGTCCTTGATTGAATTATATATAGCTATCTACTGTTGTGGATGTAGATTCATCCTTGTGAAATTGTTATTTGATTTCGTGGAAGCCTTATAGAGAAAAGGAACAGGCCTTCTGACCACGGTTATTTGCAATAAATGAGGATCATGAATTCTGAGGCAACATGGGACTGTCTCTCAGTTGTGGGACTGTTAACTGAGACAGACCTCTGGAGAAGGCCAACTTCACTCTTCCTATTTTGCCATGAATGCTACACTACTTTCATACTGCTAGAAGTGAAGTTATGAGTAATCCTAAATTAACTCTCAAATGGACCATAGATAGAAGAAACCTCCGTGTTGAATAAATAAATCCTAAACTAAGGAGATGATGCACCAAAAAGAGGGTGGAGAGACACTATAAATCTGGAAAATGAAGGAAGACTTGCATAGCAAGGAAAGAGTAGGTATGAATTTTACACAGTCCAATACAAGAATATTTAACCTTCAATCCCTTGCTAACATACAATATTTGAACCTTAGCATAATGAAGAGAAGATGCACAAATACTTGAAAAAATAATGAGAGGCAAGAAAGTTACAAGAAAATACAAGATTAGGGTGATAGATTTGGAGTCACAAAACCAATATTTTATTGCTTATATGAATGCATTGTACATTATATCTAAGATATCGAGTAATATTCACCATGAATATATTCAAATATGAGGTCTGAGAATAATAATATAAAATGAAAACTCCTTGGGTGAGAATACACAAGTATTACAAGCAGTCCAACAGTGTCTAACGATTACAAATGATTCATTTTTTACAACATATAGGAGAAAGTGAGAAAGAGAGAGAGAGGAAAACCAAGATTCTACTTGATCCACTCACTATTCTAAATCTTACAAAATATCACTATGTGCACCCTCAACTTCACTTCCTAATGCTTTACTCGTGGAAGAAGAAAAGACCACACTCATTAATTTTTGGAGGCTGAGGAAATCTAGAAATGCATTTTTCTGAGTAAGACTTGTATTTTGTTTTTTCTCTACACCTATCAAAATCCAAATTAAAATCACATGTATGTAATCCATGTTTAAGATCTCAAAAATACCTTTCCAGTGATATCAATTCTTGAAAAATGGATATCCAAGGTCAAAAGATATGAGCATGCGGATATTTAGGGATGTCGTTTTTCACATTTTGAGAAAAACTCGGGCTTGGGCCTAAAATGATACATTACAGTCTGGATTAAATATTTTCCCTTGTAACATTTACTTAATTTTTTTCATTTTTCCTTTTAAAAACTTTGAATAGATATTCAAGTGGAATTTATGGAACTCTATGGAGGTTACTCCTGCAGCTCAACTTACCTCACATTGTCCAATTCTCCTGCACGAATTGTGGGTCAATGACTCATGCAGGGAAATGAGGTCTTGGGGAAAACTAACCATTACACTTCCATTTCTTTACCTCCATTCTCCATTGGCCACGATGTCCATTATGTTGGGGGTCCTTTAGCTCCATGGGGAAAACTAGTTCCGAATAGGGAACTAAGTTCCCTGCACCCCCTTGGATGCTCTCACTCACCAATACCCCTTATCAACCCTATTGATCCTTATTCCCAATGTTATGTGGAGCTTGGTCATTATCTGCCTATGGGGAACATGAACCCCATGGGAACTTCATTACCTCTTGGCCATTCCATACTCTGCATCAACTTCACTGTGCACATTTCCACTGACTGCACCTGCACTCATATTGTTGACCAGGCCCAAAATCACCACACCACGAACACTAACTGTTCTCTCAGGTATTTGTTCTTTGCAAAGTTTCTCCTCGTATGCAGAACAACCAACCTAAGGGATGAAGATCATTCCAATGGGTCACTTCCCTGGACCCATTCAAATCCCTACATATAGGTGGTATCTTCAAGATTGTGGGAACTGTTGACCCACCTGATGAAATTGTTCCCTCATGTTCCTCCTGAATGGAAAAATTCTGATCACACAATGCAAGGGAGGCATCTTTTATTATAAATCGTGGACCAAAAGTAGGTTCTATGGAACCTTATTTCACTTGCACTGGTTCAAAAAATCCAAAGCCCATGGACCCACTATAAAGAAAATACTACCTTTTTACCATTTCCTATAAAATTTTCTAGCTCCTTGGATTTTTCTTAGGATGAAGGAGTTAGAAAAAATACCATGAAGTGCCCAAAATCCAATTTTTCCCATTTTAACCATTTTTCACTAAAATTAGGCTAAGTATGGAGATTTTCAAAGTCGAGAAAAAAGGGAATACCTCACAATGAGTCCCAAGTGCCTAGGACCATGAAATCACCTTTCTTTCTTCAAATCCATCATTGAAACCTATCCAACTACCAAGTCCACATATTATCTTTGTTGCTCAATTTTTGCAAGCGTGCAAAAATAGAAAACATTTTTAGCAAATCATAGAGGCAATCTGCTTGCTAGATGATCTAATCAGTATCCTAAATCATCTGTTGGGCTTGGAGTCAATCTGGAAAACATGGAAACTGATATGAAACCTTGAAAATATGCCCCTGAGCCACTTGAAGCACCGTATGAACCTTGGAATTGATCCGTTGCTTGAATTTTCCATTTTTATAAGAAATTCTTTGAGTTTTGATTGAGTGGAAAATTGTTTTGAATTTGAAATATCACTCTGTTTTCACTACAAGAAATGAAGAACCTGAAGTAAATAACAATTCCACCTCCAATGCATATCACTTGGTTTGAAACTTACAACTGATCTTGTTGAAGTTGAGTATATAAACTCTGAAAAATGCTTGAAACTAGTTTTAGTTGCTCTGCATTTGATTTATATGAAGCACTGCAATTGATCCATGGAAATTTGACACTCCTTCTCATAGAAACTTTTCGTAAAGTCATGATGAAAACTATGCAACAAGACCATCCACAAGCAACAAAATTATGTAAAGCACTTAGGGAAAAGAAACCTACTCTACTAACAAAGCAATGTCGTGAAAGTACTTAGAGGAATTGAAATCCTAAACTACTATGGATAATATGCATGAAATATCTTAATGAGAGGGCTTGAGATGAATCCCATTGAATGGTATTTGAAACACATTCCAATCAAGATCATATAACTCAAATGAGTTAGCTTCCTTGTAAGAAGTGATGATGTATGGTCCACTCTATATTACATCAAACTTAGAGTGTCTCCCTAGTTTAGCTCGATCTGCATCCCATTTCAATACTAGATCTCCAAATTTGAACATATGAAACGTGTCCCTTTTGTCAAACCATTGTTTTTTGGATGCCTGATGTTTATCCAACTTAAACATAGTAGTATTACTCAATTCTTCCAACTCTAGCAATGTTGTCATTCTGACCTCTCTTTGAGCAACATCTTCAAATTCTAGCTATTGAGCCAACTCTAGTGAAGGTAACTCAAGTGACAATGGAATTCTATCTTCCTTATTGTATAAAATCTTATAGGGAGAAGTGCCAATTACTTTTTTAATTTTTATTCTATTATCTCACAGATAATTTCTCACCTTCATGTGCCAATGCCTTTGATTGATGTCCATTGTCCTCTTCATGATCCTAATCAGATTCTTATTAGTAGACTCTGCCAATGTATTACCTTAGGGGTAATAATTAGAAGAAGTATTAAGATAGATCCTAAGACCAAGAGCCCAATAATAAATATTTGATCCTATGAAAGCCTTTTCATTATCATAAATAATAGTTTGAGGAACACCAAACCTTGATACAATTTCTTCAAGGAAGTCCAAGATAACTACTTCGGTAGCTTCCTTCAATGACACTGCTTCCATCCACCTGATAAAGTAATCCGCTGCCATTAAAACCCACTTGTGACCTGCACTTGATGGAGGATTAATCATGGTGATAAAATCTAGACCCCATTGAGCAAATGGATGATATGATATGATCAGATGAAGTGGTAGGGAAACCAACCTTTTCTTTCTAGTGAATATAGCACATTCTTTGCAATTTCTCCATTTGTGAGCATTTGAAAATAAGGTGGGCCAAAACTAACATGCTCTTATAATCTTCATGGTCGTGACTCTAGCAGAAAAGTGTCCACCAGAAAATCTATCATGGAATTCTGTTAAAACCTTGCTACATTTCTCACCTTCAATGCACCTAAGTAACACTCCATCAACACGCCTTTTGAACAATAATCCATCAAATAGAGAAAAGAGAATAGATTGTAACCTTAGGTGTCTTATTTTTGATTTTTTCAACCCAAGAAGATAAGATCCTATAGATAGAAATTTATCTATATCAAAAATCCAGCTATGATCATATGCTAAATCTCCTTCATCCTATTGAAAATCAGCATCATATGGAAGTTCTTCATTCAAGAATGAGGTATCTTGGCCATTATGAGCATCCAAATCCAGTTGTTCAAAAATTCATCTACCTCTTACCAGCTTTGTAGCATTGATAACCACGTCATACTCCATGATCATAGTTACCCAACCAACTCTCTTCTTGTTGAGTTTTGCTCCCATGATAAAATCTCTAACACTGGAATGTGAAACTAGAATTTTGATGTGATTAGTAGCAATCATACTCTTGAATTTATTAAGATCTCTCATAATAGAAAATACTTATTTCTCAATGTGATTGTACTTGAGTTCATAATATTTTAGTGTTTGACTGAAAAAGGCTACTGGTTGCTCCATTTCTTGGTCATTCTGCTGAGTTAGAACAACTGCAATACTAGATTCAGCACCATAAGCATATAGAATAAAATATTTGGCATAATCCAGGTTAATCAATGTAGGCACTTAAACAATATCTTGTTTGATATTATCAAATATATTCTTCCCTTTAGTTGTCCACTTGAAAACTGAGTCTTTCTTGAGCATGAGAGTAATAGGATTGATAATTTCTAAAAAATTCAAAATGAATCTGGGCAAAAAAATAATTTTCCCCAAGAATGATTGTAATGGCTTCTTCTTAGTTAGAAATGGGAGATATAGGATATCCGATATTATTTTTGGATCAATAGTAATACCCTCCTTTGACACAATGTGGCCCAAGATCTTTCCTCTAGGAACTACAAAATTGCACTTCTTAGGATTGAGAGACACACCACATTCTCCGCATCTCTCAAATACTTTCTCAAGGTAGCTGATATGATCTTGACTGTGCTTTGATAAAATAGTGATATCATCAAGATAGAAAAGGATAAACTCATTGATATACCCCTTGAAAGCTATATCCATTTCTCTTTGGAAGGTAGCACCTGTGGTTGACAAGCCAAAGGGAATTTTCTGATATGCATACATTCCCCATTTGGTTGTGAATGTAGTCTTATATGATCTTCTTATTTTACTTTGATCTAGTTGAAACCAGAATAGCCATCAAGCATGGAAAACCTCTCAACTCTAGCTACATTTTGCAAAATCTACTCCATGGAAGGTAAAGGATAATGATCCTTTAGAGATGCTTTGTTTAAATCTCGAAAATCCACAAAAAATCAGATTTCCCAATTTTTCTTTCTTACTGGAACCATATTTTCCACCCAAGTAGAGTATTTTATTGGAAAAATTATATTTTCCTGAATGATTTTCGACAATTCATTTCTCATAAGGGGTTCTATCTTGGGATTAATTGGTTTATGTTTCTGTCTAGTTGGCTTAACGTTGGGATCTAGATCAATGGAATGCTGGACTATATCTAGATTAAATTATTTTAAATCCTCATATTCCTAAGAAAATACATCATTGAAATTCTAACTTAAGGAAATAAAAATTTTCTTCTCATTCTCGTCACATACCTTCCCAAGTAGAAGTTCCTTACCTGGTGCAATTGTTACTGGTTAGAAATATTCTTGTCTTACTGCTATATTCTTTTCCACACCTTTGAATTCATCATTTGGACTGAAAATATACTCCAAAGTGACCAATCCCTTGGGTAGTTTGTTTATTTTTCAGTTGAATCATCTGATCACCATATGTTTCTTATAAATCAACTTGCATTTTTTAGGAGAACTCAAATTTATTTTGTATAAATTAGACAATTTGTTCATAACTCTCAAAAAATTTCTAGTTAGTTTTATTATATGGATTTGAAGGCCTAACTACCATCTTATTATGTTGCATGTTTCCCTTGATCAAATATTCAGTGCATGAGAATTGAGAACCAAGAGATGTCATTTTATTTGCTTCCTTGTTTAATTTTCTAGGCGCAACTTATAAGTTAAAAGCATCAAAACTCTCTAGTATATCCCAGACTTTGTATTTGTAAGTCTTCAACAACTTGTTATTTGTAGCATGTTTCCCTATGACATGATGAATAACTAACTCTGTATCTCCAAAGACCTACAATTATTTGATTTTCCTTTTCTTAGTGATTAGAAGACCATGCACCAATGCTTCGTACTCAACTACATTGTTAGAACATGCAAATTGTAATCTATGAGAAAATAATAATTTATCATTCATTGGAGATATTAGCACCACGCCTGCCCCAACTGCATTTCTAATTCTAGAACCATCAAAGAACATCTTTCATAGCCCAAGATTATCTTCTTTGTCTTTTTCTTGAATAGTGTAGGTAGGGTGGATCCTTCCTCAAGAATACAATAAGTGCCAAGACCAGTTTCAAAGGCTAGAAGTTCTTTTTCATAAGGATAAAATTTATGGTCTCTCTTATCCCATTCATCAAACACTAGATCAGACATAGAAGGAGGAATATTCCACTCATTTGAAGCTAAATCTTATTCATGTTCCTTTTGTATTAAGCAATTTGATTGGATAAGGGTGGGACTATATGACTCAAATGGTAAGATAATATGGGCTCAACTTGTATAGTGAATCTTTTACCATATATAGTTCTTAAGAGAATGTGAGTCTAGTCCAAAAAAAAAGAACCACCTATCTTGGTAGTGAAATCTCTAGACAAGCATATGGCAAAAATAGGAGGTAAATCAATCACCAACATGTCATGATTTATTGTAATAATTGGGCAAGCATGGAGTGTTAATTGTAGATTTTTAATTATTCCTAACACACCTACAATTGACCCATCTAATTGCAAGACTCCTTAAACACAATAATATATTTGAGACCCAAGATATCGATAATTTTCATGGGCATTATGGAGGTACTGGATCCTGAATCTATCTTGCAATTATGAACTAAATGTTTTTTGACAATCAATGACATGTAAAAAGGAGGGGTCTTGAAAATCTTACTTACTTGTTCTTCCTTTGCTTGACACACATGAACAGTGGCATGAGTCTTCTCCACTACCAGATCAACTTGAGGCAGTTACTTGAAGGCTTCACACAAGACATCTCGCTATGATGGAATAACAAAGTCATCCCACATTGTCACGTTGAAATTTATTTTCTTCAGTTTTTCAATGATATTGAAGGGAAGACCCATGGGTTTCTGCATCTGTGGCACACTATTCTCCTTTATCTTTTGTTCCAATATTGGAAAAGATGGATTTTCTTAGGGAGAAACTTCCTTGTTTAAGACAGGCTTGATAGGAGCTTGAGACACCTTGATGTTGATTGCATTAACCTATTTTTCCTTATTAGCAATAGTAATTGGATCAGAGGAAGTTGAAGGTTGTGATTCTAGCATCCTTTTCTTATATCTCATATTGTCAACAATGCTTACTTGAGGTTTTCTAGAGCTTCCCACTATTTGATTGATTACACAAAAATCATCAGCTCCAAAGAACGTGAGATTAACTTTAGGATTAGCTTCTTAGAATGCTTCCACGTTAGAACTGTGTACTTCTAGAAGTGGCTCCTGCTAACTAGTTGAACCTTGAACCATGTAAGATTGAAGATACATTGATATTTCACAACCAAGTTGATTATGTGACAGATTGCATGGAAAACACCATTCAGTTTCTTGTGTAGATACCTAAAATCCACTTATGCCTAGTGTTTCCTCCAATTTGGTTGATTAATGACACTTCGTTAATTGGCTATTCTTCACTCCATTCTCGAATGCCCATTCATGACACCTTCTTGGTTGTAATCCTATTATAATCAACTAATTTGGCCAATAACCCCCTTTTTAGCTAAACATATCCCTTTTCCCCTCTAAATCATTTCTACAAGCTTCCTAGGTTATTAATCAATTACATATGATTAATCAGACTCCTCCTAACTCTCATGAGTCTCTAATCACTCACTAATCACACTTAACTAGCCTAAAGCATGTTTATCCACTCCTAATCATAAAGTGATTTTTGGGATTACCTTTTGTCCCACATGCACCAAAACTTTAGACTTTCCCAAATGGAAATATATAAATACAAGGCTAAGCCCCCCTTTCAACCAAACACCTCATTTGTATTAGCCAAAGCTATAGACATCTAATCTTGAGCCTTACTTCCTCCATTGGAATAGTTTGTTCATCTTGCATCCATTTCTTCATGTTAGGTTAGTAATGAAAGATTTAAACATGGCCTTGTAGCCATTTTAGTGAGATTGATTCACCTTCTTGAAGAAAACAACAAATCACCCTTTGATTGCTAAATTGATCTTCATAGGTTCATGTTTTAGTTAGTAATCTAAAGAGTAGGAATAACTTAGGCATGTTAGTTTATCTAATCTTATTTCATGAAATGATAGAATTTGTTCCTTTAAACTATTATCTTGATGATTTAGTGTATATTTGATCAATTCTGTGAAATTATTAGGTTTTAGCTTCTCTTGATTAACATGCAAATTTACACATGAACATATTTGGCATGCCCGGTGGGACTTACTCCATAGTCCATAGAAGTTAATTTCAATCTTTGTGATTTACATCATTTTTTCTAACCATTCCATACATTTATAGGATTGAATATATTTTGTTAATCTTATATATGTTAAAATCTTCCTTTTGCATGCAAAGTTAATGGGTTTTCTGTTAGAAATTGATTTAAATAGTAAAGTTCTAACCTCTTTGCATTTTCAAAAGTCAGTTTTTTGTCCATTTTTGTGTTGTTCAAGGTACACGAATAGGTGTTAGAAGGGGGTGTCCATACATTCATACTCATGTGCACTTGTTGGATGGAGTGCACATACGTTCCCAAATGCATGCATATGTTGCTAAATGCGTGCATACGCTTCACTGTGATTTTTGACCCTCTACTAAAATTTTCTACAGAAGTGCATATACGCCAAGAATGATGTACATATGCTTGCAAAGGTGTACATACGTCTCTTGAGACTCATATATGCTAAAAATACCTTTGTGTTATCTTACTTTTTGACAGACGCACACATACACTCATAGGGGCATGCATACGCCAAGAAGAGTTTGTAGGTGTCTCTTGGCCTATGCATATGTTAAGACTAACTGTGTTTTTTATAAGGGCATACATACACTTCTAAATGTGTGTATATGCTACTAAGGGTGTGCACATGTCATAAAGTGTGTGCAAGAGTTACAGTACAAAGTTGAACAATTTCTTGAAGTTTGCAAAGTTGGTTTTCTTGGTTTTTCTAACACTTTGTAGGGTCTTTGTGAGACTAATCAGTGGTTTTCAGGGTATTTTGGGGTTTGTTTTGTGTTGATTTGCTTAGTCAAAATTGGTGAATGTTGCATTATTTTTACTTATAAGGTTTGGATCGTGTATGTTCTTCCCTCGCACCTTCTAAGTGATCTTGGGAATCGAAAATGGTTTAATACCTTTCTCATGCTTTCAAAAAAACATTTAATTAAAGCTTTCTAAAGAAATGAACTTCAAATTTGGGAAAAAATGAAATGAGTTGTGTGTTTTATTTATAGCCTTTCTTCATTGTTTACTAAATAGTTGGGTTTTACGTTGTGTATGCTCTTCCTTTGCATCTTAGGATGATCTTAAAGATCAAAAACACCATTTAATCCTCTTTTTTTATGATTCCTTAAACTACTAATTTTTTCTTAAAGGACCATATCACTTGCGAAAGAATTGGGATCTAAAAAAAGCTAACATGTTTTTCGTAGGTTTCCAATAGTGTGCAAAACCTCATTAAGCTAAAAGATAAGAAAACACACCACATTCAAAACACTTGATTTATAGGTTCAGATAAGGGTAAACCTGTTCAATTTAAACTAGGATAAACTCCCTTTGTCATAACCCTTAAGATAACAAGAAGGATGCTCCTAGGAACCCTAAATTAGTCCACACAAGAGGGAACCTTATGGACAAAATGCAAAGCGCTCCACTTACCTACTTGACTAGTTATGCACTTGTGAGTTAGAGTCAAAATTATCTCCATAGTGACCCCATTGAAAATAATATTGAACACATTTTTTATGCTCATTGTATAGAAGGGGGTAAATTAAATCTGATATACTCCAAGGTTTATTCTTTGGCAAACTGAGCTTGCATATGTAGTTTGTGACACATAGTTGAGAGAAACAATAAGAAGCCATTTCATCTTGGATCCAACTTTACCGTATCAAGCCATCATGTTTTATAGAGCTCTCTCAAAGTAACAACTTTTTTGGAGTTGAAACCTTGTTATTCAAACAAGGAGAGAGTCCACTTAAGTTAGAACTGCATCTTATTCATCACGGGACCTATGACGTGATACTTTGTCCTAGTTTTTCACTTGTCTTAAGACAAGGCAAAACTATGCTGAATTTATGCTTAGTTTGATTCATCCTCACTTGATATACACATTTGCTATCTTTTTGTCCATTTTGGGAAAAAAGAGAACAACATGCATGGATACCACTAGAAATAATCGTGTCCATCACTTGTGTAGTTTACATGCATGACTAGGTTGTAATTCTGTAATGCAAGTGTTGAAACTGTGAATGGTATGTCTTCATGTTCTAGTAGTCCCTTTGTCTCAAACCCATATTGAGATGCATTATCATTTTTACTAGGCTTGAGTCATCATCGATATTCCTTAGAAGTGTTATGTTGTTTTCATCACCTCACCACAATTACGATACTTACATCTCATTTCTAGTAAACATGATTTAAATATCTATATTGTGACATTACACTACCCACATCTTAGTAAATCCTTATCATACTTTGACATGGTTTTATTTCAAACATTACCTTGATCTTGAAAGAGTGTTGATTACTTTTTTTGTGTCGTATTGATACTAGTGTGATACTAATACCTCGCTTTCTCTAAAGCTTGGGTAACATATCTTAGTAGTATTGTTGTGTGGCTCACATGTGTAACTTCCACTTGTTTTAGGGTTTGGGTCTTGCTTGTCTCTAAACTCGTCATAAGTATCCTTTGATTTGAGATCATGTTAACCCTTTGTTAATACTTACGCCTTGTTCATTTTGAACTCGACTGAAGTATTGACATTGTGTTGATCATATAACATCAAACTATCTTTGAAGTTAATTTGCATAGGGAGTATTTCCTTGTAGATTGGCTTTGTGTATTAAACTTGTATGATTTTTCCTTAATATTGGTCATCTTGCAAACTCATTTATCTATGGAAAATAATTTTAGATCCTTTGATCCTTAACACTCGCAGATTGTTGTCCAAATCTTGATTGGGTCGTTGAAATTGTGTCATCATGATGTATATTTTCCTTAGGTTCCCTTTGGAAAGTCACACAAACATCCCTTACTTGTTCTCAAAATGTCTAGTTGGTTGTCATTATGCTACCCAAATCAACATACAACTTCCTTCCCTTTGAGGAGGTTCATTCAAACTATCTATGTCTAGGGATTTGTACCTAAACAACACCAACCATGACTGAATATAGAATGGTTCCTCATACTTACAATAATAGGGAACCCAAGTTTAGGCATTCACATCGAAATACGACCATCATGGCTAAACCTCAGTTGGTTCCTCATGTTAGAAAAACCATCTGGGTACCATGTTCCCCACCTTCATCTCATAGTCGGTAGCATGGTTTGGACACTTCGGATCTAAATTATTATTTGGGTCCCCCCCACTTTTCTTCTGATTATAATCCAAATTATTCTTTTGATGCTTCTGATATGAACTATTATTCAGATTTGAATCCTAAGTCGAGGTCCTCCCTCTCTTTGTAAGACCCTTTTCATCACGCATCTAAACCGAATCATATGTCGCGTTCCTCCCTTTCTTTACAGGACCTTCCTTATTCGCTGCCTTGACAACCTCTTCCTCTGTTGAATATCAGGGTGAATCCAAATTCTTATAAGATGAATCCCATGTCACATTCATCTAAGTCGACTCCCACATCGTAATCTTCTAAGATGATTCCCTTGTCTTAAACTTCCAAGTCGACCCATACGTTGCAATATCCTTCCTAGATGACTGATATTATTTGCTTACCAGCACTATATCATCTTATAGGTAAACCAATGTCATCTTCCTCCACTCATAATACATCTCATTCCAAGTCTACTTCGACTCTCGAGTCATCTTATTCCACTTTCGAGACATATGAATAAAAATCTACATCATCTCTTGAGTCATCTTCTTCTATCAATCAGAATCCAATCCCTCTTTGGCCCATGGGTCATGTTGATTGTACCTTATTCCATATTCGTCAATATTCTAAAGATCAATGTTTGCATCCATGTTGAAGCATTTGTACTAAACAATGTGCTAAGATATATTTTTGACACACTATCCAATTCCTTTTTGGACACCATAAGGTCAAACCTTCCTTTCATCTACACCATCACACATCTTTTAAATCTTCCATGCCAGTTGGACATGTTTCTTCTAATCAACCTAATTTAGTCAAATTCAAACAACCCGTACTAATAGATTCATTTCAGAATGAAGAAGCGATTGGATAATTTAAAGGGGTGTATGAATTTATTCCTCTAGGAGGTTTTGAGCAAGGGTTCAATTTTGACTCCGATACACTCGCATATTGGGAGGAAGAAATTGATTCCTTTTGTCAGCAAATAGAGGAATATCCTGAGACCATTAAAATTTTTCCTCCTCTTATTTATCCATCATTACATGATGACACGCCTAGTTCAAGCATTTATCCACAACCTATCTTTTCATCACTCAATCATTCTTTACATATCACAATTCCTCAATCACAACCTCTCATTGGGTCATCTCTGGGTAGCCCTTCATCTTCTTCTATATGTGGGTTTCCACTAAGTATCCCATCGTCTTTTATTCTCAGGCCACATCCTATTAGCCCTTTTTCATCTTATATACTTGGACCATGTCCTTGTAACCCCCATTTTTCATCTATTTTTGGTTCACCTCTGAGTAGCCTCTGTTCTTCCATTTTGGGGCCACATTCTAGTAGCCTTCCATATTCTATCTTTAGTTCATCTCCTGGTATCCCATCCTCTTCAATTCTTGGACCATATCCTTTTCATCCATCATGTTCTCCTTTTGGGGAAAACCCTTCGTCATCCCTAATTTTCCTATCATCAATCATAAATGTTCTCTTTCTTCTTCCACTTCTTGGGATCAGATGAGTCACACATCAATTTATAATAAACCCAAATAGTTTTGTCATCAAGCTAAGATCAACACTTCCAAGAGCTCCAAAGCTCCCAACAAGTCAAACAAGCATAATGTTAAAAATCAAATGCGATTCAAGAATGCACACCAATGCAACCATCAAGTATGGTGCAAAGTGCATAAACCTCTGGATAGGGAACTCAAGCTCCCACATATGAAATCCATGTTTCAAGATAGATTACATTCATTTGTTGAGTATGAGCTCACCGCAATCATTGAAATCAGAGATAATATGACTCTTGATAAGTAAACACACTTAATTTCCATTATTAAGGAAATCATAAACATTGTTGTTGGATCTTATCATATTGAGTGACTTTGTTAGTCCCAACTTTCCAAAAAGTATCAACACTTTCAAAATAATTTTTGTAAAAAAAAATTAAAAATGAGAAAATATTAAAACAATAAAAAAAATTCAAAGGTATAAAGATCAAACATTGAAATCAGGTATTGCATACACATGGACATTCTTTCTTCCCCTTCTTTTCATTCCTTTGTAGTTCATTCACCATTTTCATTCCTTCGGTGATATTTTGGTTATCCTATTCGCATGCATTTTGAAAAATTTATGTTTATTGTATTTGTTTGACCTCAGTCTTTTATTATGTTAGTAAATTAAAGATCGACTAACCTCTTAGATATTTTATCACAATCAACATCTAATAAACTTATTGCGAATAATTTTTGGAAATATATGTTGACACTAGCCAATTTCATCATCACAATCACTTCCACATCCTTCCATCAAGCCATAAGTGATTCTTAACACCTTGTTAAAACAATCAAGAGAGCTTGAATAAGTTTTCATAAAGCAAAGAAAATTAATCAAAGCTAAAAGAAAAAGAAAATTGATATATAACTCTCTCTTGGTGTATTTAAAATAATCTATACCGGAGCTATGGACGTGTGACTGAAAATAGAGCAATGTTGTGATTAGAATCAAACACATCTTCACCAGGTCAATGGACGTCTGGCTGAAAGTGGAGAAATGTATAGACCTCCTTCCATACTCCATTCATAAATCACATATCAAAATTAATCATTCCTACACATTGGTTAGGTGTCTTCACTTATTGTCTATCAAATCTTCCCTCCAAGAGATAATAAATTTTCACGTGCACACACAAGATCTCTATGAGGAAACATGATTAGTATGTTACGAAGTGTCTTTTATGGACCTTTCTTAGACTCTTAAGTTAGTTCATATATTGTCTCATGATCCATGCCTTTGGTTAACCACTTATTCATCGTGAGGCTTCTAAGATACATTCCTTCACATTCATTGTTCTTATGCTTCATTCAGAACATTCATGTGCATAAGATTGTCTTTCTGCCATGTTTGCGGGTACCTTTGTCCCCTTTCACAAAAACAATCTTCTACTTATTTCTATTAACGAATTCTTGGCCAACTTACATTGAGGCATCCTTTGTCCTTCCTAACACGTCATTGGGTTCAAGGTCATCATCATGTTGAAATCATCCATATTGGCCTTGACCACCCTTATGTACATGAAGATTTTCCCTTTGAACATTCCCATCTATTGTTGGGGCATTTTTGCATCTTCAATTTCTTATGCATATGCATGAGATTTTGCCCTTGTACATCCTATCTATCACTTGGGGCATCCATATTTCTTTGTTTCCTATACATAGCTTCCTAAAATTTCTAAAAATAAAAAACATTCAAATATGTTTCTATTTAAAAACTAAAAAAAAATATAAAACTTTCACAAAAATCTCAAAAATAATGTGAACAGTAATCTTGAAAATCATCCTGCAAAACATCTTCTTCGGTTCTTGCATGTTCATGTGCGTGACTTACGGATCACTTGGATCTACCTCCATTAACAAATTTGGTTTTCTTACTATGTCTGTAATCTGGGGCACATCGAGTTTCTTGGTACTGTTTCATAGTGCACGATTGCTTTTTCATAGGATCCAAGTGTCCTCCATTATTCCCCTCACATATATCCTTGCTTGGGGCACCATTCTTAACCCTTTTTGTTAATTCGCACAGGTCGGAATCAAAGCTCGATAAAAAACATTGGTATAACTGTTTTGATGTTGTTTGTTTAAGTATGTGTGATTGTACTTGTTTCTCTGTTAGGTTAACTGGTTTACTTTCTCATATTGCATTGCATTATGTATGTTGCATGGAGTTAGGCATCATTTTTACTTTCTCATATTACATTGCATTATGTATGTCGCATGGAGTTATGCATTGTTTTACTTTCTCGTATTACATTGCAATGGAAATTTGTTCCTACTATGGCTTTTCATGTCATTCTACACTTTTTTTGTATGCTTACATTTTTAATGAGGACCGATAATGAAGATCCTAAGAAATATGATGAAAATTAAGTTATTTACATGACATTGGATGGATGTTAGCTCAATCACCCTTGCTTATACTCATTTTATTTTATATCCCCTTTCTTCTCTTCGTGTCATCCTGCTCTTTTTCTAGGGGCATCAAACCTCCTTTGTCTTCTACCTATTTCCTTCATCTTTTTTTATCGTTGATCGACCTCTTTCATCACCCCATCGGCACTTGAGAGGGCATCCTTAATTCTACTAATTTTTCTTCAATTGCTTCAAAAAATTTACTTGTTTATACTTGTCTACAATCTTTGAAGTGGCATAGTTTACGCTACCCGAAAGAGGGGAACTTTAGAAACCTAAAATCTGCTTATGCCTAACGTTTCCTCCAATTCAATCGATTAATGATACTTCGTTAATTAGCTATTCTTCTCTCCATTCTTGGATTCTCATTCATGACACCATCTTGGTCATAATCCTCCTATGGTCAACTAATTTGGCTAAATAACCCCCTTTTATTATCTAAACATCTCCCTATTCCCCTATAGACCACTTCTACAAGCTTCCTAGGCCATTAATCAATTACATGTGATTAACAAGACCCCTCCCAACTCTCATGAGTCTCTAATCACTCGCTAATCATGCTTAATTAGAATAAATCAATCTTACCTCTTTTAAAATCATGTTTATCTACTTCTAATCATAAAGTGATTTTTGGCTTACCTTTTGTCCCACATGCACCAAAATTCCAAACTCTCCCAAATTGAAATCTATAAATACAAGCCGAAGGCTTATCTTTCAACCTTACACACCAATACACCTTGAAACTTTGAAAATATTGAGAACTCAATCTATAGACATTTAATATTGAGCCTTACTTTCTCCATTGGAATAGCTTACTGCATCGTTGCATCCATTTCTTCATGCTAGGTTAGTAATGAAAGATATAAAATTGTCCTTGTAGCCATTTTAGTGAGATTCATTCACCTTCTTGAAGTAAACAACAAATCACCCTTTGATTTCTAAATTGATCTTCATAGGTTCATGTTTTAGTTAGTAATGTAAAGAGTAGGAATAACTTAGGCATGTTAGTTTGATATAATCTTGTTTAATGAAATGATAGAATTTGTTCCTTTAAACTCTTATCTTGATGATTTGGTGTATATTTGATTAATTATTTGAGGTTATTAGGTTTTATCTTCTCTTGATTAATATGCAAATTTACAGATAAAAACATCATGATCCATGTTATTTTGTGCTGGAACTAAAGCCTGGCTCAAACTAGGAGCAGGAAGTGTTGAAGAGGAGGAACTGTTGCCAAAGGAAGAGGTGTACTTTGACCTTTCCATTTAATATTTTTCTAATTTTGTCTATATCTTTGGTTAAATTTTTGATTCCTATACGACTGATATCCTTGATTCAAAGTTTGTCCCTGGTTAGAGTAATTCCTATGTGAATGAGCTTGTTGTTTTTCCAGGGATATAAATTTGTTGGTAAAATTCCAAATTAATGCTTTCATATCCTCATCTTCTTTTTTTTGTGTAGAATAATGAGATGTAGAGGCAGCAGGCTGGTTGTTTCATTCAGGGATGGGAGTAATAGGTGGCTAAGTAATTTGAGGCAATTCAGGATACAAGGGAATGGGTGGTCTAGGAGCTAGTTTCCTAGCTTGTATTAAACTATTCTCACCTATAATTTCTAGTGCATATGCTATATGAAATGTTATCCCTCCCATATATTGAATCATAATACCTATATAAAAATTTAAAGCTCTTAGAAAATAGAGAAATGCACCTTTAACAACTGATCTTACAGGAATCGGAATTCTATCCCACATTATCTAGAACATGAAGTTGAAGTCCACCATTTGTTCATTTGGTGCTCTCTTGATGGTAGTAAATTGCTCCAATAGAGATAGATTATCTCTCCTTTCACTGAACTGATCACAAAGAGTTATGCACAGTGCATCCCAGTTTTGAATTGATCCCACCCTCAAGCTTCTAAACCATTGCAAAGCTTTCTTGTTGAATGAAAATGCAAAAAATTTCACATTTGCATCCATATTAATAATTTCAAGGATTGTATATATATTCACAATATCCTGGATGTGATCAACCAGAGTGGTATGATTCTATCTTGTGAAGAATGGGATATTTTTTAAGGTTGCCATGGGAATTGGATTTTGTGCATTGAGGGCAAGTTGGAGTACTACCTGTGAAATTGACAAATGGATTTTATTGTTGTGATTTTTGTCTTGTCATTGTGATTGGTCTAAGCACTCTAATAGATTGCAAAAATGGCCTACCAGGTATAGGTGTTGAAAGAGTCATGTTTGGTGGAGATGGTGATCTCTGAAAAACTCTTCCTCTTCTTCCCCTACCTGGTGATAGTTGTATATGTTCAAATAGTCCTTCTTCTCTTGTCCTAGACTATTTCTGGATTCTTCTCATGAACTTGAGGCACTTTGACTACTGTTACCAGTTGATTCAAACGTTGGCGTCACCATATGTGTAGAGATGAGCCTCCAAAGGCTAGAAATTACTAAACCACAAACCAAAACTTAGAAAAATACTGAAATAAATCTTCCAAACTTGCTCCACTGAGCATGTCAAAACTGTTGGAGCTCAAAATTGCACCCTGGATATGATTAATGAGGATCATGAAGTCTGAGGCAACATGGGACTGTCTCTTAGTTGTGGGACTGCTTACTGAGAAAAACCTCTAGAGAAGGCCATATTCCTTTTCCTATTTTCAATGCTACACTACTCTTATTGTTGGAAGAGAAGTTATCTAATCCTAAATTAACTCTCCAAGGGACCGGGGATGGAATAAATTACATAAATAAATCCTAAACTAAGAAGGTGATGCACAAAAAAGAGGGTGGAGAGACACTATGAATATGGAAAATGAAGGCATAATAACAAGGAAAGAGTAGATAGGAATGCCACAGTCCAATACAACCTCTAACCTTAAATCCCTTGCAATATAGCAGATTTTAACCTTGTGCAATGAAGAGAAGATGCAAAAATACCTGCAAAAGTAATGAGAGGCAAGGAAAATGCAAAAAAATACAAGCTAGGACAGATTTGGAGTCACAAAACTAGTATTTTATTGCTTAGATGAATAAATAGTACATTATATCTTATATATCAGGCAAGATTCACCATGAATACATTCAAATATGAGGTCTAAGATCAATAATAAAAAATACAAATCATTGGGAGAGAATACACAAGTATTATTATTGTCCATCCATGTCTAACCATTATAAATGATTCATTTTTTACAACATATAGGATAAAGAGAGAAAGAGAGGAGAGGAACCAAAGATTATGTCTGATCTGTTATTATTCTCCTGCAAAGAATCCATATCCACCCTCCAACTTCAATGCCTAAAGCTCTGCATCTCGTGGAAGGAGAAAAGACCACAAATAACATTGAATTTTTGCAACTCGGAAATATGGGAATGCATTTTTCTAAGCAAGACTTTTTTTTCCATTTCCCTCATCAATCTCTAAAAAAAAACACAATCTAATGATCCCATGTTGTAGAGCTCAAAAATACCTTTCCAGTGATATCAATTTATTGAAAAATGGATAATTAGGGAAAATGTTATGAGCCTACGTATCCAAGGGAATCATTTTACACATTTGAGAAAAACTTGGGCTCTCGGTAAAAATGCAGTCTTCAAATATTTCCCTTTTAAACCTTAGTCCTTTACCTTTTTCATTCTAATATTTTAAAACCCCTTTGAATCTGATAAATCAAGATTTTAGGGTACTTGTGGAACCGTGCTTCCGGTTCCTCCATTGTCTAACTTCTCTATAAGGATTTTCCCCCACACTCCATTCATTTTCCTTTATTTTACCCCCGCCACATGTTCATTTCCTATTGGTTGTGGGTTTTTAAGTTGTGCATGGAACTAGGTTGAGGGAGGAACTGGGCCTCGTGTTTCCTTGGTGGCCGATCTACTTGCAACCTCCGCATATCAACTTTGCCTTGTCCTCCATAGCTTGGCAAGATCAGTTAGCTCATTAAGCTAACCTTCTAACTCACCCTTCTTCCTCCTGGCCATGTGTCACTTTATTATTGGTTTGCGGACATTTTGATACTGTGGGAAACTTATTCCGAGGAACAATTTCCCCACACCTCAATGTTTTTTGTGGGCATCGTTTGTATGCACCCCATTCTCCTCACTGCTTCCAACTCCTCGGAAATCTCAATTAGATCATCGAGCTACCCCTTCGTTGTGGATCCTTTGGGCATTGCAAGAACCAACAACCAACCTAAGATTTTTCCCTATATTCCCCTAGTGGCCAAAAAATGTCACAAAATAAAGGATCTTTGTATTATAGATCCTTAACTTGTTCCCAGAACTCAAGTTCCACTCGTACTTGTTCTCTCCATAGCCCTTGGACCCACACAACACTAAAATACGCCTTTGTCCGTTTTCTCAAAAAAATTCAAACTCCTTGGATTTTTCTTAGGATGAAGGAGTTAGAAAATTACCATGAAGTGTCCTAAAGCCAATTTTTTCCAATTTCAACCATTTTTCATTGAAATTAGACTATAGGATTTTCAAAGCCTAGAAAAATGGGAATACCTCACAATGAGTCCCAAGTTCCCATGACCATGAAATCACTTGTCTTTATTCAAATCCATCACTTAAACCTATCCAACTGCCAATTCCACACATTATCTTTGTTGCTTAATTTTTGTTAGGGTGTAAAACTAGACAACAGTAACCTTCTAGCACACTCACTACTTCCTAAGCCGTAGACCTCCTCATGTGTATTTCCCTGTGCTAAAGTACATAATCCTCTATGCCATATACCAAGTAGTTCATCGTGTTGTTTCCTACCCCATATTACATTGCGATCCTTCTTCTCACGTGGTCTTTAATCTAAGCAATTTTTTACAATCACTATCCTTCTCATTTTTTGTGATACCTTTTTCTTTTTTTTCCCTCGTGCACCCTACAACTGGCACATCGTCCTTCTATCATCACACACACATATTTATCCACTTCATCTCACCTTCAAACACCAACAAGGTCTCTTTTTCACGCATATACACCAAGTTCACCCCACACTCAATGTATGTGCGGTCCTATGCGCATGCACTTAATAGATTGAATCAGCTTCCTGCACGCAAGCGTGCTTATTATTATAACACATCAAACAACAACCACCAAAGTAACTACAACACAATGAAAGGGAACCCTAATCTAAATGGCAATATTTCCTTATTACAAACACTAAAAGGATTATTTATAGTAGGGATTCAACCTACTCTCATTGAAGTAATTGGGCAACATGGTGTCATCTAGTGCCTATAATTGACATGAGCCCGATTCAAGTATCTTGGTAACTAAAAAATGTGCCAACCAATGTAATTTCAAATTTCTTGGATGGCGTGCAAAATTAGAGTCATAGAGAATGACCATCTTGTCAACTATAAATGTCTTCTTCTTAATGTTCCTATCATCCCTTGCTTTTTTCCTTTCCTTCTCATTCTTCTATCTCCAATGCGTAATGGCGCACCACTCATCCAATTGCATTAGTTTGTTAGTGTTCTCCTGAATAACTTGCTCATCATCCAATCCACCTACACATGTAATACGTAGGGATGGTAGCATGAATTCAACTGGTAGTACATCCTCTGTGCCAAACACTAATTGAAATTTTGTATAATTATTCAATCTCTTATAAGTAGTCATGTAATCCCATAGTACAACTGACACTTTATCATTCCAATCCTTTCTTCCAACATCACAAATATTTGGAAGGCTTTGTCCCAAAATCTTGTTGAAATATTCTGCAGTGCCTTTAACTTGAGGGTGATAAGGGGTGGTTTTATGGTGTGCCACCATAAACTCTACCAATAAAATTTTCATTGTCTCATTTAAGAAAAGAGTTCCTCTATCACTTGTCAAGATTAATTAGTAACCATACCTACTAATGATGTTTTTCCATAGGAACCTTGTTGTTGTGGTTGCAGTGCAATCCTTTGTAGGCATGGCCTCTATACATCTTGTCAAATAGTTTGTACAAGTAATAATGTAGCACACTCCAATTTTGCATGTGTGTGGTACAATAGGTCCTAAAAATTCAATGGCTCACCTATCGTAAGGTTATATGCTTGCAATCGGTCTAAGTGGCATCTCATCTCTATTTCCAGGCTTCCCAATGCAGTGAAAATGATCACAATATTTCAGAAAATCCTTATTATCTTTGTACAAAGTTTCCCACTAAAATCCAAACATGAGGATCTTACACGTAGTCCTATCACTTACATAATGCCATCTTGTTATATTACCATGAGCCTCCTCTATAATAACTTTGTGCTCATGTTTAATTACACAACGGTACACGATATTTTCTATCCCCATCTTATATAAATCACCTCCAATCAACTAGTATAGTGCAACTTGAATGGAAAGTTGTTTTTTCCCCAACATTTTCATACCTCTAGGTGCCTGTCCAGTGCACAAAAATACTGCGACATCCTCTAAGTCATTTGGCGCATGATTTAACTTGAAAATCTATGCATAAGGAATGAAATCCTCAGTTCTTTGTGTATTTTCTGCAGAATTAATGTGTGACAAGTGATCAAGTCCTGAACTACTCTTTCCCGGCTTTACCACCATGGTAAAGTCAAACTCTTGAAACATAAGAATCCACCTATAGATGTACCCTTGCAAAACAGGCTTATTGACCAAATACTTAAAGGCCACATGATCTGTATAGAATAAAAATGGTTTAGCTAATAAGTATTGATGAAACTTATGAATTACGTAGATCAAAGATAATGCCTCATGCTCAGTAGTAGTGTAATGTTTCTCCATGGGTGTCAACTTCATACTTTCAAATCATATGGGATGATCCACATTTCCATATCCATGTTGTACTAAGATGGTGTCAATAATTGTACCATAATTATCAACATGTACATGGAAGGTTTTTTCCATAAATGAAAGTGCAATATTGGTGCAATGGTAATATTTTCCTTCAATGTTTTAAACGCCTTATTGTTGCACGTCACTCCAATAAAATTTTCCTTTCATCTTGAGTAACTCTTCCAAGGGCACGAAAATATTTTCGTAGCCTTTGATAAAGTTTCTATAGTATCTAGTATGTCCCATAAATCCATGCACCTCACTCTGATTTGTAGGCTCCTCTGAAACCAAGATCACAACTATCTTGACATGGTCTACCAATAATCTTTAATGATGTTCCCAAGTAGAATTCTAAAGGGTGTGGACAAAATAGAGTTTTTAATGTTTAAAGAGATGCTCAATTGTATGCATCACTCAAACATGAGTCTCAAGTTATCATAGTGATCTCTAACTAACCCATATACAGTCTAGTCATCTAAGTAGACATGCAATAACTTATGAATAAAATCATGAAAGACCTGCATAACAATGCACAAAAATACCACTGGAACATTATTCGGTCCAAAATGTATTAAAATATATGCAAAGATTCAACATTCAGTGGAAAAGATGGTCTTATATTCATCCTCACGCGTAATGCACACCTGATGATAGCCTGAAAATCCATCAGTAAAGGAATAAATCTCGCACCTTGCAATGCCTTCAATAATTTATTATGTAAATGGTGTGGGAAAATGATCTATAACACATGAAGCATTCAATTCCCTATATTCTACACAAATCTTGATCCACCCATCCTTCTTGATACTAATTACCATGGGGCTAACCCACTCAGACTATTGAACTGGATCAATAATTCCATATTAAAGCATTTTATGTTTTTCTTCCTTGACCCATACGCGAAAGTTTGGATTCATCCTACAAGGCCTCTTCTAGACTAGGTGTGCACCTTCCTTCATCTTAATCTTCATTTCTCCCGATCATGGATGCACTCCTTTCAATTCATGGTAACCTCATGGAAAAAAATTTTGGAAGTCACTATGATTTTTTCCACTTCCTACTCTGACCAGTAATACCCAATAATGGCCTCCACAAGCTCATCTTCTATACCAATAATTACCTTCTTTTTTTCATTGGCGCATAGTATGCACGAGCCTTCTCATCCGATATGTCCATTACTTCATATGCACCTTCTGTGTGGTTATCATATAGGTTGTCCACTTCTTCATCATCAATCATGTACACCATTTTTCCCTTTTATTTCTCCTTCTAGAAATGACTCATTTGTAGCTCTTTTGTCTCATCCATATCCTGAATTGTCCCAAAATCAGGTTCTTTACGCAACTCAATCAAGAGCTCTTCTACTTTTGTGTTATCCCCCAATGTGATGCACTTCATGATCTGTAATGCTTCATGTACTGGAGGTTTATTACAAAAATAAATAAATTTATAGACCATACTTGTAGTCATATCTCCCCAACTTGCATTCTCTTGTTTAAGCTCACCATGTACATACCACGCACGTGCATAGCCTCACAGGGTGGAATAGAAATTATGCACCCATAGAGATGGTGGCAAGCCTTCGTGGCCTTACGCACATACTCTCTCAAAATTATGAATGTGTTCCAAAGAAAGAGTCTTCCCATGATATTCACATATATGTGTAGGCGTATTACTCCGTGTGAACCTAGTTGAGAAGGTGATTCTCACTTATCCCTACCCCAAAACATTATCTGTGTGTGTCGCCCACCAACCTGTTGATGTATCATATAGGTTATAGACCAACATGTTCCTTCGATTACCTTCATTATTCTAGTGTTCTTTCATGATGAGTAAGAAAGACTCAAAATTTTCTTCACCAGAGAATCATGGTAACTAGACTTTTCCCATGCGCGGCCTGATCATTCTAGTTTCTCTCCTTTTCATCTCCCACCTGACCATTTCATAAATGTCATAGGCCCAGTTATCACAAGCAACACTTGTGGTGTCGCTAACTGACTACGCATATCCCCACTATAACACATTTTCCTTAGGTGGTTCTATAGTCTTAGGATGTCATACCGTGCACGTGTAAATTTTGTTCATATCTTCTTCACTCAAGGGCTTAACATAGGGAGTAGTTTTTTCTTCATTGAGAAGTATAATGACACACTCATTCCTATTCTTGAAACGTATGTGCCCCTTATTGAATCACAAGTTTGCATTGTTTGCATAACACCATGGTCACCTAAGTAATTTTAGAAATTCTTCTACTTCAGCAAGCTCTAATACCTCAAAATAGCATATAAACTTAACTCCCTGAATTATAATGGAAGCATCCTTCAACACCCCAATATGCACAGCTCGAGTATTATTTGTCATATACAACACATTCGAGGATGGCTGTAATGTTGGTCTCCCCATTTGATTCCATGCATCCAACATGAGCACATTTACCTCATCACATGTATCTATTGGAATATTGCTTACCAACTATCCATCAATGACTGCATCCAAAGTGATTTCCTTGTCATACTCATGGTTTTGAGGTAATAAGTTTGCATGTAGAATCGGTCACTCAAAATCAACTCCACCGCATGGTACCTTGTCACACAACCACTCCCCTAATAGAGGAATAATATTTTTCTGGTGTAACATATTACAAACCTCATTTAAATCATCTACATTATTATGTGAGATCTCAACATGCTTCACATATTCCCTCTCGCATGCCTACTCCTTCAAGCATTATATCTCACCTTGAAATTCTCTAATGACTTCCACAGTATCCTCATAAAATTCCTTCTGATGTGTAACATCTGGATACTTGGCATACATGACCTCTTCTCTTATAATGAGTGGTCTAACTTTGAGAGGTTCACGCATGTGAGCTGCCACATTGTGAGTAGTGATCAATAATAGTTGCAATTCAGTATCAAGTATCTTGTTTGGTAGCCATTGATCACCCTTCGTATGTTGCACCTTGATCATCCCCATGCCCTTTCCCTTCTTATTGTTCTTTCTCATGTGCTCATATAGGTCCAAAAAATATTACATGTTATGTTGCTTCCCATGCCACGAGAAAAATATATTATGGGGACAATCATGTCGGTAATGACCTAGGGATCTGCAAGTATAACAGGTCCCGTGTAGAAAAATAATTCTACCCCTGCAACCTATGCTTCTATATCCACCACAAAATCCACCTCTTTTATTGTTACATTCTTCTGAAGGCTATGTGTTTTTGTCCCTAAGAGTTGCTTGCCCCAGTAGTCTTTCATAACCCAGTTTCACATGCCTCGTGAATTTGGTCTATCAATTGACAATCCTTCATATCATGAGTATGTCTGTTACAAATCTTACAATACACAAATTCATTGTTCATAGTTGCAGACTACAAGAGAGGAAAATTCCACACATAATGGTCCAAGTGGAAAATATCACAACACTGCAACAATGCGTGCACTGACCTGCGTGGGAAGCTATCCTTAGGGTGGCATTTGGCCCCACAATCAGTGCACCATATAACACTTTTAGTCTCATGTGTGGAGTTGACATAAATTTTCTCTAACTATTTTGTCATAGTTGTCATCTGTGCTTCCAAAAACGGGATTATGTGAGTATCAATACTCCCAACTACTTCAATGCACAATGCTACTTCCAAGGCCTTGTGTAGTCTGTTGGTGCAATTTCTAGGTTTGCACCCTCTGCTCTAATTTTCCATGTTCTATTTTTTCTCCAAACGTCTTTTTGGCTCGATCTAGTGACCTACAACTCATTTTATCAAGTTGAATGCCTTCAAGAGGCTCTTGATGTTCTTGTTTTGCCTTATATTTAAGCAGAAATCCAAGTTCCCCCCCTCTATGCCCTAATTTTTTCTTCCCCACGGGTTGTGTCATTTTTTCTTTTTCAAAACATGTAAAAAACTCAAAGTTGATTGATTTCAAGTAATTTGAGGTTAAAAATCATGCTCCCCTAGTTGGAATTAATGTAAAATCATGCTTCACTTGATTTAAAACCAAGAAATTTGTTCCCCTTGTGAAAAAATTTGGATTTCAGGGGCATCCCATGCATTTTCTACATTTTTGACGGGCATATGGGTGTCACCTAGCTGTCAAAATTATTATTGTAACCTTTATGCTAATGTGGCAGGCTATCATTGGCTGGGGGATGGTCGAAAAAATGTTATAACTTGTCATTTTTCAAATTTTGGTGAAGGGAAATTTTTTGTCCATGGCTTTGCAGTGCTACAATGATGTGCTTACGTGACACGATTTGATTGGTTGATGGATCGACGGGTGGTGGGCCGCACTTAGGAAATTTTCTTCCATTTTGGAAAATTTCTCAAAATCAATTTTTTTCCTGAAGTCTCGTAGTGAATGGTATGATGACATGTGGCATAGGGTGGTCGACTGGAAAAGCGGGGACTTAGAAGAATTTGAAAATTTTGGCTTCAAAATGCTAGAGAAAAAATTTGGCCCAAAAGCCTACACCCAATAAGAAGTAGACACGTGTCCAGGAGAGTTGGAATGGAGAGGTGAACAGTTGGAAAATTTTTGAAGTTTTTTGGCTTCACAATGTCAAACAAATTTTTTTGACTTAGAGGCCCGCATCGAATAAGAGAGTGACATGTATGTAGGGGGACGAAATGGAGGGGCAGAGGTTTGGAGGATTTTTAAGTTTTTTAACTTCAAAAGGTAAAAATAAAATATTGAGGCCAAATTCCCAGCCACTAATGAAAGGAGGAAATGTGTCCCGGATTCAGCGGAGATGTGGAGTGTGCTGAGAAAATGAAAAAAATTACAAAGTTTGGCAAAAAATATCAAAACCTAAAAGTTTGTCCCTGACCCCGAATGGGAAAGGTCGAAGATGTCCCCCCACATCCAATCAGGGGGCAACACGTGACACATTGCAAAGTGGAAAAAGGAGAGCATGGGATCATAAGGTGTTAGTGACTCACAGAGTTTTAAAGGAAAATTTAGAGGGTTAGCTCCACACCCAATGGGAAACCGCCACGTGGCAAAGGGAGTAGTGGGTGTTTGGACCCATGGAGGTTTTTGAGAAAATTTTCCTTTAATCAAAAAATGAGAAAAAGTCATCATTTTGGCCTACAATTTTTAGTAAGGCCCACTGGAGGACACGTGGCGTGTCCAGGGAGCTTGCGGGGAAAATTTTCAACATTTTTCCCAAAGTTCAAAAGGGTTTAAAATGTGTTTTAAGGTTTGGGGGCCCACCCCAATCATGTTGCAACACATGTCTCAGCCTTATCCATATAGTAAAAAAGGTAATTTTGGCATTTTTGAAGGGTATTTGAATCTGACACGTGGACGGTTGGTGTTTATTTTATCCAAAATCGATGGCAACTGTGCGTAATTTCGTTTTTGGGAACCATTGGAAACTCCAAAGAAGTTTGGAATTCACCATTTCTGCACCGATTCACCTGAAATTTTATATGAATCCACATTCCTTCAGCCTTCTGAACATGTAATGGACATCATTCATTTGAGCTAATTTGGTGCCCTTTAGTTTTTTTCTTGTGAAATATTTTCTCAGCCTGTGTACAAAATGTGAAAGGTAAAAAATTAAAAGTTGCAGAGTTAAAAATGATGAGGGAAAAGGGTGGAAAATGATTGCAAATGAATGATGGCATGGTGGAATGAAAAAAATGTTACCCTGGGATGGATAAGGATCTGAATCCACATGCAATATTTTAAAATATTTGTGCATCTCTAGCATTTTACAAGTTGTTTTACAGTTTTATTTCATTTCTCATCACATGGATAGGGTTTTGTAACAAATTTGATCCCTTTGGCATATTATTTGCTTGGGATGCAAGGATCCAAGTTGGCATAGGGTATATTATGTAATTTGGAGGCATTTTGAAGGGTCTGTTGAGAATTTTTGAGAAGGAGAGAAGAATTTTCAAAAGGAAAACTGGAAGAAAGTCCATTTCCTTTTGGAGAAACTACCTGAGAGCTATTTTAGATTCTTGTTTGCATCAAATGTTCGTCACTGTTTAGTTGGTTTCAGCTATAAAGCCATCAACAAGCTTTGAGATTGTCTAAATAACAATCCATTACTGATATATTTGATCAAATTCTTGGATTAACTGGTTTTATCTCTTGACAAAGCTTGCATACACTTGTATTTTAGTATGTTTTCAATTTGTGTTTCATGCTCATGTTGCAATCTTGTGTTTGGGGTCTCTTGTTGGTCATACATGGTCTCATTTCTTATAGAGGGTTTGAAGGAATCTGTAAATATTCCATTCAGAAGAGCATTCATTTGAGTGAAGATAAAAAAATTTAAATTCATCTTACCTTCCTTGTAAATTGAGGGTGTTTGTAAACCTTTGGGTATACCTTAGGTCATGATCTAACAAGGGTTTCTAAATACTTTGTTGATATTTTGCTTCAAGCCTTTGTGGTAGGTTATCAAAGTTTGTATGGAATAGTGTAGATTTGGGCATACATTTGTGCACACATCCTGGTTGAAAGAGCACTTCAAATTCATTGAAACATCTCTATTGTTTAGGTGTTGTTATTCATTTACAAAGTTTTCAAAAGAGGGTGATGATTTCTAGCTACTATTGTCCCAACATCTCTCATCATAATTTCATTTCAAACTAACTCATCCTACCTAGTATACCCCGACATTTGCATTATGAGTCCACAACAGAACTTCAATCCTTTCACTAAAAGTGCACAAAGTATGATCACGGTTTTATCATGTCTTTAGTAGCCGTAGCCTTATTTTGAGAACATTTCCATCATTTAGTAGTGACAACTCCTTTGAGTTTGGATAATGGATACTTGATCATGTTTTCACAAGGCCTCTTTCATGTCATAATGCAAAACACAAGGTTATCTCTACCTCCTTTACCATATAGGGGCTGCAATATAGGTTCTCTTACCTTGGTTAATAGGCACAACCTAAAATAGTGAGGGTTAGATCAAAACCCTTATGAAGGTGCTATCCACTCCCTCAATTCTTGAATGCAAACAAGTAGATAGGTGTGATCCCCAGCTACAAATGACATACAAACCATCTATCTATCCTTGAGTGTCTTATGCAAGTTCTTGATGATGTTCAAGTTGTGAAGGAGATTAAATCTGGATACCAACACCCGAGTGGCACCATTGCTGGGGAATTCTTGGAATTTCTTGTTGGTTTTGAATTATTTGAGAGGTTTGAGCATTTGTGTGATTAAGTATTTTAGGTGTTACATTCTTGAGATATCATTTCATACTCAAGATCTGCATCTTTTGGGTAAAAAGATTTCAAGCTCAGCCTGCTCTTCTCATTTACTAGCAGTTTATATGATTTGGATGCACTATTTTGGTTGAATTAAGAAGAAGAAGATCTGAATTATAAACCCTTGAAAATTTTTCATTCATAGCATACATTTGATAGAATATTTTAGTGCTTTCTTACACAACTAAGGTGGAAATCCTTAGTGGCAACTCCATGCTGTTGGGATCTTGAAATACCAGTTGTCTTACACATTTTTGTCATTTGAAACTTGTTGTTTAAATCTTTCAAGCTGGAGGGAAGGAGATCCCTCTTCATCAAGGACTCTTCTAAGAAGTTGCTCACCGAATCAAGAAGCTCAGAACTAGAAGGAAGAAGAGTGTGGAAAGTGGTTGGTGATTTGGTTGCAAGAAAATAAATCCCCATAGTTGAATTTGAAGGAGAGCATCCTGTTATTGAAGATTATAATTTTTCTTCAAGTAGATCTGATTCAGGCAATCTTCTTGCTGATTTTCATTCTCCATCAGGTGAGGGACCTTCTTGTGTACTTGAAAAACTTGCTCCTAGATCTGCTTCTGTGGTTTCTAAGTTTGATAAAGTTTATCAAGAGAGAGAGCCTTTGGGGGGTTGTCATTTTAGAGATCATTCATCTATTCCAATCAGACCCATTACTACTCCTCATCAGCTTGTTTCACCTCCAAGATCACCCCCACCAAACAATATGGCTCAGCCTAGACCTCCATTTTTTGTTAACACCTTTGGTCCTATAAATTTTGGAGGAATGGATGGTTATCCAAATGCTGTCCCACAAGATGTGAGAAATAGGTTACCAAAATTCCAAGGTAACAATGCCATAACTGGAGATCAACATCTCAAACTCTTTGTTAACATGATGGAATATTTTGAGATAGAATTTGAATGTGTATATTAAGTTGTTTATCCATACACTTGAGGAAGATGCAAGAGATTGGTACAAAGCTCTGCCTGATAACTCTATTGATTCATGATGAGATGAGTAATGCATTTAGATTACAATATGGAGACAAAACAGATCCAGGTTCCTTCTATCCGAGTTTGAGAACATCAAGAAAAACCCTAATGAACCGTTCATGAATTTAATACAAGATTTAATAAAACATTGAGAAGGTTGCCTATCATTTTGAGACCTTGTGATGAATCTTGCTTGATCAAATCTACAGATGCATTTGATAAAAAAACAGCCTATTACTTGAGAGACAAAAATCCTACAAACTTGAGACAAGCTTTCACCATGGCACTTCAAATTGAAAATAATATCAAGGTATGTTGGTAAACCACTTAAGAGGGATGGTGTGAAGCTGATAAACCCTAAGAAGCCTCAAGCTAGCAAGGGTTTGATTTGGAAGATGTTGTTAAGACTTTGGCAGGGGATGTTAAAGAAATTTCTTACAAGTTAGCCCGGGCTGAGAAAGGAATTGGGCAAAGTTCACAAGGACAGAAAAGAACTCAAAACCATGATAGATTTGGCAATCATCCTAGGGGTGATCAAAGACAAGATGATATAGGTAAAGGGCCTATTGGATCTACAAGTAGACAACCCCAAGCACGTGAAAATAGAGTGGTGCCTGACCCTTTGACTGCAAGGGTTGTTGCTGTTCAAGAAATTACTGATATGGATTGGTGTGAAAGATGTTTTCTTCCTCATCCACCATGTGAAATGGACCAGCAAGATATTGATGATGATAATGATAATGAAATGGATGATGACATTTGTATGATGGGTAGCTCTTCAAGCTCACAACAAGCAGGAACATCAACAGATGTGATAAGTGCAAGGACTATTGTAACTTTTTGGGATTGCATAAAGAGGGTACCATTTCTTTCTCTTCCTCAAACTCAGGATGTAGATGTAGTTAAGGAATTTGAAATTCCTAATAATGACTTTGAATATCTAAGGGCTTTAATGATCGAGAAGTATGATGGTGGTATTCCTTCAGAAGGAAGATAGACAATTGTTAATGAATGTTGTGGTTGGTCAAGAGAAAGAATACAATACTAGAAGTAATGTTGTTAGAGGAGCTGGTCCTCAAGCCAAACCAAAGACACCCTTGTTCACAAGCATTCCCAAAGATAATCCTAGAAAAAGAAACAATTGCCAAGAACCCTACTGTCCCATGCAAGAATATCAGTCCTCTTCATGCCCAGGCTGCTAAGAACACTTCTCCATCTGATGAACCTTCTTGTTTCTCTTCCAATGTTGTCTTACCAAAGAGTGTTCCATATGATATAGCCCAAGGTTTTGAGCCAAATTAAAGTGAGTGTTCCAATTATTGAATTGCTTAGAATTCCTGAACATAAGAAGAGAGCATTCAAGTACTTGGGATTGAAAGAAGAAAAGGTTACCCCAAGTAGAAATATAAATGTTGTTGAGAATCCTCTTCAAAGCATTGCTGGCCTTGAAACACCACCACCAATGGAAGATCTTGGAGAGGCACCTGAAGTGTATTTGGGGACATCCTTGGTTGATTCCCAATTGAATGTTGATCCATTCTTCACAACTTTGCTCATAAAAGATAGGTTGCTTCACAATTGCATGTTTGATTCTGGTGCATCATGTAATGTCATGCCTCTAGAAGTCATGAATGAGTTGGATATCAAAGTGACAGCAGCATATGGGAAGTGTACAACCATGGATTCAAGGGAAGTGTCAGTTGTTGGTTATGTGAAGGGTTTAGTAGTGCAACTTGTAGCCTATCTGGGTAAGAATTTAAAACTTGATGTTGTAATTGTTGACTGCCCTGCCAAATGGGGTATGCTTTTGTCAAGAAAATGGGCTGCAAGTGTTGGTGGTAGTGTTCAAATGGACATGTCTTTTTCCACCATTCCCATTGAGGGCAGCCTTGTCAAACTCTATGGTGAAAAGAAGATGTTACACTTGATTGAAGATCCCAACAATGCTTCTTATGAAGTGTTGTTTGCTGATGTAGATGTTGATAACTTCATTGGTTTTGCTGATGGAAAGGAGAATAAGATGGACAAATCAGAGTGCCTTGGTATGGTAGGTTCTCCATGGACATTACTATTTGATGGAGCTTGCTCTAAATGTTGGAAATGGTGATGGTATAGTGTTGGTTTCTCCTAGTTTAGAAGAGTTTCCTTTGTCCTTCAAGCTCAATTTTGAATGCACTAACAACATTGCTGAGTATGATTCATTATTATTGGGATTAAGGATTGCATGGAAATATGGAGTGAAGGATATTGTTTCCAAGGGGGATTCAAAGCTGGTTGTCAAGCAAGTAAGAAAGTTATATGCTACAAAAAATCAGTGTATGAAACAATATAAGCATGTTGTTTGGGACTTGATTGAAATGTTTGATTCCTTTAACATTGTTTACCATGATAGAAGTCTTAATGTTGTTGCTGATAAGTTGGCTGTCCTTAGTTCTAGATTTGACAATTGCACTATTTCACCTTTTTGTGAATATAACATTGAAGTGCTAACAAGGCCAGCTGTCCCCGATAATGTGAAACATTGGCATATTTTTGATGATGATGCAAAAGTATTGAGATTCTTACACTGTCAAGGTGAGTTTACTGGTTAGAATATTTATTGGGAACCAATGGTATGCATGAATGAAGGTAGAGAAACTTTGTTTGACAAGGATATTATACAATTGAAGACAAATACCATTCCTAAAGGTCTTGTTGCACTTGAATCCAATTTTAGCAATGTTGATTGTATCATAAATAGAAACTTGTTTGCTTCAAGGGATGTGGAAGAGCAAAACTTGGGAACCAAAGATAAACCAAGGAAGATCTGGTTGGGCAGCCATCTCAGCAAAGAAGAGAAACATAGTCCTATGCCCAACTTTTAAAGAAATATCAAGACTACCTTGCTTGGTCTTATTCAGAGCTGAAGGCATATAGAGAAGATTTATTTCAGCATGAGATTCCCCTTGAGGCCAAGACTAAGCCATTTAGACAAAAAAAAAGGCCCATTAATCCACTTCTATCCATGAAAATGCAAGAAAAGTTGAAGAAATTGAGAGATGGTGGCATCATTCAGCCTACTAGATACTCTTCTTGGGTTGCCAACCTTGTGCCAGTTAGGAAGAAGAATGGAGATATCAGACTTTGTGTGGATTTTAGGAATCTAAACAAAGCATCTATGAAGGAAAATTACCCCTTGCAAACATGGAGAATATGTTGTAAGCTTGTAACAGGTTCATAGATGCTTTCTACCTTGGATGGTTTCTCTGGATACAACCAAGTAGTTGTCAAAGAATCAGAAAGACTTAAGACAACCTTCACTACTCCTTGGGGGACTTATGTTTTTGTAAGGATGCCTTTTGGATTGATGAATGCTGGTGCTACTTTTCAAAGGGAAATGGATGTTGCCTTTGCTAGTTATATCAATGAATTCATAGTAGTTTACCAAGATGATGTGACTATTTTTTCAAGGCAGCGAGGAGACCATTTGCACCACCTAGAAAAGATGTTGATCAGATGTAGAGAGTATGGCATTTCACTTAATCCAAAGAAGTGTCATTTTGGCGTGCAAAAGGCCAAGCTATTGGGACATATTGTTTCTAAAGAAGGTGTTATGATAGACCCTAAGAGAGTGGAAGCAATCAACAAAGTGCCCATTCCAAGAACCAAGAAAGGTATTCAATATTTCTTTGGCCAAATCAATTTCATTAGAAGGTTTGTTTCTAATTTTACTGAGCTAACTCTTCCAATCACAAGCATGCTAAGAAAGGATCAAGTTATCAAGTGGGAAGAGGCTGCCATTCAAGCTTTTGAAGGAATAAAGGATGCACTCAAGCATGCACCTGTTTTGGCAGCTCCAAACTATAAGAGACCTTTCCAAATCTTCTCTTTTGCATCTGAATTTACTATTGCTTCAGTTTTGTTACAAAAGGATGAGAATGGAGCTGAGAGGCCTATTGCTTTCTTTAGCAAGGCTTTACAAGAAGCTGAGTTGAAGTATACAATCATGGAAAATCAGGCATTTGCATTGGTGAAGGCAACAAAGATTTTTAGGCCATACATTTTGAGTTCAAAGGTTGTTGCCTATGTTCCTCATACAATGGTCAAAGACATCTTATCTGACATGGAGATATCAAGCAAGAGATGTAGATGGGTGAACAAATTACAAGAATATGACATGTATATCCAAACAACAAAGCTAGTAAGAGGTTTGGGTCTTGCCAGGCTCATGGCTGAGAGTAATTTGCAAAATGTAGAAGTGAATCAGCTAGAGGAAGAAAGGGCAGATCTACTTGACAAATTGATGAATTCTGAATGGTACAAGGATGTGGTCTTCTACCTCAAGCACCTATGTTGTCCTAGTCACTTGAATAAAAATTAGAAAAGAGCCCTCAAGCTGGCTTCTCAAAAATATATCATAACAGACCTTGGGTTGGCTTGGAAGAACCCTGAAGGTGTCCTCTTGAAATGCATAACTGAAGATGAAGCTCCCAAGTTGATTTCTGATTTCCATGGGGGAGTTTGTGGAGGACATTTTTCTGGTAGAGTGACAACACATAAGATTTTAAGAGCTCGTTATTGGTGGCCTACTCTTTTTAAAGATGCAAACCAGCTAGTTAGAAGATGTGATAGTTGCCAATGCTTCTCAGGAAGATTGAAAGCTTCAGGCTCCCTTCCTTTGTAGCCTGTATCAATTGAAGCTCCTTTCAAACAATGGGGAATGGATTTCATTGGTGAGTTCTCAGATCCTTCTAGTGCTGGTCATAAATGGATCCTTGTAGCAACTGATTATTTTACAAAATGGGTTGAGGCAATTCCATCTAGAAAGGCAAAACACCAAGTGGTAATGGATTTCTTATTGAATCATATCATATGCAGATTTGGGGTTCCAGTTAAGATTGTATCTGATAATGCCATGTGTTTTAGAGCCAAGCCTTTGATGGCAATGTGCAATAAATATGGGATAAATCTGACTTATTCTTCAAACTACAATCCACAAGGTAATGGACAAGCTGAATCAAGTAACAAGAACTTGCTCAAGATCATTAGAAGGACTTTGGAAATCAACAAGAAGAAGTGGGAGAGAAATTGAAATTTACAGTATGGGCAGATAGAATCACTCCAAAAAGAGCAACTGGTAAAAGTCCATTTGAATTGGTGTATGGAACTCAAGCATTGCTGCCCTTACACCTTTCAATTATCCACTTTTTAGTTTGCCCAACAGTTGGAAGATCAAGAACATGGCCCATATGAATCAAGGATAAATCAGATCATTGAGTTGGATGAAGAAAGGAGAGCTTCTCACCAAAGGCATGTCAGATTTAGGGAGAAATTGAAGAAGTTGTTTGATAAGAAAGTCACCCCTGGAGCTTTTAATGTTGGAGATCTGGTTTTGTTGTGGGATAGTAGGCATGAAGACAAGCGAAAGCATGGAAAGTTTGATGCTCTATGGATGGGCCCTTATGCCATTGATATCAGGATTGGAGAAAATACATTTTTTCTCAAGGATTTGGATGGGGATTTGCTGGAGCTGCCTGTTAATGGCAGACATTTAAAACATTTCTTGGATTAAATCCCTGTGTGAGGTATGCACAAGTTGTACATTTTGTATAGCCCTTGTTTTTGTTTTGTCTTTTCCTTGTTCTTGATGTTGTTGGCTCATGGTTTTCCCTTTTGTCCTTGGCAACCATTTTTGGTCTAGTTTTCTCAGCCTGTTTTTGGTGAAAATTCTGGTTTTTTGGGCTGCAAAGTGTTTTTTACTCCTTGCCCAATGGATTTTTGGCACTTGGCCTACGTTTTGATCTTGTGTCACTCACAGGGAGTGCCCATCCCCAAGCAGGAGCCAATGTTGGTGCAATTTCTGGGTTTGCACCCTCTGATCTAATTTTCCATGTTCAATTTTTGCTCCAATTGTTTCATTTGCTCGAGTGGGTGATTTGCAACTCATTTTTTCAGTTGAATGCCTTTAGAGTGCCCTCATGTTGTTATTCTGCTCCATTTTGAAACAAAATCCAAGTGCCCCCCCCTCTATGCCCTAATTTTTTCTTCCCCACGGGTTGTGTCATTTTTTCTTTGTCAAAACATGCAAAAAACTCAAAGTTGATCGGTTCTGAGTAATTTGAGGTTAAAAATCCTGCTCCCCTGGTTGGAATTAATGTAAAATCATGCTTCACGTAATTCAAAACTGAGAAACCTATCCTTCTGTAAAAAAAAAAATTGATTTCACGGGCACCCCATGTGATTTTTACGTTTTTGACGGGTATACGGGTGTCACCCTGGCCGTCAAAATTATCATTATAACCTTTATGCTCACATGGTAGGCTCCTATTGGCCAGGGATGGTCGAAAAAATGTTATAACTTGTCATTTTTTGAAATTTTGGCAAAGGGAAAATTTTTGTACGCGGCCCCGCAGTTGCCTACAGTGATGCCTTACGTGGCATGATTTGATTGGTTTGATGGATCAGGCAGGTGGCGGGGGTCACTTAGGAAATTTTTCTTCCATTTTGGAAAATTTCTCAAAATCAAATTTTTTCTTGAAGGCCCATAGCGAATGGTATGATGACATGTGGCATAGGGAGGTCGACTGGAGAAGCGGGGATTTAGAAGAATTTGAAAGTTTTGGCTTCAAAATGCTAGAGGAAACATTTTGCCCGAAATCATGCGCCAAATAAGAAATGGACATGTATCCTAGAGGGTTGGCATGGAGAGGTGAATAGTTGGAATTTTTTTGAAGTTTTTTGGCTTCACAATGTCAAACAAAAATTTGACCATGGAGGCCCACATCGAATAAGAGAGTGACACATATTCAGAGGGATGAAATGGAGGGGTGGAGGTTTGGAGAATTTTGAATTTTTTTAACTTCAAAAGGTAAAAAGAAAATTTTGAGGTTGAAGTCCCGCCACTAATGAAAGGAGGACATGTGTCCCGGATTCGGTGGAGATGTGGAGCGTGCGAGAAAATGAAAAAATTTACAAAGTTTGGCAAAAAATCTCAAAACCAAATTTTTTTCCCTAGCTCCAAACGGGAAAGGTTGAAGGTGTCCCCTCGCATCCAATCAAGGGGTGACACGTGGCATATTTCAAAGGGGACAAGGGAGAGCTTAGGCTGGCAAAGGTCTTAGTGACTCATGGAGTTTTAAAGGTAAATTTGGAGGGTCGGTTCTGCACCCAATGGGAAATTGCCACGTGGCAGCGGGAGCAGTGGGTGGTCAGACCCAAGAAGGTTTTTGAGAAAAAATTTCTTTTCTCAAAAAGGGAGAAAAATTCATCATTTTGGCCCATGGTTTTCAGTAGGGCCCACAGGAGGACACGTGGCATGTCCAGGGGGCTCGCGGGGAAAATTTTCAAAATTTTCCCAAAGTTCAACAAAGGTTTCAAATGCAATTTTAGAGGCATAGCCCCAAGCCAATCATCTTGCGACATGTGTCCAGCCTTATTAGAGTTCAAAAAAGGTAATTTTGGCATATGCGTGTGGGATCCCATCGGACACGTGGAGGGCAGAGATTTAAAATTTATTTAATCGATGACAACTGTGCGTTTTGGTCTTTGGCCGCCATTGGAGCTCCAAAGAACTTGGAATTGTCATTTTTGCACAAAATCACATGAAATTTTATATGATTCTGCATCCCTTCAGCCTTCTGAATGCAATGGAATCATCCATTTGAGCTAATTTGGTGCCCTATGATATTTTTCGTGAAATATTTTTCTCAGCCCGTGTAAAACACGTGAAAGGTAAAAAATTAAAAGTTGCAGAGTTAAAAATGATGAGGGAAAAAGGTGGAAAATGATTGCAAATGCATGCTGGCATGGTGGAATGACAAAAACGTGACCCTGGGTGGATAAGGATCCAAGCTCATGCAATATTTTAAAATATTTGTGCATCTCTGGCATTTTGCGAGCTGTTTTACAGTTTTATTTCATTTTTCATCAAATGGATAGGGTTTTGTAACAAATTTGATCCCTTTGGCATATTCTTTTCTTGGGATGCAAGGATCCAAGCTGGCAGAGGGTATATGATGTAATTTGGAGGCATTTTGAGGTTCTATTGGGATTTTTGGAGAAAGAGAGAAGAATTTTCACAGGGAAAAACTGGAAGAAGTCCATTTCCTTTTGGAGAAACTACCTGAGAGCCATTTTTTATTCCTATTTGCATCAAATGTTCATCATGTTGAGTTGGTTTCAGCTATAAAGCCATCAAAAAGCTTTGAGATTGTCTAAATAACATTCCCTTACTGATATATTTGATCAAATTCTTGGATTAACTGGTTTTATCTCTTAGAAAAGCTTGCATACACTTGTATTTCAGTATGTTTTCAATTTGTGTTTCATGCTCATGTTGCAATCTTGTGTTTGAGATCTCTTTTGATCATACATGGTCTCATTTCTTGTAGAGGGTTTGAAGGCATCTACAATATTCCATTCAGAAGAGCATTCATTTGAGTGAAGATAAAAATTATTTAAATTCATCTTACCTTCCTTGTAAATGATGGTGTTTGTAAACCTTTGGGTGTACCTTAGGTCATGATATAACAAGGGTTTCTAAATGCTTCATTGATATTTTTTCTTCAATCCTTTGTGGCAGGTTATCAAATTTTGTATGGAATAGTGTAGATTTGGGCATCCATATGTGCACACATCTTGGTTGAAAAAGCACTTCAAATTCATTGAAACATCTATGTTGTTTAGGTGTTGTAATTCATTTGCAAAGTTTCCTAAAGAAGGTTATGAATTCTAACTACTCTTGTCCCAACATCTCTCATCATAATATCATTTTAAACTAACTCATCCTACCTACAATACCCCTGCATCTGCATTGTGTTTCCACAAAAGAATTCAATCCTTTCACTAAAATGCACAAAGTTGATCAATGGTTTTATCATGTCTTTAGCAGCTCTAGCTTTGTTTTGAAACATTTCCATCATTTAGTAGTGATAACTCCTTTGAGTTTGGATATGGATACTTGATCATGTTTTCACAAGGCCTCTTCTATGTTATATGCAAAACATAAGGATATCTCCATCTCCTTACCATATAAGGGCTGCAATATAGGTTCTCTTGTCTTGGTTGATAGGCACAACCTAAAATAGTGAGGGTTACATAAAAACCCTCTTGAAGGTGCTATCCACTCCCTCAATTCTTGAATGCAAACAAGTAGATAG
Organism: Taxus chinensis; assembly: GCA_019776745.2. Taxonomy (NCBI): domain Eukaryota; kingdom Viridiplantae; phylum Streptophyta; class Pinopsida; order Cupressales; family Taxaceae; genus Taxus; species Taxus chinensis. The sequence continues at coordinate 146,538,576 of CM034152.1, read as the reverse complement.
ATGTAATCCCCAGCTAAAATGACATACAAACCATCTATCTATCCTTGAGTGTCTTATGCAAGTTCTTGATGATGTTCAAGTTGTGAAGGAGATTAAATTTAGATACCAACATAGTCCACATATGTCTCATGAGATAAAGCCCTTCAGAATGGGGTTAGTAATCCCCCAATAAACTATTGGGCATGCTGACTTGGATGGATATATTAAGACAATTTAGACAATAGGCTCTTAAAATGTGTGTCATATTCTTAGACACTTTTTTATAATCCTTGATTTATATCCTTGAGTGTGTTGATGCTCCACTGCTCAAACTATGGGATGTTAAAATCAGCCAAAAACCTAGTGTAAAAAGCATTATAGTCTACCACATTCAAATGTGGTTCATACTTTCTATAGCAAGTATACGTACACCCTTGTAGCATAGTGTAAAATTGACTTTCCTTTCTATCTGAAGTTGTAATCCCCTTTGTGTGCCATAGTAATTCACACATACTTTGTTGCATCCTTTATTCCTCTATATTTTGGTAAATGGAGTGACATATCAAAGTAGACCTAAGGTGTTTTCTACGCTAGTTGCTGAGGTGGTGGTTGATGTGGTGGTGGTTGTTTTGGTGGTGGCCCTTTCCCACTAGATATAGATCCTAAATTTCCACCAATATTTCTTCCAGGTGGTTGCTGACCTAATCCTTCTAATCCTCCCACACCCCTACTATGGGCTACAATCTAGTTGATGAACTTCCTTATGTCCCAGATGTAGTACTGAACTAGACACCTATTGTTTGTGTAGTTACAGCTCCCACTGAAGTGATTCCAATGGTCTGCATGCCAATACTCTACCTTGTTGATGTGCCTAAAAAACAATCCTCCAAGCCTAGTTCCAAATAATGGAACATGTTGGTTTTCCATGGGTATATTCATAGCCTAATGTACTTCTTGATCAAACACAAAATGAGATCTACCTATATCTACTTGTGTACCTCTACTAGACTGCCTTTCATAAACTACCTCTTGATATGGAACACCTTGCACAAGGGCTAGGTAGTCAAGATGAGTTAGATGTGTGCCCACAGTTGTCAATATCTCCTCTGATGTGCTCACATCTAAATTCGATGGGGACTCTCTACTACGCTTGCCCAAATTTGGGAGGACCTGATGTTATTTCTCCTCATCTTCCAATAAAGCTTCAATGTTGTAATGTCCCTTTGCGCATGCTACATCCCTCTCTCGTGCTTCATTAAACTTGATTTGTCTTTCCTCTATGTACCTATCTTCTTCTTGGGCCGCCACCATACTTCTCCACACCTTCTCTTGCCCTTATGCATGGTGGGGGTTTAGCTAGCCATATATAATTTCTCCAAGTTCAGTTCTACCATTAAGATTTTGATAGCTAAAAAGATAACGCACAAATAAGATCCTATGGGTTCACACAAGAACCTAAATCCAAGTTCCTATAGGAAGCAATAACTAGTAATTACTTACTTCAATGTATAATTATGCAACACACCAGCCCACCAACAATCTACAAATCTATTCCACGCTTCATTTGCATCAAACAATGTCTGATAATCTTCTTGCATCCAAACCCTCAGCCTAGGACACAAAGCTTTGTTCGTAGCGACACTGCCAACCACTGATACAACTCTAATGGGCAAAAACTAAAGAACATCTCATATAACTCATGATAAAGGTTATCTTCTACCCACTTGTGCATGTTAAAGGAAGGTTCAGTGCTATACATTTGTGCAAAATTGTCATATCTATCTTCTACCCAACTTTCAATACTCTCCAGAGATAGTTGATATGACATCTGCAATCAACATCCTGGTAGCCGGGTTGAAAAGAGGTCCCGAAAATGGAACCAAAATATATTCTTATTCATTTACACACCAATGATATCCATGTTGGCCCTTCATTCAGCAATTCTGAATGCTCACCCGAAGTGAGCACAACTACCAAGTCCCTCCTTTGTTATGTCTATCAGAACGTTATCTTGCATAATCATATCAGTTAATTCATCAAGTTATCAATCAAATATTCAAAACTATTACATACACTCAGTTTGGAAACATATGTAATAGGAACATAACAGTTAAATAACAACTAAGATCAATTACATAAACACATCTTCATACTCAGTTACATCAATGATCATAAGCCAACCACAATTATCCATTAATCTTTAGAACCAACTACATAATGGGAAGGAGATTCATAAAATTCAATCCATGTGAACAGAGAGTCATGTGCGCAACCATATCAGAGAAACATAACACCAACAAATAATAATGATGATCGAATAACCAATCCTAATCCAAGTATTTATAGGGGTGGGGACTTTCCCTTCACTACCCATGCACTCTCCTATTAATAGGCATGCTCAAAAATATCCATGTGTACTTACATGCATGCTTTCCAAAACACTTGCTAATAATAGATTATATAAGAATATCCTACTTTAATCATATTAGTAGTTGAATCTATGCATGTGCTTTAATCCTTGATCTGCATGTGCTTTCTCCAAAAATAGCCATTACTTAACTTCCAAGTTAGCCTTCTTTAATCCCTTGCTTGATGAACACTCCAAGTCTATTTTTAGCCTATGCTTGAAATTTTGGTTGTCCTTGTATTTTTCCCTGTGCATGTGGATTCTCACATGCCATCCTAACCTCTATCTGTGTGTGTACTTCTTCACGCTATCAAAACTCCTATGTGCACTCATTCTAATACATCTTTCCAAATATCCTACATGCACTAATTTTCGTGCATAACCCTTTATCCCTCTTTGTATTTAGTAATTTTTAGCAACCAACACTCAAGTTTATGAAACATTTACAATCAAGGAACCTCTTTACTCATCTATTCTCACAACTGTAACAAGGCATTCTTTATCTAACTACCAAATAGGACTTGCCATATGCATTATATTCGTATTCAAGGAGATTATTTACTCTTACTTAACTGAATAAGATTTAAACATGTAAAAAATTATACATGCAATGACTATTCTCTCTATCCAAACAAGAAATTAAAATTACCATATACATTCCAAGCAATCATAGTCTTATCTAACATTCCATAGTTTCATGTAGCAAGCTTCGTGCTTAGAAAACATTGATCATTGGTTCATTCTTTTATCTTATTACCTGCAAGGATTCTGATCACCATCTTCCACACAAATAAAGTAAGTAGCTTCAAGTTCTCAATACTAAGATATGATCAAGGCAGTATTATGCTACAAAATAGGGCTTCTATATATAATATATTGTTTCCTTACAAAAATTCATGTCTTCTTCTTCCCCTCTGATTCTTTTCCTCAAGGAATCTCTCTCTCTCTCTTCCTCTCTTTCCCTCTAGGGGATTAACTACTCAATTCATTTGAAATCCATTCCTTCAAATGTAACTTCTTGTTGTTCCATAATTGACTTTTGATGAGTCACACTTGACTCTTCATATGCCTCTCCACATTATTGGAAGTTTTACATTATTTTAACATTTTAATGACTCTTACACTGCCTAGAACCTATTACCATGTGAATAGACTCCACACACAACCACTTAGACTCTTTGAAATCCCATATGACCCTTTTACATACTCTTAAGATTTGAATTACATTTAGGAGGGAAAACAAGAATTTTAATTTCCAAGCAACTTTTCCATCTAGACCTCCCTCTTAGGAACTCAACATATTCCCACACACTCATTACAACCATGATAAGTGAAGTATTAATAAATTTTATGCTCTTCCCATGATGCTTTTGCATCATATTTTTTTGTAATTGGATATAAGTTAGGTATTTCCTCAATGCTTTTACTATGTATGGGTTCTCAATATAATGATCACTAGCTTGGTTGCATCTACCATAATTGTCTTATATTTATTTTATCATATTGTCACCATCTTATCTTACAACTTGATGTTGTATATGGAATTTTGTTTTACAACGAAATATTTGAACAATTAGCTATGGCCATTTTTTATCACACGAACTTATGGCACAACAATATGGCAATAATTGCAAGGCCTTGTACTACTTAAATAAGGTCTCTTATGTAGTACTCGTAGTAGTCAAACAATGTTGTTTTAAAAAATTGTAAACATTTTCTTTGGGAAAAAATTTGACATAAATTTGTGTAGGAATATTCATATAGTTTATTATCACTATGTTTATATAATATCAACCACTCTCTCTTGAAATTTACTAGAACATTGATGGAGTGGTTGGAATTTATTAATAATTTGAAGATGATACTTACAATTTTGGCATAAACAATTATTAAACTTTCCATTAAACTATAATAGAGAAGTGAATTTAATGTCAAGTGAGTATTTTCTTTGTTAACGAGTCCAAGACAAAGGTGATCATATAATTAGAAATTTGGGTTTCAAAGTTTGGTTAAAGGATAACATTTTCTATTGTTAGTTTCGAAAAATGTCATCTCGAAAAAATGACAACTTGATAAAAATGGTATACATTTGAACACCATGTTATGTCAATGATATTAAAACAAAGTGTTGCTTGTATTTTACAATGCCAAATTTCTTAAAATGTACGTATTTTTTTGTAAGCATTTGATTTGTTTTGATAAACGACTTAATTCATGTCATTCAATTAGTATATCTCATTTCTTTATAATATTTTGAATTATTTGGAATGTATTTTAAATCCGTCCATTTATATTGAAACATTTTTTAGATTATTATTATTATTATTATTTTCAGCAATTATTGAAAGCATTTCATAGAAAATAACAAATTTTGTGGTATTCAGAAGTGTAATTATTTTCGATTGTGTTAAAAGATCCTAACATATGAATAAGGGTTTGCAAAGATTTTAAGATGGGTTCATTTTGAGCTTGTGTGCACGTTTTGAAAGATATATGTACAAATATTAGTGAATTTCTTTAGTATGCATACATATGTATTGGAAAATTGATTATTTTACTTTCTAAAGAAGTTCTAAAACCCAATGAAGGGATTCTAATTAGTCAAAATGAGTTCATTTTGGGTTCTTCTACTTTAAGAACTTCAACTACTAATGATGGTTCTTTGCAAATATATGTGCACTTTCGAAAAAAGAATTGTAAAAAACAACCGTAAAGTCCTATTGTATGCAAAAACAATCATTTGGAATGTGATTATTTTACAATTTTTTAAGTGCCATCTTAAGCCAAATAAGGGCTTTCACTTATAAGCTTAAGTTTTTAAGATATATTTTTATTTTTGGAATGAGTTTTGTAGAAATAATTGGAGAATCCTCCTATGGGTGTAAGAAAATCATATGAATATATTACAAATAAATGAAATTTGTTGAGAGCCGAGAAAGAGATTTCAACCATAGAAGGATTCTTTTAATATTTTGGGTAGTTATAAGCAAGATGTAGGGTAGCATATTCCTCTTCTACACAAAAATTGATATCTAGAAATGTGATTATATTTGTAAGTTGTTAAATAGGTCCTTAACCAAATAAGGGAGTTGAATTACTTGAGATGAACTATTTTTAACATTTGGGGAATTTTTTAGAAATAATTTTGTAGGAAAAATAGATGTCACAAATAAGTTGCAATGGTTATATGGGAATGTAATTATTGTTAGGATTATGTGTGAAGATATAATTAACAAATTATAGATACACAAAATAAAAGCCCGAAGATTATAGGTTATGATGATCAGTTAATTATATATTGATTTAACTTACTATAGATAGCAGATTAAATAATATGAGATGAAAGAAAATAACGGTAAAGAAAAAAGAGACAAAGAACACCAAATTTAAGTGGGGAAACCCGAAGGAAAAAATCCATTGAATAAAGCACTATCTATATTAAAAATTTCACATATCTTTAACCCATCACTTCCAATTCATCCTTGGTCTTACAGAGATAATTGTAGACAATCTCTTTGTAAATATATAGTTCGCCTATACAAAATAGCTTGAGCATATATTCTGATCAGTCAATCTAATATCAGTCCCAATCCCGTTAGGTATCATCCTATATATAGTGAATGGTCATATTGTTTCACTCTTTTCAAAGCTATGAAGACCGAATAAGTTTATTAAATAAACTTTTTAATAAGAGGTCGTAAGTAGTGGTCTATCAATTGATATCCCACTTGACATTATCAACCCCAACACCCCCCTTAATGTTAAGTGGGGAAACAAAACACTAGTCATGCCAAATTTACTTTTTTTAACAAAAGGATTTACATATCCACAAATCAACTACAGTGATTCAAGCTAACATGCAGACAAGGAAAATTAAACAGATCTTCCCATACAAAGATAGACAAGGGAAATCATGCAGATCTTCCCATATAAAAATTCTTATACAAGTGCTTTATATATGGAGACTTATATCAAATTATAGATCCTTTTATAAACCAAGGCATACCTATAACTAGTGCTTCCTTGGGATTTACAAATAAACTCACATATTGTGACTGTTTACTTATTTTAAAATGGAGTAAGTATTGGAAGTTTACAACAAACTACCTTATACATTTTCTCATGAGACTTACAGTTCCCATATAATTTTACAACCATGTGTAACCAATCCCTAAAGGATCACCTTGTTACATACAAATCGGGTAGTCATGATCCACTCTTAAAATATGACTCAGGTCTTTTATAATAAGTCGTTAAGAGGTGGAATTTTCATGCACACTCCCCCTCATTGACAATTCTAATAGGCCCAACAAGGCACAAAACTTGTAGTAGTTCCCATCATACAATGGCTTGGTGAAGATAATTGCCACATAATCTCTAATGTTGAACCGGATTCTTTATCAAGCATAATCTGGCCTTCACATAGAAGAGAGCAACTAACAACCACATAAATTCTTTGTTGTTTCAAGTGATGGCACCTACATGAACACATGAACATAAATCCAGCCATATATTCAACGCAAAATCAGTATGGTTAGAGTCATGATAGACATCATAATAATCATAACAACTAACATAACAATATGCTTAACAACTGACCAAGTTACATTACAAATATGTTGAAAATTTTCAACATATTATACTACTAAAATATTTATTAGATGCAATCAGTATTGGATCTCTCTAATACAAACACAAAGGTGTCCCCAAGAGTCATTTGATATGCATATAATAATAATTTAGTAATCACATAAAATAAACATGTGTATATTATTCTAAGCCTTTATACAAAGATAAGACATGATAGATACCTAATCTGACCAGATAATCAAATCATATAAGAATGATTACAGAAAAAATGACCATGTAAGCAACATTTAAGCTTAGACATGTCATAAATGATCATATTTTCATGCCAAAAAATAGTCAAAACATTGTCTTAACTTCTCTTGATTCTAAGAATTATATTATTGTTACTACTAATAGATAATTAAAATATAAGACATGAATGTTTTGACATAAACCAAGCTCATGAAAGAAACTGTCAAGCTTCTAGGGGCTTGCTTAAGACCATACAAAGATTTTTATTCCATACAGGAATCCTAGATAGATTCAAAGATTGAAAGATCTCCCCCTCAATTTATATATCCATTATATCAGAAGGAAACTAAACAAATTTACAGAACATGCACATATTATTTGTAACCTCTTGGTACAAATTTCATGATGACATTAACTTCTATTATTACTCTGTGATAATCTTTTCTTGCTTTGTGACAAAAAACTTGTTCATGATTAAACATAGTTCATAATTACTTGATCACTCTTTATGGGGGTTCATGATGTCTAATTACTATCATGTAATTGAAAAAATTCATCATGAATCAATATAACTTACATGTCTAAGATAAGGACTTCTGGTCTAATATATTACTCTCTTGAAAACTCATATCAAGAAGGCTTCTAAACATCATAATATTTTTTTTGATGAATGGCCTTAGACTTCACATTGAACTGATAACCAGATATCACAAAACTCCTAAGCTCAGACCTTTCAAACTTTAGATGAATAATAATGCCCCTTTTTTACAGAGTAGACACTAATATTTTAAGTCAAAGCTAAATAATATTCCTAGGAGAGGAAGAAAAGAAAGATTCAGACACAAAGCCATCAAAAAATATACAAGTCATTTTTCTGAATGCCAAAAGCAATGAAATTACTGAATTTTTCTTTAACATACCATTTATCATGCAGAAAAACAACTTTACAATTTTCTTTAGTTAGCTGAGACCAAGACAAAATATTTTTTTTTAGTTGAGGAACATACAAGACATTTCTAATTAGCCCATTTGCCAATTTAAAATTTCCACAAGCTTTAGATCTAATGATGGAGTTACCTCCTAGATACATGTTTTCTTCACATTTGAAAACATCTAAAAGAATTATAGAAATACAAGTCATCTATCTAGAGGCACCACTATCTTGGATCCATTCATTGTCATTAGAAGCTGAGAGACCTATATATAAGGTAGTAGATTTCTCAACAATATTTGCATGATTTTTCTTATGATTTGGCTTATTTTTTCTAGTTTTATTAACATGTTTGACAATTTTTACTCTATAATCAGACTCTTTAGGACAAAATTTGCCACACTTGCTACAAGTTCCATTGAATTTGACTTTAAAGTTTTCATTATTTCTAGCAGGCTTAGACTTAGGATTGGATTTGAATCTAGATACGATATTAGAATTCTGATTAGGATTACTGTTAATCATATCTTGAGAAGACTTATGATTTTGAGTGAACAAGGCTTGAGAAGTAGTCTCTTGTGAATAAAAATTATGCATTCCTCATTCTACTTGAATTAACAGTAAAGACAAAGTATTTAAGTCAAGTAGATCATTCTCATTCTAATACTTAGAGTTAATAATAGAGATAAAATTTCTTATTTTTTCATGTATATTGATCAGTATAATGAAATACAAAAGCTTATCTTGAAATAGTTCATATTTACAGTCACCCAATTGAGTTTCAATATTCTTAATTTTAGCTAGGTAATTGACTATTTTCTCACCCCCTTTCATGGGAGTTGTGAATAGTTCTAGATTTAGTTTAGTTATCTTTGAAAAATGGTTGCATTCATGTATAGTTTCTAATTGTTTCCATGCAGCAACATGAGAGTCTAAATGACCTATATACATTAAAAATTCATCTTTTATGCTTTGTAAAATTATATAAAGGGATTCTTGAGATTTCCAAGAAAAGGAGCTAATATTTTCAAGGGTAGTTTGTCTACCAGTAGGTCATTTTTCCACACCAGTCACAAGATCCCATAGCTTCTTGGCCATAAAACACACCTTCAATCAAACTCTCCAAATGTTATAATTTGACCCATTCAATAACTGAGATTTATTCAACGAAAAACTAGTAGAACTAGCCATTTTTAATGCTAAGACAAAAATGGAGACAAATATAGCTAAAAATAAAAAACTAGGGGAACCAAATAGAGAAAAAAACAAGCTACGGATCTTCTAATTATTTATGTGAATGCAAAAAACTCGAAATTTATCAAAAAATAACTTGCTTTGATCAAGTTTAGATTGAGTTAACAGAGCTTTGGACGGAAACGAGATACATACAATTTAATTAGCTAATTAATTAATTAATTAAGAGCTTAAAAAATCTTTAAAAATGAAGAATCCTTTGATGGAATCGAAGTATTTAAAAATTAAAATCAATGACTTTTTGGGTTTGGAACAAAGTCTAAAAAATGTAATAAAAGAACAATGAAACATGTGGTTATAGATACTATGAAAAGTTAAACACATGTTGTTTTTCTATTAGCTCGCACTTCGTAGTATAGCTAATAAGTTATAAGACAATTAATAGAAAAATAGATAGCAAAGCCATATACGCGTGTCTTTAATTAATTAGTTAACCTTTTCACACTTTGCAGATAACAAACAATATGCGAAAGTAAAGTCTTAGTCAAAACCAAGCCACTTGTCGAAAATCTAATGACAAAAGACAAGACACTTGACAGATTTTTTTCCAAACTTTAAAATAGATAGCCTTAGGCAAACTTAAAGTCCCTAGAATAAGCCAAAATTTAAAATAAAGTTTGGGTTTGAAATAAAATGACAGATGTCACAATCTTAGTGGCTAAGATAAAGCAAAGATTGACTCTCTGAAAGACAGATTCTGACACTTGCAAAGATTAACACAACAGAAAATTAAAATACATGTCAAAATTCAATTGGTTCACACTTTGTAGTTCTATCAAAAATACTAAGGCAAAACTTGGACATATGTGGAGCCTTCTTAATGGCTCACTTTTCACAAAACTGACAAAGAATGACAAATGCAAAAAGGTGGCTAATTCTTAATGGATAATTACTACCACAAATTAAAAATACTGACAAATGAAAAATGCAAAGATACTTGGAGCAAATATATTGGCTCAAACTTCACATATGTCAAAAATAAGCTATCAAAAGACCAATACTACGAAATACAGAGCTACTTGGATAAATCCTATTAGCTCAGATTTCCCAGAGACAAAAAGAAATAACAAAGGACTGACAATATGAAATATGGAGCAATTCTATTGGCTCAAATTTTGCAAAGACAAAAATAGCTAACAAAGGACTAACAATACAAAATATGGAGTAATTCTCTTGGTCCATATTTCACAAAGATAGAAACAGGCTAATAAAATTTTGATAGTGAAAAATATTAAGAAACTTGGGATTTCTTATAAGATCAGATTCACAAATGATAGAGAAAACTTAACCAAAGTCTGACAATGCGAAGAAATGTATAAAGCCCTTATTGGCTCGTATTTCATGACTGACAATTAGATAAAAAATAAAATGGACAATGCAAAGCAAGGTGGACCCTTCTAATTGGCTTGGGCTTTAAAAAAATGAAAAGATCTATTAAAAATACTAAAAGTGCAAATTCAGATGGCACAAAATGATTGGATTGAGCTTTGCAATAGCAAAACTTCATAGAAAATGAAAAGATCATACTAAAAAAATGACACAATGAAGCCACTTGGCAATAAATGATTAAATCAAGATTCACAAAACATATATCTAGAAAAAAATAAAGATTTATAAATTCGAGGAAGATTTAAATGCTCCAAACTAACTAGATCTAAAGAGATCTTTCAGATCCATAGTCAAAAACATCCCTAACAACTATAAACGACGTGAAAACTTAAAACAAGATCGCAGACAATGGAGTTAAACTGAAAATGACTATAACTAGATCCAGAAATATAGATCTAAGAATATACATGCTCAAACATGATATAAACATCCATTTAGATAATATTTTTAAAAAATATTTGGTCGAGAATCAGAGTTCAGGGATAATTTAGTGGTGAATATTCGTAATATGGTGAAAATTTCATTTTAGGAAAATTTGAAAAGGTGATTTTTTTGGAGCGGGTCAATGTCCTGTTCGCCTAAAATATACACTATATTTTTTGGGGGGGTTGGCTTTGCCTTCATTTGAAAACATCTCCTATAAAAACCTAGGTGATTCGTTGGGTAGTATACCTCAAGTAGCTTACCAAATTACCAATACTGTGAAGTTTGAACTCGCATACTCTTAAGCACCAGAGATTATTGTTAGCCTGTTAGGGTTAGTTATTAACACACAACAGGGATATAGTTGACGCGCGACAAAGAGTTATTGTAAATGCGTGAAAAAGGAATAGTTTTGACGCGTAATAGGGCATAGACAGTTGACGCGCGATAAGGGCAGAGTTGACGCGCGACAGTAACCTCAGACAGTGGACGCGCAACAAGTCATAGGTAGTTGATGTGCGATAAGGGCAGAGTTGACACCTGACAAAGACCTCAGACAGTGGACAGAGTCGCTACTTGGTTCTTTTGCTGACGCAGGACTCTCTTCAGAATAATGGAAGGTGCTAGTTCTAAGAATGCGAAGACCCTAAAAGTAACTAAGAAATCTCATAAATGCTCTTCAAGTATTTTGGAAACTCTGCAGATACAGATATTGAAAATACCAACCAAATAGATGCCACCACAAAGAATCATAATACTGACTGTGTGGAAGGTATTATTGAGGTGGACATGCATTCTGCACAGTATCAAAGTCAAACAAATGACACCTACGATAATATGCCAGATCTTGAAGATATTGTTCCTGTTGGGGTGCAACCAGAAGTGCATCAAGATATCACACATACAAATACTCAGTAAAATGGAACACAGAAATCAAATTCAAATTCTGGTTCACAAAAGAGGAAACCAGGTGATTGTGATATTGCTCAAAATTCTACTCAAAAAAGTAAAACATTGAAAATGAACAAGAATATATGGACCATTGGCAAGACATACATGTTTGATTGGGCTGCCAAATTTCCATTTATCGAATCTGTATAATCATCTAATTCTAAAGAGATCCCATCTGAATGTACATGTACAATATGTACGTGGAAATTGGGAAAGCAACAAAAAATGCAAATGAAGTTGGACACTATAGAAAAACATTGTGGAAAACAATATTTGACTGTAACGGGGGCGGATGGCCAGAAAATCAAAACACACAGGTGGAAAACTGAAAAAGAATGCATGCATGTTAGATACGTAGTGGAATATGAGGCAGAGAAGAAAAAACACATACATCTCTTGGAAAAGGGAGGAACGATCACATCGCATGTTGGTAAGATGAAACAAACAAATCTACATGCAAAATTCATACAATTCTCTACTTTATTTCACATATTAAAAAAAGGAAGACTGATTTTAGATTTCCTTGATTTCAAAGTTTTGTATCAATTTAATGGAATGCTGAATGTACCTCAGTCTCATTGGTCTGAAAGTAGTGGATGGGAAATGGAAAAATGCCTTTCAATGATAGAGAAGGAATATTTGAAAGAGAATGTAAAAAAAACAAAGTTTATCTCTCTTTCAATTGATGAAGTGACAGAAGTCGACAACATTGCATGGGTATGTATCCACGTCTATACTTTAGAAAATCATATAAGGACACCTCATCTGTTGGGTGTTATGAAAATGGTTGAAAACTACAATGTTAAAAACCTACATAAAATAATTGTTTCTCATTTGAAAGATATTGCTAAAATGACTTATTATGAAATTGCTACGAAGTTGGTATGTGTTGGAGCAGATGGTGCATCTGTCATGCAGGGTCACCGAACAGGGCTATGTGTTAGATTACAAACAACAGTGGCCCCTTATATGCTACTAATTCACTGTATGGCTCACAGAATGAATTTGGCGTATAAAATGGTAAGAAACCACGAAAATGTTACTAAATTAGAAGACCTTATAAGAGAACTTCATGCCTATATGTCAAGCAGCCCAAAGTGATTTCTTGAGTTCCAGAAATTTGCAATTGGAATTACAGATGGCAAAAAACTTCTGAAGGATGTTGAGACTAGATGGATCTCTTTGTATGAACCTACATGCAGAGTTCGTGAGGAGTATCCTTTGTTGGTTGGTTTCATGCACAAATATCATCATGAAGTTGATAGGGTGAGGGACTTGTTGTTCCGTTTAACTGATTTGGAGACATTGCTTACATTGGTTGGTATTCTTCCAATGTTAAAGGAGATCAATACACTGATGAAGCATGCACAGGACAGATTAATCTATATTGTGGATTTTATATAGATGAGAAAAATGGTATGTCAAAGTCTTGATATATTGTATTGTTCCCAAGATAGTTTTGATGCACCTGTTTTTGAGAATTGGAAAGCTTTATTAGATCTTAAAAATCCCAGCACCTTTTTGAGATTTAATATCCACAATCACCTCTGCATCACTGTTAATGGGAGGGAAATACCACTGCACATTTTGTAAAAACGTCAAGATATTACAGGATCGGAACGAGAAGATGTTCCCGTGACACGTAATCTCTTTGAGTCTGTTATAGTTGAAACAAGAATAAAGCTTAAAAAAAATTTAGAATCCTTGTCATCAGAAATTAGGGAACATTTCTACAAAGATAAAATTCTGGAAGCCATGGGTGTGATGAATCCTAATTTTTGGAATAATGAAGGTGGCCGTGTAGACTTTGTCAGAAAGCATTTCCAAAAATCCATGGGTACAATAATGGAACAATTAATAAAGACTTCAGAGCTCAAGGGTATGGATATAAAAGGTATACTGAATGCTGATTTATTAAAGTTTCAATCAACAAATTTTGCAACAACAATGAGGAACAAATATAAAATTTTAGACGAACCTTCTGAAAGTGGTGCTATTACAAGGCTATGGCGAGGAATCTATCAAAGTTCTATCTTACAAGAAGATATCAGTGAATATTTCAGATTATATGAGTTATGCCAAACAATGATTTTGGGGTCTGTGGAAGATGAAAGGGTTTTCAGTGCATTATCATTTATAAAATCAAAACTGAGAAACAGGTTGGATAAAAATCTGGAAAGTTGCATGAGGTGTTATGTTTCTCGATACTCCATCGAAACCTTTCCATTTGACAGAGCAATTGTGCATTGGAATTCCCTTTGCGAAAGAAGAGGTGTGAATAATACAACTACAGGTACCATTGTTCCCAACGTTGAGAGTGTAATTGGCGCATCGTCACATTCTACAGAAGACAACATCGAGTTTGAAGAAGCTATTGATAATGGATTGTTTCAACTTTAAATAGGTATCTTCTTCACCTTAATCTTATTGTTTGTCACTTTACATTTTTTTTAGCTCTTGTTATCATTAAAGATGTTACAGGTTGACATCCATCCGAGGAAGCTAGTACTTCTCGGGACTGACAATGTCAGGAACTCACCCATCTATGTTGAATTTTCTACTAATCCTTCTTCATTTTTGTTACTCATTTTTTTCAGTCTTGTTGTCATTAAAGATGTTATAGATATATTTAAATTTATTTAAATATAATCTTTTTATTCTTTTTGAAAACGTTTTGACTCCATCTGAGGAAGCTGGTACTTCTCGAGATCAATGTCAGCTCACCCATCTATCCTAAACCATTTCTCGTGTTGAGCTTAAAACACAGATCTAGACATTATGTGATGATTTCAACTTTAAATAGGTATCTTCTTCACCTTAATCTTATTGTTTGTGACTTTACATTTTTTCTGCTCTTGTTATCATTAAAGATGTTACAGGTCTATATATTTACATTTATTTAAATACAATCTTTTTATTTTTTTGAAAACGTGGGTTGACATCCATCCGAGGAAGCTGTTACTTCTCGGGACTGACAATGTCAGGCAACTCACCCATCTATCTACTAATCCATTTCTCATGTTGAGTTTTTTAAAACAAAGATCTAGCACATTACCAATGATGATTTCAACTTTAAATAGGTATCTTCATCACCTTAATCTTATTGTTTGTTACTTTACATTTTTTCAGCTCTTGACACTTGTTATCATTAAAGATGTTACAGGTCTATATATTTACATTTATTTAAATACAATCTTTTTATTTTTTTGAAAACATGGGTTGACATCCATCCGAGGAAGCTGGAACTTCTCAGGACTGACAATGTCAGGCAACTCACCCATCTATCTCCTAATCCATTTCTCGTGTTGATTTTTCTTAAAACAAAGATCTAGCACATTACCATTGATGATTTCACAGCAATCTAATACACTAGAGGTAAGTTAAACCCTATCATATCATCTTTCTTGATTTCTTACAATTATGTTTAATTTATTTTTTATATTTGCAAAATGCTTTGATATATTTTTTTAACTGTGGGATAAAATGACACAATTGAATTTTACAGAGGAAGATATTTCTATACTATACAATTCATAATCCACGATACATTATACAATTTATAATATACATCCACATAAAATTCATAATCATCCATATATATCATATCATCACCATATCATTATCATAATCCTGAGTCCTGACACTACAATTATTATTAAAACAATTATTTATCTAATTTAAATTAATTAAAACAATTCCATTTTTTTAAAACAATTCATAATCATATCATTACAAGTATATCCGTTCTAATTTCATCTATATCCATTTTAACACATTCCATTTATTTATCATCTATATCCATTCTAATGTCTAGAGAAGAAGAATTATCATGCTTGAAGCTAAATCTACATCCACATTAGATTGATCATCCATATATATCATATCATCATCATCTATCATCATTCCATGTTTCTAAAACAATTATCCATTATCATCATTCATCATCTACGTCCACATACAATTCATGATAATCCAAGTAAACAAGAAACATATGTCATCATGATTCATCCCTATCTAATGCAATCACCATTAAGAGTAAACCAAAAAGCATAAACTCCATATACAATCTAAAAATTCTATCAAATCCATATGCAATCAAAATTAAAGATTATATAGTATTTCAAATTTTAAAAGGCTATCATATCCATATAATTAAATTCAAGTACCATGACCACAACATTCAATGTTACAAATTTTCAAATATAGACTCAATATTTAAAGTTTCCACAATAATAAAAGTTTCAACCCTCTTTTTCTGTATCCATTTCAACTCCTGTGCTCCTTTCCCCAATGGTTTCTTCCCTGTGGCTGTACCCCTTTCCCCAACAGCAGAAATAACCCCAGAACTTATAAGATCTTCCGTAGCACTGTCCAGATTTTTTAAAATTCTTTCTTCTTGATTTGTCACATCTCCATGCGACAACAAATTTGGATCAACTGCTGCCTTAGCTTTGAATAATATTTCAGGGTCGAAGTCGTGCTCTTTAATTATCCACTTTAGTGTATTGTTTTGTTTGTTAACCAAAACAATATTTTCCTTCAAATTCTTAGTTGCGGATAAACTGTTCTTCGTTGTTTCCAAGTGAACTTGGAATACCTTTGCTTGAATCTTCAAATTTTCATATTTCAACTGCACAAAAAGAGTAATGTCAATTCAACATATTACTAAAAAATGAAAATTTCAAATTAACAAGAATGATTGTTTGAAAGTGATAGTACTTACAACCGCTCTATCTCTCTCAACATTTGCAATTGCTACCAGATCCTTGTCCTTAGACCATTTGTTAAAATATGTCTGGGCCTCAGCACTAATATTTTCCAATTTGTTTAATGTCTTATCCAAAATGTCATCTTTATAGTTGTTGTTATACGTGATAGTCCCACTTCTTACTTGGGTAAGTAAGGAATCCATCTTCGCAGGTTGATTCTAGACTGCAGCGTATAAACTATCTCTTTGCCAATAATTTTCAAAATGACTAATAATCTCATTAATAAGAACTTTAGCCCTTCTCTCCCATTCTATGAGCTGATTGATATGAGGTAGAATAAACTCACTGACATGGGATTGACAATCATAACCAATTAAGTTCTCCAAAGGAAAAGGTACCAACTTTTCATTATGTGTATCTGATGAAGATGATCTTGCTGGAGAAGTATAGGGGCTTTCAGCTAGATCAACTGCTACTTGTTTCTGCCTTTGGGTGACCTGATCTTGTTTGTGATAAAATTAATCAAGATTCAGATAAATAAATTTAAATTTAAATGTAATTAAATATTGTAAAGCATGTTGAAATTGAAGTATACCTGCTGGCCTTGAATCATCTCACGGGTATTGAAAAAACCAGTTGGGTCATTGCTATCAATGCCCAAATAATCTTCATCTAAATTTATATTGTTCAAAATTGATATGCCCGTTGCACTGGGCAAGCCACCAAGTGAGAACATTGGAATTTGAAAGGAGGAGGCAATGTTTAGTGTCCCGCTAGGGGCCGGAGCAATTGGCATGCGTTTACCAATGTTCTTTTTCACTGTTCCTCTGGTTGGAATTTTAAAAATTATTGGTTGAGGGGGGGTCGGTGCCGCTGTTTGAACAGAAGGACTGCAATGTGCTGAAAAGTTCAAGAAAAAACATGAAAAACTAGAAAACAATCCAAAAAGGCAAAAACTACGAAATTAAACGTAGTATTGAAAAGTTGTACCTTGTTGTCGAGGGGTAGTTTTTTGCGGTGCTAAGGGTGGCCGTGTAGGAGTAGTATTTGGTGGTTGTTCAGAAGATACGAATGCATGCGACTGTATGGAGTGAGTTGGGGAAGAAGGTTGAGTTTCCGAAACATGAGTATAGTCCAAAGTCCCTGTAATGTCATCAACATTAAATGTTATGTCAATTCAATTGGTTAAAATTTAAATTGGAAAATAAAAATACAAATTTGGAATTTGTAAATAATATATGAGAAGGTATTACTTCTCTAGCGTTTAACGAGTTCAAACTATTGAGGGTTCAGAGAGGAGTGAGCTTCCATTTTCAGATTGGGAGTCTCTCAAAGCCTCAGTGTGTTGTTGGCCTCTTCCTCTTGATAACGCCTTTTTTAGGGAAGGGCTTCAATAAATCTTCTCTGCAAACCGTAAATTGTTAATAACTGTGCAGTGTAATGTCGAAAATTGAAATACAAACTAAATAGTTTATACCTGTTGTTCTTCAAATGGAATTGACAACTTCATCAACTCCTCATCAGTGCAAGTAGGAATTTGTTTGTCTTTTAAATTTAAAAGTTCCTTGTAATAAAGGCCGAGGAGATAGTTTGTGGAATAAATGACAGGTTTTTCTAAAAGCTTTGAATTTGTTATGTCAGTTCTTATTTTTTTGATAGATAGGTGCACCAATCAAATTTTTGTTTTGAGATAGTGGCAACTATGTATGCAATGGCCCAGTTTGGTATATCTATTTGGTGACCCTGCAAAACTATTCTGGATTGAAAAAATGAAATCACTGCAGCAAGAAAGTGGTGTGCAATTGATTGCTTATCCACACCACGCTTGGATTTATTGACATGAGCTGCAAATGCCAAATAGTGGGAATTAATATAAATTTATAACACCAAATTGTATCAAAATAAAAAATAGAATAAAAATGATGAATGAAAACGAATTATACTTACAATCAACATGGAAACCAAACTTTGATTCGAGATATTTCTTGTCTTCTTCCAGGAGTGTTTCCTTCATTGTAACAGTTGGTAAATTTCTGAATGGAAGGCCCGTAAACCGATGGATGTCATTTGCTTTGATACTGAATTGAAACATTCGGTTGTCATTCAGAGTCACATAAAAAAGGTCGTCCTCTGTATTGTAGGATGAGAGAAGGTAATTCAAAATATCCAGATCAGTTTCAAAATGGGGCATGTCAACGAGCCCAGTAAACTCACACGCATCCATCAAATCTTTATATTCGGAAGACATCTTTAAAACAATATGGATGTGGGGGCACAAGGGATTCCTATAGATGATCTTTCACGTGGATTGGACTAGATTCTCTTCTTGATTTTTGTCATGAGCTTGTGGTTGGGAAGCATTTGAAGTCGCCATTGTAGTTGTGCTTGCGTCTTTGACAATGAGGGATTCCTGCAAAAAAAAATTGAGAGCCAGAAAGTGTAAACGAGAAAATGATCGGCATGAGGGTATTTATAGGCCAAATAAAACATCAATGGGCTCTGTTGACAATCATCAATGGGCTTTGTTGACGCGCGTCAATGGCCTCTGTTGATGCACGTCAACAGATTCTATTGATGTGCATCAACAGAGGCCATTGACGCACGTTAACAAAGCCCATTGACGCACATCAATAGAGCCCATTGATGTGCGTCAACAGAGGCCATTGATGTGCGTCAACAGAGGCCATTGATGCGCGTCACTTACCCTTGTTGATGCAAAACGTCAAAGGGCTCTTTTGACGTTGTGTTGACGCGCGTCAAGGATGGTTATTGATGTCGTATTGTCGCGCGTCAAAGGTGCATCGATGTCTGGAACTCTGATTTCTACGGCTCGAAAAACCTGGTGAAAATTCGGTTTTGGAATACTGTCAAATTCACCTTTCACTGAAAGTGGTTCTGAGGATATTTGCCAGGTATTTTCCACCTACAATTTTATAGAGGTGTCTTAAAATGAACCCTGTCAGAGTTTTAAACCTAATTAGCTCGAAGATGATTGTGGAGCAACTAGGGCTTTGCAGATCCGTAAATAGCCTTCAAGATTATTTTCTCTAGCTAATTAAAAGCTTCCAAATCGATCCTGCACACGCATAATCACCATATCTAATACCATGTTAGGATTATGTGGGAAGATATAATTAAAAATTTATAGATACACAAAATAAAAGCCCGAAGATTATAGATTATGATGTGAAATTAATTATACATCGATTTATCTTATTATAGATAGAAGATTACATAGATTAGATAATATGAGATGAAAGAAAACAAAATTAAAGAAATAAAATACAGAGAACACCAAATTTAACTGGGGAAACCTGAAGGAAAAAGCCCCACTAAATAAAGCATTGTTTATATTAAGAATTTCATAGATCTTTAACCCAACACTTCCACTTCGCTCCTCGGTCTTACAGAGATAATTGCAAACAAGCTCTTCATAATTATATTATTCACATATAAAAAATAGCTTGAGCATATATTCTAATCATTCAGTCTAAAATCAGTCCCAATCCCGTGAGGGGTCATCCTTTATATATAATATGGGTGCATGGTCATACCGTTTCACTCTTTTCAATGTTATGAAGACCGACTAAGTTTATTAAATAAATTTTTCAATAAGGGGTCATAAGTAGTGGTCTATCAAATTATATCGCACTTGACATTATTAACCCAAACAATTTTTTTAATAAGCATTTATATATCTTGAAAATATATAAGGGATTGGTTGTGTATAAGATGTCTTGTTTTCTATTCTTGAGAATGAAGGCTCTAAACATTAGGCATGGAGCTTATCCCTTTATGACGGTCAAGGGTTTAGGTTTAAGGAGTTTAGAGCTGTAAGGTTTTATATGTTTGAGGTTTTGGTTTATGGTTTATATGAAAAATGGGTTTTTTTGAGTTCAAACTTTTGGGGTTTTAGGTTTTAAGGTTTGGGTTTTTATTTTTTGGGTGTGGGGTTTAGGTTCAAAGATTTTGAGTCAATATTAACAGTTCAAAGGGTCATAATGACAATTTGTAAAACATTGATACATTTAATAGTTCAACATGCTAATTAGTAAATAATGAAGGCTTGGCCAAGGGTTTACAAAAATTGCAATTCTGTCAACCAAGTGTGCACAACAAAACATTGGAAGCTTAAATTATAAACACAAAAAATGGAAACAATGACATTCTTAATTAATGATATACTTACTCAATTTCTTATAAGATACCCTTATCTATCTACAATAGTGTGTCCCAAGAAACTAAATTTGAGAGTTTAAACTCTTAGAGATGTTAAAATCCCATATGTATTTTCTCAGAGGGAATTTGTATCTTTAATATGGTTCTTATATATTATTAAAAAATCTTGGGTATTGAACTGAATCTTAAGGTACACAATTGTAGGTGGATGATTTTAGCTACATGTCAAGTTCAACATCTTGAACTTGACATACATGTTAATATAAGTTAACAATTAACATGACTCATGATATGCCTTAACAATTATAAGTTAACGTGTAAATCCGTGCATAAGAGAAATGATGTGAAGATTTGCTAGCATGGAATACATGTTAATAACACCATGACACATATGAATCCTTTCATACTTGAACCTTCAGCATGGTATTTTTGTTGCAATACTACTTAGAGCCACATTAGACACTAATATCTCAAATACTTAAGCCAATGTGAATTCACATTAATGATGATGTCCAAATGAATATCTAACCCTTATTTATATCTCAATTAGTTTGACACAACACCATGTTCCCTAATGAGATTGATTATTAGAATTTAGAAAATTTATTTGATTACAAAAAATGGTTGTGCATCCACTACACCTAATCCTCCATAACCAATCCATGCATGTGACATATATACAAGAAGGATAATAATATGGAGTTGTTGGAGTTGAAGTTAAAGAGAAAAATATCGGGTCGATTCATTTTTTCTCAGGCCTTTAGGAACTTATTCTCGAGGACATGGGGGTTTTCCATATATAGTCGACACTCCCTCGAACACTATCATTTATGTACTCGACTAATTATAGAGTAATCAATTTTATGGCTATCTATCACTAGGGAGAGTAATTGACCTCATATCGATAGGGTATGAGGAATTGTGTCTTAATGGTTATTTTACACAACTGATTTTTCTATCAATTATTATAGTCCCAATATGATTTGATTTTCATCACCCAACTTTGAGAACTTTGTCGGTACATGTGTTTTGTAACCAGTTACATTATTCAAGTAAGAAACATGAAAAACTCAATGGACCTTCGACGATGATGGCTTCTCCAAATCATGGCCAAAGCTTCCTTCCCTAGAAATTACATTGTAGGGACTATAAAACTTAGGAACATATTTATTTCTACAAAGACATGTTTGTATTCTTGCAGATGGAACAAAACCTAATCAATTTACTTGAAATGACACACTTTTTTTTCATATGCTTCTTGTTTCATTTTAATTTTTCCATGGCTAAGTTATCCTTGAGAGTATGTAGCATTGCTTTCTCATCTTTAATGTTCTCTTTTACCACCTAAATTCTTAAGCACTTATACCAACATGATGTTGGGGAAAATGGAGGATAATCATACATTGCTTCAAAAAGTGTTATTTTCATTATACAAAAATAATTATCCTACTTCCATTTAACAAGATGTAACCAACATTATAAAATGTAACTTTATATTTAACATCAAAATTTTCTGATTATGAGAATTTTTGATATTTAAAAAAATTGTCTCTTCCTATTCATGTCATGCGTACAATCTACCATTAACATTTTGGGTACTATCCCAATGTACTACCCACCTTTTGTATTCTAGAGTGTATATCATTAAATTCCAACCTTCTCTCAAGCTATACGTATTTCTCTATTTGGGAGTCCTTGTATGATTGTGATACCTTGCTATTTTCCATATGATAATACTTATAAATTTGGTATAATTAGTTCATAATTAAGATGAAAATGATGTCGAAAATATATTTTCATTTTTTACTTATTTTTTAAAAGCCAACTCAAAATTTACCTAAAATAAAACCAAAATTATGCTAATTTGAGATAAATAGTGTCAAAAGATTTGCAGTCTCGTAGCCTACCTCAAAATATATTGTAATTGCACAAGCCTCCTTACTTCTCTTGAAGACTTTGACTTCCTCAACATCGGTGTGTCTCACGATACACACACATATTTGTGGTGTCTCAAAACACATTCATAGTTCCTTGTAGTTATCTCACAATTCTATAAAATTCAACAACTTACCCAATACTATGTGCTAACGTAATAAAGTCTCATAGAGCCTTGTTGGCATTGTTACTCATAGCCTCACACATGACCAAGAAACATTTCATAATTCTTACAGCTTATGTAGTCTCACATTATTATATCGTAGTATATCGCAATGTGCTAAAGACTAAATCTAAGGTATTTGTCACTTTAAATCATATATCTCAGTTTGAAAATCCTTACTAGATCTTCTAATTTTGGAAAGAGAACAAACATCATCTGTTACATGATCCACCTTCATTCTTTGAGATAGGAGCCAATTCAATGTGTGTTGATTATTTTTTGGGTCCTTCACTTTCAAATTTTCCTTCAAAATTCCATAGTCAAAACACCCATTTTATTACATGATGGTATCTCCAAATCATGGCAAAATCTTCCTACCCTAGAAATTACATTGTAGGGACCATAAAACTTAGGAACATGTTTATTTATACAAAGACATGTTTGTATGCTTGCAAATGGAACAAAACTTAATTACTTTACTTGAAATGACACACTTTTTTTCATATGCTTCTTGTTTCATTTTAATTTTTCCATGGCTAAGTTATCCTTGAGAGTATGTAGCATTGCTTGCTCATCTTGAATGTTCTCTTTTACCACCTAGATTCTTGAGTACTTATACCAACATGATGTTGGGGAAAATGGAGGATAATCATACATTGCTTCAAAAGGCATCATTTTGGTTGTATGAAAAGAATTATCCTACTTCCATTTAACGAGATGTAACCAACATGATAAAACATACCTTTATGTTTAACATCAAAAGTTTCTGATTATGAGAATGTTTGATATTTAAAAAAAATATATGTCTCTTCCTATTTATGTCATGCTTACAATCTACCATTAACATTTTGGGTACTATCCCAATGTACTACCCACCTTTTGTATTCTAGAGTGTATATCATTAAATTCCAACCTTCTCTCAAGCTATACGTATTTCTCTATTTGGGAGTCCTTGTATGATTGTGATACCTTGTTATTTTCCATATGATAATACTTATAAATTTGGTATAATTAGTTCATAATTAAGATGAAAATGATGTCAAAAATATATTTCATTTTTTACTTATTTTTTAAAAGCCGACTCAAAATTTACCTAAAAGAAAACCCAAATTATGCTAATTTGAGATAAATAGTGTCGAAAGATTTGTAATCTCGTAACCTACCTCAAAATATATTGTAATTTCACAAGCCTCCTTACTTCTCTTGAAGACTTTGAGTTTCTCAACATCGGTGTGTCTCACGATACATACACATATTTGTGGTGTCTCACAACACATTCATAGTTCCTTGTAGTTATCACACAATTCTATAAAATTCAACAACTTACCCAATACTATGTGCTAATAATAAAGTCTCGTAGAGCCTTGTTGCATTGTTACTCATATTCTCACACATGACCAAGAAACATTTCACAATTCTTGCAGCTTATGTAGTCTCACATTAGTATATTGTAGTATATCGCAATATACTAGAGACTACATATATGGTATCCATCACTCCAAATCATATATCTCACTTTTAAAATCCTTATTCACCATATCTTATAA
Source organism: Taxus chinensis (assembly GCA_019776745.2). Taxonomy (NCBI): domain Eukaryota; kingdom Viridiplantae; phylum Streptophyta; class Pinopsida; order Cupressales; family Taxaceae; genus Taxus; species Taxus chinensis. Next base: position 146,513,888 of record CM034152.1, on the reverse strand, counting down.
TTTGGAAAGAGAAAAAACATAATTTGTTACATGATCCACCTTCATTCTTTGAGATAGGAGCCAATTCAATGTGTGTTGATTATTTTTTGGGTCCTTCGCTTTCAAAATTTTCTTCAACATTCCATAGTCAAAACACCCATTTTATTATCCTCATTTGTCCATAGTGACATTTCACTTCCATATCCTTCCCACAAGTATATTATGTAGCCATCATCCTAGCTCCAATTTGTCACTTTTGTACTTATTATACATAGATTATATTTCACATCTTATATATAATAAATATTTTTAATAAAGGAAAAACACCCTAACTTTTCCTCATTATGTGTATAATTATTATGTACTAAAGGCATCACAAAAGATTTAGGACAAGCTAGCATAATTTAAGGTGTAGACCATATATGAAGACCCTTAGAATATGATGTATTGTCATCACTTGTGAACTAATAAGTATACACACATGAGTGGGTGTAATTTTTTTCATTATTAGGTAAAAAAGAGAGTTTTAAAATAGTTCCCTCCCTCGTACAAAGACACGGGAGATAGAAATATTCAATAAGGCTTACAAGATACATGAAACAAAAATATAAGGGAAGGAAAACCATTAACCAACCCTTAACCAATTTTCAACAAGAAGTTAGCCTGCCAAAAAAAATTCCACGATTTAAACTCACACCCGCATAGATCAACCTACTAAATCCACATATCTACATAAAAATCTAGAAGACCCAAATTCCTTCATCTTAGCAATTGGTTTGATCCTTGTGTTTGGTTTAGTAATGTTCTTCGACCTATTATTGCTGGAAGGAACAACATTCCATCCTTATCCTCTCTCAATCTCCATATCTTCTATTCCTTACCACATTCAACCTAGTAATATTGTTGCCTCTTCCTCTTATATTCTTTAAACATTGAGCCTTCTTAGAAGGCTAACACTTTTAATTTCCTTCCACTTTTATTAAAAGGTCGTTTTTGGCATTCTACCTGGTTGATCAATTGGTTCTCTTTTTTAGCTCTTTTTTCCCCCCATTTTGATTTTTACCTTTTGGTTCTTCCATCCCTTTTTCCTATCCATTTTTATCTTGTTGGATGTATTTTATTTCTTCCATCTTCTTGTTAATATACATTTCCCTTTCTTTATCGTGTTCTTCTAGTTCCCTTTTCAATTACCTTTGGGTAGGAGGAAACGAGCACAAAACAAATTCCATCGATCCACAATAATATTTAATCAATCCTTCTTATTTGTATGAATCTTCATCTTTATATTTGTACCACACAAATATTTTTATCCTTTGGGAAAATTTACCTATATATCTTGGATGTTTTTTCATCCCCTTCTTCTCTCCCTTTAATCTTATCTATTTCTTCTCTTTTAATTTTTAGCTTAGCCCCTTTTCCTATCCCACATTCTACTTGTTGATTCTTTTCCTCTTCCTTACTTATTTTATCATATGGGATAGGTTCTTGTTTCTTATTCTAATTATTTTTTCCACAAATGGATTTCCCACACTCCTTATAATGAAGACCAACCTTTATGTATGATTTACAAAGCAGAGGAGTAACATCATATAAAATATCTCGAACCCATTCCCCTAATTTTGATTTGAGCCTATAGAAGCTAGAAGGGTGGTACACCTAGCTACAGAAACAAAATTTTTGGAAAAAACCATGTTTCTTGCTTTAATATTTGAATCAAAGACTAAAATTTACCCCATAAATTTTGTAATCCTAACAAAAACAACCTCCTCGCAAAATTAAAAAGGGGGTTGAAGGAATCGTATCTAAATAAAAATGTCATTGATATCTTCTTCCATCAAATTGACCCTAGGATTTAATTTAGAGAGGGAGAAGTTCCTCCTACCCATGAATCAAATACCCCCTAATAGAGTGTTTAAGCAATCTTCATTATTCAAAAAATAAAAAATAAAGAAACCATTTGACTTAGCTATCATTTATAACTAGAAATTAGGTATCCATTTCCTATTGGTCCATTCCTTGATAACATATACATTTGGGTGAGAACCAAATAATTTACCCATCAAATTATTGTCCAGTTGATTCTAAGATTGATCCACCAATTTTTCTGGGATTGTCATAGAAGGGCCATCATCGTCTAATATAAAGGTTAAATAAATTACATCTATTATTTTCTCCACATATATGAATCAAATACTTTATCTGCCATCATTGTAGAAATTCCCCTTAAACAAAGAGGAAAAAAATAATTCCAATAGGATTACCTTACGAGGCACTTATCATCTTCAATATATCACGATCTTTCAAGCTCTAGTTAGGCGTCGTAGATCCAGATAAAAAATCCCTTCTTCTTTTTTCATTATGTCAATCTATTATCAATTATTCACCCATTAAAAAAAATTATCTTGCCCAAATGTCAGATGGTAAAAACTCTTATTATACCATAACTATGAGTCAAAGTGGATGAATGGAGGAACACCTACTGAAAGTGGGACATGGGAGTGGGATTGGGTATATAATTTCCTAGGCGTGTTCTACTTAGTACACAAGAATAAATACAACTCTTGCCTCAAGTTTTTCACATGACCACTTAATGAAAATGTCAAATGGGCTTAATAAGAATGAAACCTGGGTTGGTGACTACAAACTAATTTTAACTCACCAATAGGCCAAGCCCTTGAGCCTATGAGTGGTTGCAATATAACTATAAATTATTATACTTAATATAGGATGGGATCCTCCATAAGGTAGACTAATATCATTTGAAATTTCATTATTTTCTTGCTTAGATGTGATTTCCTTAGCTATCCTTTCTTTTTCTTACCAAGCAAAATGTAATACTACATAACAAATACTAAGAATATAACTTAAGATATTTTGTAACTTCATATGTAATTTTTTTTTAATTTTTTAAACACTTTTGACCAGAGCTTTGAATCGGAGGGTTAAGGGGCCCCACCCAAATAAACAGATACAAAAGAGATGGGAAACATAGAAAGAGAAGAGAAATATGGAGACCAAAGGTCCTTCGATGAATAAATGAACCAAGAGAGAGGCCGACACAGAACGGAACAAGAACTATGCAGGTGAGAGGAAGCTCAAAAAATAAAAGAAGAACCAAAGAAAACCACAGGAAAACAACAATCCAAAAGAGGAAGAAACACCAACGAACTCCAGACTCAAGCTCTATCACGAGCACTGCCACTAATGCTACCACCAGCGCGAGTAGTAGCCTCACAAAGAAAGAAACGAAAATCAGCCCCTGCACGATCGTGAAGTTCATTTAGATTGTCGATTGTAGAATGAATGGGGAAAAGGGTTGCATCTATATCAATGGGTGGGAGAATTCTAGGATCAAGGAAACTGTATATGAAAATAGAGTCCACATTCTCGACATAATAAAGTAAGTCCCTGTATTGCCCATTGAGCCACTAAATCCCACGGCCAGAACCAAATTCTAATTCGTCAACTTCCTCAATCCACAGAACGGGATCAGGTAAATGAAATTCCACGAATTCATCATGAAGGCCACCAAAGTGAACCAGATAAATGAGATCAACTTCCATAAACTCAACATAAGAAAGAACGAGATGAATAAGAAGTCAAAAATAGATGAAGTCCACCACAATATTAGAATTCTCCCAGACTCTACGTGAATTAAACATATAAGATTCACCCAAAATATTTTCTATGGATTATGCTTCCCTTGTAGATGAGTACCTAAAAACCTTTGAAAGGAAATATCGATCTATAACAGTAGTGAGATCTAACTCCATTTGTTCACCATGGAGAGAAAGAAATGAGAAGCCTAAAAAATCCATGAGAAAATGGACTAGGAAACCCAAGAAGGAAAGTGGAGGAGAGAAGGCCGATGGCATAATAAAAATCCGAGATGCATGGATTACCATCAAGTTAGTTGATGTAGGCATGCCTTTCCTTCATGTGAGATGATCTCATAAAATCCAATCCAATCTTTCGAATTGCTTGATGTTTTGAAAGCGTCAGGGAAATCTATTGCACGGTTTGCAAGAAAATTGATGGCACTATTGGCCTTGTGATACGTGTGATTAATGCTCCACTTTTTGAGTTTTCCAAGCCAAAATAGGATGTTAGAGATATAAAAATTTAAGCGCCAAGAAAGGGCCGACCCCTTAACTATAGCTTGGAAAATGATTTGTAAGTCCCCTTCAACCTGAAGAGATTCACACCCAAGGAGAACCGCAAGCTTGAATTCTTCAAGAAGGGCTTGATCTTCAGCTAAGTTGGAGGTGCCCTCTTTAAGATGGAAGGATCCATCTATGAGGAGATTGCCATTCTCATTTATCACTAGATAACCAGCCCTAGATTTACCCAGATTGCCTCTAGAGGCCCCATCAAAATTAAGTTTGCAAAATCTCAGAGGAGGAGGCTTCCATCTCAAGTTTTTTCTTCTAAGAATTTTTTCAATCTATGATAAACCATGTCAAACTATCGAGCCAAGATTAGGAATGATGAGAGGCCATGCTTTCTTGATTTCAGCATCATGAGAAGTGAATTTTGGATTGTTAAGACTATGCATGCTGACATTTTCCGAAATTGTAATTTCCAACTTATTTGAGAAGATAGGAAATCTCGAGACTTTCTCTCTTAAAATGCGGAGATTATGCTCCCACTAGATGTGCCAAATCAAAAGGAAGGGCGCAATGTACCAAATAGAACTAAGAGAGCTCTTACTTCCCAGCTTCAGCCAAGATTTAAGATTTGCCACAATGTTGCTACATGGATCCCAAGCTAAGCTCAACTTACCTAATAACCAATTCCACCCTTGAACAACAAAAGTGCAGAAGAGATGAAGATGCTCAATATCTTCTTCAGCATTATCACAAAGGACACATTTAGATGGGCTGAAATAGCCCCACGATCTTCTACGGAGTTACGTCATGATTTTTCTTTTAACAAGCCAACCAAAAACAACCACTTTCGGAAGGAGCATGGAATTCTAGCAACCAGTCCAACTGGGAACCCCTTTACCAGACATAGTGATGAGATTTGAATAACCAGCTTTAACTATGTAATAACCTGAGGGAGATCCTAACTATGGAATATGGTCCTTTTGAGTCTTAAAATTGACTTTTCTAGAAGAAAGGGCCTTTGTGTTAAAAGAAACATCTTGCTCTGTCACACCTAAAGTAGAGATATCCTTTCATAATAGAGAAGGAGATCCATCTGAGTTTGGAGTCTCATAGTCAGCCACCTTTCTACCCTAGACCACCTTGGAGATATTTGTGACATGAATAATATTAGGATTTAAAATAAGAGGCTCAAGCCCTCCCCAATTATCCTACCAGAAATCAGCTCTTAGGCCATTGTTGATTTCCCAAGAAATTTGGTCTGTGATGAGATGCATGCATTTACACAGAAAGTTCTAAATGTGTGAACCTTTGGGAAGATCTTCACTAGAGAGTAGAAGTTCAGGAAAACCTACTTCAAGATATTTATGTGAGAGAACTTGGAATACCAACGTATGGGGATCGGAGATAAAATTTCAAACTAATTTAGTACTAAGAGAAATATTTTATAGAGCCAAATTTGTGAAACCCAATCCACCCAAATATTTGGGGAGCTTGATATCATCCCACTTTACCAAGTGAAATTTCCTCTCTTCGTTATTACCTTGCGAAAGGAAGGATCTTAAAAATTTCTCAAACTTGCTAAGGACGAACTTGGGAAAGTGAAACACTAAGAACATGTAAATGGGGAGGGCACAAAGGACTAATCTGATGAGAAGAACTTGGCTAGCTACATAAGGCCATTTTCCTTTCCACAATTGCAATCTCCGGGAGAGAGAATGAAGTAAATTGTCCCAAAGAGAGACTCTGTTAGCCCTGGAGAATAAGAGCATACCAAAATACTTGTGTGGAAGAGAGCCTAACTCAAAACCCAAAATCATCGTAATTCTTTGTTGCATGCGAAGAGAAATGTTAAAGAAGAAAATGACTTATTTTTGAAAGTTAATTACCTAACCTATAGCTTTGGAGTAGGAATCGAGGATGTTATCAATAGTATAAGCCTCTGAGATAGAAGTGGTACCAAAAAGAAAGGTGTCGTCTTCAAACTACTGATGGGAAAGGAGGGAAGATTCGTAGTCAAAATAATACCAAATAAGGATCCTTGCACAATACTAGATTTGATGGCTCTTCTCAAAGCCTCGGTGACCAGGATGAAGAGGAAGGGGGACGAAGGGTCACTTTGCCTTAGACCCTAGTTGCTGAAGAAAAAGCCTTCTACCTAACCATTAACTAAGATGAAGAAATGAGAGGAGGAAACACAATTGAAAATCCAATTACAAAATTGATCGCTGAAGCCCATTTTCTGAAGAGATTTGAGAAGGAATCTCCAATTGATATGATTGTAGGATTTTTTTTAATCTAGTTCTATCATCATTCATGGTCTAGAGGATGAGTTCATAGAATGGATAATCTCATGAGAAATGATGATACCATCAGAGATAGACCTACCTAGGATGAAGCCGCTTTGTTCTTAAGTGATCAACCTATCCAAAAGAGGACTAGGTATAGAATCTATAGCTTTTGAAATAATTTTATAAGAAGTGTTAGAGATAGAAATCAGATGATATTTATCAATCTTTTTGGTAGGATTATTTTTAGGGAACATACAGATGAAGGTATGATTCATTTCCCCTAAAATCTTCCCCGATCTTCTGGATTATTATACTGCAAGCCATGCATCATCACCAATTACATTCCAGAAATCTTGAAAGAAGGCTATAGGGAAGCCATCAAGACTAGGGGATTTTTCTCTTTCCATGGAAAAAATAATAGATCAAATTTCCTCTTTAGAGAAAGGGGAAAGTAAAAGGAATAATAACCAGATCATACCAAGCCAAGAACTCAGATGTTAATCAAACACCACGATCAATAAGATGAAAGCAATTCACCAAAATAACTTTACATAAACCTTTGCAAAAAAATGAGAAACAATATCATATATTATTATGGAACTCAATGAAATACAATGAGAATGTGCCTTGCTTATATAGGCAAGGAATAACAATATAACAACTAGTCAAGGTCGTAGATCAAGCCATAAATCAAGGAAATAACTAGTCATCAAAGAACTAGTCAAGACCATAGATTTAGGAGAGAAATATGTTAGGAATTAGTATTTACATTGTGGTAAATAATTGTATGGTTAGTTAGTTTTATATATATTGTTATAAAAAATATATAACAATATATATTCGGGTGTGTTGTAGTTTCCTATTTTATAGGAAGTCAGTTTTTCTATTGTATGGCTATTTAATAGCCATTGTAATTCTGGGATGAATATAGAGAAGTAATTATATTATTCCTGTGTTTGGCTCTAATAATACCTATCATTGGTATCAGAGCAGGATGAGAGGTTCCTATGAGGATTTTTGTATGTAGAGAGTAAAGGAGTTTGAGGAGTTGCAAACCAGACACTAGAGCATTAACATTTGAATATGCGTATTAGATCAGGGGCATTCCAATGAGAGTCATCAGGAATTTGTTTTCTATGTATTCTTTATATACATTATAGAATAGTGAAGTTTTACAACTTATGTCTGTGTGTATATCTCTATCACCATTATTTTCTATAGTCTTGTGTGCTGCATTCTTTGCAGGAGACATTATGTTTATAGCTCAGCCCAAACTCTCCAACAAGATCCTAGCAAGATCTTTCTACTCTACTCGGCCCTTGCATTGCCTGTGACAATAGTCTGCACCAGATCACCTTTAAAATCTGATTAGATTTCTTTCCTTCGGTGGCAGAAAATATTATAGCATATAAGCTATTAGGCGTGTGATTCAACAGATCGGGGTATGATCTCAAATTCACCAATTTTCAATAGCTCATTCTCCTACGTCCATGCAATTGTTCCTATCTTCTATAGTTTGATGAGATCCTTAAATGTGATTCATTATTGCTGACGATTATCTCAGTCCATTGTTATTTGATGTAAATATACAACTCTTGTTCACCTTAGCCCCATGTAAATATTGGCATTGAAACCCATATATCTTTCTCCACGTGTCTTCTTTGACACCGTCCTCAACCCATAGCTTCGAGTCTTCAAACGGAAAAGGCCCCAGAAGTGAGAGAGTGAAAAGACTCATGTAGTTCTATTTGTATCAGTCACTTGATTCTATTCAACATTTGAGTTGTTTTTTTAATTTTAAAATAGTATATGTCAAAATTTTAATCAATAGCTTTTAGCTATATTAAAATTTTAATTGTTTGTAAAAAGGTGCAATATCAGTAGAAACCGACGTCTTGTCATTTGAGTCAAAATTGTAAAATGAGCTTCATTAACAAATCCACTAAGTAAGTAGCATCTCGATGGAGGAAGGAGGTCGAACAACGACCTCTCGTCAGTCACCAACAACGGGGCCGCACAGAAGATGTGGTGGCATATGTATGGTGTGAGTATATGATTTTCAGTGTGGTTTCCATTTTATTAGTGTGCTTCAGTTGCAGTGTTCCTATTGCTTTGAGTGGAGTGATTTATTGTTAATACTAGAAAAGAATTATATAAGAAAGTAGAAAACTACAGAGATCCTCTGACTATCATACTTCGTTGGAAGATGGTCGGCTGGTGAATATGTTCACCTACAATGGTGACCATGTGTAGCAAGATCAAGGAGATGGACTTGGTTTGCAATCACCCATATCAAAGTGTTGAAGAAGATCATGGGTGTACTTTTTCTGAATCAAATGAATCCCTGAATTTGTCTGAGAAATCTGTAAACCAAGGAAATAATACAATAACCCAAGATCTGTCATGTCAAACTTTGTAGAAAGAATCCTCTGAATAGCCTAAATCTGGGAATAAGAGTTGTCAGTAAGTAAAAATTCATCAACATACAACACAAGTATCACAATATCCTCAACAACATGCTAGATATACACTATATGATTGGAGTGGCAATGAAAAAAACCAATAGACAGAAGAAAAAAATCCATCTTCTCATACCAATCCTGAGGGCTTGTTTGAGACCGTAAAGAGACCTCTAGAGCCTACACAAGATAAGAATCTTGAACAAATCCAGCAAGTTGCTCCATGTATATTTCCTCTTGTAAATCTCCATGTAAGAAGACACTCTTCAAGTTCATCTAGTATACGGGCCACACTTGTGATGTAATAATAGCAAGTACAAGGCGTACAAAATCCATCTTGGTAACGGGTGAAAAAGTCTCAAAGTAATCAATACCTTCAAATTTTGAAAAACCCTTTGCAACAAGACGAGCCTTATTCTTGTCAATGGACCCATCAGCTGTGTATTTGCTCCAGTATACCTACTTACATCTAGCCATCTTTCTTCCTTTAGGAAGAGATACCAAATCCCAAGTATGATTCTTCATCAAAGAAGAATACTCAGCTGTCATCACATCATCCCACTCCTGTATCCCATGATCCTTTCAAAAAGACTGTGGATCCTCATAAATTACCTAACACAAAATTCCAGAACCTGTAGAATGTGTGTGATGATGCCTAGTGGGTGGAAGATCATGTATGAAAGGTGTTGCCTCATAAACTATAGTTTGGGCCCACTTAGGCATAGTGACAACATCAGTGGGAATAGGATCGTCAATGGCATTTATAACCTCCTCATAAACCTTCTCAAAGAAAGGATCCTCAAGATGATCTGAAGAAGAAGGATGCATGGAAGAAGATGAAGAATCATGAGGAGTGAATCACTCATCAAAATGAACATGTGTTCAAAAAACAAAATCATGAGTATTAGAATCTAGAAGTCGATAAACTCTCATGTCCTCACAATACCCTACAAAGATCAAGGGTTTTTTCTTCTTATCCAAAGCTTTCCTTTTCTTCTTTGGCACAAAGGCCCAAGCATGGCTCCAAAAGACTCAAAAAAATGAGACATCTGGCTTAGTTTTGGACCAAGATTTCTCTGGATTTAAATGCTCAAGTGCTCTGTGTGGTGTGCGATTTTGAATGTAGTTAGCACAATTAATTACTTTTTCCCAGTAGATGGGAGGAAAATCTCTAGAATGCATCATACAGTTAGCCATTTCCTTTAAAGTTCTATTCTTTCGTTCTACTAAGCCATTTTCTTGTGAGTATGAGGAATAGAATGTTGGTGAATAATGCCTTGAGTTGCCAAAAAATCAGAAAACTCATTGTTGAAGTACTCCCCCCATTATTAATGTGAAGGTTCTTTATGCAACTAGAAGATTGTTTCTCGACCAAAGCCTTGAATACTTTGAAGTGTGAAAAAACATCACTTTTGTACTTGAGAAAATAAACCCAAGTACACCTCGAGAAATTATCAATAAAGGTAAGTGCATACTTAGCTCCATTGAAAGAGGGGTGTTTCGTACAGAATGTTTCAATTCCTAGAATAGAGTTGCTTCTATCCTTTCATTCTCTTGAGAAACAGATAAGGGTTAGGGCTAGGAGGAATACCTGTTGAATGTTGGGAGGGTGCGCGCGTACCGTAGAAAGAGATCAGATCGATTGCGAAGAACTCCTTTTTGTCTGGGAAGGACTACCTATAAATAAAAATGCGAGACCACCAAATTATAGTTAGACAATAAATGAGGGAACTGCCTTGGGCCCAGGAAATATTAAACTTCCTTTCGAAGGTGGTCAATTCCCCTTTTAATACGAATTAACACGAATTCTAACAAAGAATTTATTGCAAAATTACAATTTAATTACCTCGTTAACAAGTAATAGAGGAAAGGTTGGTTTTTGTTTGAGTCACAGTGACCGATGCCGGTCACTGTACAACTGATACCGGTTTCTAATAACTGATATCGGTAGGGGCAGTGATTTAGGGACTTTTAATGAAGATTGGCTATAGGGTGGCTATGGTGTTCATCAGGCTGGTAAATGATTAGGGATAGGCAATGGGGTAATGGAGAAGACTCAGAGAGTATGGGGGCTGTTCTTGGGGCAATGTAAGGGTAGAGAAATGACAATTATATGTAGGGTGTTTCCGGGTAGTAGATCTAGGAGTAGACTTATAATTACTGTGATCCAGAAGTTCAAGAAATGTTATTTAAAAATGTACAAGACACTACTTACTAGTTCCTGATGAAGATACAGGTCCAAGGACTGTGATGACAAAGGCAGGGCTCAGGTGGGATGATCTGACAATCAAAGATGAGCTATCCTCTCTCCCAATGCTTGGATGAGTATCGTTGTGCTCTAGTTACTCAGTTGCAGTCTTGGGCTCGATGTCCTTCTCTGCAAACTTTTCTCTTTTCTTCACTTGTCTCTGCTCTGTCAAGTGAATTTTTAGATCTTTCCAATGAATTCTAGATCCCTTGTTTTTGGTTAGGGGAGGCCATTTACAGGGAACCGATGGCGGTTATATAACTGACGGCGGTCAAGTAGGAACCGATGTCGGTTAAGTCAAAGTGGGCTATTTTTAGTAAAATAGCCAACTTTCCCTCATTTTCTCCCGAGAGATTAGTTGTGGGCTTGGTCAAGTCATTATTAGGTTGGTTTTGGTGCGGGTGAGGGGTAATTAGTCATGGGTGTGGATGTAGACCAAGTTATAGGTCTTAATTAGGTTAGTTTAGGGTTAGGGCTAGGTCATGATGAGGTGGTGAAATGAGGTGGCAGGTTTGGAGATGTGGATTTATTAATTATAAGGTAATTAATAAATAATTGTGTAAGGTTTAGGTGGTGAAGTTAGGTTGCGAAATGAGATGCGGGGCACAGGGTGTCGTAAGACACAAATTTGGTGTCTACAAGGGGGTAGAAAAAACCATCAAGTCACTATGCACAAGCTCAAGTGGTGAAGAAACTCTCTTGAAAAAATTATTAGGAAATGGATCTTGGTTTTTTTTCCCTAATGCACAGCCAGAGAAAACTCCCTTAAGACAGGAAACTCTAGGAAGACCATCTACCATACCATGAGTGCTCAACTCCTTCAAATATTTATAATTGATATGTCCAAATCTTTCATGCCAAAGCTTACTCTCTGAATTTACATGAGAAACCAATCCTGTCCTTATAAAGGAAGTGTCATCAAAACGCTTAAATTCATAAAGTCTAGAATTATGATCAACAAGACCTTGAGCAACAAGTGAATGAGGCTCTAACAAAGTTCAAACTTCTGCCCCATGTGGTGTAAAAGGCATTGTTTTCCCTTTACCATAATGAAAAATTTGATATACAGAAAGCAAATTCGTAGTGATGTTAGGAACATATAGTGAATCTTGGATACTGCCACCATCAATTTGTATATCACCTTTTCCTTTAACATAACAACCTCAATTTTGGAAGTAGAACTCAAACCTAGAGAAACAAAAGACTCCTTGGAAGAAGTCATATGATGAGAAGCACCAGAATCTATAACCCAATTGTCTGCAAGTGGTGACTGAGATATCCCAATAACATTAAGTGCTTTGCAAAATGAAACTTACTTATGAATGTCAACAACAATCTCCTGCTCTGATACCATAAAAGGAACGATAACAAGATCATACCAAGCCAAGAACTCAGATTCTAATAAAACACCATGATCAATGAGATGAAAGCAATTCGCTAGAATAAATTTACATAAACCTTTGCAAACAAATGAGAAGCAATATCATATATTATTATGGAACTCAATGAAATACAATGAGAATGGGCTTTGCTTATATATGCAAGGAATAACAATCTAAGAACCAATCAAGGACATAGATCAAGCCATAAATCAAGGAAAGGACTAGTCATCAAAGAACTAGTTAAGACCATATATTTAGGAGATAACTAGACATCAACGATCTAGTCAATACCATAGATCAAGGAAAGAACTATACCTAACAACTAGATAATGTCCCCCTAATATCTAAATAAATAAAAAGAAAAATATCCACACACATAAGTGGGTGAGGATAAATACAATAAAGGTAAATAAAGTACCTAGGTGAACATGAGCTAAGGTAAATACCTACTCTAACATAAAGTAATTTGTCATTATCCACATCTTGAATAATTTTTTGAATTTGTTCCAAAAAATCTTGGTGAAAGGAAAGGGAGGAGCTATTATCACCTTTCAACAACTTTTGGAAAAAAAGACAGCTTCTTCTTTAATAAGAGCTTGCAAGGAGATCCACGAACCATCTTCCATTTTGAGAGAAGAAATGTAGTTTTGATTTCTTCTGGCCTTGCCTGACGAATGGAAAAACTTGGTGTTCATATCTACTTCTTTCAACTAGATCTCTCTAGATCTTTGTCTCCAATATGTTTATTCTTTTAGGAGAAGGTCTCCCAATTCACTGAGAAGTGCTTTTTCTTTCCTGAATTCCACTTGACCCATGCCTTCTTGAAAAATGAATTCATTCAAAGCCCGGATCTCACTTTCCACTCTTCTTTTCTCCAGATTGATATTTTTGAAGGAATAGGAATTCCAAGCTAACAGTTTCTCCTTAAGTAAAGAAAGTTTTTTAGTAACAATGAACATTCTAGTACTTGATAAATTAAAGGAAGCCCACCAACTTCTGATAAAATCTGACAGATTGGGGTCCTGCATCCACATCAATTCGAATTTGAAGGAGATCTGTGTGGAGGAAGATCGAACTGTATACTGAGGGAAATGGGAAAATGGTTCGAGCCAGACAGGGGGATAACATCACTTTCAATGAGAAAAATTTGTTGAAGCCAGTCTTCAGAAACCAATAAACGGTCTAATCTGACCACCATTTTCCTGAAACCCAAGCATTTATTATTCCACGAAAACCATCCCTGCTTCAGCTTAACATCCATCAGGCTAGAATCCTCTACGAAAGTGATGAAGACCAATTGAGAACGTGGTTCTCAATAGATCCCACCTCACTTATCTTTATCGGAGAGAGTGGCATTAAAGTCCCTAGCTAGAATGATTTTTTCAATAGAAAAAGACCTAATATCTCCATTCGGTCTAGACCACATTTCACACTTCTTGATTGGACTATTTAGACCATAAACATTACAGTTAAGGAACGATTCATCTGTGTGCTTAACCTAAACCCTACACCATTGAAAGATAAAACATTCCAAAATAGAGTCGATGGAAATTTTACTAACCTTCCAAATGAAACCCAAACCACCAAACGCACCATCAGAATCGACAAAAGCACCACTCCAGCTTTTCCAGCTACACAATCAACTAGAAATGCATTATTTTTTGGAAATTTTAGTTTCTTGAATTAAACAAAGATCTTCCTAAGAAGATGTTATTTGTTAGAGGCATTTAGACCCCTAGCATTCCAAGAGAATATTTTCATCCTTTCTTCAGAGAGGACTCACCTCTCTTACTTAAAGACAAAAAGAAAGAACCTATCTAAGGTTGTTTACCAGTTGCAATCTCCCGATTGGAGAGTTATTCTTTGGAGGGCCTACCTGAAGGATTATTAAGGCCAAAATTAGTGTGAAGAATGGTAAGGGTGGGGAGAATAGAGCTTCGTACACAAATCTGGTCTCCCCTAGGATCTTTTTCTGACTCAAACGCACTAGCATCCTCACTCACATTCTCAAGCTGAAAATTTACCTCTATCTCTCGACCGCAAACCCATTTCTCCAAGGATAGAACATTGGTGCCATGCCCTAGGGCTAGACCTTCTTGAAATAAGGCTAGGATACGAGAATAATCTTGTACCACCAACATTGTTTCCTTAACTAGGGAGATGGTGGTCGGGTCGAGAAATAGGGGCTTGGAAGCCAGATTGTTACAAGGCTCTTCTAACCATTTTTCTTGAACAAAAATAGAAGAAGGAACCAAGGTCTTTTCTTCTGACTGAGAATTTTTTATTTTTCTCCAAATAACATTACTTAGAAAAAGACCATTCTTTTAAACCTTTTGGAAATGACCCTTCTATTTGCATTTGAAGTAGCTGGCAAAGATCCTTTTGAATTCCACCCTTTCAACCCATTTTCCTGAAGAAGAGGAAATAAAAATGAAGTCCTATAATTTTTTAGACATATCAATAGAGACACATATCCGAGCGAAGGCTGATAGGGAGCCTGCGAGAGTAATAGGATCGATGTGAATTCCTCTACACAAACTAGAGGATATTTTTGAGAGGATTTTAGGATTCCAGTATTCATAGGGTAGGGCATATAATCTAACCCACACCTAAATATCCTCCATAGTTGCCTGCTCTAGATCAAATTTGGCATACCATGCTCTAATATGGATGCCAGAGTCAAGATATAAACTATCTTTCCTGGCTATAGTGTCGTCTCTCTGAGCTTCACTTCTGAAAATAACCAGGAAGTAACCTTTGGCCAGGAAATGAACTCTCAAACCACTACCCCATTGGGTGTCATACCAGCTTCGAATCCTGTCAGAAGATAGATGGTGACCCATAAATTTGGCAAAAATTTCCCTTAACCTGAGGAGTTTATGCGGGGTGGACATACCATCCTTGTTATCAAGAGAACGTGACACATATTCTTCTGGTAGAAGTTCCTCTTTGTCCTGTCTAAAACTTGATCTCCAGCCAAAAAGGTTTCTGGCGCACTCACCCTAGGGCCTAGACGCTTAAGTAGTTTAGGTGGGATACCATGCCTTGCTTTCCTGCCCTGATCACCATTGGAGAAACCAAGGAGGAAGTAGCCGTTACAACCGTCGGAATTTGAAATTATCTCCTGCTCCATTTTTTCCCAATATTTTGAGTGTGTTAACGAAATACTTCATATGTAATATTTAACAATAGAAGGTTGTTGGGTATCATATTCCCTTTTACACATGTGGCAAATAAGGTTAATTTAATTGAAATAATGATCATTATTTTCATTATTATCACAATACCCAAAATTTGCTCATACGACACTTGAAAATATCACTTTGACATTTATAACAACATTATCCCATTTACCTACTTATTGAACAACTTAAAGCCTCTTACTCTATCCTAGACCTCAAGTCCACTAGATCGTTCCTATTTTCTAACATGACACTTCAAGAATCATTTCACATTTTAAAGATTACATCCATAGAATATATACATACCATCTCCTTTCTAATATCTAATTCCAACTTCAATTATGACATACCTATGGGTCCAAAAAATGTTCAACACGTGAACTTATCCACAAGCTACAAACCTTTTGTTGAATCTCTAATGATCATTATTTCACAATACAAAAGTTAGTTTTGTTAACATAGGTAGTTTTTTTGGGTTAATTGAGCGGGAAAATTTTGAATGTTCATTTACACACACACACACCTGCACCCCCACACACGCACGCACATGCACACACATAGAGTTACTTATTAAGGGCATCTCGGGATACTGTATTAAAAGAATTCTCTTAGAAGGTCATTGAAAAAAAGTATTGAAACACACACACACACACTCACGCTCACTCACTCACTCACTCAAAAACACAAACACGCACGCACACACACATAGTTACTCATTAAGGGCATCTCGGGATACCATATTAAAATAACACTCTTAGAAGGTCATTGAAAAAACTTTCCATTAGAGATCACTGGAAAAAACTACTGAGAATTGAAATACATCACTATTGATTCCCTAGATACAAATCCATGTGCTACAGCCAAGCCAAAGTTTAATTACCAAGAGTTAAAGGAAAAATCAAGGGCTCCACCTTTTTTACATCATCTTCTAATTTGTACCTTATCATAGGATTGGGAGAATTATATGTGTCTTGATACCTCTTCATAGTATTATTCTATAGTGAACCTCTCGTGACATTAGTGGGGATGTGGTGAGGTCACTTCCATGAAAATGGTGACTAAATAATTTTTAGGTCAACAAGTAAGGACAAGACATATATATTTATGACATTGTCATTGTGAATATCTAGACATATAAACAAGTCTAAATACACAGGTGAAGCATCAAATCCCCATAGGACATATGTGTAACTCTTTAAATAGGTTTAGCCAAAAACGTGTCCCATGTCAAATGAAATTTTCTAGTGCTCACTTCTAAGTCCCTAGATTTCCTAGATAGCTTAATGATACTCTACCTAGTTCCTCATCCATTTTCAACTCATTGTTATGTAGTATGAGATCGAAAAATAATGAATTATTTATAGACCCTAACCATAATTATATTTTCACTATACATTTTGATAATGTTTTGTGAGATCCAATATCCTTACACAATTTAGCAATCTATTATTTGTTATCTTACAGTTTTAAATTTTCTTTTACACATAATAATATATAGTTAAGAACATAAAATCTAGCTTTGATACTAAATTTTGGACCCACTTTCTTATTTGAATCACACCAATATTGGAATTAATTCCTCACCCTTAGGTTTTCATATTTCTAAATTACCTCCCTATCCAATAGTGTTGATCTTAAAAGACTGGCTATGCTAGTTTTAGGGTTTGATTCAATATATCTAATTCATATCATATTATGGACTCTAAATTAGGTTTTGGTGGCACTATTATGGATGAAATCATAAATAATCTAAAATATTCTATTCAAATCCAACATTAGCAAACTTAACCAATACGTGATACTAAAATCATGGATGTGCTTGATGATATGATTGGGCTAGATCAAGAAAGTAGAGATAGAATATGTTGGTGGGTAAATAATTCTACTTTGATAATGATGATAAAAAATCTCCTATCTCTTTTTATAAGATGGAATAGATGTATTCATAACATTCTACTTTACCCCATAATATTACACACACCTTATCCCTCAAACTTAACACATATCACACTAGTTTAGATTCATCCCCTAAATGACCCAAGAGCACATTTACAAAATTTCATAGAACTTATTGAGTTACTCCCATAATAAATTCATATTACTTAAGAAATTCATAAAAACATTATTGGGTTTACTATACAAGTGGTCCTTATCCTTACCCCCCACTTTCATTACCTCATTCAAATAGTTAAAAC
The DNA here is from genome assembly GCA_019776745.2 of Taxus chinensis. Lineage (NCBI taxonomy): Eukaryota > Viridiplantae > Streptophyta > Pinopsida > Cupressales > Taxaceae > Taxus > Taxus chinensis. Next base: position 146,496,046 of record CM034152.1, on the reverse strand, counting down.
AAACATTTTTCACTCATTTTTGTACAACCACTTGTACACCCACTTTAATCCCCTAATATATCTTCATGAAGAGAAAAGTGAGAAAACTCGTGATTATATCCTATAGTTAATATAAATCCTAAAACAATTACCTTACCAACCAAATGATACATAAAAATGATGCTTATTTGGTGGATATTTATTATCCCATATCTTACATGAATGCTTTCCAAGTAGGTATTTTTCCTTTGAACACCATTTTGTTGAATTCCACAAGCATGGGTAATACATGCTTAAGATCACTCCCTCATTCATGAGATGGAGAAAACATATGAAAAATTTACACTTGAGACATAAATTCATATTGTATAACATGATGTCACTATGGTAGATTCTATTTGGTATAAAGTATATAAGGTGCTCGATTGTGATATAATGCACAATTCCACATCCAATGTTGGTACTTCCACACCTACTCTTGTAGCACGTACGAGAACCACCTTAATTAGTGTTACACTTATATGAGGTCACATATCCAAGCTTGATGAATGGATTAATCCTCACCAAAAATAACAAAAATGGTGTTTAAGAAACCACACAAAATAATTTCTGATGTTACTTGATAAGAAACTCATTAAACATCCCCTATCTAACACCTCTCTAAGGACCATTTGGCAAAAATTCATGACAATCCCTCTTTCAAATTCCATCGTTTAATTAGACATGATACATATCACTTGATACTAAACTCGTTAAACTTCCCATATCTAACACCTCTCCAAGGACCATTTGGACAAAATTCATGACAAGCCCTATTTCAAATTCCATCGCATTACTATACATGATACATATGCTTACACTACATTACAAAAAATATCAAATTGCCAATAATGGTAATATCATTGAAAAATATGTCACCATTGCTAAGGCACATGCATCATTACCACTACCATCCCTTCTAAATGATCATATGTTCGCGATGATGACTATTAAGGGAACATGAAAGTGTCATGTATTAATGCATGAAAAGTTTATAATCAACTTGTGTAGTTTTCATTTTTACAAACACCTAAGATACCCATTACACCTATATCTTACATCTACATGACCAACCAATTCCAAAGGTTACATCATATTTATTACAACATTTTAGACAAGGCATCCATGTGCATGCTTATTTGTTATGACAACCAACTTATAGTATTTAATAATAATCACACAAACATGGATAAGTCGCATAGGAATAATAGTTAATCATCTAACACAACACCTCATTTATATTGGCATGTGGTACTTTCCTTGTCATCTCGGTGAATTTTCCACATCACGTGGTGATTCATCTCACTTAGGTGAGATCATAGGTTATATGTGTCTTAGGGGGTATGACAGATTTTTGTCATATACGTCAGTGTGTGTCATACATGAGCTACTTTCCTTTTCTGGAATGTAACTCCTCTTATCCCTTATGGAGGTATGATGGTCTTGCATTGGGAGTTACACAACACTCCTATTGTAACCTATTTTTGATCTATGAGAATGAGTAGACCTTTTTCTTTTGCAAACACATTTTCATGGTTGAATTCTTTCTTACTACATGGAACTTCGTCACGATGTTGTTCAAGTGTAACTCGGTTGATGTGCTCGCCATTCCACTTGATCCTCATTCTCATATTCTCTTACATGGTATCAGAGCACATTGTTGGGATGCACATCACTCTCTATCTTTCAGTTCCTACTACTCTCGGTTTCGTGTTCTTACTTGTTTCATGTGCAAGCTTTGTAATTGTTTTCCCATTCATGGTTTACTTGTATTGATTTGGTTTATCTTGATTTTCATGGAGTTTTGCTGATTTATGGGTTATTTTTGGTGTATTTTTTATTTTTGGAGTTTTAGGTTTTTTCCCACTAGATCTGGCTGGCTACAACTACATTTGGTGGAAAATATTCTTTGGAAGTATTTATGATTTTTTTTGGGTTTTTAATAAAAATTTGAGTTTCTTTTGAAAAATCAGGCTCTTCCTTCTCTGTCCTGCTCCTTGTTTTCCCTTGTACTGTTGACTAACTCCACCCATCTCCCTTGATCCGCCCAAGCTCGTCCTATTCCTGCCAGCTCGGTTATCCCTTCCTTGTCATCACTACAAGATTTGCATCAAGCTTTGTTGTGATCCATCTCACGTCTGTGAGTTGGGCTCCCTCCTTAAGCTCGTTTGGTTTGCATGTTGTGTCCTTGACAATGGGTTGTGGATCATTTGATTGGGTTGGTTGTTTTGGATACTCTGTGAAGGTTGTTTTTTATCTCATGCTCTCTTGCCTCAACTTGGCCTGTTTCCTACCATGTCTTACATCCGATGTGTCTCCACCTTGTACACCCAACTCCTAGTTGTTTTCTCTCCCTACATTAGTTTCTAGCCCTATTACCTTATGCTTGGACCTGAGCTTGTTGTGTTCCCCTCGTCATTCCTTACATGCCTCACCCTACAACCTCAAGCTCTTTCACTTCCTGCACCTCACTGTGCTCTCGTTCGGCCCTCGTTTGGCCTTCTCCCCTATTTTTTTATCGACCCATGTTGTTTAGAGACCTTTGCGTGTGTTATGTCACCTTGCCTACTCATCATTTTAACTGGATCCTCCGCAAGCCCTTCTTTTAGTGCTGCCCCAGGTCAGTTGTCGATATCTCACTAGCTCTTCCTACTTTCTTGCCTTGGATTCCCCTGTCATCCCTGTCTCACCTAACTCGAAGCCACTCCTAAAATTACTCCCTCCACCTACCCGCCTTGGGCTAGCCAAGCCACCTTGACCCCTTTGATTTTTTAAAAAAATCTTCCCTCATTTTTCAAAACAAGCCTCAAACTCCTTTTAATTTTAGCTTGTTTTCTAACCTTAGGTTATATGTTTTATATATAAGCAGGTATAATTTTTATAAACATGGCCTTTTTAATTTAATTTAATGAAGGGATTTGTCAGTTAATTAAAGGAAATAATTTTAAAAGGTAAGGTTTTAGTGTTTTAATTAAGTGGGTCAATTTATTTTAAGGATGTTAATTAGGTCAATTAATTCTTATCGTAGCTTGGTTTTTAAATTATAACCCAATTTTTTATTCTTCTTGTCCTGAAAAAATGTCAAACTGGGTAAAAACTTATTCAAAAACTAGGGTTACTAGATGCTTTTTTCTGCTAGCCATTTTGTGGGAGTGTGTAGCTTTTTTGGAGAGTGTAGGTCTTGTTTGGTGGTTTTTTGGCATTTTCAGGTGGTTTATGAGTGTTTTGGAGCCATTTTTGACGTTTTGGGAAACTTACGACTCATTTTGAATCATTTTTGCATTGTAGTGCTCTTCTTCGCTTACAGGTTAGTGAGTGTGTCTACCACATCCTTGCGGAAAGAAAGCCCCCTTATGTGACATGAGACACTTTTTCTCACACTGAACTTTGTTTTGTCCCATTGGTTCGTGATTTTGCCCATTTGTGATTTTTTAGATGTTGTTCCTCTACTTCCGACTGAAACTTATTGTGGCCTCCACTTATGTGTGATTCTTCGCCTACTGCAAGGTGGGTTGTCAAGTATTTCACGTCACACAAATACACTTTATTTTAATTAATGTTATGTTTATAAAGTGCCACAAACAAGGGGCTTATCATTGTTCTGGGGTGTTGTATTACATGTAGACACATTATCAGCCGATTCTGGCATCTTACAACCTTGTGCGTATTCTCACACCCTTATTTTATTACATTCTAGATGCATTTTTGGCTGATTCCAATGTCCAATTAGGTGTGTTTGTCCTTGTCATTCTTCTGCACTTATTCCTCCTTTCGTGGATGCACCATGGAGGATGTTTTTTCCAGACTTGAGCTTCATAGGATTCATCTTCCACCTCTTCTTCTTGGTAGAGAGGATTATACATCGTGGTGTGCTTGTATGGAACATTTTCTTACTCACGAAGGCCTTTATCCCTTTTTATATGGGCTAGTTCCTACACCCATTGATCTTTATTATCTTGAAGACTGGATCAACAAGTGTGATCATGTTCTTGGTTGGTAATTGATATATGTTTCTAGGCCTCTCCACCATCATGTGGTACACACGGAGTGTCCTCACACTATTTGGAGTTTTTTTAATCTTTATTTGGAGACCCTTTATAAATTTCCATTATTTCTTATTCTTCTGATATAGTTGTATCCCCTCCTTCTTCATGTGATGATAGTTCTTTTGACATAGACTCACTTGCTTCTATTATTGATGACAAGGTTTGTTATTTTAGTTCTGATGACAAGAGTATTGATGAGGACTTTTCTCCTCCTTCTCTTGGCCACCTTCCAAAGTATGTGGAACCTCCTCCCTTCCCATCAGACATCAAGTTGTCTTGTTCCTAGCCTCATACTCTCATTGCATCTAGTGTGTGAGGCTTATTCTTATCAGCATTTATGTGTTGATGATTCATACGTGTCAAACATTTCTCTTCTATTTGTTGAGCCACCCTTTTGGGACAAGTATCTGCCAGACCTTCATTGTCTCTTCACATTTCCTATTTTTGTTGTAGTACAGGGTGCTTATCACTTCTAATTTTTTTGAGACCATCCCTGATCTACCTCTTCTTATGAATCCTCTTTCTACTATTGTGGGGGATGTTACTTTTTCTTCACTTCACTTGGGCATCCTTTCAGTGGATGTTCCTCTCTCACACTCTGATAGTTTTGCGTTCATAGAATTACCTTTGGTTCTTTTACACTTACTTGTTAGACCTATGTCACATTCTAGTAGACCAGATTCAAAGTTATTTATATTACTACCTTTGGTTTCCTTCGTAGAGTGGGAAGACTTCCAATACTCCCTTTTTGTCCTTCTTAAGGGCTAGAACATTGTTCAATTTGGATGGATCTTCTTCAGTGTACAAGCAGAGGACCAAATCATCAACACGCTTCTTAAAGACTTTATAGAGTTAAAAATTTCGAATCAAGTTGATGCTTCACATCTTCTTATGTCTCTCTTGTCTCTTTCCTCTCTTATCTTCTTCCTCTAATAAAAATATTGTAGTTTGTACATGGGCACCTTATCAGGCATTTAGTTCATGGGACCCATTTGAAGCATCTTTCTTAGGTTGTCAGGGGAGTCTTCTATCTCTTTTAAGTGGATGTTTTTCCCACTGGGTTTTCCTTCGTTACTTGGGATCCTTGTTGTACATGGGTACCTCATAAGGCATAATTGTTAGGACCCATTTCTTATTTCTGACTTGCCACCTCATCCTAAGTTATGATGAAGGGGGTTGTTGGTGTGTGGTACTTGCCTTTTCCACTTGGGGCATTGCCCACATCACGTGGTGAGTCATATCACTTAGGTGAGATCATAGGTCATAGGTGTCTTAGGGGATATGAAAAATTCTATCATACGCATTAATGTGCATCTAATACATCATATATGAGTTACTTTCCATTTCTGGAATGTAACTTATCTTCTCCCTTGTGGACTTATGATGGTCTTACATTGGGAGATACACAACACTCCTATGTGTAGCCTTTTTTATCTATGAGAATGATTAGACCCTTTTATTTTACGTGCACATTTTCATGGTCAAATGCTTTCTTACTAAATGGAACTTCATCACGCTATTGTTCGAGTGCAACTCAGTTGATTTGCACACCATCCCACTTGATCCTTGTTCTCACATTCTCTCATAATTTATAACTCTTGGGGTGATATAATCTTGGTGCATTTCTATAGATATGACACAATCTCAGAAATTGGCTTCAATGTCAAATAAAAAAATGTCTCGATGATGATCCTATGGATATATGACCTCCCCAAGAGCATTCACTTGACAATATACTGACATAACATGTACTTACATTGTGCACACACTCATACCTAAATTTTTTAATGCAAGCATGTTTATTCTACAAAACCAAAAATAACATTTACTCCTAGCACAATACACGTTCTTCTTACACCTAATATATAGTTCATAGTTAAGGCATAACTTGATAATACAACATGTTTTAGTGTTTGATATGATTGTCAAGGGAATAATCATTACCTAATACCCAAACCCTTTTCTTTTATTGATTAGATACTGTATCCTAGGGATTTTAGTAATTACAAGTTCACACTTTTTCACACAAATACAAAAAACAATACAATGTGGAAAAATATAAAACTTGGATCTTCATGCAACTAAACTATTCATTAAATATGCTTAGACATTCTCATTATTTGAGTTTACTATTTTACACATCATACACTCTATGTGATTTCTACTTAAAGTGCACATGATATAATTACATATACCTATAGTCCACGAAAACTCATATACATACTTTGCATCTTCTTACAACCCTATACCATGGGGGAAACCCACCACATTAGAGGCAAGTCTAAAACAAGGGAATCTTACATACAAAGCTTAAGTAGATTATATATTTTCTCACTAGCCCATTGGTAATACATAAATTTTATTGCTTTTCTTGCACTTCCTTATATCTTTTGACATGTTATGTATTGGGCTTAATTCAATGACCACATTGTTTAATTTTATATAATGATTTGACATGGTTTGTTCTTACTTGTTTTAGATCTTGATGAACTTACATATTGCTTTATTACTTATTCATTGCATGTTAATATTCTTGTTTGACTATTATTGGCTCTGGGATCCTATTTTTACTCTTCCAAATTATTTGATTCATTAGTGGATTGCATGCACATTATTTGATATGTTACTTTCTCTAGTTGTCATGTTCCTTTTTCAAAATATTTTAATAAGGGAAATAAATTAATAATTTAACTTAGGTGACTAAAAACCAACTTTATATTATATCATAAAATAGGCAACTTGTGTTTTATTATTAAAATAAAGGTAAATTTTGATAAAAACAACGCAAAATAAAAATAAAAGTAGGTGAAGTTGCTTTATGGGTGTATTTCCTCAAAAAAGGTGAAAGGGAAATTATAAAAAGGGGCATTGGGCTCATTTAGAAAAAATATTTTATCAATCAATTTTTGCTCATCCAAATTGTACAAGATTGAGCATTCCACTTCAACTTTCAACCATCAAGGATGAAAACCTTCCTTTGGAACATCAAAGGACAAAAAAACATCAGTGGATAAGATTTTGGGGATGAAAACCCTCTGGTTCTTTGTGACAGTTCCATCCAGGAATCACATTTGGGCTCCAAATATGATTTTATCCACATTTCAACTAGGGCAACATTGGACTTCAAATCTACATCAACATCAAATTTCAAAGTGATAGAATAGTTATGGCATCATTTAGAAATTTATATCTTTATCAAAATCATTCAATTAAATATCATATTTTCATCCATATTTTCGAGGGAACCCATCCAGGGATAGCATATGGGCATCAAATCAATGATTTGTAAGTTCATATCAATTTTAGTACATAAATCATCATTTACAAAAGCTAGGAATCACTTCTAGGGATGATGTCATCATTAGGAAATATTTGTAGAGCCGACATCATTGTAATGATGACGTTATTGCTTCTAGTTTTTGGGGCCAACAATTGGTCTATTTCATCCATATGGAGTTTCTTTTTCTAAGAACTTTGGTAAATACTGTCAACTGTAATTTTCCTAGTTTTTGAGTTAAAAATAATAAATATAAATAAATAAATCCAGGGTTTAAATTAAGTTTTCAGTATTTATTTTACAACTGTTATTTTATTAAAAATTTATATTTTTTGAAGGGTTTACAAATTATTTCCCAAAATTTTCTAGCAATTTTAATTTCTATTTTTAGGGTTTGCATTAAAATTTAGTTTTTATAAATTCTTCCCTAAGTGTTTCGATTAAATCCATAATTATTTAAAAAATTCCAATTAGGGACATTACGGTGGTATTAGAATTGCGATCTTGTCAACCTGTAAAACATGATGACAGTGCAAGAATCCATGTTATAAATGTTGCAAACTTTGGAAGAATATCATAAGGATCTAAAGTCATTGATGGAGATAGAAATAAAGAATAAGGGTCAAATTATAAGCCTCAATAATTTACCAATGACCCAAAACCAAAAGAGTTTCTCTTGAAGGAAGAAAAAGAACCAGAGAATATGGTTGAAAAGAAACTAACCACATTGGTCACAAGTGTAGAGGATCTACTGAGGACCCAGAAAAGGTGTGATGAATGACTAAGAAGAGATAAGGACACTACTTCAATAGCTACTTAAGAAAAACAACACCTACAAACAATTAAGTAAAAAATTTCTCCCATTGTAATCAAGAAGCAAAGAAGAATAGTCAAGTTTAAAGCCACAAGACAACATTGAGAAAGAACATAAGGAACCCAACATACAGGTTGAGGGTAAACTTTCTTTAGTAATGAAAGAGGATTTATTTTCAAATGTTTGATGTGTTAACAAAATAGTGATGAAGTCAAGGAAAAAAGGGATTTGCTTATTGGATGCGAAGAGTTCAAGATGGAGGAACATGCACCACTCTTTAAATTTCCATAGGGTGAGCCATTGATTGATTTTTAGAGTAGAATTATGAAGGGTCATGCATTTGAAGAAACTATTTTGAGTCATAAAGATAGAAGTGTTGAAGCTATATCCATAATTCCTACTATGGAAAAGAAGGGTGGGCTCCTTGTTGGAATCTTAATGTATGAAAGTGGTGATCACATTTCAGATTTATTTCTTCCTCCCATGTCACTTCAAAATTCACATAATGAAAAGGATGCTAAAAATGGTGATAGAGTAAGGGATACAACTTTCACTATAGGGCATGTGGACTATTTGATTCACTTTCAAGATTATTTTTGCATACATGAGCTTTTGAGGGTCAAAGTGGATAAATGCATTAATATCACTATTGAGTTCTCCATGTCTTGCACTTAGATCAAAAGGAATTACATCATGAATCATATAGGTTATTTGATGTATTCTAACAAATTTGTGAAGGATCAACTTGTAGGAAACTCCTTAGAGACAAGTTCTACTCTTCAAGAAATCACTATGGAGTTGAAATTCAAGGATGAAGAGAAAGAATAAATGCTTTTAGGTATATTGAATGGAGTCTCAAGCATTGCAATATAAAAATATGGGAGGTGTATTTTCAAATAAACCAAGTACCTTGAAGCACTCTGTTGGTGCTCAATTTGATCTCGCCCCGTTTTCTCTAAAAAATCTTCAATCTACGGGCTCTATCATATTTTCTATTTCCCCGAATGGATGCGTTAAAAGTTTTCTTCATTTTTATGTTGTTGAAAGATCCTTCTCTATGGTCGTGGATCACATTTGGGCCTAATATCATTTCCAAATTATTTTTCCTTAAAGAAAGATTCATTTTTGGGTGCTAATGGTGATTTCCCTACATTTTACGGTTTGACGGGTGTGTTTTCCCCGTAAATTTTTATCTCAACATCTTTAGCTACGTGGTCCTTTCTGATTGGATGTGGCTCAACAGGGCATTTTGAAACTCTAAGGCCCACTTCAACTCAAAGTCTTATCCACATGTAGGGCCTGCACTCATCTAAAAATTCACCTCTTGGTTTGACCTTTGAAGTTGAGCCAAGGAGACACATGGAGGTTTACATTGGTCCTGCCCAGACTTTGACATTTTTTCATGCAGCCAGTGTAGCTTTGTCGGACCATGGACACGTGGAGGGCCAACGCTCATTTGAGGATCCACCTCTGGGTCCTACCTTAGTAGTTGTGCCAAGGAGACACGTAGCGCCTTCCACTGGTCCTTAAACTTTTTCAACAACTATGTCAGACTGAGACACGTGGTGAGCCCGCGCTTGTTTAGGGTCTCCGCTTTTGGGAACCATCTCAAAGTTACGCCAAGGATACATGTGGAGGCTTCCGCTAGGTCCTCTCTATACTTAAAATTTTCAAGTAACTTTCTAAGGCCTGAGACACGTGGAGGGCCTGTGCCTATTTGAAGACCTGCCCCTGTACTTTACTCTTGAAGAAGCACCGAAGGGACACTTGGAGGCTTCTGCTCACTTTGCCCTTACTTGGAATTTTCAACGGTCAAGGAAAATTTCTCAGACCCTAGGCATGTGGTACCTTCCGTTGGTCCCTAAAATTCTTTCAACAACTGTGTCAGGCTAGGACACGTGGTGAGCCCGTGCTTGTTTTGGGTCTCCGCTTTTGGGCACCATATCAAAGGTGCGCCAATAAGACACATGGAGACTTCCGCTAGCTCCTTTCATACTGAGACTTTTCAAAGGCCAAAAGGAAATTTTCTTGGGTCTAGGGCATGTGGAAGGCTCGTGCTTGTTTGGAAACTTGCCTCTATACTTTGCCTTTGCATTTGCACCAAAGAAACACGTGGATAACTCTAATATAAAGTTGAGAAGGGGTAGAATCAATGATTTTTGTGCATTTCATCTGATTTTTTCACCATTTTTTCTCCAAGACTCTTAGAGATGTGAATACGCATTGTTTTTCATCATTTTTGATGAAATTCCTTGTCATTTTTATCTGCAAAGTGCAATTGAATGGATTTAGAGCTTAATTTGTGAGTCTAAGGAATGTAACAGTTGATATTTTGAATTTGGAATTGCTCAAGCACTTACAAAAATGTGAATTACCAGAGAAGCTAGATGTGGAGCAGAGTTGCAGAGGAAAGAATGGGAAAAGGATGAAATGATGGAGGTTACAGGCGCAAAGGATAAAAAACGTGTTGTTAGAGGAGATGACTGGGTGCCCCAGTTAAAACAATGATGGAAATATTTGCAATGATTCACCTTTTTGAACAACTAGCAACTTTTTGTTGCAAACCTATTAAACGTCATTTTCTAAAAATCATGAAAAAACATGTAACAAACAAAGGTTCCTCGAATATTCTTTTCTTGGGGGGAAATATTGGATGTAAATGAGTGTTATAAAATGCGTGCTTTAGTCATGAAAAATAGGTCAGGAGTTGAATTTTTAAGAGAAAATTTGAGAGAGCCCATTTTCCTGAGAGACCGTCTGAGAAACCTGTTGATTTCCTGTGTTTTAGATTACAATCACGTCAAGTTGGTTGCAAGTGTACAGCCATTGACAAGCTCTGAGACTATTCGAAGAAACTTTCCCCTTCTAATGAATCTAATCAACTTCAAATTAATCTTTGTTAATCTTGGGCCAATTTGTGTTTGCTTTATTTCAGAATGTCTGTAAGTAGTTTTTATTATTCTTATTGCAATCTTGTATTAAAGTCCCTCTGAATCACACAAGATCTCATCCCTGTGATATTTTAGTGGCATTTACAATTTCATTACGAGAAGAGCCTTCATCCTGTAATGAGATAAACAATTTAAAATCACTTTACTGTCATTTTGTTGATAAAGATTGACTGTAAGCCTTTGAGTGTATCTTAGGTGTGAGGAACTAGGGGTCTTTGATGTTTAATTGAGTCTTTAGCTCGAGCCTTCGTGTTAAATTCTTAGAGATTGTGTGAAGCCATGTAAATTTGGGCCTCCATTGATTCACACCTTCTGGTTGAAGGAATATTTTAGTTGTTCTGAAGCATTCTATCATTTAGCTTTCTAATTGTTGTGAAATCTCTCAAAGATCTGGAAAAATCAAGTTTATCATGCTTAATCTCCCACCAAAATTATTCAAAAACAATGAATCCCACCTGAACTACCCCTGTTTGCCTTGTATGTCAACAAATGAATAAATCCTACTACCAAAATATGCAAAAGCAATCAGGATTCCATAATGTCTTTAGTAACCTTAGCTCTGTTTAGAAAATACCACCATTCTTTAGAAGTGACAACCCATGAGAGTTAAATTGTGGTACATTGATCATATTTTCTCAGGGTCCCCTTTCAAATTTTTGCAAAGAAGGATATATTCATTCTCCTTCACCGACGGAGGTTACAAAAAGGGTCTTCTCACCCTGGTCGAAAGGCACAGCCTAAAGCAGTGATGATAGATCAAATCCTTAATGAAGGTGTTATCCATTTCTTTGATGCCCAAGTGACAAAGAGTCAAACTAATCCCCTCCCCAACTACAAAACGACTCATAATATGATCTGTCTGTCTCTCAATGTCTTGTTAAATCTATGATGTTGCTCAGTTTCCAAGGGAGAATCAATTTGGATACCAACACGCTAAATGCATAGAGACTGAGGGTTTATCCTTAGGTAATATACGTCATTATGATAATGTTTGGTTTGTATTGCACATACTCAATATTAATCCCCTAAAGTGGTCACCAAATGTGATACTTGAAAATGGAGCCTTCTTGTTACAAGTCACCAATTGTACATGGTAAGGATAAGTGTTGGCTGCAAGAAACATGAACCAAGGGACATTATGCCAATGGTTTCTAACCTTAGATATGTTGTTCTCAATATTTCTAACCTCTTCCACGCTATCTTTGCAATCATAGAAGGGTTTCGATTACATGCCGGAGGATTTTTCAGCCCATTACCATTGTTATAGTGTTCTCATCTAGTATGGGGTAGTTTCTAGCTTTTAGATTTTTTATTTTGAGTAAGGGATCTTAGTTTTGCAGCCATGGTATTGTATTCCTATCAATCATTGTTATAAATTCATGGTTTGAAATAATGATATCTATCACGAGAAGCTATAAACATACATGTACGAGAAAATTTTATTTAATTGATGTGGTGCATAGGAGGTATCACATATTGATATCATTAATTATAAACATTCCAACATCTTTAGTGTTGATTGGCGAGAATTTCATAGCAGTGTATGACTGTTACAACCACTAATCAACTAGCATACAATCTGATTTGAACCATTTTTCAAATGGTATAATCAGGGGCATCATGACAAGAAATTTTGGAGTCCAAGGAAATAAATATAACAATAGGGAAGAAGTCAACATATTTTTTTGCATGTGTTGGTCATATTTATTTTAAAGGCTTGTTATCAAGAAATGGTTTAAGGTAAAGGAAGTTGTGTGTCAAGAAAAATATCTTAGTGAGGAAATCATGAGCAACACAATAAGATCCCAAGGAGAAGTTCACGTGAAAATAAGAGTAACACGACGTAAACATGGTGAGGTAGCTCTAAATATGGATATTTATGAAAGGATTCCTAATACAGGAGAGTCACTTCCAAGACTAGTCGAGGTGTGTCATGACAAAATTTTGGTTGGGTAGGATCTAGGAGTCCTTAGGTGGTCTAAGTTTAAAATTTTGTGTTGTTGGTATAGGCCTAGCATTTTCAAAATTTGAATTTTGGCCTTTCCCGCCAAAATGACAATTTGAATTTACAAAGCCATTTTTGGCTTTCTTGCTTAAGTCTAGGGGTCTTAGAATTGGTTATAAGCATGTTTAAGGTTATTGTAGTCCTTGTGAGTATTTGTAATCTCTTCATGATGTTTTTTTGGTCATATAACTTTCAAAACTCACTTAAACTCCTTTACTTAAAATGTAACCTCCACATAATATTGGTCTTGTGACCATAAATGTTATTTATAGGGAAAATTCAAGCCAAGGAGGTATAAAAACTTGGTTTGTAAGTGTTTTGAGGGAGGATCATTCGAATGAGAAATGGATATTATAGCTCGAAGAGGATTTCAAGTGGATTTGTTTGCAAACAAACTTTATCTCAGTTTGCTTTTTTATGTTTAACACTTTGATGACCTAAAATACATGTGATTAGGACTGAGGTTCTCATTAATGGAAGGTTATCTTATGTTGGTAAGAGCATATTTGGATTTTTTCTTGTGAAATTGTAATAGCATTGTGAGATAATTTAGGGTTGAACAACCCAAACATGTTGTATAAAAGGATATTCAAGCTCAATTAGGTCAAGAGACAAGCTGAAATAAAAGATTGAAGGAAAGGATCAATGATAATGCTCTGTGAAGGTGTGTAGCATGTGTATAGGTCCATAAGGTAATCTCAGAATTCTTACAGGTGAATAAAAATGAGTAGTTTGAATTATCTTAAAATATTGGAAACTTTGTTCTAAGGGCATAATATGAGGTTTTTCTAAGTTATTTCACAATCCGTTGGCATAAGAAGACTTACTGTCCATATGGGTAGATCCTTCAAAGTGTAATAAGGTTGGGAGAAAATCCTTAAGCTTTAAAATCAATATTTATTCATTTTATTACACATTTAGTCCTATCGGGCCTGTAGGAAACCCTACTTATGGTTTATTGAAACAAAATAGATTGAGGGCCCTAGATATGATTTCAAAAGCTAAATTTCTCAAGAAACCATCTAAATAGAGTCCACAATATGATTCAATAAGAAGTTTGCAAAGAAAATTTTTCAGTTAGTGTAAATTGATGAAAATCTCCGTTGAAAACTATAACACTACATTAGAGACCTAATTGGAGGCTTGAGACAATACAAATTGGAGAAAAAATTCAAAGGAAGGTCCTAAGACACTTTTCACTCAGAAGAAACTCCCAAATGGGTATTCTAAATGGTGGCTAGATAGAAGAAAGAGTCAATTTATCAAAAATTATGCTTGAAATTCACCTAGGACATGGTTAATAGAAGAAACTAGGCCTAGAAGGAGAAATAGTGAAAAAAGGGCATCTACATTGGGAACCGAGTCAAAATATTTAACCCACACCTAGAGGAGGATATTGGGTACTCAAATGTATTTTCATATTGTTCTAAGAGTTTGTATATTGCTCTATCCACCAACTCATAAGAAGGATTGCTTTTAAGAAGTTAAAAGGGCAATTTTTGCAAAAGGAAGCCAAATTGATAATTTCTTGTGATTTCATCTAATAGGATAATGGTGTTGGCATGATAAGAGGTATATCAACATGTTCCAAGCTTTTCACAATCCATTTTTATCATTTGGGTTCAAATTTGCATGATTTGGAGGAATACTAATCTTGAGAAAGTGTTAATTTGCAAACCTAAAGGACTGAATTAAGTTGAATTTCTTCATCTAACTTGTTTTATTATTGTTTTAATGATATAATCTGCATCATTTGGTATCAAAGTAGAGGTTAAAGATGTAAAATTGACAAGGAAGAAGACATAGAAGAAAAACAAGCAGTGAAGAGAAGAATTGTCAGAAAGAGAAAAGATTGCCAGTATGCCACCTAGAAGAGTGGTCAGAGGAGGTCAGAGCGAGCAACCTAGGGATAATGAATTAGATGCCATATTTAGAAATATACAAGACATGTTGGAAGCATTAGAATTTTCTTAGAGAAGAGGAAAATATTTGGATAAAGACAATGACAAATAAGACAAAGAAAAAGAGGTGGTAGAAGAAAGAGCACTAGAGGTAAGAATTCTAAAATCAGTCATGGGAGAAGGTATTAAGCCTAAGATGAAGGTACTAGAATATGGTGGAAGCATGCATCTAGAAGAGATGATAGATTAGATTGCAAAAATGGAAAAATATTTTTATTTTGAGGGTATAACAGAGGATAAGAAAGTGAAGTTTTACTGTACCAAACTTACAGGCCATGTTGTTATTTGGTGGGATTTTGTGCACGAGGAAAGAGTGAACAAAGGAAAGGACAATGTCAGGTCATGGGACATGATGGTTGCTAAACTAAAAGGTAAATTTATCTATTCTGATTATCAAACTATTTTGTTCAAGAAATTGCAAAAATTGAGACAAAGGGAAATGAATGTAGCTGATTATACTGATGAGTTTTACAAGTTAGCAATGATATTTGGTCATATAGAAGATGATTATGAGGAGGTAGCTAGATATGTTAATGGAATGAGGATTAATATACATGATGAAATCAGTTTGTTTAACTTGATAACAATGTAAGTGTCATACCAAACAACTTTAAGAGTAGAAGAGAAGTTGTCTATAAAACAAACGTAGTACTTTAGAGGAAGAGGAATGGGATGTAGAGGTCAGCAATCAAACAAATGAAAACAATATCAAACTCATGAGGAAGAGGCAAGTAGCTCACAGACATATAGTACTACAAGAAGAGGATATAGTAGAGGTGGTTATTCATATAGAGGAAGAGGTAGTTTTGGAAGAGGAAGAGGTGAGTTCACATGTAGATATTTTAAATGCAATAAGTTTGTTGGTCATATATCTTTTGAGTGTTCATAATATCCACAAGCAAGCAACAGTATAGTGAGTGAAGCTAGAATTTAGATTGCACATGATGATGAAGAAGAAAGTGTGGCATCACCATCAATTAGGGAAGAACTAGAAACATGAGAATCATTGATGATGAGGAGATTCTTGATGAATGCAATCAAGAATAATGAAGAACCAACCCAAAGAAGTACATTATTCAGGACCATGTGCAAGACAAGATGTAAATGTTGTAAACTTATCATTGACAATGGTAGCACAAATAATCTAGTTTCTACTGAAATGGTTGAAAAGTTGAAATTGAGAAGTGTGAAGCATCCTAAGCCTTATAAGGTGTATTGGGTCGAAAGAAACCATCAGGTAATGATTATTGAATAGTGTTTAGTTAGATTTTCATATTGATAGATATCAAAATCAGGTTCTATGTGATGTGTTGCCTATGGATGCATGTCATCTTTTGCTAGGTAGGCCATGATAATTTGATAGGAAAGTTATACATGATGGATTGGCTAAACACGTACACTTTTGTGAAGAATGGAGTCAAACTCACCTTAAATCCACTGAAGGGTAGTCAAATATGGATTGAAAACCATCTTAGAGTGATGTTAATGGGTTTGAAAGTATACTTTCAACAAAGTAAGGAAGATGATGTGATGGAAAATATAGTTGTTACAATCAAGAGGATGTGGAAGTGGTTGAATGGAGAGAAAGAATATAAAAGTAACATGCAAACAAGGATGAGTAAGAAAGATGAAAAAGTTGGATCAACAAACCACATTAGAAAGGAAGATCAAGATGAGCTCTTAGGAGCACAAAAACAAAACAAGAATAAGAATGACTTAGAGCATTATGAAGACCAAAAGCAACCAGACTTTGAAGGAAGTGAAAACAGTCATGGGAAGTGTGTCAAAATAGTTCAAAGAGAAAAAAGGATACAAAACCAAGAGGAGAGCAAACGTGAGGAAGAAATGGATATTGAGAATGATGAAGTGACTCAAAATTTTCAATACAAATTGTCTTTAAGTGTTGTTTATACAGGTCTGACAAATAAAGTGAAGGTGGAGCAGTCAAATAAAGATACACATTTCAAGCAAAGAACCTGACATTCATATTTCAAGAGCATAAATACTTGAGGAGAACCAAAAGAGGATGAAAAGGACACTATAATAATCAAGAATCATGGAAGATCATTCCAAATGAACTTGCATCAGATGAATAATCTCAAGTACAAGGTGGAAAAGATGTTATACGGTCCTAATACAGGCATTTTTCTCAAGAACATGATTGATTCAAGAACTAGAAAGCTTGTAAGAAGCATGGTATAGTTGATGAAGATGAACCAAACATGGAACTCAGTTAAGGATCACTTTCAGAAGAAAACAAAGAAGACAAGACAACTTGTACCCAAATACATCATGGAAAGACTTCTCTTTTCCTTGGGAGTATGATGCAAGAGCATCAATCCTGAGACTAGTCTAGGTGTGTCATGACAAGATTTTGGTTTGGTAGGATCTAGGACTCCTTAGGTGGTCTAAGTTTACAATTTTGTGTTGTTGGTATAGGCCTAACATTTTCAAAATTTGCATGTTGGCCTTTCCCGCCAAAATGACAAGATAAATAGAGTTAATAATATGATTCAATAAGAATTTTGCAAAGAAATTTTTTTCAGTTGGTGGAAATTTATGATAGTCTCCCTTGAAAACTATAGCACTACATTAGAGACCTAATTGGAGGCTTGAGACAATGAAAATTGGAGAATTTTTTCAAAAGAAGGTCCTAAGAAACTTTACACTCAAAAGAAACTCAAAATTGGGTATTCTAAATGGTGACTAGATAAAATTAAGAGTCATTTTATCAAAAGTTATGCTTAAAATTCACCTATGATAGGGCTAATAGAGGAAACTAGGCCTAGGAGGAGAAATAGTGAGAAAAGGGCATCTACATTGGGAACTGAGTCAAAATATTTAACCCACACCTAGAGGAGCATAATGGGTACTCAAATGTATTTTTAGATTGTTTTAAGAGTTTGTAGATTGCTCTATCCACTAACTCACAAGAATCGTTGCTTTTAAGAAGCTACAAGGGCAATTTTTGCAAAAGGAAGACAAATTGATAATTTCTTGTGATTTCATCTAATATGTTAATGGTTTTGGCATTATAGGACGTAGATCAACATATCCCAATATTTTCACAATCCATTTTGATCATTTAGGGTCAAATTTGCATGTTTTAGAGGAAGATTAGTCTTGAGAAAATGTTAATTTGCAAGCCTAAAGGACCGCATTAAGTTGAATTTATTCATCTAACTTGTTCGAGTGATTGTTTTAACAATATTATCTACATAAATTCATCTATCGGGCATGAGGAGAACAAGTAATGATGATACCCTTTAACCCAATAATGTAAGTAACACAATTAAGACAACCATGAACCAAATTTCGAGCCTTAGTGTTGATATCATAATCATTATAAGCCCTTATGATACTTCAATTACATTTATGCACTTGGTTTTGCATAGACTCCCAATCATGAGCAAGAAGGGTTTATAGTATATGATTGTTTATATATCATTTTCAGCTCCTACATTCTTCACACCTTTGATTTTTGCAAAGAAATATTAGTTTTCTTATTGTTATAGCATTTTTATGTTGTTGAAATAACTATTATTAGTCACGAACAACAAAAATTTGGCACATTTCAGGGGAATATCCTTAATGGAAGAAGTTAGAGAAAGGTTTTAGCTAAAGAGAACCTTCATTGCAACCACCAAGGTACCTAATTGTGTAATATTTCAGGTGAATTGTGGCTGTTCTAACTTATTTCTAGCCCTTACATAATTTCATTTGAACTCTACTTTAGAAGGTATACACTGTAATATCCTTGAAGAGGCAATAAGAACTTACAAGTTGGATCATAAATCTCAAAAAAATGTTCCAAATTCTCCATCATCATGGGAAAAACTAAGAGGTGCAACAAAAACATAGTTTTGAGTTCATGTGGAAGTTTTTGGTCTTGTGGGAACTCATGGACATTTTCATACATTGTCAAATAAAAAATAACATCTTGAGAATGAAATGCATCCTTTGTCTAATAATTTTTGGGATTAGAAGGAGACTCTTATGGGACTCATATTGTATACACTATCAATTGCTGATTTTTTCCCTAAGTTACAAGGGTTGCCTTCATTATTTGATTTAAGTCGAAGGTGGAAAGGCATAATCATACACCGCCTCACCAATATCCCTAATGTTTATATTGATAAGGTTGGGAGTCATGAGGTAAAGTTATATTTCGAAGAGGTGATAAAATAACATAGGAATTTTAGCTTGATTCATGACATGGGCATGAAGATATTTGAGTATCTAGGTTTACATAGTATTCTTTGGCAAGAAACGCATCATCTAACACATATAAGATCCAAATTTTATTAACATTACACATGAATCATTATCTGAGTTTACAATTGCTTGAGGACAAGAAATTTTGGGAAGCCCTAACTCTCATGTTGCCTTTTTAAAATATTTTAATAAGGAAAATAAATTAATAATCTAACTTAATTGGTCAAAAAGTAACTTTATGTTATATCATAAAAAGGAAACTTATGTTTTATTATTAAAATAAAGGTGAATTTTGATAAAAACAACTCAAAATTAAAGTAAAAATCGGTGAAGTTGTTTTATGGGTGTTTTTCCTCAAAAATGTGAAAGGAAAATTATAAAAATGGGTATTAGGATCATTTGGAAAAAATTCTCAATCAATTTTTACTCATTCATATTTTGCAAGTTTGAGCATTCCACTTTAGCTTTCAACCACTGAGGATGAAATTATTCATTGGAGTATTAGATGGTGAAAATCCTCTGGTGGAAAAGAGCGTGGGGATGAAAACTCTCTAGTTTTTGTGGTGATTCCATCCAGGAATCACATTTGGGCTTCAAATATGATTTTTATCACATTTCAGCTAGGGCAGTGTTGGACTTCATATCTACATTAACATCACATTTCAGAGTGACAAAATAATGAGGGAACCATTTAGTAATTTAGATCTTCATCAAAATCAGTAAAGCAATATCATATTTTCATTCATATGTTCTAGGGCATCCATACTGGCATAAATTTTTGGCATTAGATAAACGATTTATAAATTTAGATTATTTTTAGCAGCCAGAACATCATTTACAATAGTTAGGGCATCACTTCCAAGGCCGACATCACCATTGGGGAAATATTTCTAAGTTTGATGCCATCTACAATAGGCTACTTCCATCATTTCCAATGTTTGGGGCCAACAATTGGTCTATTTAATTTCTTTGGAGTGTCCATTGCCAAGAGTTTTGGTGTATATGGTCAACTCTAATTTTCTTGGTTTTATGAGTTACGAATAATAAATAAAAATCCATATTTCATGGTTTCAATTCAATTTTCAGTATTTATTTTATGACCATTATTTTATTCAACAAATCTATATTTTTACAAAGGTTTATAAATTATTTCCCAACATTTTCCAATAATTTTAAAACATTTTGTTGGGGTTTACATTAAAATCAAATTTTATTAGTTCTTCCCTAAGGGTTTTTGGTAAATATGGAATTATTTAAAAAACTCTGTTTCTAGACATTACACTAGGCACATTATCTACTACATATTATCTGATATAATATTTACACGCATTGTTTGCTACAAATTATCCAATTCATTACTAGCTTTGAACACACATTGTTGATTGCCTTACTTATATTACACATGCAATGGTTGATACATTACTTGTTGGAACAAAAATTGAATGTCTCACTGTAGTATTTCTTAACATTTTTTTTACTCCATGTAGTTCCTGACATACAGGTTGCTTGAGACATATTACTTTTGGCACATTGATTAATATATATTACTTTTGACATATTGCTCGAAACACATTTCTTAAAACATTACTTCTTACATATTGTTTGCGATATGTATTGAGACACATTACTCGAGAAATATTTCTTGGCACATTGTGTAGATATATTTCTTTTACACATTATGGGACACATGTTATTTGAAACATACTTATTTGACAAACAATGTGTCTGACACACGTTATTGTTTGATGCATACTTTCTTAGCACACACAACTAACTACTAACACTAGTTGATTCATCATTTTGAGGTCTTGTTAGTCATTTATGTCATATAGAGGGCCCACTATGTCATGTATAGTCATGTTGTGTCACGAGTCGTAATGAATCCTTGGGTGTCAAGTTTTGTGTCTACAAACATGTTACTATCTTGTTCATTGTTACACCCTTAGCTATTAATTTCTATGAATTAATGGACATGTTTACAATATGCCTTCCTATGAGATATCTACTACTAATTCTCTATTGATCATATCTAAAACACATTTATTTTACAACCGTGTTTAGTATACATGCTTTATCTAGTTCACATCCTAGATGATCTGATCATACTTAAATTAAAACTAACCAATTTTCTCTTCTATGTTAAGTCATACATGAAAACATCTCTCATCTTAAAATGGGGGGATATTGTTGGATATTTTCAAAAGTTTGCAAAGATCATGACCAAACTCTAGAGGGTAGATAGGGTAATGATATTTCACATGGGTTAGATATGGTTATATAGATTATTGATTATATATTCAATGATGATATTTATTAGTTTTTCATGGTCTTGATACAAGTTTATCATTATAGATTACATATTAAAAATTCATCATGACATCTATCAAATTTTCATGGACTTAATACAAGTTCATCATTACAAATTATAGGTTTAGTTATGACATTTATCATATTTACATGGACTTGAGGCAAGTTCTTACAAATTCAACTACACTTATGACATTATAGTCACATTAGCATGAACCATACACAAGTTCATTATTCAAGCTCGTATTAAATTTTCAATAGGCCTTTAAAGGCATTTGGCCTAATTAGTGGCCCAACAGTTGATATATCAAATTCTCTTAGTGAACCAATTGTTGATAGACCCACCTCTCCCTATTTCCAAATGGCTAATACACATGACTCTTTTGGTGGCCAAATGAATAATACGTTTGGCCCTAATTGGCCCAATAACTATACACTAGTTCCAACAACCCATTACTATTCTCACATGAGATATTACATCATTTATATATTTTCAGCACCTACTTGGTGTGGGGTAAAGCTTGGTTACACACATTTCATCAATTTGGGGCATGAATCAACACAACTAATTAGGTATATATGTTCCATAGATTTATTCCATTTTACATATTTCAGTTATTCATATGTTACATTATATATTTTTTAACCATCAAAACACACCTTTTCCACGTGGTTGCAAATTTCACTTTAGATTTTTGAATGGGTACACTATAGTTTTATGCATTGTTGTCATATGGTTGGGATGTCTGGTTTATATTCACTTGTTCTTTTCTTTTAATTATGGATTTTCAATACTAGATTAATAGGGGGAAATTATAATACCCATTGAAAATTTGATCCTTTGGAACTTTGTAACATCACTTTAGCATTTATTCTAACATTATCCCATTTGCCTACTTATTGAACTTAAAACCTTATGCTTTATCCTGGTCCTCGAGTCCACTATATCAGATCTATTCTCTAGCTCAATACTTTAGAAATCACTACACATTTTACATTGTATATGTTATGATCTTGGTGTGTGGATTTCACTAATGCCTCGAGATTAACGGTTCGTTGCATTTGGTATCTAAGAAATCACCCGTGTTCGAATCCCACTCGGTTAGTCACATCGTCTAACCAAGACCTGTGGGGCACCTAAACGTTGGTGAAGCGAGGCTTATACGTATGGGAGTGCAGGCACAAACCCAACTCGAGGTCAAGTTCTATGGAAGCGTGGTGGGATGTTATGATTCATGTGTAGATTCACTAACACCTTGAGGTTTTCGTGTAATGGTTCGTTACATATACATACACATCATCTTGCACTTTACATCTTACATCTTATATCTTACATTGCACATGCATCTATACATCTCGATAGCACATACTATACAACCTACATCATGCACTATACATCTCCCCATCACTACATCTACTACATATATTACACGTTACACATCTACTTATATGTGTTGCACTCACTACCCTATGACGCACTCTAGTCTCATGGTCCATACGAGACTATTGAGGGTATATATCACAAATGGACCACATCACCTTCACACATTTGACCATTCACACCTTTTCTCATGCAACACTCCCAGATTAGTGATATATGCTTTAGGCTAAATCATCACTTCTTCTAGCATCATCTAGTGTTATACGTCGTAGGCTACATCATCTCTCTTTTGATCATCTTAGTGATATCCACCATAGACTAAATGATCACACATTATCGCATCATCGCATATCATCACTACACATTCATCACACCACGCTGCACACAACACATAGTTCGACCATTTCCCAATGATGTACTCTCGTTTATGGTTCATTCTTGATTGCTAAGGAGGCATAACAAATGCACCTCGCTACATACAATTCCATTCACTCCGCGGGGGGGGGGGGGTACACAGCTCCTATCATCCACATTGCATTCCATTCCATCCATCCACAACATACTACATTTTATGTTGCACTTACTATTGCTTACTAATGTTTTTACATGTACGCTTTATTACACATGCTAGATAGATATCTTGTATGTCATTATCCTTATCATACACACATGCACGTTCACTTACCTTTCTAGTTGTGATCGCAAACTCTACAAATCCATTACATGCAACATGGGTGCTAGGACCTAGTACCAGTCCCACAATGGATTCTAGGGTCATCTACATTCGTACACTTAAGGTGTTATTATTTCATTTTTGGTTCATAGCACACTACTTTATTGGTTCACACACGCTTTGACATACGCTTTATCTTTATAATACGCTAATGGGTGTTTCATGTGCAACATTTGTTATGCAAGGATATTTGCTTCCATACTTGTTAGTTACATTGTCTATTATTGCTTGCTCTTGTTTGTGGGCCTCACCCTTTATCTTGTGTGCACACTTATTTGTTTGCGGCCATTGCGGCCTTGAGTGTCTTGCAAAATTGTGATTGGTGTCCCATGTTTACAAACCACTTTACACTGTCTACATTGTCTTCTTGGGTGTTTATATTGTTTGCTTCCATAGTAGCTTACACATTGTCTTCGTCATTTACACTTGTCTTCTACATGCACATTTGATCATACTAACACTTTCTTTATAGCCACATTGTTTTTATGTGCCTTGGTTTCTACCAAGCACCTCCCCTTTCCCATCAGCAGGGCACATTTTTCAGTTACAGCGGTTGGTCCTCTTTTAGGGACACATACTCCCATAACGACGTCGCATGCACCCCCAAAGAGGGGGGACATCATTTGGGTTTACACACAGTACTGGTACAATTCAACAAAGTTTAGGGCTCAGAATCAGACTTAGGTCCTTAGTTACACAACGAGTGGGTTTAATACAATCTACAAAACTCCGTACACAACAAATTTTACGAGGAAGATTGTCCTTAACAATTCAGGGAGTAGTTACATGTTAGAGGATAAATCAAACCTTCCTCTTTACACTACTTCTACCACGACGTTGGATCGCCCAAAAAACTAGACAATACAAAGATCCCTTCAGTTTTGGGAAACAGTTACAAGTTGGAGGATAAATCAAACTTTCCTCCCTACACTTCTTCGGCCAGTGGTGTGAGATCACCCAAAAAACTCACACTTCATCAACAAGATCATTTCTACACCTTTTTTCTCATCTTCTTATTTCATTTTCATAGTTTCATTACATGTTTTTACATACATACATACATACGTATTTACACATATTTTTACACATATACATGCGTATTTGACTACTTGATCATCTTCTCTTTTGTAGGTCCATTCGTATGGGAAGCAAACAATTTACATCATCAACAACATCACACTAACATGCATGTACATCACATACATCAACGTCTACACACGCGCTTCTACAATAGGTTCACTCTCATCACATTTTTACACCTTTACACTTTAGTCTCCATGCTTCATCTTTTTATCTCTCCACGCTTTGTCTAGTCCCTCGGCACATTTTCTACATCAATCTACATGGATATTAGGTACACATCTCTATTTACTTTATGTTACCGAGTGTTTCGCTCACCAACATCAAGTGGGGGCAAATGTAGACACAAAATCACACACTTTGGATAGTTATCTAGTATCGATCACATACTACTATTCATATGGTTCCTAAGTACGAAAAGTAGTAACTAACCCATGTCTTTGGCCATCTTTAGTTGTTTTATGTTGCTACTTTCAGTCTTGCACCTTTATTGGCCCAGTTTGTCTTTTTATAATTTAGTTTTACCTTTTCTGGACTAGAACGCATAGCCAGGACACTAACTCCAGGTGCCCTCATCCCTTGTAGGCACCCATGTCCTATTTACACTTTACTCTCACTTTTCGGGTCCTTGTTAATCATTTGAGCATCTCATCTTTTTGGTAGTCGGCCTTTTCGGGGTTAATTACGAAATTTAAGAAAATGAATCATATAAATATAAAGTTATGTGATCATAATAAGGGACCAAACACTAGGCATTACTTATCACCACCTAAGGTTACATTCATCAAGGCTTCTATTGCTCCATTTGCATCTATCTAGCTCCATCACAAGGGACAAAGGTTGGTTTTCTACATCACACTTCATAGGAGGGGTTTTTATTCTATTTCATGCACACATTATTTACATTTTATATCTAGCTATTGCTCACTACTCACAAAGTCCGACACACACAAGAGCACCTAGGGCACAATTCCACACACAT
The DNA here is from genome assembly GCA_019776745.2 of Taxus chinensis. Classification (NCBI taxonomy): domain Eukaryota; kingdom Viridiplantae; phylum Streptophyta; class Pinopsida; order Cupressales; family Taxaceae; genus Taxus; species Taxus chinensis. The sequence goes on along the minus strand of CM034152.1, from coordinate 146,470,276 downwards.
ATACACATAACTACATTGGGCCTGAGATGTAGTGCAACACTTAGTGATTAGTCCACCATTGTGGCAGATGAGGATAGTTCGACCCCTTCATATGCATCTTTCTTTTTTTAGGGTTTTGATGATTTGCTTAGGGTTTTGCCGGTGATTCTTCATTGCAGGTTTACAATGACATTGACGATCATATAACAACATACACGTGACTAAAGACGAACACATTCGAACATCTTGCAACACCTTGGAGGAGGTTTATAGAGCTTTTTCACAGACTGGGGCGCCCAGATCTCAGACCAGGGCGCCCCAAGCGCCCCCATCCTTCTCTAGGCCCCCAATCTAGCCAGACAATCCAGATATGCATTTTCTCAGGCTCCTGTGCGACGGTTTCCTCCTCTTATTCAGCCGGTCTCCACTGTGACACAGTCCCGCAACCTCGACGAATCAACTAAGGCCTTTCTAACCCGCTTTGTACTTAGTGTTTCACATTTCATAGCTTAATTGCTTGGGTATTTTCAATATTGCATTTATTTACTTATTTACTGCTCCTATAGCATTATATTAGGCTAGGGTATCACATTTTAGCATAATCAATTGTCAACATGATGACACATGCCCTTGTAACTATATGCAAGAAGAATATATCATTGTATATTTTATACCTACCAACACTTAAAGATTTGGTATTACATTGTTATCATCTACATGCAATCTTTGTAAGCTATAGAGGATGATGATGACTCTAACATTGAACCAACATGGTAGTCTAACAAAATAATTGTAAAATTTTTAGAATAAAACACAAAAGTTATACCACTGTTATAAGGCAATTGGTGGTTGAGTATATGCTCAATAAAGAGACGTGTTATCGTACTAAAAAGGTGTAATAAATCTTTAGAACACTTTGCCCCAACTTCTCTTGTTTATTATTGCAATATATTAAGCACTCATTCATAGAGATGCCTACATCCAATACTTAGTCTTACTTGACTTGACAACATCATCGTTTGCCCATTAGCAACATCAACGTACAACACTATCTCAATCATATTGAAACGCACACAGATAGAGAGTCACAAGCTACATGTAGTAATGAATGTGACAGTAATGAAAGTCATCACATTCATTGTCACTTTCTTGGCTTCATTGAGAATATGGTTGACAAAACAAGGGAGCTGATTATCAAGCTCACCAACATGTGATCTAAGTGCTAAAAAGATATTTAACAAGATTTGTTGTCCCGTACACTATCTTTGGTAGCCTCGTGAATGATTTTTTTTTCCTCCATCATCTTCAATAACAAGCTTCAAACTATCTAAAGATTAACATCATGACATCATATATGTAACGACTGATTCTCGTGAATATGTTAATGAGACTCGTGCACCTCTTAATCTAATCTAAGATTGCATGCCCTTAAAAAAAATGATTTAAGAAGTCTAGTCTGGTTAGGTGAAAGCTTCATCGACTAGAGCACAATCTCACTTCTTACGTGTAAATCCCAAACTAACCCAACCTTAAATTTTCAAATCGATTAGTATCACAAAAGGCCAAAAAAAGGAAGAACCTCTCAGGTCGAGAGTTCGAATCTGCCTAGCGTGCTGGAAACACAATCCACCTTAACAGGAACATTCAATAGATTCTCCGGGCATTCAATAGGAAGGAAGAGAGGTGGGGGAGTGCTGAAAAAACGTTGCTGCCCTTAATCTGCAATTCATTTCTTTATCAAAATGTTTCGCGCTTTGTAAGTTATCAGATTGTTTTGTTCTCTGTAAGCGGGGAAGATGGCAGATAAAAACTGTTCAACGGAGGCTTCTGGGGACGCGGAAGAGATTTTTGGTGAGAAAAGTAGCGTTGTGGACGATCCAGGGGATGCTCATTCTCAGTCTGAGAGAGACCCTAGAGAGCCCCTTTTTCATTTAAATAATGCCTTGAAGAGGAGGAGGAGGAGGAAGACGAGTGTTTCCAGGCCACTAGAAGAAACCAATGGTTTTCTCTCGGTGACCCAAATCTCAGCGAATTCTGTTGGGTCAGTTGAGGATGAAAATGAATCTGGAGGAGGAGTGATAGAAGCAGACCCAGTTATAATAGAGAAAGAGGCAGATGGCTTGCAATCTGTAAGGGATGGAGATAAAGATGAAAATATAACTGATTCTATGCCAATGCCTTCTTCTACAAGTACACAATCTGATTCTTTACTGTTTTGGTTGGGCGGCATCGTTATTCAGGCTGTTGGATTTCAAGTAGGGTTTATGCTGCATGTTTTATCTCTGCCCATTTATTTGATCCGCCAGGGTTATTATCTCCCTCCCAGTTTTTCTATTGTTAAGGAAAAATTGTCATCTGTCATTGATATTGCTCTTCAGGGTCCCTCCCATCTGCAGCCTTCTATTTGGAGAACGATCAGAAGAATTGGGTGGGGCTGCTTTTGGTCTTGGTATGTGGGTTCCATACTAATCCTGCTTATACTTGCATCCTTCGGTTTGAGTTTTCTTGTCATGCATAGCTTGGTTGAGGAACCGGTTCACATAAAAGAAGCTTTGTATTTTGATTATACCAAGCCTCATCCGGTTGCATCTATGCCTCTTCAATTTTGTTCCACAATACCAATTTCGGAGGATAATCTTGTCAGTAGAAAGGAATGGGGGCAGAAAAATGTTGTCTTGCAGCGATTGATTCCAGCCAATCACAGGTTGGAGGTTGCTATTGATCTGACGCTGCCGGAGTCTGACTATAATACAAAGCTTGGAATTTTTCAGGTAGTTTCTTTATGGTACTGAAACTTTATTCAATGGTGGCTGCCACTGACTAGCTTTGTATTTCTCTGTTGTTCGATTATGTCTGTTAGTATCCAGATATTCATATGTTAAACACCAAGCCTTGTGATCTCTATTTTTATGGCTTACTGCTATACAGAGTCCTCAGAGTCCAGGACACCAGATCATAATGTCTAAATTATGCTTTGCATGAAGCCCCGATGAATTGCTTGAAACTTTGTTCACTTAGCTGGTGAACCATGGCTGCTATATACTACAACTTGAATGAACTCTGTTCACCTCATTAAGGAACCAACGTCCTATCGGAAGCGGTACTATAATCTGTGCTTCCCAATGAAACATTTCAATTGCCATATGTAGTTCATTAAAGGTTTGGTACTTCCCGATTATGAAATGATTTGACCTAAGAGTCTAGTGGACCACAGATATTATAACTGTCTCAACCATCAAGAGGGGCTGAGCCTTAAGACAATGCTGCTTCCTTACAAGGGTTGGTTCGTCTTTTATTGATTTGGATCAGAATCTCTCCTAGATGCTTTATTGTTGCCTCTTCAAAGAGTTCTAACACAAGGTCTGTTTCTGGGATCTCCATGTAATCAAGCTGGGTTTCCCTGTTGAATTGTTTCTCAGTTTCAATCACTCCTCTGGTGTAAAACACACACACTCTCTTCCGTTCCTTCTTAAGCTCCTTATCCACGCTGTGGTAATTTCAAACTCAAAATTGTCTTATGTATCTCATCAGATGTCTGTCCCTCAATATCATGGTACTTCAAATTTGCCATCCAAATTATATGTTTGTTCTTTTATCGTTTGGGGTTTATACAGAGAAACTCTGTTATAGAAAACGGAGTATGATCTGATTGTGAATTCAGCTAGTTGTATGATCTGAGTATGATATGATCTGATTGCTGCAGCTAAGTCCTGATAAGGAATATATCAATCTTCCCTGTCCCTCAGTCTTTGTGTGCTTGACTTACAAATTCATGATTTCATGATTCTTTTAATTTCTCAGGTCAAAGTGGAGCTTCTCTCAGTAGAAGGCAACATTATAGGAACTTCAAGTCATCCATGTATGATGCGATTCAAGAGTCCGCTTATTCGTTTTGCAGAGACTTTCATATGGAGTGCTCCATTTCTTGCTGGTTTCACTTCAGAGTCACAGACACTACATTTACACATGATGGAATTTACTGAAAATATGATCCCCACTGCCTGTTTAAGAGTGACTTTAGAACGCCGAGCCGAGTTCCCACCAGGAGCAGGCATACCGGAAATTTACAGTGCAGAGTTATTTCTGAACTCTGAGCTACCTTGGCTGAAAAGAATGATTTGGAGATGGAAATGGACTCTTTTTATCTGGGTTGGGATGGGATCCTTTGGCATGGAAATATTGGTTCTCTTATGTTGTTGTAGGCCAATATTTTTCCCTAGGATACATGGTAGAGGTATATTCAGGGATGAAAGGGATCAAAACTAGAAGAATGGTTATGCAAGAAGATGCGACTCCGGATAGCAATTCTGATGCAGACAAGTATTCAAAGCAGATGGAATCACCCTGGTGGAAATCTCAGATTTTTGTGCATATTTGAGATTGTTGTATGAGCGAGTTGCTGTAAATTCTAATATGCCCTTAATGTAGAAACTGCAACATATTTCTAGAGGTTTGGTGATTCATACGACCGGAATGGAATGGTATCTGTACAGCACATAAATCATCAACGGGCATAGATGACATATACAGCTTAGAGAACTAGGCCAGAGAATAAGAGGCATGCACCATTCACTGTTTGATTTAAGGCCACTGTAAAAGAAAATTTGAATCAAAATATTTTATTTTTGAGTCTTCTTGTGATGCCATGTGCAGTTTGTGATGTATTTTTATTGTTTGTTTTCTATTCATTTCTTTGCAGTATCTTACTAGATTTGCTATTTTTGTTTGTCGTAATAGTTTTATTGGGAGAGTGATGCCTGACACATCTGAGTGAGGAGAAAAATAGAGTTTTGTTTGGCATCAACCCTAATTACATTTGCTTACAGCCTACAGTTATGAACGGTGTACTTGCATTAACTGAATTAAGGACTTTTTATCTTAATATTGAACATACATGCATGGAACGAACATACATGACATGTGTGGACCAATGTACATGACATGTGTGGACAGATGTTTGAGGTCAGTATGTGAAGTGCACCTATCATAGGTCATCTGGTACCATATCCAAACTAATTTATCGATAACAGCTATCTTGCTTTCTCTTGGAATACTTTATAATCATGACTTCAACTTTATGACCATTACAGGGGCTGAAGACAGAGGAGCGCTTCATATTTACTGTGAGATAAGAGGGAGATGTTGTTGCCCTCTTAGAGGCTTGAGTGAATCTCCATCTGTTTTTAGGATACCTTGAATAGACATGCTGAGCGTTGTCTATTGATTAGATAATTCCATTTAGATGTTGCTCACTTCAGAGTTCTCCAGTGACAGTTACTCTAGTTACCTTTTCCATTACAAGCACTGTTAGAGCAAAACGAAAAGGGCTAATAACCAAAGATTTATTATAGATTTTCCTTTCTACTCTCACTTCTTGACCATTGGACCTTAAGCTGTTGAGCATTCAAAGATCAGATTTACTTGGGGTTTCCTAGGCCCCATAAACCTAGTTCATTCATGGGGTCCCTACGACTGCATTAGACATGTTCATTCACAGGGTCCCTAGAGACCCATTGGCTTTTTTCATTCACCAAAGGACACTCTTCGGCAAACACTAGGTGTTCACTATTTCTCAGATCTGTCAATTACAGGGAGTGACTATTCTCTCTCCGCAGTCTGCTTTATTAGTATGTCTGAATGTAACCTTTAGACTATGTAATTGTCGACTCATTTACTTATGCTGTATTTTATCCAAATCGTACTGGTGGCTACTAACTGTTTTCAGCTTTTAATGATGTGCTCTAGCTATAACTCTTACTACATTCTAGTTGATTCATATTTTTGCTTGCAAAGATATTTCCTTTTTAGGGCACTATCCGTCAGCTACCCCTCCTCAGTGGACTTCAGTCCTATTGGCCTATTTCAGTCACTATTGTATCCCCATAATAATTTTATTTCATTTATTATGTGCCCAATGCTTAAACTGTTAATTTGCTCGTTACTTGGTATGATCCATTATAGTAGTACGTATGAGATGATGGTAAAGGTTGGAGTGCATGAATGTTACGCAGATTGTTTTCCAGATTTCTACAACATAATGTATGGAAATACAATGTTTATAAGCTGAAATGTCAACTGTGATAGCAGAACCCAAGCTTTAGTGTCAGTCTGGTCTCTTAATATCAGCAAAAAGCATGTAATGAGAAACTATATGTGAATATGAAATTTAGGTTGAATGTTGGACATTTACATAGGATGGAATTGTAATCCCTTTGAGAGATCATATATTCCTGAGATCAATTATCTAGAAGCAGATCTGATTTCTGAAAGCCTTGTGATCCTGGGACATAAAAAAGTAGCCAATACTAAATTTATCATTGTTGACCTTCGTTAAAGTATACTACTCTAGCACAATTAATAGTTTGAACCAGGTTATGGTATTCACACAGCTTGCTGCTTAAAATAATGTACATGTCTTTCTGATTTATGAGGTATTCACGCATGGACATTGAAGTAACAAATATCTTCTGAGGTATTTGTGAGGCAATGTGTGGACATGCGTGTGCGTGAATACGTGACACACACCTTTTGTAGGTTATCAACTTATCGGGTAACCTTATGCCAACTAATGAATTGATGACAGCTTTCTTGTCTTCCTCTAGAAATACTCATGGGCTTCACAACTCTCTGCTCGTTACAGGAGCTGGAGACAGAGGAGCACTTCATCTTTAGCTGCTGAATTCACAATGAGATAAGAGAGAGATATTATTGTCCTCTCAGAGGCTTAGCTGAATCTCTATCTGGTTTTAAGATACCCCAGACTAGACATGATTAACTTTGTACGTTAGGGAGGCATTTACATATAGATGTTGCTCACTTTAGAGTTCCCCAGAGACAGCTACTCTGGCTACCTCCTCCTATCTCATTACAAACACTGGTAGAATAATAGGTGGAAGGACCAACAAATTCTACCTTTCTTGAAAATCAAAGGTTTTCAGCCTATTTCATTCCCTAGAGGACGTTATTCGGCAAATGTTAAGTTTTAACCTCACAATTTATCAGCTATATTGACGACAGGGAGTGATTCACCTCTCTCCTCAGTCTGCTTTATTACCATATCTGAATGTAAACTTTAGACTTTGTAATCGTCTACTCATTCAATAATTTATGCTGTATTTTATCCCAGCTTTTATAGATGCACTGGGATTTAATCTCTTTGTACATTCTAGTTGATTCCTTTTTAGCTTGCAGAGATACTTTCTAAGGGCACTCTTTCTGACAGTTACCCTTTTTCAGTGTACTTCAGTTCTATTGGCCTATTTTGGTCATAATTGTAAATCCATATTCCATAATAATTTTATTCTGTGCCCAATGCATAGACTGTTCATTTGCACTTTATTGGATTTTATCATTAGGTGCAATCCATTATAGTAGTATGTATGTGATGAAGATAAAGGTTAGAGTGCAGAACTCTGACACAGATTGTTTATCTACAACTAAATGTCTGGAAACAGTGATAGCAGATCCGAAGATCTTAAATACCATTTCAATCTCTTAATATCAGCAAAGAGCATGCAGTGAGAAACTATATGTGAATAATAAACTTATGGTTGAATTTTGGGCGTTTACATACGATTGAATTGCCATCCCTTTGAGAGAGCAGGTGGTTGAGACTTGAGAGGTATGATCGTCTGGAAGTGAATCTGGTTTCTGAACCTCTTGTGATCTTCTTGGAAGTTAAAAACTCTCCAATACTAAATTTAGTATTATCGACCTTCATTGAAATATGTTTCTTCAGGACTTTCAATAATTTGAATCAAAATTGCAATGTGGTGCTATTTGCACAACTCTGGTTCTCTTACAGGTCTTTCTGATTTATGAGGTATTTATGCATGAATTTTGAGGTAACAGATATATTACTTTGGTGCCAGAATATTTAAAGAAATTAATCATGTGATCAAAATAAAATATAATTTTCGCTGAAAAAAAACATTCATGCAGAGGCAGTAAAATGATTTATTCATGTAGGGTTGATTAAGACTAACGAAAACCTTCCATGTTTTTGAATAAGCCTAAGCTGTCTACAATGGTAATACTTGAATAGCATTTCCATTTTTTTCAATACAGAGGTGCATACCGCTATTAAATTCTGCTAAAGATATGTTAGTGGTGTATGTCTTGTATCTTTGTAATCTCACGTGCCCTTTCATATCCCATCTGAGAGAAGATTGTATATCAGCAGGCTTTGCATGAGAGTCATAGTCTCCAATACTGTCATAAGTATAACTTGTATCTCACTCTGTTCAGATTTTAGGAATATTTACCATCACTGGTGTTTTGCAGTTCCGTTTACTCACTAGGAGATAATGTGTGTAGTTTTAAGCTTAGAACATGCTAAAACAATAGTGATAGATAAAATCTAGAAGTTTGACCATCTATGGATGAATACTATCAGAATCAGTACAGGATAAAAGCTAGTGGTAGTTGTCGGCAGTGGATGCTACTAGTGGTAGTTGTCGGCAGTGGATGCTACTAGTGGTAGTTGCCAGCAGCGGACACTGCTAGTGGTAAGGGCTCAACGACCATCTTTCTTTACACCTTATTAGTGAAAACCACATTGGGATATGCAAATTGATATTTGAATGTGTTTGAATGGCTTTTCCTTTTATCTGACTCCTAACCCCAACAATTCACTTCAAGAAACATAGAGAAAATGTAATAGAATTGGTGCAAGGTACCTCCAATAGGTGTGGTTCTACATATTAGCTATGGAATCAAGGCTTTTGTAGTTCTATGCTTAACTATATGCTCAATCAGTGGAAGCAAATACCTCCTTTTCGCACAAGAATATGTCAACACCAAAACATTGATTAAGGGTAGACTTTGGAGAACTCGATTAATCTTGATTGCTCTTGTAAATGCTTCTAGTGATCTCCAGATGCCCTTTTGGCTTGTAGAATGATATGAGAAGTGCTAAATGATCTTTAGGGTATTTATATAGGGTTTAGGGCATGGTCCTATGGAGGGGCTTGGACTCCTATTTTCTTGCAGCGGAAGGTCCCATGCTTATTTTTAAAGGCAACTATGGAAAATAATAGAATCTAGGCCTAAAAAATAGGAGCTCCACTTTTTAGCCCCTTAAACTTAAGAGGTGGTTGGAGAGGGAGGGTTGGGAGTTTCTCCCCACTATTTAGGGTTGATAGAATCTAATATGCATTCCCGCCATTATTTTTTGGTGATTTTAGAGATAAATATGGTTTTATTTTCCTACAAATAACCATAGATATCCAATGGGATTATATAATATCTCAGCGGGTATTGTTGAGGAAACTAATAAAAAATCATGGGACATTAAAATTGCTAAAATGCTCCTAAATTTTCTCAGAAGCACCCGCTGAGATATTTAAGGAGCCCCCCTTCCATGGCACCATGCCCTTACTACGGTAGTTTCTCGTGCAAGTCAACCCCAAATTCAACTATAGGCTGATCCTTAAAAAATATGTTGGTTGTTGCTAGAGGTCATGACTAGAAGTGGACATCACTCAAGTGGTTATCTACTGTCGCTAGCTGTTAGGTAGGGTGAACACTCAAAACCAATGCATCAACAAGTCAACAAAGGTGCAATGGATGATCTAAAAAGACCAAAAGTGCATTTGACTGTGTATATCGACAATTGATGATTGTGGAAGCAATTTGTGATAGACTTAAAAAAGGGGATTAGTATACCAAAAGGAGCCTAATATGCACTAATGGTCCAATTGTCCTAAAAGGTGCTAAAATTGTTGTTACTACGTGCCTTGTACAAAACTTAGATGTCTACATAATGCCCCTCTTTGATGTGTGTGTTGGCGTGTGCACACGCATGCATATCAAAGGAGAAATACAATAAATGTTTACCTGAGAGTATACTTGAAAGAGGTAAGGAAGGAGTTCTAAATATTCCTAAGTTTTGTGTGTACATGCAATCAATCATGAATGCATACAAGTAGATCAATGCCTCGATATTATGATCTAGTCATGTAACCAATTGAAAAATTGGAATGAGCAAATGAATAAATACCCAAGCCGGTATGTAAACCATGTTGCCTCTTTTGAAACCCCTTTGAAAATGATTCTTAATCGCCCTTTTCAAGTATTAGTGCCAAAAATGTTGTTGTTGGGGTCCACAATGATTGAATTAGGTGGCAACATTTACTTTGGGGGCAAAGAAGCAAACAATATAATCTCTCCATAAACTTATGATCCATGGATCAAAAACTAACACCATATGTAGAAAAACAAGCACTTCCAAGTTGAAACCAAATCTAATCTTTATAAATTCATTGTAAGCTATAAAACATTTGAATCTTCATGTAATATATAAAATCTCATGATAAAATAAGTCAATTATATGCCCCCCTTTTGAGATGATACATATTTGTGAAGGTCACTCATCTCAAAAGACAGGCGTTATGTGTACCATGTGTAACATAGATAAAATAAAGCAAGTTTTAGAATCATCATGAAAGCACATATGTAAACACATGTATATAAATAAGTATGTCATCATTAAGGCACAATGTTAAATATGTAATTTGATATGTAAATATAGAAAATATGTCGTGAAAGCTCATAGTAACATTTAGTTATATAAATGTAAATATAAATAAGTATACTTGTGAAATCTCATAGGTAACCCATGACTCATATGCTAAGGCAAAGGAATGGAGGACAAGTGATATACCCTAATGTAATCAAGAAAGAAAGACAAATGACATGCCACACTCGTAACAATATGCCTCAATATGGCAATAAAACACACAATAATAACATGCCTTAATAAATGCACGTCGAGGACTATGGTAACATAACACCAAACAAAGTATACCACAAAGAAGTAGTGTGCATGATTTAAATCTAACACGAACTATAGTCACATACGAGTAAGCAATGTAAACATGTATGAGTATGTAACCCTAAATAGAATGAGTGAAACCATCAAATCAAGAAAAGCAAAGTGACTGAAATCACACAAGCAACCAATCACATGTAACTAACACAAACTAGACAAGTAGAAAAATCCTATAGATATGGAAAGTAAAGACATGGCAAGACAAGCCACACACATTGACATGTATAAGCAAGCAATTGAACAACCATAATGCACATGAAAACACATAATGTCTTAATCATGTGAAGCAAGGTAACTATGCATGATGTAAGCTAGAGCAAGATATGTATAAGAAATACAGATCTCAATATGACCACGAAAGGATATGAAAGATAAAATTTGAAGCACATTGAAAGATGCCCGTATTGTAGGCATGCCCCTAAAAGGATGTTTGCTTTAAAGTGTAGGAAAAATCAATACACAAAAATATGTAATTTCATACTACCGTGAGAAGCACATGCATAACCAATATATATGTAAAGCTATGTAGAATACATAAATATGTAACAATGTATAACATTGTAGCAAAGGTAGTCGATAAACTATGAAATTTAATATTTATTTGCAAAAGAAATTCATCAAATTATGGTACAAGAGAAAGAAATTTACATTGCAACATATCACACTTAACAAGGAAAAAGTAATGTCAAGATGGAGCATGAAGATGAATTTGAAGATGGTGAGAAGGGACTAAGGATGATTCAGAAGGAGAGGCTAAAGAACATGGTGAAAAAGAGAAATGTAATTCATCTACTCAAGCAAAAAAATAAATAGCAAACAAGGTGGAAGAGGAAAAGGTTGATAAGGTTGAGGGTACTAAGAGCGCACCATATAGTCACCCACATCATCATGAGAGGAAACAATCATGGAGACATGGTAGGACACATGAGGGCATAAATCTATATCGATATACAAGGAATTGGAGGAGCAATAATTATGGTTATACATCGAATCAATAGAGCAACAATTATATGACATGGAATCACAAGAATAATTATTATGGATATGCATGGATGTCGAGGAGGAACACATATGGACATGGATGGAATCAGAGGAGCACAATGGAATATGGAATCAGATTTGGAGAAGCATAACTCACTAAGATCTCATATAGGTGGTTGGATGATCGAGCATGGCGAAAAGTGTGTGATAATTTAAAGCACACTCATTATATGGCTTCTTCTTATGTTTCGAGGACGAAACATGTCAAGGAGGGAGGGAATGCTATGAACCTTAGGATATGATATTATAATGTATATCATTGTATGGTGTTGCCCTACCTTAAGGGTATTATTCTATATTGAATATTTGGGCATCTTGGCCCACCAATATCTCTTGTGTTGTGTTATCTTCTGCAGATTATTCATTTACTTTATGCAAAGATCTTATCAAAAAATTATTTATCGCATTTACGTTACACCTACTTGAGGTCCTCCAAGTATGTTTTGAGATGGTATCTTCACTTCATGCTCTTTCCCTCATAACGGTGCCACTCAAAGACTAATTAGCGCTATCCTTCGATAACTTACATTTTTTAGTGCGTGGGAAGTCTTTAATACTTGTAAAAAACAATATTTACGTGAATACAACATCTTTGATGGGCACTTTAAAGAAATTTATGGACATCATTCCATTTCTCCACTCCTAAGAAAATACAACTTTCCTATATCTGAGTACACAACGCTTCCGTCTTCAGCTCAGATGCTATCACCATCAACGAACAAGGTTGGTGATACAAGTAGTTACCAATAGAAGAGACAATTCTGAAATTAGTGCTAGTGTACCAATGCCAAATTTGACTTTTTAGGTGAGGAAGAGGGGTTCGATAGTCAACGAATATGCCTCTTGAGTGAATGTTGGAAATTGTGTGGTGACTCTAAAAATCCCTTTTCACTCAAGAAACTAATCTCACATTTGCCACAATCTTTATCATCCATATGCCAATAGTGGCGACACCATAATAGAAATGACCCTTTTATTAACGTAATTATTGATTGGTTGCGAGATTGATATGTTTGTTTCCTTAACCTTCCCCTCTCCTCCCGAATAATTCTAAAAAAGTGTTCACATCTTGAACTTCACAAAGAATAACCTTCAAGTACATTATACAATCGACATAACCATGGGTGAAGTGCTACTAATAATAAGGGGGAGAAACCATGATGACCTTCCATATGAATTTAACCTCTTGGCCATATCTTTAAGGGCATGGTCCCGTGGAGTGGGGGCTCCATAAATATCTCAACGGGTGATGCGGAGAAAATTCAAGAACATTTTAGCTAATTTAAAGTCCCATGTTTGAACCATTTTCTTCTACAATTTCTGCTGAGATATTTTAGGAACCCATTGTTGTTTTATGGTCCCATGGACTTTCATATGGAGAGCCTCTAACTATTAAAATTATACCATATTTAAAATATGAAGTTTATTTTTCTCTCCAAAATGACCCAAAAATAGTGGCAGGATGTTTTGTTAGTGCCACATGGAAACAAAATAGTCTAAACAATAGGAGAAACTGTTAGTCCCTCGTCTTCGGCCACCTCTAAAGTTTAAGGGGCTAAAAATGTGGAGCTCCCGATTTCCAAGTCAAGATTTTATTTTTTCTTATCGCTGGTTGAAAAAATTAACATGGGACCATCTAAAATAGGATAATAGGAGTTGGAGAGAGTCCATGAGACCATATTCTAAGAGCATTGTCTCTTGCAAGGGGAAAGCTAAATGTTTTGAGCAGATGCCGGAGAGAAAAACTAGGATATTTTAGCATTAATAGGGTCCCATGATTTTTTTTGTGTGCAAAGATAAAAAAGGAAGCTTTAGCACTGACAAAAGTAGGGTCCCATGAATTCCAAACAAACTTTTGGATGGAAAATTGAGAGAAAAGCTCAAACATAAATGCCAAGTGTAAAAAAAACTCTCTAAAATTTTTAAGCAATTGATTTATTTTTGTGTCCTTAGTTGCTTTATGGCGCTGCTATTTTAGGAACTTTGTTGGGTTTTGGCAACAACAATAATTTTTTTGGTATAAGACAATATTTCCCAATAGTAATTTGTAAATCTAATATTACCTGTGTGTGTGTGCGCGTGCGTGCACGTGAGCGTGCGCGCGCGTGTGCGTGTGCGTGTGCGTGTGTGTGCGTGTGTGTGGTAGGTGAGTTTTAGGATGGTTGAGGTGGTTAACAACCATCACCTTGTTTATAAGATTGTTATCTCCTATATATTTGTAACCTATGTTGTTCAATAATACATCAAAAATTGTTTTTTCTTGCATTCTTTTTTTCTTTTTTCTTATATTTGTAACCTATGTTGTTCAATAATACATCAAAAACTGTATAGAAGGGTCAGTTTGAACGGGTGGGGGGATGTAATTCTTTTTTCTTGCATTCCCTTTTTTTTGGCGCCATGTCAACGAAATATTGGTTTAAGACTATTTCCAATAAAACTCTACTTACCTTCAAATCTTTTCCCTTCAAATCATTCCTTGTACATCCGAGTGCTTAAAAAAAAATTAAGAGTACATGAGACTCTAGGGTTGCTAACTTTTTCTCACAATTCTACGGAGCATAAAAATCTCTTGCCTTGGCCCCTACATGGGACCGCGACATAATGCTCCAAAAATTAGACCTTCCAAATTGGATTTTATGGCCCTTTAAATTGGGCACGTGCATTCTGAATTAAAAAAACAATCCGTTACAAACAAAATCTTTAGACCATTTAAAAATAGAAAACTTAACAAAACGGAGAAATTCAATACTTATATTTTGAAATATTTGTCCCGCATTTTTTAATTGAATTTTTCTGTTCTATTTCCCGTTATAAAATGGCGAAGAGTCCAATTTGAGGGGCCTTCTGAAAGTTTTGTCCAGTGCTTTCTCTGCTAAATTTATTGGACCAGGATCGGAATTTTAGATCTGCGTAAACATTTTTTTGGGTGTCAACTATTGAATCGTTGTCTGAAGAAAGAAAGGGGAAAACAAAATGGTTTACAGAAGCAAGAAATTGCTGGGGGTGAGGAATCCTGTGTTTCCGACAAAGAAATGGCAGCAAAAGCGAAAGCAGGAGGGAATAGTGAAAAATGTGGTCGAGGGTTTCAAATCCGTGGCCAAAACAGTTCAAGGTGCAAAGAAAACGGTGTTAAAGCTTCTGAAGGAATGGCTCGAATTGGAGCCGGCTTATTTAGCCCTGGCCTACAAACCGACAGAGCAAGAATCGGATAATAACAGGGAACCCCAATTCATCTTGCCTCCCATGGCGGGCCGCGACATGAAAATGCAGAAGAAGACGATTGTGCTGGATTTGGATGAAACCCTAATCCATTCCAGCGAGGAGCCTCTCAGCCGTTACGACTTCGCCGTTGAGGTTGTCATCGAAGGCGAGCCCGCGACATTTTATGTGCTGAAAAGGCCGGGGATGGACGAATTGTTGCGGCAGCTGGAGGACAGGTACGAGCTTGTGCTGTTCACGGCGGGAACCAGGGATTATGCGGATGCCGTGGTGGATCGGATCGACCCTTACGGCGCCATCAAGTTCCGGCTGTTCAGAGATTCATGCATCGAGACCTCCGATGGGCGGTTCGTGAAGGATCTTTCTCTGCTGGGGCGCGATCTGAGAAAGATTATCATAGTTGACGACAATCCAAATGCATACATGCTTCACCCTCACAATGCAGTTCCTGTGAGCTCCTTCGTGGACGATCTGTACGACAGGGAGCTATCCAGCATCTTAAGCTTCCTTAAAGTTGTGCAGTATTATGATGATCTCAGGGAAGCCGTACGCCATTATGTTATCAAAGATCCTCTTCTGAAGCCATGATGCTTGCTTCGTACAGTATTAGGGTTTTGATGCTCTGTTAAGGTCAGCTTTCCCTGAAACCTTATTTCTCGTCAAGGCTAATTTGGTTACAATTCAAAAACTCAGGATCAGTTGGGCCGATCCCAGCCTTAAGGATTTCAGGCCATGCAAGTTATTTAGTAATTTGATCACAGACCCCAAAATTTGGGAAGTTTTTTTTTTGGGCTCTTCAAAGATGCAGCTATAATTTTGGTTAAAGGGTTTTGGCCTTTTCTTGAAAATGACGGAGGGCTGGGTTAATCTCTGCCTTGGAACCTGAATCTGGACATGATTGTAATTATTGAAACCATTTATTAATTTGATCAGAATCCTCAAAATTTGGGGGATTGACCAATTTTTTCTTCAGTTTTGTTTCTCTGCTGGGGATACCACAAAGACGAAGCTGTACCTAATCCGTAAGGCCTTGCAAATTGCAAATCTCGGTTCAAGGGTTATGTGGGCTTTTGTTGAAAATGACAGGGAAGGTTGGGCCAACCCTAGCCTTGTAACCTGAGTCTGGACATCATTATAATCCATGAAAACTATTTTTTATTTGATCACAATCCTCAAAATTTGGGGGATGGCACATTTTTACTTCAGTTATAACTTATATTCTTTGGCTGTGGATGCCACCAAGATGCAGCCCGATCTGAACCCTAAATCCCTGCAAATCTTGATTCAAGGCTTGGGGTATTTTATTGAAATTGTCAGGAAAGGCTGGCCACATCCCAGCCTTGAAACTTGAGCTTGGACACGATTGTAATCCATGAAAAATATTTACTAGTTTGATCAGAATCCTCAAATCCTGGGGGATTGCAATGTTTTTTCTTCAGCTATTATTTTTGGCTTTTGATGGAACATATCAAAATTATAATTGACTCGTCTGTAAATTTCCAACACCCAACAAGGTTTCAAATTTGGTTATCATGCTCTTGTTTTTAGTGCATGGCTTACTGGAAAAGAATTCCATGTACCATAAATTATTTTTTAGCTTAGTATAAATGTGATACTCTGCTGGGAAATCTGCTTGCAGTTTCTTCAGATATTGTTTTGTAACATAGTTAACCACACTTACTGGACAAGGAGTATAAATGGCATACTCTGCTGGGAAATGTGCTTGCAGTTTCTTCAGATACTGTTTTGTAACATTGTCATCTTTTTTTTCTGTAACAAGAGACACAAACCATCTGTTCCTGTGAAAGAAAATGCAAACAATAAATCTTGTGTTCTTGACCTTTAATGGTCCATCAGCCCTAAAAAATATTCTTGGAGCTGAGACTCTGGTTTAATACTAATTACAGAGAAAACATTGATCTCTAGCTCACCATGGTAAACATGCTTTTCTGGATTTTGTTATGATTCTTTCCAGTCCATTATTCATGTTATCCTGTTAGAGATGATCTAGAATTTAAATAAGGGGAGATGAAAAATAGCTTTGGAAATTGTAAAAATGCAGTGCAAGAACATAGCTGGTGGAATTTTTTTTTCTGAGAATTGTCCAATATCTGTAGTTTTAAAAATCAAAATGTCTGACATCTTTTGGGTTATTCTATGATATCTGATATCTGTAGTTATTTACCAGAATGCTTGATATCTTGTATGGAATTGTCTTGTTTTGAGTTCTCTATTTTGAGTCTCACCTGGATATAGTTTGGATAGTGACTTTATAAACAGGATCTATATTGGTCCTATTGGAAATGAAATGCCCAAAATTTATACTTTTTTTTGACTTATGAAGTATCCTAAAACTAGAGTTCCCTCAGTTATGCTGGATATAGATACATTAGAATAACTTGCATTTGTATGGCTAAAGTGTGCATATCCTCATGATCAAAGGAGTACTAGGGATCCCAAAGTCTGAGTTTGACTCAATTCTGCTGGATATAGCTACATTAGGCTAACTTCCATTTGTATAGATAAATTTTTAACATCTTCATAATCAGATAGTGATTGCACACAAGAGAGGATACCAAGGGCAAAAATTAATGAGAGGAAACTGTTCATTAAGATAAATTTGATGACAATCTAACAATTCTATCCTCCAATGATTCATACCAAACTTGTCTCAATGTTGTGAACTAATCCAACATCTCATTACTAGAGGCAACACAGTCCCCACATCTTCATAACAAACCTAAGGAAAATGCTAGAGTTTTCTTTGTCTGCTTACCTGCATATAGGGTAAGTTGTACGGTAATGCAAACCTCCTGCATCGTTCGTTTGCTTACCTGCATAGTACTGTAAACATTATATGTTCTTTTGTTTGCTCTGCTGCTTACAGGGGTAATTTGTGTTACTGTAAACATCTTGCATTTTTGTCTGCCCCCGTGTATATAAGGTAAGTTATTTGATAGTGTAAACATCCCGCATGCTTGTAATGTGTTCTTATTCACATAAAAACTGACTACCCATGGTGTTATAAAATTTAAATGGATATTATAAGGGGTTCTCATTGTCCTATTTGCAAGTTTTTTTTTTTCACTAAATTGTTTTGCATGTATTGAAACCCTCAACAAGCTAATGACTATGATCGATAGTTAATAAGGGTTCCCCTATATGAGAACTCCTTAAATCTTGCATGTATTTATGAGTATAATAGTTGATGATACAATTTCAAGCTAAATAAATAGGATGTTATGAAGATTGTAGGGTTAGGAAATGTCTTGAATATATCCCAAGTTAAATCTTGTATTTATCTTTTAATACAATTGTTAACAATACAAATTAAAGCTAAACAAATATGATGTAATGAAAGGAGTAAGGTTAGAAAAAGTCTTGAATATATATCATGATGATAACATATTTGAGGAAGATAGTCTTTAATTGCTTCTACGAGAGGGAGCAAAACAATAATGAATATTTGGAGAATACAATGTGGAGCTTTGAGTTTAGAAAGAAAAGATGTGAAATATATCATCATGCATGCATGTATATAATGAATGCGTTGCTATGTATGAGCATTGTAAAATGCTCCTCTAGACAATATAAGTGATAAATACTACATAAGTTACGTGGGCTAAATATGAGTGATAAAAGCACATAAGTATCATGCCCCATGCGTGAGAGGTGTAAGCAATGTAAGGATAGGAGTATAATGTCCATTTGGGAAAAGTGTAATCAATAAAAGTCTAATAGTAGTATGCCCCAAGAGGAAAATGTAAACAATGTAATCATTGGAATAAGGTGCCCCCCATGGGTGAAGTATAAACAATAGAAGCACATGAATATCAAGTCTAAGATGTAAATAATATAATCAATGGAATGTCATGTGCCCCTTAATAGGAAAGGTATAAGCAATATAGCACATAACATCTCGTGACCCCGTATGGGCTATAAATATAAGTAATGTAAGCTATAATTTGTGTAAGCACGAGAGAGAAATGCCTCTCCATGGGTACAACATGAGCAATATGGTACCGAAAATGATATGCCTAGGAGTGAGCAAGATATAGGCAATATAGCCCAACGAATGATATGTCCCTATTAGGGTAAGATATAAACAATGTGGAGGTAATGATCACAAAGATACATAAATGTAAGGCACAAATAAAGGTTCTCTAGACACATGATATGAAATTTGAATCACGGAAGCATAGGTAAATATGAAAGATAAAGTTGGACATGATATGGTTCATGTCACTATAAGACACAATAAATCCCTTATGAAAGTAAGCGTAGTAGGAACAATTCACATATATAATTAAGCACAGAGAAAACATATAAGCGACACCAATCGTGGAGTAGGCACAAACAATGGTGAATACACATCAAACAAAGCAAACAAGTTGCATATGTGGCCATTCATGAAACAAACACTCTGAAGGCATGCCAAACAAGGACCAAATATGCTAAAAATATTCTAAACATGGAGAAACACATTGAAGGAAAGCCGAACATGGCTCAAAAATGCTAAAGACAAACCAAACACATAGAAAACATGCCAAACATATTAATACACACTAAGCACACAAGAATATTCAACATAGAGAGAAATTTTCATAAGGAAATTATATAAGCATAAAATACAATGAAGGCCAAGCATTTGGATCATACAATACTATATCATTATAGTTGAAAGTTTTCGTTTCATTAGAAATCATACAAATATGATTGTTTGTATAAGTCAATGAATGTTAAACATTGACAATAAGAGGAGATCGACAAATGCCCATGTTGGGGGCACACTTTTTATATGCATCTTCTCGTGAGGCATACATTACACTTGCCAATTTTTTAGGGCGATCAATTGCAGATTTGTTGATGAACATCATTGTTAACTCTTCATTTAATCAACTTAATTGTATATGTCATTCTGACCAGCGCAGTGTCCAAGGCTATATGCAATAAGATTCCTTTGATTATATAACAATTGCTTGTGGGCCTATTTGTTTGAGGGGGCAAGTCCTAAATGCTAGAAAAGAAATCTAATCTATGATAGGGAATTACACTCACAAATTAGAATAAAATCCAACTTGCTTGTTGGAATTAGAACACACAACACTTAATTTGAAAATTCTTGTCGCGTTATAGTCTAGTAAATCAGCACAACAAAGTTGGGCGCCCCTGCACCTCACTTAGACAAATGTTAAATTGCTCACCTGAAGTGCGTACAACTCCTCCGAGTTCCTTCTAGGGCGGAAATCAAGACACAATTCCTGCAAACATGGTTAACAAAGCATGCAATATATATTCCATATATAGATTACAGTATGCGCACATATAACTTGATCATAAAAGAAGCTTGTTTTCATTCATCAATATATACAATCAATAAAAGAATCTAAATACCAATTACACCATGTGCATCTCTACGAGCTTTGGCAATCAATGCTAGATTATCCATTACAAACACATGACTTAGCCAATTGACAATGCGCACATAGACACACACATACTTACATACATATCCGAACACACTCTACTCACTAGTCGTCCTAATACTCACATACACAACACACTCATTACATGGACTTTTATACATATTTATAGGGTGGGAATAGGGCCGAATTAAGGTTTCGGAGCGCCCTAGGCAGTACTCGGAGAGTACGCCCCCCCAACCCCCCTCCGGGACCAAGCACCCACCAAATTACATAATAAGAATAATTAAATCAAAATGCAATATATAATTGATGCAATTGAGAACAAAATTATTGCAACATCAAATATAAGAGCAGAGGTAATTAGGGTTTGATTACTTAGCTTTAGGATTTGGAGAAAGATCTGATGCGGTGTTGAGTGATGCAGCGATGTCGTGAGATCCAATCATAGAACTGAGTCACTGACGGGCCTCATGATTCATCCCTGCTAACACATCGTTATTCCAATGTTCAAAAACATCTATCTTCTGTTTGTTGGTGGAAAAAATCAAAATGCCAATGGAAACGTTAAAATCGCTGCCTGCGGCTGTATCAACATGCCTCTAAAATAAATAAAATACAACTATAGGCTGAGATGAAAGATGAAAGATGAAAACAATTCACAAATTAAAATTTACAAAGGCCCAAGGACCGTGGGTCCTCCTTCCTAGTTCCTAGGCCGTGAATGATTGAATCTCAATCCTTATCCCATCGATCCTTCTATTTACAGTTACGGTGCTAATAATGTAATAGGTTATAGTCACAGTCCATAGAGTAAGTTAGTAACAGTAATTTGTAAACACTAAAGAGTATTAAAAATTTAAATCGTTGTGCAAGGCCGCAAACCACAAATTTTTTTAGCAAATTAGCAATCCATTAACCTGTCCCTGATTCATATCCGTGGACTACCTATGGTTGTTTATATGATAATATATAGGTAATTTGTAAATTGAATGGTGCATTGGGCAAGTGCACCAGTTGGAACTTATACTGTTATATAAATATTATCAATGCCGACTCAGACTGCTGGAAAGGAAAAGCCGACATTGAAATTTGAATTTTTTTTTGAAATTAAGCCGCCCCTCCTTGTTCGGCGCCCTAGGCAACTGCCTAAGTTGCCTAGGGCATGAAACGCCCCTGGGTGGGAACTTGTCCTTCAACGCTTAGATGTTTTTATCTATTACTAAATAATTCCTAAATATAGTATGCATGCTTGCACTTTCCTATAACTAGGAGCCATCCTATGGTTCTCCATAAGTGGCCTATTGTGTGCTATAAATAGCCTCTGCTTCACTCATGTTGCATGCGCTATAATTATATATGTCCCCATGCTATAAATAACTTTCTCTATTCTCCACGCCATGCTATACTTAGCTTTCTCCGTCCATGCATAACCTATATTTAGCTTTCCTTGGTGAACACACCATCTTCCACATGTGTCCCATTTTTAGCCTATCCCTCATTTCTGGCTAACTATTGAATCCGTTGTCTCTGTGCATAACCCTTCGCGTGCTCCCCTCCTCATACCTCAACGTGCACCTTTGCACACTTATTTTCCTTGTGCAATTTTTGCTTTCGTGTTGTTGCGTGCACCTTCGTGCCTCCTTCTATCCTCATGCATGTCTTCATACTTAGTCATTTATTCAATCCAACATTACCCCGCACTAGGGATATTGTTCGTCCTCGAAAATACAAGAATCAAAGAATGGAAAAAATAATGTTTCAATAAAAAATCTGGAAAATTCCCAAAATAATATGAAGGAATAAGGAATGTTTACTTCCGTGCGATCCAAAACTAGACTAAGGGTGTTTAAAGGAGTTTGGGAATTCTAGGCTAATGGATGCCTCTAGTTGCTTCCATTCTTCCAATGCATATCTTTGACCTTCATGGTGTTGATTCAACAATGTTTGGCATCTTCTCCAAGGTCATTTTTTAGCCTTCTCCTACAACTCCTTCAAAATAATATCCCATTCAGTAGTCATGCCTTCCAGGATATCTACCCTTCTCATCAACATGGTACACCTCTCCTAGCCTCGCCTCTATCCTATCGCGCTTGGACTTTATTATACTCTTTCTTGTTTACTACCTCCTACAAAACATTTTCATGCCTGTCACCTTGTATCCCATGTATAATGAAGCCTACATGCTGGTCCAATTCTTCTTCATCTTATGTGAAGTGTGCCCACTTATTATTGAGGAATCCTTGAATCTATCAATTATTTTATTATTCCTCTATGAACTTCATTCATCTTGGAACCTAGATCTTCATACACCTTTATTCTTTGGTTAACCTTTGCCTTTTTCACTCATGCCAAGTCATCTAATGTTGACCCATGTCCCTTTTTTTTCTTCTTAATCAATAAGTCAATCAATTCTTCTAGGGTGTCAATTTCCATTTTTTTATTCATCTCATCCTTTGAGGCTATATCCGGGACATGAATTCACAATGTGCATAATCAACTATGTGTCGCTTTGGTATTTATAGAATTCAGCCAGGCTCTTGGACTTATTCTATTGCACAACCAACTTATTATTCTTTTTACTTACATCCTCAAATTTTCTGTATGTGGTGCATAGTGTGGCTCCCTTGTTAATGCTTTCGGCGTGTAACTTTAATCACCATCTTGATTAGTGCATTGCTTCCTATGTGCGTCTGAAAAATGCGTTGAAACCAAAATTGGGAGTTTATTTCTGGATCTCTTCACCCTTTTATCTCACTAATGACATCCCTATTAAGATCAAACTTTGGCTCCTCCATGTGTGTTTGGATTGCAAAGGATAACATATTGTGTGTCCTTACATGAGCATGTGATTATCCATCATCTACCAACCATATAGTTTCTATGTTTTCATTGAGCTTTGAGAATCTCACTTTATTAATTTTTGGGGAGTCATCGATGTAGGGCATTTTCTATTAGGGATAGCTATGCCTTAACCTTTTAGATCTAGCTTATGAATTCAGGCGTTGTCCCATCATGCACTACTCCTAGTAGTTGAATCCTAATCTTCATGTTTCTGTATGTCTTCTTTCTCCTCCTCCCTTGCATGCTCCTCATAATGCCTTTTTCTTGTCCCTACTTCTCTTCTTGTATCATATTTTCTTGATCCTATTAATCTTCTTCTTCCAAAATGTGGATAACATGACTTCTTTCTCCCATTGTGTCTTCTTTAACCCCTATGGTTTCTTCATCTTGACTCTTCATCTTTTGGGATAGGATATCATACAGTTTGAACTAGATTTACTAGAGGTTTTCTTGGGGGTATGCACACTGAGGCTTTTCCTTGCTTCATCCAGTTCATTTTTCTGAAGCTTTGGTCCATCCTTCTCTCTTTTCTTCTTCTTCTTCCTCTTATTATTCTTTCTACTGGTGGACCTTAGATTTTCACTTCCTTATTCTCATCCTTGTTGTCATTTCTTGATGGTGGCAGACGAATAGTTGTGTTGCATACCTCCAACTACCATTTGTCCTTCATCTTTGGTCTTCAAAGATATAGCCTGACTCGGTATGCCTTTTTTCTCACTACCAAGTGTCATGATGGGATTGAGAACCATCTCATACAAATCCATAGTCTCCACATAGGGCTTATTTTGTCTCATATCCATAAGTATTTTGCAAAAATGTGGTAATCTGCTTCTACCTTATCAACTTTTAAATTTGAGTGGTGCACTATCCTTTATCAGGTTTTTCATTCTCTTGAAGTACTTGGTATGAATGCAAATGAGAATTTTTGACCAAGGGCCCATCTCTCCATTTAATAGTAAAACCCTGCGAGACAAAAATGTTACATGATTACAAACTCTGTTGGTTATCCAATTCTATAACTTGCTCTCTAGGGACACGCGCCATTCATTTTCAAAGGCCTCGTGTCAAATTTTATACCATTTGTCCAGGTCCTTATAAACATTTTTGACCATGTCATCACAAGTATACTTGGAAAATATCTTTTTGGTGATCATTGTTTTAATGTTTCTCATATTACTCTCCCATTTATGTACCATCTGGTACTCCAATCTTTTCAAAATACAATATAAGATACAATTGACCCCCATGTTATATTTTCACTCCTTTTTCATGTTGGGTTTTCTTCTTCAACGATGCTTTCGTAAATGTACAAATTGATATTGTAATTGGTCCCTTGAGCCATCTTATGCACGATGTGTAAGAATTTATTTTTACTTAGACCATCTCTCTGAGACACCTAACTTAGCAACTCACCAAGCGTGAGACCTCTTATCCCAGGGTCTTCAATGTTGGTAACAATGAACAATGCCTCTCCCCTTTGATAATGTAGGGAAATGGTTTTCTCCTCTACTTTAGTCTCATCATGTATATCTAACACAATTTCATGCCACTTATCATGTAACCCTATCACTTTACCAATCAATTGTGCATGTGATGTGCATCCTTCTACCTACAAAATAAAATTATCCTCATGAACTTTGACATCAACCACTGGAATATGAATGTGATGGCTTACCAAAAAATGGCAAATCAAACAACTGTAAGACCTCAACATTTACGAAGGTCTTGTGCACTTTTTCATCTAACACAATTTTCCCTTACTTTTGTTAAGTGACATGTCTCCTTTATGGACATCATTTCTTGATATCACCTTTCATTCTTAGTGTGTGGTGGATATACTCACTAATTTTGCACATCCATATTTGAGATGTCCACGAATTTCAAACCATCACTTCTTGCATGGGTATTACATTTATGAAAACCAATTCATCATGGGTTTCCTCCATTGGCTTCTTCCTTCCCTTAGGTATTTTCTTCACTTGACTGTCATTTCCTCCTCTGGTTTGAAATTCTAGTAACTACTAGCTGAAATACTAAAATCTATGTGCCCTACTTTACATTCTTACTCCAATATTCGACCTATACCCTTTTGATCTTACTTTTCTCAATCCACTAGAACCTTCAACCTCTTAGACCCACTGTTGGCCTTTCCTTCTTCAAACTCAAATGTGTGCCCTAACTCTGCAAATGTTTTCTTCACTCAACCTTGTAACCCTAATTCTCACTTGCTTCCCAAACCCTTCTATAACTTCCACTTGTCATTTTTTCAAACACAAGGAGATCTCTTATCCTTACACCAGTTGGTTTTTTCACCTTTTTCATCCCTTTCATCAATCTCACTAGTTTGTTTGGAGCTCTAAATCACACAAATTCTCAAGGTTCCAAATCTATTCGCAAGGTGAATTATAACCATTTCTCGTGATTACTTATAGATTTCCTAAAAAATTTTTGAGCATTTAATGTGGTAGGTGTGGTAGGTGACAACTTCTATGGACCAATTTTTCATATTTCCCATATTTTCTAGCCAACATTGTGTCTTCCAAGTTCCTCTTCTCACACGTGACATGCATAACATTTTGGCACACCACTACTTTCTTAGGCTGTAGATCCTTCTACATGCCCTTCCATGCCTTTGCACATACTTTCTTAGGATAACACTTCTTTACACATGCCTCTCCCTACCACATCTATCCTCTCTTTGTGCCACAAGCCAAGTAGTTTTTCTCTCCCACGTTTCCTACCTCACATTATCATGCATGTTATTCCATCTTCACCTTGTTTCCACCAAGCTTGAACTCCACCAATCCACACTAATATTGTGCTCTCTTGTTTCCATCATATTGAGAAAGGAAATTTTCACTCTCATTCTCCATTTTTTCCATGTATGTGCTTACACATTTGTCCACACTTTTACCTTCTACCCCACACTAAAAGCATGCACGGTTCCTCTTGCATCATGTCTCAAAAAATACATCATATCTCCTGTATGCGTAACGTGCTTATTACAACAAAATAAAGAAACAATACAAAAATGTAAACCTAATCTAATGGAAATACTTCCTTATTACAAACATAAAAGAAGAAGCTTATTTATAGTACGGCTTCAACCTACTCCCATTAAAGTAACCGAGAAACATGGTGTCATCTAGCACCTACCACTGACATGCACTTGAATCTGGTATGTTGGTTACTATAAAGGGTCCCAACCAATGGAATTTCAATTTCCATGGGTGGCACACAAAATTTGAATCATAAAAATGACCATTCCACCTACTGAAAAAGACTTATTTTTAATGTTCCTATCATGCCAGGCCTTTTGTCTTTCCTTTTCTATTTTCTACTCCATCGCACAATTGTGTGTCATTCATCTAATTACAAAAATTTATCAATGTGCTTGCATGTGGCTACCACTTTTCATCGATGAATCCTCCTTACATGAAAAATACAAGGGATGGTAACATGAAATCCACATATAAGATATGCTTCTATGCAAAACACCAACTGGAAAGGTGT
Organism: Taxus chinensis; assembly: GCA_019776745.2. Lineage (NCBI taxonomy): Eukaryota > Viridiplantae > Streptophyta > Pinopsida > Cupressales > Taxaceae > Taxus > Taxus chinensis. The sequence goes on along the minus strand of CM034152.1, from coordinate 146,443,426 downwards.
TTCTTTGTTCAACCTCTTATAGGTAGTTCTGTATGCCCATAGTACATTTGAAACTTTGTCATCCCAATCCCTTCCCACATCACAAATTTTTTCAAGGTTTTCCCAAGATCTTATTGAAATATTTTTTAGTACCATTTTATTATGGGTGATAGAGGGTAGTCTTATAATGAGTCACCATGAACTTGGCTAACAATTTTCGGATTGTCTCATTCAGAAAATGAGTTCCCCTGTCACTAGTAAGGCTTAAAGGACAGCCATACCTATTGATAATATTCTCCCATAAGAAACCCACGGTTGTAGCAGTGGTATAATACTTGGTAGGTGTAACCTCTTCCCACCTTGTTAAGTAATCAGTGCAAGTGATGATGTATCGTGCTTGTTCTCTACATATAGCTGGTGTAATTGGTCCAATGAAATCAATTTCCCATTTTTCAAAAGGTTTTACAATTTACTATGGGTTGCAATGACATTTCATCACGCTTGGCCTAGTTTTCCCATCTTTGACAATGATCACACACCTTGACAAATTCCTTTTTATCCTTATAGAGCATCTCCCACCATAGTCCGATGAGGAGTATCTTGTGTGCAGTGGCTTTCCCAGCATAAATTCCTCCCATATTTCCAACATGTGCTTCTATCATTATTGCTTCTCTTTCATGTTTGAGGATGCATTCTATACAATACCTCATTGTGGACCATCTTATAAAGGTCTCCTCCTACCAGCTGATAGGGTGTAATGCGTATGGCCAATTGATTCTTCTCCAAATTTGTCATCCCTTTAGGCATAACACCAATGCAAAAGAATACCACTATATCTTCTAAATATGAAGGCATGTGTATAACTTGAACAACTATGCATCTATGGCATAGTGCCTCAATACTTTGCATCTTATCTAAATTGATGCATGAAAGATGGTCAGGTCCCAAATTACTTTTTCCAGGATTTACTATGACTGTAATTTCAAATTCCTGGAACAACAAGATCCATTTGCATATCCACCCCTATAATATTGCTTGTTGACTAAGTATTTTAATGCCATATGATCAGTGTAAAAGAAAAATGATGTCATAAAATTATACTACCTAAATTTTGTATAGCGCATACACCATTGACAATGCCTTGTGCTCTATTGTGGTATAGTTCTCTATAGGTGTTAATTTCCTACTTGCAAAAAAAATGGGATGATATATAGTGTTCATCTCCATAGGATGTGCTAACATGGCCCAATTTTTATACCTAAAGCATCCACATGTACATGAAAAGCTAAAATTCCATGAGGGAAATAGCAAGGATGGGTGGAAGTAGTTAATCTTTCCTTCAATTACTCAAAATCCTTCTGTTGTGCATCCCTCCAATAGAATTTCCCTTTATCCTTTAACAAGTCCTCCAATGGCGTGGTAATCTTGGCATACCCTTGAATAAATTTCCTGTAATAGCTCTGTATGGACCAAGGAAACCACACACTTCACTCTGATTAGTTAGTTTGGGAAATCCTAATATCACTGTTATACCTTGGTTAGGATCAATCAAAAGACCTTCTTTACAGATGATATGCCCCAAAAGTGTGCCAAAAGGTGTTGGCAAAGATGCACTTCTTGATATTCAATGATATGAGCAATTTCCTACATATTTCAAACATCAGTCTCAAACAGTCATAATGGTCTTTAATTAGACCATACATAGTCATATCATCAAGATACGCCTGTAAGAATTTGTGGATAAAGTATTTCAAATGTCTGGACAACAATGTGCAGGAATACTGCATGAAAATTCTTAAGCCCAAAGGACATAATTGTATATGCATAGCACACCCCACTATGTAGAAAAATTTATCTTAGGCATAATCCTCATGTGTATACATACCTGATGGTATCTAGGAGAAACCATCTGTAAAAGAGTAAACCTCACTGCACCCTACCACACCTTGAAGAATATATTTAGTAAAGGGTGTTGGGAAATGATCAATGACACAAGAGTCATTTAATACCATAGTAGTCCACACAAATCCAAATTATGTCATCTTTTCTGATGTTGATGACCATTAGACTGATCCACTCTGATTCTTCTATTTTCTCAATGATACCCACTTTGAGCATATTTTCTATCTCATATTTCACCTTGAAGTTTAAGTTGGGATTCATCTTATAAGGCCTCTTTTGTATTGTCATGTGCCCTCCCTTAGCTTTATCTTCATTTCCTTGAGTGAAGGATGAACACCCTTTAACTCATGGTAAGCTTCACAGGAAATAGATCTTGAAAGTTGTGCAATAGCTCTATAATCTTTGCAACTTCTGAATCTGACTAGTAATCACCAATTATTAGGCTCTTTAGGTACATATTATATTCCAATGTTAACTTTATTTATTTTCAAGGGCCAGTGATATGCGTGTGTATACTCATCTAATGTGGAAAATAATTCACACTCTCCCTCAATGTGCTTGACATCTATATTTTGACCTCTTCCTCATCAATCATGTACACCAGCTTACCTTTATCTTTTTCCTTCTAGGTGCTCTCTAGGAGGTACTCATCAAAATTCATCCAAGCCACAAGTGTTTTTACTCTCAGTCAGAAGAGTCTCACCTTGTAACTGAGTTACAAGCTCCTCTACCTTCATGTTGTCTCCCATATTGTGCTTCATCAACTAGAAATATTTATGCATAGGGGGTTTATTATAAGAGTAATTAAAGGCATGTATCATACCTGAATTCATTGCCTTCCAATTTGTGGTCTCCTATCTTTAACTCAGCATGTATATACCATGTGTGTGCACACCTACACAATTTGAAATAAAAATTATGTACCCATAGAGATGGTGGAAATGCATCTTGTCCCACAAGCCAATTATTTTCACAAATTTTAATGTGAGATTAATAAGAGACACTCCCATCATAACTTGTTATCCTTGATGGAAGGTTACTCCTAACAAAACTGAGTTAAGAAAGAAACCCTAGTCTCATGTCATCCTAGCAAGTTCTCTATTGTGCACAACACCACTATCACATTATCATTCTCATAAGTGAATATACAAGCATATTTCTCCTTTCACCCTCATCATGCAACTGATATTCCATGGTGCATAAGAATGTCTTTGGCTTATCTTCTCCCAGTAAACTTTAGTAGCATGGGTCCTCTACAATCCCCTAACTTCCTAAGGCCTTATCACTCATGTGACTCTTCCATGACACTCATGGCAAACCATTTCATACATGTACCATGAGCTCAATTATCACATTCAACACTAGTAGTGTCACTGATAAACTGTGCATCTCACACTTAATCATCCCTTCCTTTTTTGGCTCAACATAATTTGGGTCACACACTGCCTACACATAGATCTGGTTAATATCTTCTTCATTTAATGGCTCATATGTAGGGTGAAACTATTGTACCATCCATAGGGATCACTACCCATTCATTTGTATTCTTAAAACTGACATTACGTTTGTTAAAGCACATGTTTGTGTTGTTTTCATAACACCAAGGTGGTCAAACAATGCATAGAATTTTTTGCCTCTGCCAAATCTAGAATCTTGAAATATCATCTGAATTTTACTCCCTAAATCATGATACTTGCATCCTTCAAAACACCAATGGGCATGGACCTTTTTTTTTTTTCCATATACATCACACTTGAGAATGATTGTAATGGTGGCCTACCCATTCTATTCCAAGCATCAAGGGTAAGGAAATTAACTTTTGCACCTATATCAATCAAAATGTTACTTACTAACCTATAACTGCATCCAAGGTAATATCCTTATCATATTTATGGTTATGGTGTAGTAAATTATCATGTAAGATATGTTCTCACTCCCTCTTTGTTCCTGTATGCTTGTTACTTTCTCCCTACAACCATTCTCCTAACAGGGTATGATATTTTCTTGTTTAAGCATCTTACATACTTCCTTGAGGTCATCAATGTTCTTATCAGGTACTTTGGTTTTTTTTCACACTCTCTATCTATCCCCATGCTTATTCCTTCAGACAAAGTATCTCCCCCTGCAGTTCTCTGATTAATCCCATGGTCTCTTAGGAATAGTTCCTTTTTCTTCCCTGTCCAAGATATTTAGTTGGCTGCATATTCTCATCTCATCTGATGAGAAGATTTCGATCTTCCCTATTTCATGTGCATGCCAAAATTATATGCACATAGTAAGCAATAATGGTTTTTCATCCCAACCGTAGCTAAAGTATTAGGCTACCACTATCCTTTCCTAGAGCACTCAAATTGTATCATTATTGCACCCTATCCTTATTTTTTTCACATATGTGCATATAAGTACAAGGAAATATTTACTTTATGCCCCTTTCTACAATACGTGCAAGACTGGTTCTTCAAACACTCACATTGATAATGGTTTGGTGACCCACATGTATAGCAACTTCCTCAGTTGAACCTTCCTCCTCAAGCTCTATGGCCTCTTCCATGATATCCTCCTCTTTAACCTCCACTGTTGTTATTACTTATGTCCATTATTCTATCTGGTTATATTATTTTCATGTCTATGTCCCTTTGAGCTACTCTCTACACTAATTTGACACAACCTAATATCAAAAGTCTCATGAATTTGATAAATCAACTAAAAAATTATTTATATCATAGGTGTGGGCATAAAAAATCTTGTAATATAATGACACATTCTTATGGGTCACACATTTAAGTAGTGGGTAGTTCTTGACATCATGATCCTTGTGGTTAATATCATACGATGAGAGAATTACGTGCACATTCATGCACATGGGAAAGATATCATTAGTGTGTCCCCTCTATGTCACACTTATTGAACACACAAACCAATAAGTAATATCTAATTATTTGAAAATTGTATAAACTATTAATATTTTAATGAGGATTTTTATTCTTTAGATGTATCCCATCTCATAAGATACTTTCAATACAGAGGAAAAGGAAGCAGACAGAATAAATATTTATAGAAGAATGAAGAAAAGCAACACTTTCAGACATATAAATTGCAGAATGATATCTTACTTATGCATGTAAGAGTAACAAGATCAAAATTATATACATTTGAACATATGACATATATGAAATGGACACAAAGTTGTAAGCATAACATCAACTAGAGGGCACAAAGTTTTCGACACACACACACACACACACACACACACACACACACACACACACACACACACACACACACACACACACACACATCAACTAGAGGGCAAAAATTTTTCTATATCATATATATATATAACTTCACATGAATCAGACAGAAAGTAGGAATTGATAGAACACAAGAAAAGATAAAAATTCTTTTGTATTGATTGCTGATTCAATGCTATCTCTACATCTAATACATCCAAATCTAGCCCCCTCAAATGATAAGAAGATACCCTTAAATAACCTTATGGATGGTTACAAAAGAGTCTTTTTCAATTTCCCTTCTTTTAATCAAAGGATTAATATCTAATTAAGCATTATAACATCAAATTTTCTTTTAATTCAATATTACATGACTAGGAAGGAAATATCCTCCTTAACTAGATACATCAATTAAAAGAAAAGATTAAGAATTGGGAGTTTGGAACATTTGGAGGGGTGATTGTGACAATTTTATGCCTTGAGTACTTGATTCCTGATTCTCTTAAATGCATCAGCTATTTCCATGCCTCGAGGGATAGTGGTATTTGTTAGTTGCATAAGTCCAACTGCCTAGGCATTTATCCATTTCCTTCCCATAATTACATGCATTTTCTAGAAACTCCTTATTGGCCTCAGTGATGGTTTCTTGAAGTGTACAAATTTCCCTCATTTTATCCTTGGACATAGTATCTTGCTTAAACAAATTTTCTTTAACAAATATTTCTGAACTAGGACTTGATCTCTTGTACTATGAATTTGTCACCCAGAACATTCTTTAAGGAGTTGTCAATGAATATCTTGAAAGGTAGATATAACAAAGGATTTGAAAGATTCTCCGTTTCTGTAACATATTTACCGAGTTCACCAATGGATTACTCAAGGACCCTTATCTTCCAATCAATGCTGAAGACCCATTGTTTAGATAGATTAAACTTTACCTCACCAAATTCTTTATTTTCTAAAATAAACTTGTACATCTGTGTCACTCATTAGTTGGAGATCCTAAATGCATTCACTCAAAAATTTCAATTCTCTCTCTAAACTACTGATTGTTATAGTAAACTCCAGCTATATCATTGTGATTCTACCATATGAATTGTATGCTATTATTAAATGAAGTTAAATGTTGTGAATATCATATCATTCAACCAAGGCTTCCATTTCCTTCTCATAAATAGCATGTTTATGGATGTATTTGATATCTTGAACTTTATCATTAGTTAGAACAACAAATGGTGGAATTGAGGCTAGTGGAGTTGGATCAAGTACCTTATCTTCTGATAATTGGGACCATATGAAATTTGAAAGGATTTGATTCTATTCCTCCAGCTGATCCTCGTGTATGACTTACCTTTATCAACCATTTCAATTACCTTTGACACTGTCTCCTTGAAATTGTGCACTTCACTCTCAAGTGTAGATTCTCCTAGGAGAATTCTTTTCAATTCCAAATCACTTACAAACAGATATATATATTCATCTTTGTCAATCTTAAGTTTAGCAATCTCCATAAAACACTGACCTTAAGAGTCAGATACTAACTTGGATGTGATTTTAACCTTATTTGTGGATGGGGAAGGAGTATTACCTAAAAGGGCTGCCACAACACCAAACTTTAGAGGAACAATATGGGATGTAGCTTTCCTTTTCTTTCTATCTACCAAAAATTGCACCCAAGTACAATGGAAGAACTAGAAGAAGAGGGAACAAGAGGCCCAAGTGCATCTATTCCCATTGCACTTAAAGTTTTTACTGTAGATACTTCCAAAAAAGATGTTTCAACTTTAGAGGAAGGTGCTTCCTAGTCTGGAGCATCTTTGCTAGAGGGTCCTCAGGATAATCATTTCTTCTACCTCCGAAGGTATGATCCTTTCGTTGATCATATTGTTCCTCTCTCTTTCTCCGTACTACATCCTTCAAGGTTACTTTATTCTTATTGTCATGTTTCTTTCTCATCACCATCATCATTACAAAGATCTATAATTGGTTCAATTTTAGGTACTACTTCCAATTGTTTCAAAGAAGACCAATTATTCACTTTCTCCTTGTAATTACCTCTTCTATCTTTTCTTCTTTCTTTGCCTTCCCTTTCTTCATATATACCAAATTTGAACATTCAAGTGGAGAGGGGACCAATTGTGTATGTGCCTCAGGGGTTGCCACATGGGAATATCCTTCTGAAGAGTGGGGGCTTCTTGAGAGGAAGACCTTGACTTACTTGCTTATGAAAATTTTCATTTTTCTATCAAACCAAAGTTTTCTCCTTACTAAGGATAGGGTTTATAAGTTCTTTCAAGTCATCCCTTTGCTTAACAAACCAATCAATGGTTTCAATAGGAGTATAATTGATAGAAATTTCATATTCAAGAGACTCCAAATCCTGATCATCATCTTGTAGTTCATTTGGTATCTTGTACACTTTAAAAGTCCTTGATTTGTTGAAGAGACAACTCTACCATAATACCTTATTCTGGCTTCATAATCATTAGAATAGTCAGCCCAATTATCTTCACCGTCAAGCCCAATTATCTTCACTGTTAACAATATGATGAAAATCCATTATGAAATTGTTAGCAGATAAAACCCTTGATGTCAAAGAAGCTCCTTGGCTAAAAATAATGAAGTGTGAAGGGGGAAATTGTCCTGTCAACATTTTAGGCATCCAAAGCATTCCTGCATGTGTAGTTACCCAATGTGATTAGGAAATTCAATGTCTACAATCTTATTGTCTCTGAAAGTTCTTTGGATCTTATCCAACTACCTCCAGAATTTCAACTAGAGCCATTTTATCACTACAATACATTGGGAGTTTCAGGGGTGTTCCCTCAAAGCCAGCTCAACCGATATGTAAGAAAAGTTTATAAATTGAATGAAATAGATCCCATAGACATCAATCAATTGTTTTGCCTCCTTTGAGAATATCCAAGCCATGTTTCCCTCTAACAAACTAAAAATATACACGGTGAAGGACATCATTCACCCTTTTGAAATGATGATTACTAATATTCAATGTTAACTCTGGAAAATACTTCATATATACGAGAATCCTTTTTGTCTTCATCAGGGGAAATCCCCAACCACTCCATGTACGCTGCAATGGTGTACATAAAATAAGAAGTCATATAGAAATTTTTATTCCTTTGATTATTGACAAGTTGTTCAATGAGACTATCACAAATTATCTCTCCCCAACTTAGGATTTGTTTGCCTTCACATATATGATGTTGAAAAAAGGGCACATCCAAAAGTGGAACTCATTAGCTAAGGGAAGTCTCCATTATTATAGTAAGAAGGGTATTGACCATATGACATATCCTCTTTGAAATCAATTCTATACATGGTTTTTGGAAGTCTTAAGGCTTCTTTCTTTTGATTTTTAAACCATGACTTGGCCACCATGCTCTTATATTATTCACTATTTTGATCAAAAATAAGTTAGGCATGAGATTTTGTGAGAGTATTTGAATCTTCCACTAGTGGGATTTTGAGGGAAGTTCTAATACAACTAGTTTCTAACTGAGTAATCATCTATCTATGAGGGTCAATGATATCTTTTGTGTCTAGATTAAAACAGGAGCCATATGCTAACACAATGTTAGCACATTGAACAGAAGCAGGAAAACCCCCCACGTGAGCTATCCCAGCTTTCTTTGATTAAGTGAGAAATAGAAGTAGGATTCTTGCAGTAAAGTCATGCCAAAAAATCATCTAGGTCAAGGTGTTGGGCATCACTATCTCCTATCTTAGGTACAACTATTTTCAAAAAAAGAGAGATATTCATGCCCTTTATAATGAATCTTCATAGTGAGTGTAAAATTTTGAGCAACTAGGATAAAGAGAAAAATACAGTCAGTGACAGGATCATGTGGCAAGGGCAAAAAGATATTCTATAATGAACTTCTTGATCCTTTGAATTTTTGTTTTCAAACGAACTAAAACCTCTGCTGGAACAAGATACATTTGGGAATTTTTAAAAAGGACTATGAAGATGACTTTGCCACTAGCTATAAATAGTGGAGAGGGTGAATGGAATGGAAAACAATAAGCTACTTATGGGAAGTATGGTAAAAACAACCAAATGGCCCTAGGTATTTATACACATTCCGTTTTGAATAGGTCGGAAGGGTACATTAAATGCAAAAAATAATGTATTGTGGAAGATGGATAAATTTAGCCACAAACACCGACTTGAGATTATAGAATGCAGATATGGCAGAACATTTGAGCACAAATAGCCCATGTGACACTGGGACACCTGGGACGTAAAAATATGAAATACCCATTGTACGAAGGAAACTCTATGTATGATGCGGTGAATGCATGTTTGCGGGTTATAATTGGCCCGGAAGAACTTGGGACATGGAAAGCTGAAACACCTGCAATACACACAAATTAGGTAAGTCAGAAAAAACTTGCATAGTTGACCCTCAGGACATTGGGACGTGAGTTCTCCGTAAATCCTAAATAGCCACAGTGCAAAAGGGACTTAGTGAATTTGAGGGTTGCGGAAAAAATGAGGATGTGGGGAACCAACTACATTGAAGCACAAGGGACAAAGATTCATAACAAAGCTGAAATACCTGTAACATAAAGGGAAGGTAGTTTAATGTGGGAAGGAAAGGAATCGGTGAATTGAGAGCCCGATGGAACATGTGACAAAAGTAACAACAAACCCAAAATATCCGCAAAACAAAAGAAAATTCCGCAAACTCAAAATTTTGAGAAAAAACTAACTGTTGAAAACAAATCCTTCTCTCTCATACTTCACAAAGGTAAACAAAGATCCTGTAAGAGCCAATTTATCAAAAAAATTGAAGAGTAAGACAAAAATACACATATTTTTGGGAAAGTGACAACAACTGGCTCTTTTTGGGGATGAACTATCTTGAAACAAGAAAAAGGGAAAGGTGGGAAAAATGATCATAGAATCTCTGGTTTTAAGGAAAGTGCAAATACATTGGGCAATAGAGTCATGAAAAAAGCAATACAGAATAAACACACACACACACACACACACACACAGACAAATAAGGAACCATAAAGCAAACCAAAAACAAGGACTATACAAGACTGTACAAAGGACTGCCTAGTAACCTACGACTGAAACAACTTCAAATACTTCCCACTATATGGTAATGGAAGGGAGGTTCCATCCATATAGCTCAAATAGAAATAATTTTCACCAGTAAAGTGTCTGATCTTGAAAGAACCAAGCCAAAGAGAATCAACCTTACCATGACTTCCTCGAGGTTCTCGCCTCTTGTCCCAAATTAGGAAAATGTCTCCAACTTGAAAGTCCCTGGATCTGGATTTCTTATCAAAAATTTGTTTCACCTTCTACTGATGTGCATTAATTTTTTCCACCACTTATAACATGTCCTCATCCAACTTCTGCAAGTACATGATTCTCTTCTCCAAGGCACTAGTGAAATTTGAATCCTCAATTTCCTTCATTAATTGTAAGGCTGGTAGTTCCACTGTCATTGGTAGCCGAGCTTCTTTTCCATACAGCACCTGGAAATGAGACATCCTAATTTCTCTTTTAGGTGTGATCCTATTTTCCCAAAGAGCTTCATAGATATTTTTGTGCCAATTCCTTTAGAATTCATTCACAAGATTTCAAACAATAGTCACCAAATTTTTATTTTTTGATTCTTCATGTCCATTTCCTTGAGGATAGTAGTTAAAGGAATGTGCAAGAGAAATACCATATCCATAGAAAAAATCCATCAATTCATATGATGATAAATTGGAGGCATTATCGGTGACAATTTTGTTTGGAACCCCAAATTTGATCAGGATATTTTCCTTGATAAAATTACATACTACTTCAGAAGTTGTAATTTTAACTGGAATAGCTTCCACCCACTTCATGAAGTAGTCAATAACACCCAAAACGTGAGTGTGCCTAGAACTTGAATTAGGATTGAGAGTTCCTACAAAATCTAGCCCCCATTGCTAAAAGGGATCTTCAATTACTACTGGCTTGAGTGGTGGTAAGGTAGCTAACATGGGTCTTCCCACAAAATTTTGACAAGATTCACACTTGCTTACCCACTTAGTTATATCTTGGAACAAAGTTGGCTAGTAATAACATGCACGAAGAATTTTATGAGAATTCACCGCATATGAAAAATTTCCTCCACATGCTTGATCATGAAATACTTTGAGCAACCTCTTATGTTGTTCTTTATCCACACACCTTAGAAATCTTCTGCCAATCCCTCTTTTGAATAAGGAATTTTCCCAAAACACATATTGTGCAGATCTTATCTTAATAGCTCTCTTTTCTTTAGGACTTAGATGAGGTGGACATTCTCCATATGTCAGAAAATGAGCAATTTCAACATACCATTCACCAGTTGAGCTGAGAAAAAGGACATTGGGAATATCAACATCTTCTTTGGGTGAGTCTCCTTTGGCAATTTTAACAATAAATTCATAGAGACCCTTTCCTTGGAAAAATTCAATTAGCCTGAAATCCAAATCATATTCTTGTACTTTTGCCACCCAATTTCATATTTTACTCCCAAAATCTTGTTGTGTGAGAATCTATTTAACAGTTGTATCAGACACACAGACTATTGAGTGAGAATTAAGGATATAGAAACAAAATCGCTTGACTACCTTTACTACGAAAAAAACATGTTTCTCCATTTGTGTATACTTTAATTGGTGATTTTTGAAAACATAACTCATGAAAAAAATGGGAAGCTCACATCCTTAAGGATTTTTCTATGTTAGAATGACTGCCAAGGTATTCTCAGTGGCATAACAATAGATTATGAAATCCTTTTCAAAATCAGGAAAATCAAGAACAGGTGTTTTGGCAATTGCTTTCTTGATATTTTCAAAGGATTTCTTTCCTTCCGGGGTCCAGCAAAAGAATTGTTTTCCTTTCATCATCTAGGATATACTCATAGTCAACTCTACAAAATCAGGGATGAATCTCCTTAGAAAAATTATTTTTCCAAAGAAAGAGTGCACACCTTTTTTTCTTATGGGGAGGGGAATATTCTGAATAACCAGGACTCTCTCTGGGTCTATCTTGGTTCCTTCTTTGGAAAAAATGTGTCCAAACAACTTTACCTCTGTAGCACCAAAAATAGACTTATTCATATTTAGGGATATCCCATGCTCCTTGCATTTCTGGAGAAAAAATTCAAGATGTTGGAGATGATCTTCCCTTCTCTTGGAGAAAACCATCAATCATGAAAAGTCTATTTTTTGGTGCTATAGAGGTAAAGTTGTTTGGACACATTGTTTCCAAAGAAGGAACCAAGATAGACCCAGAGAGAGTCTTGGTTATTCAGAATATTCCCCTCCCCACAAGAGGTCAAGATATATCACAATGCACTTCTCCTTTAAATTACCAAAAGCTAAGTCCATCACCCTATGAAAAGTGGCACCAACATTGATGAGACCGAAAGGCATTATTCGGTATGCAAAAGTACCCCAAGGAGTTGTGAAGGATGTCTTGTGCTGATCTGGGATATCTACCTCAATCTGATTGTACCATGAGAAACCATCCAACATAGATAACATCTTTGAGCTAGTGACAACTTATAGGATTTGATCCATCATGGGGAGTGGATAATTATATTTAAGGGAATCTTGGTTTAAATTTTGAAAATCCACACAAATTCAGATTTCTCCGTTCTTTTTCCTCACATGCATAATGTTAGCTATCTAGGCTAAATGATGGATATGAAAAATTATCTTTGCATTCAACAATTTCTGAATCTCCTGGTAAATCATGTCTACAATATTGGGATTGTATTGTCTTTTCTTCTATCGGAAAGGCTTGATCCCTGGCTTTAGGGGAATGTAGTGCTACATTTTTGTTTGAAATATTTCAAATCATCACATGAAAAAGCCAAAACATCAACATATCTTTTTAACAATCCGACCATTCTATTTTTTTCTTCCCGAGTGCAAAATTTTCCAATATTAAAAAGTTTGGGATCTTCTTCACTCCCAATATTAATCTTTTCATACTCTACCGATTGATGAACTCCATGTGATACTTTTGAGTTGATATACCTACCATGTTTGTTAAACAAATCTTCCAGGCTTACCAGTCGTCTGGGTATCTTGTCATCTTTCAACCTTATACAACAATCTTTATCAGATTCCTCTTCGAATCCTTCCTTAGACACAAAAGATGATACTGACTCACGAGGGGTAGCCTAACTTCCTTCGAAGTATAGCTGGTTGAAATTATCTTGAAGATCCATGAAAGAGAGTAAATGATGATCATCGTTGAATATTTTCCAATTGTTTACATTATCTGACACACTTGGCTTGTGTATCATTTCAATTAAAAAAATTTCTTAAGCAAATTCAGGATGAGGGACCAACAAGGACCCTGATACAACTAAGGCATCAACTCTATTGTTCTTTTTTCTAGGTACAACTTCAATAAAAAATGAATCCAATAATTCAATTGAATCCCATACAAGGTTTCTGTAATGCTTTAGCCTCTTATTTTTTACCTGAAACACCCCTCTGACTTGTTTGAGAATAAGTTCTACATATCCTCACACACAAAGGTTCTTTATTTCAATTTCCTTTGCCATTTCTAGACTTAAAATAAGAGTTTCATATTCCGTTTTATTATTTGTATTCTCAAACTGAAGCTTATAAGAGAAAGGGTAAGATTTCTTTTTAGGAGAAACCAAAACCTATCTTATTTATATAATAAGTAAAGCGGTTCAAAATATCTCCATATTTCAAGGTGAAATTATGGAGATAATTGGGGAAATAATTGACTCCATAAGATTCGGTGACAACAAAACATATTAAAATAAACTATATGATCCATCTATAATCAGTGTTCTCTAATTCTTGTATATATTATTCTTAGATAAACATGGATGCACAACCCAGCTTAGCATAGATCTTCATATCCCAGTGCATGTTGATGCCACCTAGTAGAATTATGAAGTCACATGTCAGACTCCAAAGCCAAAGGATAAGATTTCGAATCCTAACATACTGGTTCTCTTGTGCTTGGAACTCTACATCCTTGACAAAATCATACTTTTCCTTGATCTGGAGATATCTACATACACAAAACTGAAGTATTTCTATTTGGTTAAAACATAATGGAAAAACAAATACATACATACTAATCCTATAAAATTCATATATTTTATACTTTAGAATAGGAAAAATTTATATAATGCATGTATATTTAGTCGAGGGGGGAGATAAACAATGTCATTATCAGGTCATTACATGAAATCATCATTTCTCCCCACACTTACTTGTTTGCAATTCCTTGTGCAAATCATTTCACAAAATCAGGATCAAGGATCATATCCTCCATCAGTTTAATTAAATCATAAATATCATCATACTACTGTCATGTGTCTTCTTTTGAGGTGTTGTCCACTCAAAATTCCCTGCTCTGATGAAAGTAAAAATTTCAAAATTTTGAGTTTAAGTGTTTTCTCTAATGTACCAAAGTCGTGAAATTGAGAAAAATCTGTAGTTTTGGGTCATTTTGTATGTATTTCGGGCCTGTCGGACATTTTTGTGTGTCCCAAGTTCCGAAGTGCACTCTGTTCCCTGATCGGCCAAAATCCCCGAGGTTGTTCCATTTTCGGGCCTGTCGGAGCTTTTCGTCCCAACTGTCCCAAGTTCAAAATTGCGCTCTGTTCCCCGATCGGCCGAAATCCCCGAACCGCGTACTTCGGGATTTTTTTTCCCAAATGTCCCAAGTTAATTCTGCAAGTTGTTCCATTTTCGGCCGAAACGCCCGAACCGCGTATTTCGCGTACTTGCATTCCAAATGTCCCAAACTTTTCCAGACTCATTGTCACCTTTTCGGCCGATTCGCCCGAACCGCGTCTTTCGCGCGTTTTCATCCCAGATGTCCCAAAATGCATTTGTGCGTCTTCTCCCTGTTTCGCCCGAGTCGGCCGAGCCGCGTGTTTCGCGCATTCGCGTCTCACATGTCCCAAGCGAACCAAATGCCATTCATACTTAGTTTTTCCCGCTCTACCCAAATATGCTATTTTTCAAACTAATGGATATGAATTTAACGTGCATTGATCACCTTTCTCTCTCCTCAATGGCTATATAACGGGCAGACCCCCTTTTTGCATTTCTCACACTGCTTCCTTGCTATCTTTTGCTCGAACATCTTGCTGGCGAATAAGGTTTTCGATGACGTCAAGGATAATCTATCAAAATCCTGGGAAGATCAGAGTCTTGGAGGAGGCTTGGGAGAACTGAAGAACAGCTGGCAGAAGGACGAAGTTTTCAAGACATTGGTCATCTCTGCTTTCAAAGACATACACTGTCATCTTCAGGATGAGACTTCTGAGACATAGCTGAGGTGTTAAAGAAATTCAAGCAGCGGATTCTGAAGTCAGTGGGTCCCTCTCAGTGACTGGCCACCTGTCTTCTTCTCCTTGTTCTTTTCTCTTCTTCCCTTTCTTTTTTTGTTTTCCTTTGTAAGAAGTTAAGGTATTGCGATTGGCGGTCCTTAACTATTCTTGGTTAAAGAAGCGGTTACGAAGAGTAACTGATTTGTAAGCTATCTAATGGCCTTCCTTACGCCATTCTGGAGGAGGAAGAATTTGGCATATTTTCTGAAAGTGTAAATAGATCATAAAGAAATCAATACAGAAGGACTTTCCATTCTTTGTCTATCTGATCTCTGTTACTCCTAAGCTTTCATTTATTTTCTTTGTGAAGATCATTTGTCTCAAGTTCATTAGTCTTGCCGATTGCATACTCTTCGACTTTGCAAGCACGGTGATCTTGTATAACCAAGAAGGAACTTTGTGTCCTTGATTAATGAGTCTGTGTTATGTTAAGAAACTTTGTGTTCTAGCAGATGTTATTTACAGAACTTTGTGTCTTTGAATTCCATCTTATTTATCCGATACAAATGATCTTGTTTCAATTTACTGTGACTTCGCATACATAAAGAATTACTCTGATATCTATAATTCTGCATGTTGCCTTTCTGCTCGTTCTCGTCTTCTCATTCCTCTGTCCTTTTGTACTTGATGATCTTCATAGAAAAAAATTTCGTAATATCCAAGTTTAACCAACAAATCATGTCTTGTACATTTGTAAATAGGTTCATTTCTGAATAAGGGAACCTCTCCCATCAAAGAGGAGGGACTTCTTGTCCCCTGACTGTTGTTCTTCTTAAAAGTCCTATTTGACGACCAACATGAGGTACAAAATCCTTCTTTCCCCTCAACCTTATGTTCCCATTTTCTAAATTCCTGCATGCCATGAGTAGCAAATTCTTGCCAAGAGGGCATAGGGTAGAGAAATATTGGGGGTCTAAATCTCATTCCAAACCATTTGTGGCCTGAAGTTTGGAAGATTCCTGGGATCATATCTACTATAGTCATGAATCTTCTCATATACCACTTTAGATTTGTAGAATAAATTAATTCCCTCCTCTTCAAAGGAATATTTAAAGTATCCCAACTTTTGTTACAAACAACCATTTCCTTTACAAAGTATTGATGTTGAGAGAATTTTTGAATATTGGAAATGCTATTTTTTAACTCTTTGATATGATGCTCTTGGATCTTAGGTAAAAAGGCTATAGCTTTGAATGTTATGAGATTTTGGATGCGTTTGGGATATTGTGGCCTCATAAAAATTCCTTCTATCTTTGCCTTATGGAAATATTATTCTGTCTTTTGATCCCAAACAATTTGGTTTTGTAGGGTAGATGATAATTCTCTTAATTATGATTACCCTACATACAAATTGATTATAAAACTAGACATATGACTCAGGCGAAAGTTACACAAATGAAATTTAGATATTAAATTTTGTTGTTCATGAGAGCTTGTAGTATAAGCCTGCAAGAAATCTATTTCACACTTCAAATCATAAGGTAATGCATAGGAAATTCTAGATAATTTCCATATTAAAAAAGGGTTCTCTAAGAAAATATTGTATGTTGAGAAAGGCCTTCTACAAGAAAGGATTTTTTCACCTACGGAACAAGAAGCTTGCAGCGTATTTTTAACTTTTTCTTTTCTTTCTTAATTTCTCTTTTCTCTTTTCTTTCCTCTTCCAAATCATTTCTCAAATTCTTATTTTGAAGGGTTAACCTTCCTAAGTCAATGCAAGAACTATCTCAAATGTTTTTGATTTCCTCATAATTTAATGTAGTTTAAACTTCTTGATCAATTTGCACTTTGGTTTTGGAATGAATTATTTTATCTTTTTCTTTACATTGCAATTTAAGTTATTCTATTTGTTTTTACAACAATGAAATAAAATATTCTTTACTTTGTACCTTTACATGGAGGAAATTTAACTTTTCTTGTTGTATGATAGTTTCCTATACCTTGGAGAGGAGGAGTACTTACTGGATCTGTTCATCTTGTGTACACTGCCCTCCTGAAACATGAGATTGAACTTCCTCTTCTTCCATCATTAGAGCTTTCCCTTTCCTATCACGAGAGGCAGAAGGTGGTGCTATTAATGTTGAAACCTTATCTACAGTCAATTCTTTAACTTCATCATACAAAACATATTATGTTTCTGTAGCTAAATTAATGTTTCCTAGAATTTCATTAGTTTATTCTAGGTCTTCATCTTCATGTAGTATTAATCTTATTTTTCTCCTTGGAGGCAAAACATAGGAGGATTATTTTCCTAACCTTATCGACCACCTTATTCTTGTAGCTATTGAATCATGTTGTCTATTGGTTAGGTGTGGAGTCTCCTCGTATCCAAAAAATTGGGTATTTTCTGTATAAGGAGCAAGGTATGAAGTTACTTCTAACCCCGACCTCAATGTAAAGGAAAAAGAGAGACGATTCCTTTTCTTTTCTGGAGTTCTCTTTAGTTTTTCTTGTTGGAAGCATATGATAGTAAGAGGGGGGGTGAATCATTATATTAAAAAATTATTCCATTTACAATTCATTATTTATTATCATTTATGTAGCCATACAATCAACCATGAACCATATGTGTGTATAATTAAGCAATGAAACAACCATACAAAAGAGAAAGGCAAGAGAGTACACAAGAGCAATAAGTATAAAATTTAAGTGAGAAACCCTCAAGGAGAATGAAACCCACTAAAAATATGCTTATATTACACAAAGAAAATATATTTAGTGAATCACCAACTTCACAAGGAGCACTCACCCCTAGTTTAGTAGAGCATTAACCCTACAAGGAGCACCAACCCATAATTTAGTGAATCACCCAATCCATAAGGAGGATACAACCCCCTAAGATGATCAAGCACAAACTAAACCATCTGAAGATGAAGATATATATTTTTTCTGCCATAACTGATGGAGATCACAATTTAAGCTCACATACACACCTTCAAACCCTCATTCCTTTAACTCGTGATTTCTTCTTCTTCTTGGACTTGTCTTGGTCTCAAACCCTTACACACATGCCCTATAACATTATTAAAACATCCCCAAATATGATTTCATTCCCTTAATCAGATTTCAAACCCTCACCTTGGTCGTATTTTCTCTATATGCTCAACCAATTCAAAAATGAACTCAATCACTCACTTAGATATGCTTTTCTTATTTCAAACACAAAGCAACTTGGTATCCTTCATTTAGTTTGACCAATAGAAATTAAAAAAATAACAACACATTCATAAAATTTCTTGTAATGGACCCATGTAGGTTGGCCATGTTCAAATGCACTCAAAAAGCTCAAAATCAACTCAAAACCCCATCACCTTAATGGCTAAAAACCACAAAAACCATAACCATGATTAGTTAAGCTCCAAAATTCACCACACATGTCAAATATGAAATAAAATAAAATCATTGGTCATACATTAGGATGCACCATTCAAATTTATCATAACACTATCACAAAGTCTCATATCCTTCACCAAACAACTGTTTCTAGGACCATGTCTTCATATTTGGGCCTCAAACACACACAAGATCATATCAACTATGAAATTTAACAACTAATTGGAATCCCCTTGACCCGTAGATAAAATCCATGCATGTTATATCTCTCAAAACATATGTACATGAAAACCGCAACAACTTTCCTCTTCATCAAATTCTACTACCCAGAAAGCAGTTTTACAAACTCAACTAATTTGAAACCTTTCTGCCACTTTAAAGACCTCAAAATTCCTTAAATAGGATCAATATCAATCCCTATTCACTTTCCAAGTGATATAAAGCATCAACCAATCCATCTCATTCCTCTTCTACCTCAATTTCCTATCCAAGACAATTTTGTCCTGAGAAACAAGAAACCTTCTTCTCTACAAACTGAGCCAAACAAACCATAAAAATTTATTATCAAGAGAAAAAAATTGTACCACTAAAAATAAATATGAATCCTATTTCCAAAACATCTTACATTTCCTTACATCTCCAAGTGTAAGGCCTTCAACCAAGTCCATCTATGTAACTTCTCATTTAGCCTTCTAGGACTCAAGAACTAGGCTTGAGCTCAACTTTCTCCATCACCTCAAAAATTACTTCCAAGCTTAAAAAAACATGTAACACCCTTATATATGATGTATAAGAACTCATAAACCTTCACCAATCATGAAGCACACAAAACAATCACTTTACCTCATAAAGCTACTAGAGACCATGTTAGACCAAACATCCTCCACATTTTACCCTCAGAGAGTAGGTCATAACTTATTAATTTCTCATCAAAAAACAAGTTTGATATACCAATGGGAAATATCTTTGAACTAGGATCACAACACGACTTGAATCAGGTTCTAACTCCAGTTGTAGCTCATGTAATTCTATTTTTTACCACAAGCTGCTCCAAACTGCCTCAAAAACTAGTCTTCACAAATAGGGCACAGTTTTACCTTTTTCACCTCAACCATGGTCTAAAAATATCATTGAAATATAGGAAAAATCCATGGATTAAAAAAATGTCAATTTATTTATCACTTTCTTTGAAAAACTTTGCCACAAACTGAAGATCTTCAAAAAGAAGGATATTGAGGTGGGGGCCCACAGAAAGTCACAAGATCAAATATTTTTTTTTAGAAATATGGAGGAGTCCTCTATAACCTCCAATCATAAAATTTTGAAAATCAATCAATACAAGATCAATATACTTCATTTTATCCAAGTCGCTTTGAGCTAGGGTTTCAAAGAAACTTATCTTCTTATCAATCATTCCTAAAAAACAAAGGATAAAAACACCTCATTATTTTTTGGAAACCTTCATAAATAAACTAAAAATATATGAAAAAGATCTCAGGTCCCCATGCAAAGCATAAAATTCAAAATGAGTATCAGAAGGTCCACTTTTACCTCAAAACTACACTCTAGAAAACCCAATTTTTCTAAAACTGATGTATCTTGCAAAAAATTCTTCACTTTGACCTCAAAATTGTCATGAAGCATCTTGAAAACATGTTCTACCTAATCATACTCACCATTTAGCCAAAATAGGTCTGAAAATCTCCAACCAATCTCATTTACTTATGCCAACTTGTATGTTCTTGCTTCCCAAGGACCATGAAACAGTGTCAAACCTCTGCAAATAGACCTAAAACTCACCATACACTTCATGTACACTACCACCATGCTTCTACCATGCTCCACCATGACTAGTTAGTTTGAAATATCAAACATATAGCTCATTCTGCATGCTCTAGGGCTAGGAATATGTATGAAATGACCTAACTCAACCATGACACCTCATAAAATGACCATGTTGACCTCATGTAGACTCATAGAAAATTATAAAACACCTCATGGACCATAATTTAACTCATGCCAACCATTTGGACTCATAAAATGACCATCCATGCTTGTACTATACTTGAAATCATACCTAGACACCATGACAACTTGACCAAATCTTGACATTACCAATCAACCTTCATAATTGACCATTGAATAATACCACATATAAACACATATGACCTCATGACACCCTTTTACATTAATGTAATCTACATCAATGACAACAATAACACACAATGGCCACCAATCTACCCCTTTTTCATTGATGGAAACCTCAAGACAAGACACACCTACTAGACCTCTTTTCCATGTTTATAATGCTTCTCTCCCCTTTTTACATCAATAAAAAGGATATAATGAAAATAATACACGGAAAAAGGAAACTCACGACTAAATACAATGGAAATAATGCAAAAAACAACTTACTTGATTCAAATAGCTCCCCATGGGGTTGAACTCTCTTTCTTCTGACCTCAACAATAGAAAAATTGATATGTGGACATGATATAATCATGAAATAAGCTCCCAATGAGAATATACTCCTTATTTTGGCCTTATTCATGCTCAACATCACTTTCTAGGTCTCTTAGTATGCCAAAAACACTCATTTTTGACTTTAATACCATCATCACCATATTTAGAACCACAATCCCTAGAACATATTTTTAGTCTATTTTGACCAACTTCTCTCTCCAACAAGATCATACCAATAATATGAATGACCATATTATAACTTCCCCTATCTTTATACTACTAATTTCTAACAGTTTAAGAAGATACTAAGACTCATACCTATTCTCATGTCACAAGGATAACTTAACTCAAATATCACAATTATGAGTTAGTCTTTCAATGGTTTCTACCTTTTCTCTTTTCTATGAAGTCTTATAGGCACCTATAACACATCATACCATAAAGTACAATACTCTTTGCATAAATTATGAATATATTAATTAGAAAGCAAATTCTCATTCTATACTTTCACAAGCTTGTAAGCAATTTATTATCCTATGCCTTGTTTGAGACATCCTCTTAAATATACCATCCCCTACTTTTGATAACCAAATCAAGTCACTTTAGTAAGAATCCATCATATCTGATCTATGACAGTGCCATTTTTTCAAATAATTCTAGCTCCCCCTTGGATTTAGATACTTAATTTTTTTCATAAGCACTCATTCATTGCTTCAAACCTTGTTACATATCCTCTCAAGCTTCTCTGAACCTGTAGCAACATTTCAAAATCCTAGAAGCTTACAATATATCCTTAGAACACAATAGAACTTGTATGAATTCACATTAATTTGAATTTTCTAAAAGGTTATTTTTGCCTTCAATTACTTGTTAATACACCTTTTAGAACTATGAGTCTCGAATCAATCTTTTAGACACAAAATGCTAATCCTCATAATGAAATAGACTTAACCACAATACACATATACCATCTTATGAATACCTTGTCATCAATCAAACATGTGAAAATAATTTATGTAAGAATGAGAACTTAAATCTTTACCATGAATCATAGTAATGGATCCAACACAAAAGCTTAGTCCTTAATCATTTTTTTAGTGTTCTTAGTTTTCTTTTCAAGCTATTGTAGCCTTTTGAACAAATGAATTACATTTTAATCCATTAATCTTGAAAACAACATTAAATCTTCCATTATATATCTCTAGAACACTTTTCTTACCCGATTCAAGTCAAAATCCATTTAAATCAAGATCAAAATTGGCTTCCCTGCTTCAACATACTTCCACATATCTGCAACACCTTGTTACAATTAGAATAGCCTACCGAGGTCAATTAGAAGCAAATATCCTTCAAAACATGTAAGGGATCACCTCAACAAGTCCTATAACCTTATTAAATCCATATCTCAGAAGTGGATGACTCATTAAAACCCCCTTCAAGTTTGTGCAATCTCATAAACATTAAGTTTTGACTATAACATTTAGTTCTTTCACTACTGTATCAATTTTTTTATCAAACTCAGGGGCATATCACATATTATGAATCTTATTAGCTTAATCACATTCACTACAAGCTAGCATAGATCTGACAAGAAAAATAAAACTAAGCACTCATCTAACTTATTTGCACAAGCTTAGTAGATCAGACCCTTTATTATGCACTATGCATTCTTCAAACACCTTGATGAGTCCATACTGGTTCACTGGATTCCCTTGTGTCTGAAACCCTTCTCATATTTGTTGATGCTTTTCTAGAGTCCATAATGCCCTGATTCCTTCCTCAGATTAATTCTTCAAGTTGAGAGACATCTATAGACATGTAACATATTATCTTGATGCAAAATAACCTATTTTCTCAACACATATCTTGATAAAGTACCAATACTAGGCATTCCAACTAGTAGGAAAAAGTACCCACATCTAAGCTCAGTCATCAAATATCTCATACCAAGTTTTGAAGGATACAAGGTTTGCCATGCACTCCATTGAACATCTGTAGACCATAAAAGTTGCATTTTGAATAAGAGATTTGACATTTATAAACTTGAACCAAGAACCTAAACCACTTTGTAAGCTTGTGACCATTCATAAAAAATGAGAAACATATATCTCTTCCTTGCATCTGATGAAACACTATTACAAAAATTTAAGTAGAATTGCACATTTCTTGACACACACCATAAGAATTTAAGTTAAATTCTTATGGATCATGAATATTAGTGTTGCTTCTTCAACATATTAGAAACACCTTATTCGACACCTACATGATTCAATCCTTTTGAGATCATCATTTATCCTTGAAGAGAAGTTGTAGACCTTTATATGACCATCATTTACTATTTTGATGCAGCTAGCCAGGATATTTTAACATAATCCATCAGTGTAAGACACCTAACTCCCTTGAGATGATCACAATCTTAATTTTACACAAAAGGATGATCTAGGTTTTTCGACTTCTCAAACATATACCCATAATTGATGACATTATTAGAGACCTTAGATCAAAACATAGATTCATACCTTGATTCAACACTCACACAATTGAGAGGAGACATCATATCTTCTTGACACCATGAAAACATTCATACGTCAAGAAAATAAAATTCCCCATTAGAGAATATCTACATTGAACTTATGACTATAAATCATAGCATAAGACTCTTTGACATGACTATAATGCACTTTTATACCTCATACTCTTATAGGATCTTGAAACATAGTGAACTCAGACCTCTGACTCATAACACAAAGACGAACACCAAATTTTACAACTAAAATTACATACTCATGGAGGAACAAAATTAAAATTTTTCAACAGACCTACTTAAGGTCTAAGATACATTTGATATCCCTTATAAAGAAATACACAACTTACTTAAAAAAATCATGATATTATTTGATATTATGACTCAGAACTAAACACTTTCAAGCATCAAATCAAACCTTGGGCATTACATACTCTTATACTTACCTTTACTTTTACAAACTCAGACACCTACTAATGACAAGAGCTCAAAGACACATGGATAGTTCATATATCATACCTTATCACTATTGAATTATCCCAAAATCCTATCCTTACCATCTTCTCATGTGCAAGAGAGTAGATGGTTGATAGAAGCATATGATGTTCCTCAGATATTTCTTCTTCAACCAAAGCATACATGCTTACTTGATTTAATTTGGGCTTGATGAAATTTTCTTCCATCTTAGTAGCACTAAAAACCTCTCTAACAAATTCCATTTGATCAATCTTGAGCATATCTTATTTTTAAGTACCCTTCTTAGTCTGCTTTGAATATTCAACTCTCATACTATGAGATTAAAATCTCTTGACCTCATGTTTGGGAGTGATATTATTTTTTAACTCTCTTCCATTTTACCCATTAGTAGCTTGAACCTTGATGAAGACTCTCTAGGTTTAACCTTGGTGAAAAGATCTAGCAATGTGTCCTTTTTTGTGACACTTGTAGCACACAACACCTTTCCAACTTCTAGGCTCAAACATAATTAAGTTCCAACCACAATCCTTAGCTATATGTCCATACTCACAACATGAATGGCATTCACCTTTGAAGATGCCTACACCATTCCTAGGAGACGTTTTCTTGCAGTCTCTAGCTCTTTGGCCAAAATCATGACACACTTAAAAATATCCATTGAATGAAGTGTCATACATCATAACATTAGGTTGTATAACTGGGTTAAACTTTCTCAAATTAGTTTTATTTTCCTCCTTTCTTGCTTGAGATTTTGGACTAACTTCACCATCATTATCCTTTTTCTTTCCCTTGAAACCTAGGCATGTCTTATAATTTGATCTCTTTATCTCTCTAATATTCCATATAGATATTTAGTACTCTTATCTAACTTCCCATACATATTAAACCTATTGTAAGCATCTTCTAAATCAAATTCCAAAGTTTTCAACCTCTCTTCATACCGAGAACAAGTGTCTTACTTATCCTTCAGGGATTTAGACACACTTTCAACAAGTGACTTTAAATTCTTGATGGCTTAACTATGCTCCATCTCTATACATATAATCTTATCTAGTAATCTATGAATTACTAACTCTACAACCTCATACTTCATCCTTAATGCAACTTAAATATCTGAATACTTACACATGCTTGTGGTCCAAGAGGATCTCCTTCAAGTTGTTAAACTTACTTCTCAAACACTTACTTTGATACCAATTGTAGGAAGTACATGAGACTAAGAGGGGGGTGAATCATTCTATTACAATTTTATTCCATTTACATGCAACCATACAATCAACCATAAACCATATGCGTGTTTACTTATGAAATGAAACAACCATACACAAGAAAAAATGAAAGATAGTACATAAGAACAACAAATGTAAGTGGGAAACCATCAAAGGGAATAGAACCCACTAAAATAAAAAATATTTAGCGAAGCACCAACTTCACAAGGAGCACCAGCCCCTAGATTAGTAGAGCACCAAACCCAAATTTAGTGAAACACCAACTCCAAAAGAAGGATACAACCCCATAAGATGATCAAAAACCAACTAAACCGTATGAATACAAAGATAGATGAATTTTGTTTCTGCCACAACTAATGGAGATTACAATTTCAGCTCACATACACACCTTCAAACCCTAATTCCCTTAACTTTGCTCTTTCTTCTTCTTCTTGGACTCGTCTTGGTCTTAAACCCTTGCAAAAATTCCCTCTAACATTATTAAAAAAATTTAAAACATCCCCATCTCTGATTGCATGCCCTTGATCATCTTTGAAACCCTCACCTAGGTCACATTTTCTCTATATGCTCAACTAGTTCAAAAATGAACTCAATCACTCACTTAAATATGCTTATCTTATTTCAAACACAAAAAATTTTATTATACCTCCTTTATTTTGACCAATACAACTTAAAAAAATAATAAAATTTTCATAAAATTACTTGGAATGGACCCATGTAGGCCGGCCATGATCAAATGCACTCAACAATCTTAAAATCAACTCAATACCCCATCACATGGATAGCTAAAAATTAAAAACACCATAACTATGATTATTCAAGATCCAAAATTCACCACACATGTAAAATATGACATTAAAACACCATCTATAGTCATAAATTTTCTTACACCAATAAAATTTATCATAACATTATTAAGAAGACTCATATCCTTCACCAAAGAGTTGTTTCCAGGACCCTATCTTCACCTTTGGACATCAAGTACACACAAGATCATATCAACTATGAATTTAACCACTCATTGGAATCCCATGGACTTATAGATCACATCCATGCATGTTATATATTTTGAAACATATGTACATGTAAACCATACGAAATTTACTCTTCACCAAATTTAACTACCCAGAAAGTTGTTTTACAAAATCAACTGATTTGCACCCTTGTTGCCACTTTCAAGACCTAAAAAGGACTTAAATAGGAATATAAGTCATCCTTATTTACTTTCAAATTGATATTAAGCATCAAACAATCCATTTCATGCCTCTTCTACCTCCTTTTCCTAGCCAGAGAAATTTTGTCCTTAGAAACAAGAAGCCTTCTTCTCTACAAACTGAGCTGGATGACCCATCAAAATTCATCATCAATAGAAAAAAATTATACCAATGGAAATAAATCTGAATAATATTTCCACAACATCTTACATTTCCTTCCAACTCCAATCAGAAGGCCTTCAACCAGGTGCATCTATGCAATCACTCATTCAACCTTCTAGGATTTAAGAACTAAGGTTGAGCTCAACTTGCTCCATCACATAAAAGCTCACTTCCAAGCTTAAAAAAATGTAACACCATTATACATGATGTATAAGAACTCATAAAACTTCACCAAGCATGAAGCACTCAAAACAATCACTTTACCTCATGAAGATACTTGAGACCCTACTAAACCAAACATCCCTCACATTTTACCCTCATAGAATAGGTCGTAACTTCTTAATTTATCATCAAAAACACAATTTTTATATACTAAAGGAAATATCTCTAAACCATGATCACAACAAAACTTGAATCAGGTTCTAACTCCAGCTTTAGCTCACACAATTCTATTTTTACCACAAGCTGCTCTAAACTTCCCCAAAAACCAGTCTTCATAAATAGGGCACAATTTCCCCCTTTTCACCTCAACCATGATTTTAAACTATCATTGAAATATAGAAAAACTCCATGGATAAAAAAAATTCAATTTATTTATCACTTTATTTGAAGAAATTTGCCACAAACTAAAGATCTTCATAAACAAGCATTTTTCAGTGGGGTCCACAAGCTCTAATACACATTTATGGAAATATGTAGGAGTCATCTACAATATCCAATCATAAATTTTTTAAAATAAATCAAGACAAGATCAATATACTTCATTCTATCTAAGTCTCTTTGAGATACAATTTAGCTAGGGTTTCAAAGTAATTTAATTTTTAACGATCGTTCATAAAATCCAGATGATAAAACCACCTCATTTTTTGTGAAACATTTATAACCGACCTAAATATATATTACAAATATCTTAGGTCCACATGCAAAGCATACAATTCACAACGAGCATCAGAAGGTCCACTTTTACCTTAAAAAACACTCTCGAAAACCCGGCTTTACCAAAACTAATGTATATTACAAAATCTTCTTCACTTTGACCTAAAAATTATCATGAAGCATATGAAAACATGATATAAGTGATAATACTCACAATATAACCCAAATATGTTTTGAAAATATCCAACCAATCTCATTTACCTATGCTAACTTGTCTGTTCTTCACATGCTTACTTCCCAAGGACCATGAAACACTATCAAACCTCTGTAAACTGACCTGAAACTCACCATACACTTCATGTACACTTTTACCATGATTCACCATGAATGATTAGTTCCAATTTTCATACCTCCGTCTCATTTTGCATGCTTTAGGGATAGGAATAGGCTTGAAATGACATGACTTAACCATGACACCTCATGAACTGACCATGATGACATCATGCAAACTCATAGACACCTCTAACACATCACATGGATCATGATGGAATTCATATCAACCATTTGGACTCATATAATGACCATCCATGCTTGCACCATGCCTGAAATCATACTTAGACACCATGACAACTTGACCATATCTTGACAGTACCAATCAACCTTCATACTTAACCATTGAATAATACCACATGGAGACACATATAACCTCATGACAATTGACATGAAATCAATGACAACACTAACACACAATGCCCAACATTTTCAACAACGTGTCCCATGCCTTTTTTCTTTCTTATTTATAATAGACTGTTGAGCCATCACACGTATAAGCACTTGATGAAGAATTAGACCTCATTTTTCATTGTACCTCTTTGCAGTCTGTTGAAGGACGCCATATAATAATTTAGTAAAATTAATTCTATGCCCTGGTTTTTGTAGACCCAGTCGCAAATGGATTGGAAGCCTCATTATGTCACAATCAGAATATTATATTCGTTATCACATGAAAAATATTTAACTACCCAAAATGAAATAGTTTTATAGGGTTTTGTAAGTGCCTCCCTTCTTATTCCTTTTGATAATTTTGCTTTACTTATTACTACGTCAAGTTCAGACTCCCCTTCTTCATGAAATATTTGAATTAGGTATCTAAAAGTAGACCTTCGAGCAATTTTTAAAATTTCGTAGGGAATTCTAGATATTTCACTAATAACTCGTTTAATAACAAGTATTTTATTTCCTCTTACCTTTGTCTTGTCTCTTGTGAGGTTTGGAAGAAATTCTTAAACCAATGGTTCATTTAACCTTGGAATTTATTCATAAATTCTAACCATCCTTCCTGGTTAAATACTACCGCCACTTCTTTATCCTGTAGCAAAATTGTTGGTTGATTTTTGTTCTAAGCATTTTTTTGTCCCATTTTCAGATTCAGAGTTGTATTTGAGAAAATAATTTGAATTAGGGTTTGAGATTCTTCTTGCTTCAGATTTGTGAAGTGAGTTGGCATGGGGAAGATAATTTTCACAGTCTCCCAAACAATTTATTAGCTATAATGTGGACGTGACTTGGTAGATGGTACATTCATAGACTGTCACATCCCCCAAAAGGAAAATTTTCAAATTCATGTAGATGACCATTAACTTATTAGATGTAATCATTTTAAGTGGGAGGTGTCAAGAGGTCATTATGACAGTTTATTCCAAGATCTTCCCCACTCATTCAAATAATTATGACATTTTCGAACTTTGGAATAATCTTATATATAGAAAATAAAACATTATACCTTCAATAGTGATGCGACCTTGTATTTATCAACTCCATGTGCCGTGTAGAAGTAAATTCAATTAGTGCTTGAAAAATCAACAGATCACGTTTTATTGATTGGGTTGTGCACTTGGTGGGAATGCCATTATTTTTGGTTTTTAACTTCCCTTAATTTTTATTTTTTAATATTAATATTTGATATTTTTATTTTGAAGAGAAGAACCACTATTTATTATTTTTAATTATCCTTATATTTCTCATTGGTTGACAATGACGGAAGAACTAGGTTCTTCTACATAGTCAAATTCAACTTTTGATCGAATTTGTTACACAAAGTCTTGTTTATTTACTGGTTTATGGTAAAGATTCAATCTATGGCCATTGACCAAGAGAGTTCTATTATCTCCATCTACAAGGAGTTGTACTATTCCATTATCAAAAAACATTTCAATCTCATATGGACCCAACCATCTGGTTCTGATATTTCTTGGAAAGTTTTGGTACTTAGTCAAAGAACAAAGTCCATTCTCCTTCTTTATTTTAATATCTATTGTAACACTCCTGTCCTTTGAAGTGCTTCCATCCTAATCTCATCCTATTCATTTAATTAGAGTATTTTCTGTTGTTTTGCTTCATCCAACTCTATTATAACTCTCATTGTTGTTATAAGTGTTTGCAATTCAAATTCAATGGGCAATAAGGGTTTTTTCCATATATAAGTTTGCATCGTGAAAATCTAGTAGTGGTTTTCTAAGTAGTATTGTATACCCATACTACTTCAGGTAATCTATTTGTCTGATATTTTCTACAAGTGTTGACTATTTAGGTTAAGATATTCTCTAGCTCCCTATTTGTCACCTCCACTTTACCATTAGATTGAGGGTGGTATGGAGATGATTTCTTATGATTGATTTGATAAATTTCCAAAAAAATTTGATCATGTTGGACATGAAATGAGGCCCTTGATATAAAAATATGCTCCTTGGTGCTCCAAACCCATGCATAATTCTATGATATAAGAAATTTGTAACTTATTCCTCTCTATCTTGTGGTAAAGCTTGTACTTCTATCCATTTAGTCACATAATCAGTGTAGTACAAGATGAATTATTTCCCTTGTGGTGGTGGATTTATTGGTCCAACAAAATATAGCCCCCACTGCTCAAAAGGTTCTAGAATCAGTTGAGGGTGGAGAGGAATTTTAATGGAAAATGTAGGTTTACCCATCCTCTGACATGCATCACATTGCCAAATATATTTTTTTACATCCCTGTGAAGGGAATGCCAATAATATCCAGCTCCAAGGATGTTATGAATAGTTATCTTAGCTAAATGGTGACCTACTCCAGGTGCATCATGGCATGATATTATGATATCATATACTCCATATTCTCTAACACACCTGTGTAGCACCAAGTTATATCCACGTTTAAATAGAATAACATTTAACCATTTAAAAGTAGCACTTTCTTTAATTAACCGTTTCTTTGTTTGTTAGTAAAATCGTTAGGAAATCTTCATGTTGTTAAATAGTTTTTTATATCAGCAAACCATGGTGAGTTTGCAAATATAGAAAAAAATTGTTCATCAAGGAATATATCATCAACAAGTTCCTCCTCTCCAGGTATGTATAACCTTGACTAGAAATTAACAACCAAGTTAGATTTCCCTGGATTATCAATAATAATAATATCAAATTCTTGCAAAATTCAGTAATGAGGCATCTATAATATTGTTTATGCCTAAGAAAAATTATAACATATGTCTGAGTTTTGGGTGCAGGTAAGTCTGAAGTTACCTTAATTTTATTTTGATCCCTTGGGCTGAAATGTGATGCCCAAGAATTATTCCTTCGTCCACCATCATTAAACATTTTTCATGGCTCAAAGACAAGTTATGTTGTTCACATATTGTCAATAATTTTTTCAAGTTGGCCAAAAATCCCTCAAAAGAGTCTCCATACACCATGAATCCATCCATATACATTTCCACACAATCATTAGTAAAGTCACAAATATGGCCAAAACTACTCTTCGAAAAGTAGCTAGTGCATTACACAAACCAAAAGCTAACACTTTGTTAACAAATTTTCCCCAAGGGAAAGTGAATGTTTTTTTAATCTTGGTATCCTAAAACCATCCTTATATGATTGTAACCACTAAATCCATCTATAAAAGAGAATAATTTCTTGTTAGAAACTGGAACACTGAGAGGGGGGTGAATCAGTGTTCAATTCAAATTTTACTAATCACAAACTTAACCACTTAATCTGAAAGACAATTCAAAAGAGAGAAATCACACACATTTAAAAATTCATGTAGATGAATTCTAACACCCTTTTGAGAAATGACTCCAATGACAACAGTTAGAACCTTTACATACCTGGAGCACTCACACCAAGAACAATAAGATAGGCAACACCATGTACCTTCAAGAAGAAAAGCCTTCAAATAACTTCTGAACATAAGAAACAACATGAAAAGATAGTGGAGATACCCTAGAAGTGATTAGATAAGACTTGGAGTCCAAATACACCTTTTTGCTCTTATCGATTTTGTGCATAACCCAGGAGAGAGAGAAACTGCTCCACCAAAATGCTCATAACTTTTCAACCACACATCTTTTTGAGAAAATTATTTTTGCACATGATTTTTATGCCAATTTAATCCAAAAATTCCTTATATGATTTATTTGAAGGAGATTGTATAATTTTATTTTAAGGCTAAGAAGCTAGGCAACTCAAAATGAGCTTTTCAAAAAGACTTGTTTTACAAAAAACACACATAACTTACTCAAATGACCTAACATTGACCTAAAATTTTGCATTAAGCACCAAGAAACCTTCCTCCATCATCTACCATGATTTTTTAAAAAATAATAGGTCTAAAATAGTCTATCCCATCTCATTTGTATGCAAGAACATTGTTTGTTCTCAACACCATTTCTGACCAACATAAAAAACTGACTCCTAGGGCTGAGATGAGCCTAACCTTTTCTCACACATGATGTGGATAATCTCTTAAAGCCTCTCCCATACTTGTTCCGACCTGTACCATTCTGTTTCACTTCATTAGGCACCTGAAACCACCCTGAATGACACTACCACTCAAATTTCAAGACCATGTCTTCTTGAAACCACATGAAGTCAGCTTGAACCTCTAAAAAACACTTGATAAGCATGATCTTTCACTCTCCCTTTTTCATCAATTCCTTTGACATCAATGAAAACAACTAGAAAATAATTAGGGTGCAATAATCTCCCCCTTTACAATTGATGGCAACATTCTGAAACTTGATGGCAAACTAAAATATGAAACAAGTTTCCAACATTATCTCTCCCCCTTTGACATCTATGAAAAATATGCACAAGCACACCAAACTGATTAGATTGGAAAAATTCAACAAAAAAAGAATGTTCATACATTGCATGCACTCCCCCTGGAAAGGTGTTGTTTTCTTTTCTGAAGAAGCCCGTGAACTGTTGTTATGTTTCTTCCATGTACCACCTGTAACTCTCCATATAATAATATTTCAAATCAACCTTCAATTCTTTGTCTTTACATGACCATAGCTTTGTGCCTAGAATTAGAAAACCAACTCCTCCTTTCTGGACTCAAATTGAGCCCTATTGGAGTAACTTTGGCACCTTAGCTGCTCCCCTTGTCTTTCTGAGACCTTTATTGACTTTTAGGGGCTGGAAATACCCCCAATCTATCACTTAGCTGCTCAAAACCAAATCTAGGTAATGGTTTAGTCATTATATTAGTCACCTTTCTTCAAAACACTTTTATTTGTTTATTTCCTTAGCAAAAACATATTGTTTTTGGTTCTTTTAGCTCTTCCTACCACCTTTCTTGTTTCTCATTTTCTTATATCACATCCTTTATCATGGAAAAGAATAGTATACCCAATTTTGTACATTTCACTAACACTTAAAAGATTGTATTTTAAGCCTTCAACATACAACACAT
Organism: Taxus chinensis; assembly: GCA_019776745.2. Taxonomy (NCBI): domain Eukaryota; kingdom Viridiplantae; phylum Streptophyta; class Pinopsida; order Cupressales; family Taxaceae; genus Taxus; species Taxus chinensis. Next base: position 146,409,906 of record CM034152.1, on the reverse strand, counting down.
TCTCAGTTATAGTTTTACCATTGTCAAGACTTAACGTACCTTTTCCAACAATATTTGCTGATGTTTTGTCCCCAAATCTCACTGTGACAAATGCATTTTACTTTAAGGAGATGTATTGGTTTCTGTTCCTTGTCATGTGGCTAGAACACCCACTATCAATGTACCACTCCATTTCTTCACTCTGTGAATGAAAGGCTGTTTGAACTATTAATCCTTGCTCCTTAGTGTTTGTAGGATCTGATTTTTATTTATTTATTGATTAGATGGGTTGAAGGGAACCATTCCCTATATACAAAAAGGAGGCATAACCTCAAGTGTTTCAAGAATAGCCACAACCAGGTCACACTTGCATACTAACAAAAACCATATTTTATTCTATATACTAATACTAGGACCTGATAAAAAAACCTAATTGACATCATCAACCAAGATATTGAGGCCCTCCACATACTGGCTTTGGTCCATCCCGAGCTCCATATCAGAGTCCCCATCAGCTGAGACTTCTTTGAGCCAGCCCCTCCAAAGGTATTTGAAGGCATCACCCGCTGTGGCACGCAGCTCCAACCACCAGCACGGAACCGGCTCCAATGGCAAACCCAGGGCTTTCACATTTGGTAAGTTTAATATGATCTCAACCAAAAATTTTTATCCCTCGCAAAGACCACCAAGGATTTGGCAAAATCCAACACAACCTTAAAATGCTTCTCCTAATCCGCAAAGCCCGAATCATTACCAACTAGAGAACACGGAGCCCCATCAGACACAGGCCAAGACACTAGATTGAAATTGGAAACCTTCAAGGCCAGATTCCCGTAGAATGAGGGCCCCAACTAGTGAGAAATGAGTTTTACTACCTCCACCTTTGAGGGACGAAGAACCAGTAAAATTCTCGACAAATATGGAAGCAATTCCACTATTAATCCTTGGCCACCCTTCTGCGTTCAGAAATTCCAACCCCAGAACCAGTTTAATGGCCTCTAGATCACTTGTGCATGAGATATGAAATATTTTCTTCAACCTACAGTCAGAAACCTTATTATGAAAATCCATCTCCCGCATATCGCATGACAAAGCCATCTTGGGATCCCGAGGAGAATCCATTTCAGAGGTGAGTAGAAAATGAGCGAAGGCAAGCCACCCCACCACCTTAAGTAGCATGGGGGAGAATTTCATCATTTCCATGATTATGTGACTCCTTCAAGACAATCATATCAATGCCCTCCCACGCAGAGCAATTACTATCCACCCTCTCCCAAAGATTTTGCTCAATACCTTTATTTGCCAGCCAATCGGCACACTGATTACCCTCCCTATACACGTGCCTGATGCTCCAATTATTGAATTTGGAAATTGCCATAAAATTTTTGAACACCCAAATCAAGTTTCCATGATAAGGCTATTTTTTATAATGGCATTGATGATTACTAAGGAATCACCTTCAATCTCGAGGTTCTCAATTTTAAGTGAGGCCTGCTAAGAACAATCCTTTACTAAGAGCTTGAAGCTCAGTGGAATTACATGTACCCACTTTAAGCTTAAAGGAAGCTGCTCCCACCACCTTACCCAAAGAGTTGTGAATCAGGCAGCCAACACCAGATTCCCCTGGGTTCCCCCTAGCAGCCCCATCAAAATTCAAGTTTAAAAAAACCAGGGGAAGGGGGGACCATTTATCATCCTACATGGCCAAGGAGGAATGCAGTGAAGATTTTAGGGTGTCATCTCTAGGTTTGATAATCAATGGCCAATTCCTTTATAACACGATGTCTTGTGAAGTAAAAGGACAAGATCTAGACCAATTCAAGGACACTACTTCTGAGATGGCTCCTTCCATCCTAAAGAGGACCACTTCCATAGAGCTATTTTCTTCCCTAAAGATTCTTTTATTCCTTTCCCACCAAATGTGCCAGAGGAGAAGCACAAGGCTGCAAAGCCAAATGGAAGAAAGAGCCCCCGAGTGGGATTTAACTGGCCAAGCCAAGATGGCTTTTGGAAGGGAGTTCAGTGAACCCAAGGGAGGTTAAGTTTGGCACACAACCAATTCTAGACATTTCACTGCAAAGGGGCAGTGCAATAACAAATGATCCCTATCTTCCTCTTCCTTTTCACACAAAATACATCTAGTGGGGCCTTGAAACCTAAACTTTTTCCTTCTCTCTTGAGTAAGAATTTTACCCTGGAAATCCATACAGGAAAAAAGACCTGCCTTCGGGTAGTAGGGGGGTTCCCAACAGTCCTTCTAGATGCTATTCTCAGCATCAACCTCCTCATGTAATAGAAGATAGCCAAGATGAGGGGAGTATGACCCCGAGGAAGTAGTAGTCCAGACAATTTCATCTTGCTTGTTAGAGATCAAAACTTGCCTCTCCTTCAAAGTGGACATAAAATTCTTCTTTACCTCATCCAAAAGACCCAGATGATCAAGATTTTTCCAATGTAACACTAAGGGAGGGGGGTCAGTCATCTGCCCATAGTTCGAGACAAATGGACCCCATTCTTCAAGTAGCCTCTCTTTAATTCCATCAAACTCTGGGATGTCCCCCAAAGCAGGGAAACCATTCCAAGGATCATCCCAAAAAAGGGCTTTTTCACCATTCCCCAATTTCCAATCAGCATTATATAAAAACAGAGGTCTGCAATCAAGCATAAAATTCTAGATATGGGATCCCCTAGGTGGGTTCACAATATGGAGAATAGATTCTGGAAGAGGGGCTCCCAAGTATTTCTTTTCAAATACCTAACTGAGAAGACTGTTGGGATTTGAAATTAGATTCCAAACCATCTTAGCACCTAGTGCCAGATTTTTTAGACCTAGATTAAGAATCCCCGCTCCACCAAGTACTTTGGGTTTAGCTAGAGCATCCCATCTGATTAGCAGAATTTTCTTTTCTCTAGAGAGACCTTGCCACAGAAACTTTCTCAATATCACCTTCAATTTTTCCAACACACTTTTGGGAATTTTGAGAACGGAGAGCAAATACGTAGGAGAGGCACAAAGAACTGATTTGATGAGCAACAACCTCCCAGCTAGGGAGAGCCATTTACCTTTTTAAGAGTTTAATTTTACTTCCAAAGAGGAGCAAATCCTTCCACAAAGAAACCTTACCCGCACCTTTAAACAAAGGGATACCAAGATATTTAACCAGAAAGCGACCCTTTTTGAAATTGAAGATATTCAAAATACGAGCTTCAAGTTGAGGGGAGACATTGAAGAAGAAGATGTGATTTGAGAAGACTAACATCTTTCTCAACCGCTTTCAAGTATCCATCCAAAGTCTCTTTTAACTCCTTAGCTTCCCGAATGCTGGCCCTGCCAAACAAAAAAGTATCATCCGCGAATTGCTAGTGGGAGAGGGGCAGGATTCCATCAACAATTTTCAAACCCATGAGATTACCTTCCACCATCTTTTTCTTGATAGACCTGCCAAGGGCTTCAACAACCAAGAAATAGATAAAAGAGGAAAAAGGGTCCCCTTTCCTAATGCCTCTATTACTAACAAAGAAACCCTCAACACTCCCGTTTATCAAAACTAGAGAAAGAAGGGCCAGAGACACAACTGAAGATCTAATCACACAAACCCTTGGAGAAGCCAAAATTTCAAATATTTCTAATGAGAAATCTCCAGTTAATCTTATCATAGGCTTTGCTAATATCTAGCTTCAAGAGCATACCAGGGGTATTCGATGATGAAAGGGAATGTGTCAACTCATGAGACAGAATAACACCCTCCAAGATTGATATGCCTGACATAAAACCGGTTTTCTCTTGGGAGATAAGAGGATCCAAGACTGCTTTCAATCAAAGGGTAATGGCCTTAGAAATAATTTTATAAGAAGTATTACAAAGGGAGACAAGCCTAAAGTCCACAAAGGAGGAGGGCTGAAGCAATTTAGGGAAGAGGAAAATGAATGTGCTATTCAACATTTTGAGCACCAAGCGGGATCTCCTTGAATCCTCCACAGCCTACCCACACATCATAACCCACAATTTTCAAAATTTTCTGAAAAAAATCAGCAGGGAAGCCATCCGGGCCAGGAGCTTTATTCTTTTCCATGGAGAAGACAACTTTTTCTATCTCTGTGAAGGAGAAAGGCTTTAAAAGAGCACCATTTTGATCCTCCGAGATAAGAGAAGGGATACACTCCAAAAGGGAAGATTGAGCCTCATCAAAGGAGGCCACATCACCAGCCAGCAGGGAGGAGAAAAAGTTAATACCCTCTTTGATAATATCCTTCTGATCAACCAGAAAATCCCCCTCACTATTCTTAATTTCCAAAATAAAAATCAAATTCCTTTTGGATTTTACAGAAGCATGGAAAAATCTCGTATTCCTATCCCCTTCCTTTAGCCAAAGTTCCCTTGATTTTTGCTTCCAATAAATTTCCTCTCTGAGGAACAACTCACCCAGTTCACCTAGGAGAGACTTCTCCATAGAAAAATCCTCTTGATCCATCCCAACATTGAACACTTTCAAATTAAGAGCCTTCGGATCAACTTCAACCCTCACTTTTTCTTGAAAAATATTTTTGAAGCACTTACCATTCCACTCAAGCAAGTCTTTTTTCAGCCTCTTCAGCTTTTGAGCCAGCACAAACATCTTGGAGCCAACAACTTGATAAGAATTCCACCAGAGATTAATCCATCCTTCCAGGGAAGCATCTCTGAGCCACATTAACTCAAACTTGAAAGGGGATTTGTGAGGGGCTTCATCAAAGCTGACCACGAGGGACACCAGAAAATGATCTGACCCTAACCAAGGAAGAACAAAGCTTTCCAGAACAAATTCTTTCAGTTACCAATTAGGACAAACCATAAATCTATCAATAATTTCAACAATATTACTAAAGCCCTTTCTCATATTACTCCAGGTGAACCAACCCTGCTTAGGCTCTAGATCCAACAATGCACTATCCCTAATAAAGGAACATAAGTCCAATTGCAACTGAAGATTTCTAACAATCCCACCCTTCTTGTCCTTACTATTGGAGATGGCATTAAAATCTCCACCCAGGATGAATAAATGATCTCCTAGAGAAGAGGTGGATTGAAGCAGATCTACCCATATATTTTTTCCCCATGATACTATTAGGGGCATACACATTAAACAAAAAGAAAACTTAACTGAGAGCGATGAAGGCTAACACTTACTAGTTGCCAGTTGGGGGACTGGGCTTGCAGCTCCACTTTGACAAAGTCATCCTTCCAAAGAATGCCAAGACCCCCAGAAGCACCAGACGATCCCGAGAAGACCCCTTTCCAGCCTCTACCTAAACTACTCCACATAATCTCAACTTCAGCGATGGACAACTTTATTTCCTGCAAAAGAACCAAACAAGCCTTCGAGGAGAGGATATAACACTTAAGCAAGCGTTGCTTGCAGAGGAGTTGAGGCCTCTAAAATTCCAAGAAAACAACTTCATTAAAAACAGGGAAGGATTTTCACCTTCCCGGAATCAGCAATGTCAAATTTTAGGGTGCTTTGTTTCCCTGAATCAACCTCCAATTGTGTGATCTCATGTTTGGAATTTCTACCCCTCTTACTAGCGGAACCACAAAGGGTTGATCCCAATCCTTCCTTACTGAAGGCTAAATTGGAGGGAGCCAGATCAGGAGCTAAGCCCTCAGGATCAATTTCCCCATCCTCCATTTCACCGGTTGAGGTGACAGGCATATCCAAAGCCAGAATCTCATTATTTGAAATCCACCCATTAAGGGTTTCCAGCAAAGAGGTCTGCCCCTTCACCATACCTTCCTTGATTAAGGAAGCAAGCACCCTGGAATCCCTGTGAACCTCCTTTTTTTCTTTCAAGAGAGAGCGAGGAGTCAAATTCAGCGAAGAGCTAGAGATGGCCAAGACCAACATGGACTGCCCTGCTGGCACGCCATATTTCTCACTGATCAGAGGAAGAGAGGGAACAAAGGATCGATCCGGAATCAGCAACACGTCCATCGGCCGGGGGGGAGGTAGATTAACTGACTTTTTAAAATTAGCCGGGAAAACCTTCCTCAAATGACCCAAATTTCCACAGGAGAAGCATTTAACATGCAATCCTTCATAGTCAATCAACTGAGGCCTGGAACCCCTAGTAGAAGATAAATTGACAGAGCTTGGGAAAGGGGAGAAAAAATCCATTTCAACACAAATCCAAGCTAAAGAATTCCTCCAAGCCAAGAGAGAAGGGTTAAAAATAGGGACCCACGAGCTGAGAGAATTGGCAGTAGCCTTTACGGCAACCTGATTTTTGAATTCAGAGGGCAGATTATGGAAACTCAACCAGAGTGGGGTGCTTAGAATTTTTTCTGAATGTGGATTAAAATCAGGGGACCAAGGACACAAATACAGACTGGAGGAATTAAGAAACCAGCCCCCCCCCAATGAAAAATTTCTCCAACAAGGCCTCCGAATGGAACAAGACTTAGAAGGATCCATTTAGAAGAAAGAATACTTTGGGTTTCCGCTCCTTGCCCCAGAATTAGTAAACCCAATTCATAATTTTCCTTCTGGAAACCTAGCCCCCACAAATTTGCAACAGATTTCCCTTTTAACTCAAACTTCCACGAAGTCCAGCCTTGAACCTGAAGGGAGATCAACATGCACCATATCCATGGAAATTTTGAAACAAATCCCCCCCACCTTGATTTCCTCCACTTCCAGACGGACCTTTAACCTCACACTCAATTAGATTAGAAGGGACCTCCTTCCCTACTACCAAGGTAGATAAAACATTCCTTTGACAAGCATCGGCTTCCTCAATCAAAATTTTCAAGGCCGAAATCCCTAACAATGAGGTCAGGGATTCGATCACTGCACCAAAGCCAAACTTCAACATCAAAGTAGACACTTCTTCCTTCACTAGATTTTCTAAACCTTTTCTAGCCCATTCCACACCATTTCCGATTCCAAGCAAGATTCTATTTGCACCTGAGGCAAACACCCATGGGCATGGCACATCAACTGAGGCTTCCTTTCTAACAATGGTCATGTTCTCCTGCAAAGATTTTAAATTTTCATGGGTTTTAGTAAGCATACCTCAGAGCATAATGTCTCCTTGGATAGTTCTTCTTCCTAAAATCAGATCTCTTGACTTTAGGAGGTTATTCACTTGTCTTGGCCATCTTTTTGCTTGTTGACTTGTCATCTTAATTCTTCTCTTCATATGCCAAACCATCTATTTCATTTGCTTCTTTTTGTTTGCTCAAAAGATCACTCAAATCAGTAGTGCTTTTCTCAAATTTTATGATACATTTTCAGTTTTGTAGAGGTCTGTTCTAACTTTGTTGGCAGATGTTCCATCTCAATTTTGAGCTTCAAATTATATTCTTCTTTTTCCTTTAAAGTGTCTCCAATTAGTTTCACTTGTGTTTCATACTCCTTGGTGATTTCTTCATGTTCTTTGGCTTCATTTTTCATATTTTCTTCAAGAGACCTAATTTTTTCTTCATATTCTTTAACCATGATTTTCAACTTTTGATTTATTTTCTTTTGATGCTTTATTTCATCCAGAGCACTTATTAATTCAGCCTCAATATTAACTTTTGCTTCTTATTCATATGAATTCATATTGAGTTTGAATTTTTCCTTTATAATTACTTGCATATGATATTTCAATACCCATAAAAATAGTCTCAGCTAACATACCTTTGTCATCACTCTCGGAGCTACTAGAGTCACTTGACTGTGAAGAGCTTGAATCTTCTTGAGAGCAGAAATTCTTCTTATTCTTGAAGTACCTCTTCTTGCCATTATTTCTCTTGAATTTATTCTTCTCTATCAAAGGATTCCTCATCTTCTTTGTGTTTAATAGGACATTTAGAGTGAGCAACTTGTCCACAACCGAAGCACTTGAAGGAGAGATTACCTTTGTATTTTCTTGAATCTCTCTTCAACTTTCTTACAAACATGGATTCTAATTTTTCATCATCTATGCCCATGCCATAATTAGCTACCTTGATCTTTTGTCGTGTCTCTTTGTTTGCTTTGAAGGCTTCCTACTTTATCCCTGATTTTGAATCATTTATTCTTATCTCATATGAAGTCAATATACCATGAATATCATCCAATGTTAGAGTAGTCAGGTATTTAGCTTCTTCTACAGCTGATACTTTAGCATCAAATGTTGAGGTCAAAGATCTAAGCACTTTCTGTACAACCACACTCTCTTTTATCTCCTCTCCTAAGCCTCTAATCAGATTTACAATTTCATCAACTCTTTCAAAATATGAAGAACTGATCTCACCTTATTTCATCTTGATGCTCTTGAACTATGCTCTATAAGTTTGTAACTTGGAAATCTGCACTTTGTTATCTCCTTCATATATTGTCTTCAGTTTATCCCACATCTCTAGAGTTGTAGTACATTGCATAACTTTTATAAACTCGGCCCTAGCTAACCCACAAAGAATTGCATTCATGGCCTTAGAATTTTTTTCAGCTACTTTCTTTCCTTCTTGGTTAGTGGGAGGTGTTGCTGAAATAATATAGACACTATCAACTGAATCCCAGATATCAAATCCAAGAGACATTAGGTAAGTCTTCATCCTGACACTCCAAAAGGCATAATTTGACCCATTAAAAAGAGGTGCTTTGGAAGTAGAGAAGCCACTTGATTGGTTTCTTTACATATTTGAATCCACAATATCTCCCTTGAGCTCTTAGACTCATTTTACTAGGGCCTTCTCTGATACCAATTGTTAGAAACTGGAACATTGAGAGGGGGTGAATCAATGTTCAATTCAACTTTTACTAATCACAAAATTAACCACTTAATTTGAAATAAAATTCAAAAGAGATAAATCACACACATTGAAAAATTCATGTAGATGAAGTCTAACACCCTTTTGAGCAACGAATCCAATGACAACAGTTAGAACCTTTACATACCTGGAGCACTAACACCAAGAACAATGACACAAGAAACACCATGTACCTTCAAGAGGAAAAGCCTTAAAATACCTTATAAGCATGAGAAACACCATGAAAATATAGTAGAGATACCATAGAGGTGATTAGACAAGACTTGGAGTCCAACTACACATTTTTTCTCTTATCGATTTGGTGCACAACTTGAGAGAAACAAAAACTGCTCCACCAAAATGCTCATCACTTTTCAACCACACCTCCTTTTGAAAAAATTATTTTTGCACATGATTTTTATGTCAATTTACTCCAAAACTTAATTATATGATTTATTCGAAGGATACTATATAATTTTGTTTGAAGGCTAAGAATCTAGGTAACTCAAAATGAGCTTTTCAAAAATACCCATTTTACAAAAACTCACATAACTTGCTCAAATGACCTAACATTGACCTGAAATTTTGTATGAAGAACCATGAAACCATCCTCAATCATATCCCATGATGTTTTTGAAAATAATAGGTCTAAAATTGTCTAGCCCATCTCATTCACATGTAAGAACACTACTTGTTCTCAACACCATTTCTAACCAACATACAAAAATGAATACCGGGGCTGAGTTGAGCGTAACCTTTGCTCACACATTATATAAATAATTTTTAAAAGCCTCTCCTATGAGTTTTCTGACCTGTACTATTTTGTTTCACTTCATTAGGCACCCGAAACCACCCTGAAGTGACACTACCACTCAAATTCCAAGACCAGGTCTTCTTGAAACCACATGAAGTCATCTTGAACCTATGAAAAACACCAGAGAAGCATGATCTTGCACTCTCCCTTTTCCATCAATGCATTTTACATCAATGAAAACAAGTGTCAAATCAACAAGGTGTAACATTTCTTTCCTACTAAGTTATCCAAAACTCAATCAATAAAAGGTAGGGGGAAATAGTCTCTCAAAGTATCTTTGTTAAGATCCCTATAATCTAAAAAAATTCTTGATTTCCCATTATTTTTAGGGACTATCAAAAGTGTTGAGACCCACTGACTATGTGATATAGGATAAATGAATCCAACTTGCAATAGTTTCTCAATTTCAATTTTAATAATGTCTTTTAATGCAAAAATTATCCTTCTTTATGGTTGTTTGAATGGTTTGACATTACTCATATAAATGTGGTGGGTACAGATAATATGATGGATTCCTTTCATGTCACTATAATCCCATGCAAAGGCTTTGGTATGGTTCCTTAGTACATCAAAAAATTTGGCTTCTTCATCATTAGTTAACCAACTATTGCTGTTTAGTTATTTTCTTACATAAATGGAAATATGTTTTTTTATAGGATACACTAAATTGAATATTTTAAATTCACTCAATAACGAATTCAAGGGGAACTCATGTGGAAATAATATGTGGGATGCAGTCATTTCCCTGGAGGTAGGACTTCTTTGTGGAATCAATGATGTTAGGGGACAACTAAAGCTTGTTGTAGATACATTTTGATCTATTTTATCCAGCTCCTCATATTTTGTTGTAAAGGGATGGGGTCATACCTTTTTTGAAGAATGATGATTAGATCATTTGAGCATTTTTAATGAGGGAATGTCATGTTTGGAGTCCAGTTGAGGGACTTAGAAATTGATCAAGAAGACTCTGAAGCGAAACAAAAAGAATCCAAATTTAGCTAAGAAGACTCCGAAGGGAAACATGGAGACTCCAAAGCTAGTTGAGAAGACATTGAAGTGATACTGGTCAACTGCAGAGCTCACGTTGACTCCTATTTGATGTATGAAACATGATTATTGATTGTAATCATAGACAAATATGATAAATTTTAATTAGTAACTTCATAATAATTGACCCAAATATACTCCTTTACATCTAGAAATGGTTTTGTAGGTGAGGAAATTTTTTTTTTTAGCATTTATTCCATTTGATATTGTCATATCTCCATACCTATAGTATATTAAAGATGCTACAATGGATAATCATGGTCTCCCTAGAATAATTGGATATTCATGTATCTTGCTCTTCGGTTGAAGAATCATAAAGTCCACAGAATATCTCGTGATTCTATGGTCACCATGAAATCCTCTATAATTTATTCAGGTTTGGAAACAGATTGATCGACCATTTGTAGAATGGTAGTAGTGGGTTGAATCCTATCTAATGGAAACTATTTAAAAGTAACATCAATTATAACATTAATAGAAAATCCAAGATTAACCAACACATTTTGTATTTCCTTTTTCCCAATTGTTATAGTAATGATGGGACTACCAGGGTCACCATACATAGGTAGTAATAATTTTCCTGATAATAGGTCAGTAAGTTTTCCATCTACCAGTACAGTTTTGGGGTATTGTTTCTTTCTTCTTGGAGTTTTAATGCAAAGGATTTTAATTAAACCATTCAGTTTTGGTACACATTTGATTACTTATAACAATGGAATTTCAATGTTTAATTTATTTATCTCTTGGATCATATTAGATTTTTTGTTTATAGTATCTTTGTGTCTTTCTAGGAAAGGAATTGATGGAGGAACTGTAGACTATTCTTGATGTCCTTCTATTTTCTCTTCATGTTCTTTTTCTTTCCCTTTTACAGTTGTTGGTTTTTCATTTGGTCTTTTAGTGATGACAACTGGTGGGTTATCTAAAACTTCCCTTGATCTTAATTGAATATCCTTATAATCTATGACATTTAATTCCATGGTTTCTTGTTCAGCTCTAAAGACAGGGGCTATTTTTATGTTATTTGTATTTTCCACTGGTTATGTAGGTATTTGAGGTTGAACGATTGATTCTATTTTTTCAGGTTGAGAAATGAAGGAGGAATTAGTTCCTGGTGATGATGTTGTGGTTGTTGGGGTGGAAAACTCCTTTGATATGGATAGTTGGTAGATTGGTTGGTATATTGTGCCCAAATGTGGATTGGTCTATGGCCAAGGATAGGGCTACAAAATCCAAGGTTGGGTGCCTAATATTAAGGTTTTGGGGCATCCATGGTTGAGATGTACATTCTGCTGGAGCCCAAGGCATTGGTTCTCTAGTATGTGGATACATGTTTGCAGCCCATGACATCATCCATGGATTGGAACTATTTCTTGGCATGAAATTGAACTACATTTTTGGAGGCTGATTACCTTGTTTTTGTACAGAATTGAGGTCTTCGGATGATGTGTGCTTTAAAAAATTCCTGCGGATTGGTAGGAAATGAGAGTTCTTATTATCATGATATTTTTCACATATCCCACAAATTTCAGTTTTGTTAAGAGGGAAGTATTTAAGAGCATGCTTCTATCTACACCTTGAAAATACATTGCTAGTGGATCAATGTTGGCTTTATCTTGTGATTTCATGCCATCTAAGGTAGTGTTTAAGTGTACCAAGATGTCTATTGAAATTGGATATTTCTTCCATTAATTATTTTACATATGGGTTGGATTTTTTATCTCTCCTTTTCCTAGGATCCCCCTAGTTCTAGAGTAATATCTTTAAACCTGCTCGTTGTTAAGAGGGAAATATCTAAGAGCATGCTTCTATCTACACCTTGGACAATACATTTAGTGGCTTAGTGTTTTATTTTTCCTATGCTTTCATGCCATATAAGGTAGTGTTCAAGTGTACCAAGATGTCAATTTTAAAATTGGAAAGCTCCTCCATTAATTGTTTTACATCTGGGTTGACTTTTTAAGCTCTCCTTTTCCTAAGGCCTCCTAGTTCTAGAATATTTTCTACAAACCTGCTCAATCCGGTGGAAAGTTAAGTGATTCACATCTCCTCCTCCCATAAGATTAATATATTCTCTTGATTATTCATCCAATCCTTTTGATAAGATGGTTTTAGTTAGATCCCCACTTAAAGGGTGTCCACATTTTCTATGAAGAAAAAGGAATCTATCCAGGTAATCTTCTAGATTTTCATCTTCATTTTTTTTGACCTGGAAGAATTCTTCCTTTCTATCTCTCCCTCTATAATAATCCTAATATTTTTCTATTAAATGTTCCTCCATATCTATCCAAGAGTGGATGGAGTTTTGTGGTAAACTCATAAATCATATCATAGTTGAATCTTTCAATGTAGAAGGAAACAATTTTAGTTTTTGGTTATCAATCCTATATTCATAAGTTTGGCATATTAATTTGAACTCAAATAAGGAATGATCTGGATCTTTAGTTGTCATACCTTATAATGTGGGTAACATAGATAGGGATATGTTTTTCATTGGGATTTTTCTTCTTCATTTATGACAATGGGGTAGGTAAATGTTATTTGATGCATAATGACTTCCCATTGCAAGGGTTATTTTGGGATCTTGGTTCATTTTCCATTCTTTCCCAATTGACTTTGTAAAGAATGTTTTTCCACTTAGGTGGAAAATTTGGTGTGGGTGGAAGGTTACTAGTCTGAGATTGATAACTTAGATTAACTAGATCCCGTGATCTAGATATTCTTATGTATGATGGACATATTTCAAGAGAATATTCTAAAGGTTGTAGTAGGGAAAAGGTTGTGTCCTCTTTGGTAGGTGAATAGAAATATTCTTCCAAATTTTTTGGTTGATCAAGGGATATTTTAGGAGAATGTAAGGAATGTGGTTGAGGACCTTTTGGGAGAAATATACAATTTGAGTCGTTGGGTATGCTCATATATTGGTATAACGAGGTAGATTCTTATGAGAAATTTTTAGTTTAATGATTCTTATTAACACTAGAATTTCCTCAGTAGCGGTGCCAAAAATGATGAGCATAATTGTTAACTCTTCATTTAATCAGTGTAATTGTTGATGTCATTCTAACCAGGGCAGTGTCCAAGGCTATATGTAATAAGATTCCTTTAAGCATATAACAATTGCTTGGTGGGTCTATCTGTTTTAGGGGGTTACGTCCTAAATACTAGAAAGTAAATCTAATCTATCATAGGGAGTTACACACATAGATCAACATAAAATCAAACTTGCTTACTGGAATTGGAACACATAACGCTTAATTTGGAAATTATCAATACTGAATCAAAGACACACTTTCAGGATTGGAAATTGTAGAACTAAAGTTAAAACATAATTTAAATGCATTCGAAATGAAATCACACACTTTTTGGGAATTTAAAGTTGTTGAGATAGATTAAAAATAATGTGATAGAAATTATAGTATATTTGCTAAAAACTAACAAACCAAAAAGATAAATAGTGATTAATATAGACTAAATTATACTAAACACAACTAAGCATGTGCACATATATTAAAACAAAAATAACTAATACAAAAAACTAGACATTTTGAATCCCAAGGCAAGTAGGCCCTTGCTCTCCCTTCTATCAGAACCACACCTTGCATGCTAAATCACAAAAGCATCAAATTTATTTAATTGATTTTTTTAGATCATATAATAAGATTGATTACAAAATATTGATTAATGTTATCCCCTATGACAACTAGTGAGTGCTGATTATATTATCTTTCTCCCTCAATTGATGTCTACAAAACAACTAGATGTATCTAAGAATCTATCTCATTTCAATAACTGGTAAAGAGGTTCCACAATATCTCCATATTTAAAGGTGAAATGATGGAGAGAATTAGGGAACCAAATGACTCTAGAGGATTCAATGACAACAAAACATATAAAAAAAACTATACGATCAATCTCTAATTGTTGTTCTCTAATTCTAGTATGTACTATTCTTGGATAAACATGGATGCATGGCCTTGATTAACATGGATCTTCATGTCCCATTGCATGCTAATACCATTGGTGGAATTCTGAAGTCATAGGTCAGAATCCAAATCCAAATGATTAGACTTTGAAGCCACAAAAAGAGATTTTGAAGCCTAGTAGACTAGTTCTCTAGTGTTTAGAACATTGTATCCTTGATAAAATCATACTTTTCCTCAATCTGGATATATTTGTATACGCAAAAATAAATTATTTCCATGCTATTTGGTTAGAACAAAGTGGTGGAACAAATACATACATAATAATTCAGTAAAATACATATATATTTTACTTTAGATTAGGAAAAAGTTATAGAATGTATGCATATTTAGATAGGGGGAAGATACATAATGTCATTATTAGGACATTAAACGAACTCATCATTTTTTAAAGTGAAAATCAAGGCAATTTATTTTATTGGGAATTTATTTGAAAGGGTTTATACCATTTACATTGTTATTAGTTCTAGAACCCAAAATCTATGATATTTATATCACAAGGTATATTGCTGGTTTTAGAAAGTGCTTTATCCTTCATATTCTAACACGTGCCATATCATCATTCTTATAACCACCCACATGTGTCTTTTCATCACTGCTATAACCAATTCATTTCATGAATGGGTGATTATTTAGAGTAATGGGATATTTTATACCTTGTTCTCTTTTTTCAAGTCCTTTACCATTATAAGCCTTTTTTGTGTATACTTGAGTTCATCCATATTTCTTTAAGACATTAAACAAGCCGAGGGGTTTCAATTTTCTTATTTTGTGTTATAAAATTCATCTATCTTTGGTTTTTTTCCCTTATCTTCACTTACGATTATCTTTGCACTTTATTTTTTTGACATTCCATACTCTTGAGGGGTTATATAACGAGCTCCAATATCAAACATATTCATATCATTTTTACATTTTTAGGGCATGCTAGTGGGAATATTATCTTGGAAAACTTCTAATATATGGAATAAACTTGGTAATCATAATGTTCAATATCTTCTTTAACATGATTACATTCATCAAAATGAAATATTGCTATTTGGTGTTGTAGACACTAAAATTTGGTAACTTGTCATTGTGTATGTTCAGAGATGTTTTTATCTCTCTACTCAAATAAATGCATTGAAATAATTAAAAAAAAACCATACTTAGAAGATGTTGGGTTTATCGATACTTGTAGAGATGGATGTTGAAGCTAGTGTTCGATAGAAATTGATCAAGTTAGAATGTATGCGTACATCCTCATGTCCTGGAAAATAATTTGTGATTAGAGACACTAAACAGAAAGGATTAGATGAATAGATAGGTGAGCTACTCAGAAAAGGCCAATTCCAAGAATCAAAAGGGAATTCCTTGGAGGATGTTATCTCTCTATTAGACAATTAATTAGATTTAAAATGTAATAATACGAATGAAGGTAAAGATATAAAATTGGTTTAGATAATCAGATAAAAGATGAGAAGCTCTAGAACTCTAGATGAATGGGAAGGTCCTGTGTGGCTTTGAAAGTTGCCCAAGCGAGGGTAAATACAACCTGGAAACATTCAAAGTATTTGTACCAAAAATCCTCAATCTCTTGCTTGATATCATAAAGGAATTCAAATTGATCTTCGATGTCTTGGTCGGTATCAGTAAATCAAATTGTGCAAAATGTGATCTCATGCAGGATATTATATTATTCCCAGAAAAAGGGGTGTTGGACTATCAAAAGGCTATAAATGCTGGTAATTTCATGTGATTGAATAGGTATTGTCATCTAACAGAGAGCCATTCTCAAAGACATGTTAGGAGAAACAAATATGATGAAAAATATTGATAAAAATTGACAAAACTTGATAAAAGACAAATTTGATAGGAATCTCTAGTGATTAGGCCAATCGTTGGCGATTGAGGTGAATCGCTAGCGATTTTAGAGAATTGTAATAGTTTAATAAGAATGAATGATTGATTCTTCAGATTAGTTTTATAAACTGATCAAGATCTTTAAAATGATGAAAAAAGACAAGAAAATATTTAAGGAAATACCTAGAGGTTGTAGTGGAGTTAAAAGAGGCCTCAAACCTTACTGGAAGATGATTTGTGTTGGTTGAATGGGTTCTGGTGTAGTCTGCAATTTGGGTGATGATGATTGATCTCTAGACATTTTAAAGCTTGATGGAAAAACTTGATGACATATGATAACCTTGATATCTCTTTTTTGGATGAAAATATGTGGGAAGAAAATGATTAAAGCCAAAATCTAGAGCTCGAGATTCAAAATTTAGGATCCTAGAAGAAGGCCTAAAAGCTTCTATTTATAATCACTAGCAATTCAACAGAATCACCGATGGTCTGGATTATTTAGGATCTTGAGTGGTAAAGTGGTTAAAACCACTTCTAAATGAAGTTTTTTGTTTTACAGGTCATGTAAATGTTGAAATATGTTTTTTATTCGAAGTGTAGGGGTCAAAAATGGTTATGAGATAGTTTGTCTTATTTCTCTTTTGGTTTTCAACTGATTTTAAGTGGTTAGGTGTAGATTTATAGATTTTATAGTTGTGAAAGATGATATTTATGTCAGGTAAATATGGAGGTTTAGACTAAGGATAAAGAGTGTATGATGGATTCGATTAATGTATTGTAAATGATGAAGGAGTGCAAATTTTAAGTGTCTACATTTTCCTCTTTTTGCGAGTAGTTTAATGTAGGCAAAGTGCAAGAAAAAACGATGATGTATTGATTTGTAAGGGTGAACCCTCCTCAAAATGGGGTGACTACAACATAATGTAAGGAACACTAGTTTGACAGGTTGTTTGGATAGGTTTGACACACATTTCGTTAAAAGTTACCACAAGGTAGGGTATTGAAACAAGGATTACTACCATTGAATCAAGTGATAGGGGGTTCTAAAGGGTCTATTACCTATAAACATATGATCCATGAAGGTAGGATGAAAGGATGGGGAAGTCAAGTGACGGGTGTGTAAAGGGCTTGCATCCCATAGATGTATGACATACCCCAAGATGATTTTGCTTGGTATTTGATTAATTTGAGGATTGGGGTCCATAATAAAATGTGTTGAAAAATGGGATGAGGTGATGTTGATTTTGACAAAAAATAAGGTAATGTGATAGATAAGGTGGAATTGCTAGCGATTTGGGTAATCATGGGTGATTTAGGGTTGAATCGTCGGTGATTGCCACGAAAAGGATTTGGGGCTATAAAATCCCAAGGTCTAGTAGACACAGGAGGCCTACTCATGTAGAGGCACATCTTTAATTTGTTTGTTTTTTTGGTGAATTTTGTTGGTTTTTGTTTTTTTTATGTCGTTTAGTCATGTACGAAGGTACAATTTTGAAAACACAGGAATCGTCGGTGATTCTCAAAGATCATTGGAGATTTACCGAATCGCTAATGATTGGTCTGATGAAAATTGTTTTTGAGTATCTTGGATATAGAATTTTAGGATGTTTTTAATATGAAATTTTAATTTTTGTGTTTTTGTGTGTAGGTGGATGTGAATTTGACACTTTGAGATTGGATACTGATCATTTTAGATGAGGTACGGGTGGATACAACAGATGAGGATTGGGAGCATATAGAAGCTGTGGGTTTTGTGGCGATGAGGTATTACATGTAGATCCATAGATTTCAGGGATTTATGTTGGCATTGATGAAGAGGTAGAATCCTGCCACATGTAATTTTTGGTTACCAAAAGGAGAGGTGACTATTACAGTGGAGGATATCCATAGGATTATGAGATTACCGGTACTTGGAGAGGGGATTTATATAACTGAGGAGTATGAGAGGGAGGATGTCATGAGGAGGTTTTACGGGGATGAGGTGAGATGATGTGATATATTTGGTAGGATTTTTCGATTATCAACTTTTCTATTTTCCATCGAGATACAGGTGCACATGGATTACTATGATGATGATGGTCACTTCATTTTTTTCCCTACCTAATTCCAGTGGAGGTAGGTTTCCTTAGATGATGACAGGAGTGGTTGCATAGATGATGGAGCATCAAACTATTTTTGAGTGGGAACCAACACTGTTAGCACAAATATATAGAGAGTTATGGGCTTGGAAGGCACATAAGAGGTTTGGTATTGATGTGGCATTTGCATTACATTATTGGGCATATGAGCACATCTATATTTTTCTTCTGCATGGTTTTATATGGAGTGGTTTTTCAGATAGACATATTGGCTTTATGAGGTGGAGAGAGGATATGTTTCGAGTGAAGAGGACGAAGAAGGTGGGTTTTTATAGAGATCTTATGACTAGTTTGCAGGTGGGTGATGTGGTAAGAAGGCCTTACTTGGAGTATCCTGAGTGGATAGAGTATGCTCATGTGATTACTAAGACATAGTAAGATTTTTGGTATAGGATAGACAAGGAGGAGAATACAAGATGGTGAGATTTAGTCATGTCAGATGATAGTTCGGTCTTATACAAGACGTTTCTAAGGAGCCAATAGTGTATAGACGAGAGGATGGAGATACCGAAACTCCTATGGATGTTGTGGATCAGAGGTTTACGATAATTGAGGAGGGGGATATAGGCCTAGATGAAGAGGGATATTTAGTTCCTATTGATGATGTGGGATTGAAAATTTATTATAATCCATGGTGGACTAGGGATTATTCTTAGTTTGAGATGACATGATTGACTAGGAGAGGGAGATAGGTACATGTTTGGGTGGAGGATGGTTAGGAGGTTATAGATATTGGTGATGATGATGAGGGAGGTTTATTAGCTGTAGGTGAACATAGTTACACTGACACAATTGATGACCGAGAAGTCCATAGTGGAGGCTGAGAGGGATACCGTGAGAGGAGAGAGATAATTTGATTAGAGAGAGAGATGGTGTGATAGCTGATTAGGATGAGAGATCATAGTAAAATCAGGTCAGTAGGCAGTGGACTCAGAGTATGAGGTTGGTACCATCAGTAGTAGGATTTTTTAGGAAGTCCCTAGATATTACGAGGTCTTGTATATCAGGTGTAAATTTGAGATCTCATGCACAAGCTAGTAGCCAAATGGGAGCATCAGGTATGATCTGTGCAGCTCACTATTAGTCTTTTCATCTAGTGTTGGAATATTATGAGGATATAGTGATACACAAATTTCCTAATGCTACTTTCTATGTAGATCATTTAGCGTAACAAGTGGAAGAGCCTAGTACAAGTGCAGGGAGTGTGGGCCAGCCACCTAGGGTACCGGCTGGAGGAGGTAGAGGTGATAGGAGTGTTGTACATGTGAGTGAGTTTCTAGGAGATATTAATTTTATTATAGAGTGATTATATGTATTTGGATCATTGTGAGTTTTGATATGTATGCGACTCTTTGTGAAGCCTTTGATGATATATGGAGACTTTTTTGATGATGTATTTTGGACTATATATATATATATACAATGATGATTGTGATTTTGATTTGGCTTATGTGATTTATATGTTTTGAAGTTTGTTTTGTAAGTTTTTTCAATATGGAAATGTGAATTTATGATTAAATTTTAAAATGTGATGTGAGTGATGATGTAACTTAATATGTGCTCAAAAAATGTTAAATCAAAATGTGCTCTATATTTTTGAAGTAGGAATGGAAAATTGGAATGATCGCTTTAATTTTTAGATTTGATACATACGTGATGGGTATAAAAGTGTGAAATCACTTACACTTTTAACCTTTTAATAATGTTAACACAAGACTATCAATGGGTAGTGATACGTAAAACATTTAGTTATAAAGATGAAATGATTAGATGTACCTTTCTAGGACATGAAAGGGGGTTGTCATGTGTAGGTCATGTGGGATCGAGGGTTCTACTTTTCAATAGTTTTATAGAGAAATGCCCCAACTTTAAATATTTTGACTTTTTGACACAAACTAATTGATGCGGGAAGTTTTCTTTGATGGGAAAAGTTGATCGATGTGGGAAGTTTTCCTAGGATTCTTTTGACATTTAACTTTTTTTGATGAAGGATGATCGATGCAGGAAGCCTTTTGACATAGGTAACCATCCTTTCAGGGAGTGGTATACAATTTATTTTTTGACTTTACATAAATAGTCATCCTTCGAGGGATCGGTCTATAATTTTGACTAGTATCTGTCCTTTGAGGGATCAGTATACTTTTATTTGTATGATTTTGATATATTTGAATAGATGTCCTTCGAGGGTATAGTATATTATTTTTTATTTTTTGGTAAAGAGCATCCATAGATAATTTTTTGACTTTTAAGCCGAGGGCAATCCCTACTAGACCATTTCAAGGAGGGGGAGAAATGTGTACACGCACTACACATGTGTGCCCCATGACATGTCTTTGGTTGGTACAAGGCTAGATGGATGTAATGAATACAGGGTTGGACTACTAGGGAGGAACTTGTTATGTGATGAATAGAGCAGTGGTGTTCATCTTTAATGATTACAAGGATAGTGACGGAAAACCACATACTTTCAAATCATTACGATGAGAAAAATGTATAGTTTAATGATGGAATGAGGTTTTAAATATAAATACTATCATGATGTCCCAAGGTTAACAATAGAAAGGCCGCAAGTGTAAGGCATTCAAAGGTTCCTTTTCAAGTTCACCATCAAGGGAGGCTAAACAATAAGATCTTGACCCATAATTATGAATGATAACATATGGACCAATCTTATTAGAAGAAAATTTTCCATATTTACTCTGTTGTAAATTAGTGATATTTTTATTTTCCTTGAGAATGAGATTACCAATTTTGAAGTCATGTTCTTTGAAATGTTCATTGTAGGCATGTTTGATGCATTCTTGATAAACTTCATGATGTTCAAGGGTCATTAAACATTTTTCATCTAATAATTCTAGTTTTGCAAGACCATTTGAGTGATATTCTTCATCAAGGATAAAGTCTTTGAGTGATACACAGAGTGAGGAAATTTGAATTTCGAGGGGTAAGACTACCTTGAAGCCTTAGAATAATGAGAAAGGCATAACACCAGTAGG
Organism: Taxus chinensis; assembly: GCA_019776745.2. NCBI lineage: Eukaryota > Viridiplantae > Streptophyta > Pinopsida > Cupressales > Taxaceae > Taxus > Taxus chinensis. Next base: position 146,388,355 of record CM034152.1, on the reverse strand, counting down.
GGTATGGATGTTAGTTCGATATGCCCAAAGAGAAAATGGGATTTGGAGATGTCAATTACTTCCTACTTCATCTACATTTTTCATGAGAATTTTACTAAGTGTTTTGTTAGAGGCTTCTTCCTGTCCATTTTCTTGGGGATAGTATGGTGATAAAAATCCTAGTTTAATGTTGAATGTGTCACAGATTTTCTTAACATATTTGTTTCTGAAGGGCTTTCCATTATCTGTGACAAGTTTATGAGGAACACCAAAATGATACATAATATATTGATAAATGAAACTGACGATTTGATTTTATTTAGTTGAAGTTAATGGAATAGCCTCGACCCATTTTGTGAAATAAATAGTGAATGTGATAATTTAATGATGTTATTGTGATGATTTTGGATTGGCGGTGCTAATGAGGTATAACCCCCATTGTGAGAAAGACCATAGATTGTGAGCATGTTGTAAATCCTAACTAGGGACATGTATGAGGTTTGAGTTTTGTTGGCATTTAATGAAATTATTAACATAAGCACAACAATATTGATTGATAGTAGGCCAATAATAACCAAGTAATAAGACATGTTTAGTGATGATATTACAATTAAAATGTCCACTACATATACCATCATGGACCTATTGGATTGCTTTGATAGATTCATAAGATTTGAGACATCTTAATAAAAGGCTATCAAAGCCGGGTTTTTATAAGATACCACCTATGATGATGTAACAAGAGGTGCATTGAAGAAATGAACATTTAGTGTTTCATCCTAAGTCATAGGGAATTTTAGATTCAGAAAGATAGTTGAATGTTTGAGAGTACCATAGATCATTTGGATTATTGTCAACAGTGTCGATAGGATGGAGTTCATTTTGATGAGAGGGGTGATCCAATATTTGAATGATCATGGATTGTTGGGGATTATCTATTGATTCTTCATTTTTTTAATGTAATAAGTGATCTTAAATAGGCCATAGTATCTATAAATTTATTGGAAGATCATGGAATAGTTTGGATGGTGTAGTGATCAAAGGCTCCAAGGAGACAAGTCAATGTTGGCTTTATATTTTTGCAACATTTTATTTTTACATTGATATTATCCTTTTACTTGGTTTATGATGAGTTGCAAGTCTTTGTATATTTCTAAGATATGAATTCCTAGTAGGATAGTGGTATTAATAACCATGATTAAGGCATCGTATTTGGCCATTTTATTGGTACATTTAAATTTTGGTTTAAATTAAAGATGAATAGGAATTCTCTGGGGTGGTATGATAATGAAACTGGCTCCTCCCTCTTGCTGGAATTTAGATCTATTGAAGAAGAGATTCATTTTGATAGGAATGAATTCATGTCCGTTGATAGTGTTGATGGATTCATCAGGGAATTTTTCGTAAGGAAGATGAGTGTCGGGAAGGGGTACTTCAACAAGTTGGTTTGCGATGGCTTGTCCTTTAATAGATTTTTACGATATGAATTCAAGGTCAAACTAGGTCATAAGCATGAGCCACCGATTTATATATTCATTGTGGTATTCTTTAGAATTCATGGCTTTAAGTGGATTAAAGCTAGTGACAATGAAATTTTTGTGATTAAGAAGATATTGTCGTAGTTAGAGGTAGCGAAGTATGAAGAACAACATAAATTTTCAGCTTTATTATAACATATTTCATATTCATGAAGGGTATGGCTTATGTAATAAATGACTTGTTATGACCTTTTTCATCTCGATGAGCCAACATCACCTAAGGCATGATTTGTGGCAGATATGTAGAGGTAGAAAGGCTCCCCCTCGTGAGGAGGTATGAGCACATATGGTGATAGGAGATAGTGTTTGAGTTTGTCAAAATCCTTTTGACAGTTGAGATCTCATATGAAGTCAACATATTTATGAAGAAGGTGATGAAACAATTGATAACGGTATGATATTTGAGATATGAAGTCTCATATGGATTGTAGTTTACCTTGAAGGCTAAGCAATTGTTTGAGATTTGATGAAGGAGGAATTTCGATGATTTTTTTAATTTTGGTTGGATCCACTTCAGTACCTCATATATAGACGATGAACCCTAAGAGTTTACCAATGAGAACACCAAAAACACACTTAACGGGGTTAAGATGAAGGAAAAATTAAATAAGATGGATAAAGATTGATTTAAGAACCTTGAGATGATCTTTGCGTTGTTTATATTTTCTTAAGATACCATCAACGTAATCCTCTACTATTTTGTGGATAAGATTGTGGAAAATACATGTCATAGCGCATTGATAATTGGCTCCCGAATTCTTAAGTCCAAAAGGCATGACGTTGTAGAAAATGGTTCCCTAAGGGGTAATGAAAGATGTTTTGTGTTGATCGCCAATGGCGATGAGACTTTGATTGTAACCAAAAAAGTCATCCATGAGGGAGATAATTTTGTGGCCAGCTGTCAAGTCAACTAGTTGATCGATATTCAGGAGATGGAAATCATCTTTAGGGTAAGCAAAATTGAGATCCCTGAAGTCAGTCCAAATGCGTAACTTTCCTGAGGCTTTGGTTATGGGTACAATAGTGGAGAACCATTATGGATAGTAAATGGGTATGATGAAATTAGCATAAAGGAGACATTGTAATTCTTCTTTGATAAGGAGAAATGATGGGTTGTTGTAACTTACAATAATTTAATCAACTTATTCAAGTGTTGATGTCATTATAGACCAAGGTTGTATGTAGAGAAGTTGATATGCAGCTCGGCCACTATGGTGGTTCTCTCTTTGGGGGGGTTTTGTTTGGTTTTGATTCTCTTATTGTATATTACTTAACTATTGAAAGTGAGTAAACGTCTAAACAAATGAATATCAAAAGCTTCTAAACTATCAAATGGAAAACAAGGTATATCAAATGCATATGTGTTATTGAAATAGAGTTACTGAATGAAATGTTTGTAACAGGAAATGCTTTGCTGAAATGAAATGTTTTTTTAAAGGAAATGACAAGTAAAGGAATTTTTTTGAAAAAAGAGATATATGATTGTATTCAGATAATCACCAAATAAAGATATTAAAACTAGAACTTAGTAAATGTAACTATTTTGCAAGAACTACCCGTCCTCTAATCTCCTCAGTCGAGTGGGCCCTTGCTCTACTTTGGGATTAAAACTCTTAACACAAATGAATCCTAAAAATATCATGTATTGTATTGATAAAAACGAGTCTATTACATACTCTAGAGAGCAACTAAAAATAACTTCTATCAATTATCTATTATAATAACAAAAAACTAACTAAGAAATAGTCACAAGGTGTCTTTTAGACAACCAATTACAACATATGCCAAAACTATAGACAACCGATTAAAAGTTCATAAAAATCCCATAACACCCTATAACTCTATTGGAAACAAGGATCCTAGTTTGTATCTTGTTATGGTTCAATCTTCAAAATGGCGTAGTGGCTGCAAAATCAGTCTCCTTTGATTGTAACTGTTCAAAATGATATAGAATGCACCTCATCATCATGCATATGTCACCAAATTACTCAACAAAGTAGTTAGTGGGAGTTTCATTGTTCATTAGTTCACCTAAGATAGAATAAGGGGAAATGCATTACTTTCTACTTTAGATATAACTATTTAGATCATTCATATGCATTGATTAGTGTTTTTTTGGAGTAAAGTTTATAGTTATATAGATGATATGATGATTCATTTTATGGACTCATCAAGAGCTACGTGAGGATGCATCCTGTGGAGTTTTTGTTGGACTAGTTTATAGTTAGGATATGTGACAATGCTATGTACAATGATATTGAGGTTGATACATGACATATCACTATATGACCAGTCAAAATCTTGACTAGATTTGGATAAGAATTTAGTGAAATATTTTAATTCTTACGGGTTTAGGTATTGAATGACTTTAACTATACAAGGTTCATGAGGGGTTCCTAATTTTACGTCAATGGTATATGCATTAATAAGGGTTGATGTATCAGGTGGTAAGGATTTTTGAAGGAAATGTTCATCTACCCCCATATGGGAGAGGATTTCCTGATCATCATGGCATCAGAGGGTGTTGATGGTGGGATAATATTCTTTAATAATTTCTGGCCAAATGAGTGCAAGTTTCTTAGTGAAATGGTTGGATTGATAAGTTATAGGACATAAGAAAATAGTATTGACTAAAAAAAATTAGGTGTGATGGAGATGTTGTCATTTGTTTCCGTGGGATCGTCATATTCTGCCGATGGTGGTGGTTCAAGATCAGTGATCCGTATAGATGTGGTTTGAGAATATGATTCGACGACGGGATTTTCATATCTGAGCCAATACTTTTCATGCAGTTTGAGAGAATGTTAGATAGTCAAATAATGTATTCCTTTTTCATAGTGTCCAAATCTAAAACCTTTCCATGTGTAGTGGTAGAGGTACATTTGAGCGAAAGAGAGATTGTATAAAGAATAAAAATCATATGTAAAGGGCATAACGTGATGTTGACGATTATATTGTGAAGAGGGAAAATCAATCCTCCCATAGACGAGATTGGTTTTTAAATAGGTGAGGCCGTAGGAAATAATGTCTCCAACATCAGGCTCGTATAATGGTTGTTTGTTTAGTCTTCCGTAAATTTTAGGTGTAGGAAGTGAATTAAGCATGAGGAGATGGTACTCCCCTAGCGAAAGATGTTCCAAATGTCTTCAAGGGAGGAATCATCGGGTAATTTGGATGATGGGATGGATTTGCTAGTGGATGCTTCATCGGATGATATTTATTTTGGGATAAGAACATTATTCAGGTGGTATGTCATATTACAATTGGTAAAAGGATTAGGATCTGCAGGGATCGTGAATGTCTTACCTTCATATTCATATTTGAGACAGTGGCAAAGCTTTGAAGGGATACGATGCATGGTGTGTATCCAAGGTCTTCCTAAGAACATATTATACTTGAACTATCCTTCTATGATATGGAAGAGTTTGGGTAGGGTTTTGACACAAAATTTAAGAGGAAGAATGATGGTACCTAACGTGGACACAATGGTATCATTAAAAGCATGAAGGAATGGTGTTTGAGTGATGAAAATATTCGATAATCAGAGTTGGTTAAAGGTGATAGATAAGATGATGTTGATTGCGGCTCCCACATAAATCATGACTCTTTCGACGAGGACATCATTGATTTGGGCTGTAATAAAGATAGGTAAATCATGATCCTAAGGTCGAGGTGATGGTATTTTAGTAGAGTTAAAGGAAATAGCTGAGGATTTTTTGAGAACACCTACAAAATCTATGAAAGAGTGGGGATCGTTTATAGGTACTGATATATACTTAAGGGATTCGATCATTGCTTGTTTATGTGAGGGTGATGTTTGAACTAGTTCTTAAAGTGGCATTTTAACAGGAGCCTGGTGTAGTTGTTTAATGACTACCTTTTGTACTACAGTGGAGGATGGAGGTGTTACTAGAATGGATATTTTAGCTTTTGATTGTGATGTTTGATTAGAGGTTTCAGGGGCTAGAGAAATGGAGACCTTAGGTTTATCTTTGGATGAGGACGAGGTGATCTTGGAAGGTGGTGGGATAATGATGAATGTTTTTTGTTTGTTTTGTTCTGAAGGATTGGATTCGTGGGTACGAGCTCAGGTAGTAATGTGGAAAGAACCGATCTAATGGGGAAGGAGCTTACTCAAGGATTATTTGATAGTAGAGGTTGATGATGTTGTAGGTATTGGGTGAGGTTTATTTTATGTTTGCAACTCTGAGGGGAGGATACCCTTGTCTTCAAGCTTTTTAATGGCTGCATGAAAGGCTTTACATTCTTCCATAGAGTGTCCAGGTGTTTGATGATAGTCACAGGAGGCTTCAAAATTATACCAAGAAGGTTTCTAGCCTCGAGTGTTAGATGGTTTTAGAGGAGGTAACACTATGAGTGATTTTTGAAGTAGTTTTCCTTGCATAGCTACATAGTGTCCCTTTAATGCAGAGGTGGAAGACAACAATGTTTCTTTTGATTTAATTTTATTAGAAGGCGCTGCCTTTGGTGTGGGTTCTTTGGTAGTTTGCTGATAAAAAAAAATTTGTGATAGTGATAGGTGGCGTGGATGAAGGATGGGGCCCTAGGATAGAGGGCTGATGTTTCATCCTTTGTATATGAGTATTGGAATGGTTTATAATGGTGACCTTTTTAGATGGGGGTGGAAGGAAACTCTGAGGGTCACATAGACAATACTGTGCTACGAATTCATCATTGATGTTTTTTGTAATTTAGATAAGTGGTTGTTTTTGTGGTGTTCATGAAGGATTTTTAGAAGGGTTGGGTGAAGAGGATATAACTATGGATGTAGATGGTTTATTTTGGACAATAGATTGTGGGGGTATTTTTGATTGTTTGGATGTTGATTCGGGTGTGTTACTAGAGGTAAGTGTGGGTGTGGATTCAATAACATGCGATGTTTGATTTATGGTGTTTATGGTATGGTTGGATTATACGTTGTTCGTTTTGGGTTGACTACTTGATGAGGGGATGATTTGGAAAGGTTTGTTTGAGGATGTCAAGGTTTTGATTCTGAGGAGCATTAGGGTTGTCTAAATTTAGTTTTTTTTTTCAATCAGATTTTGAAGGGATTTGTGGAATGAATGAAACCTTTTGATGTCGTGACCTTTGACCCTATGGTATTTACAATACTCATTGTCTTTGTACTAAAAGGGTTTGGAAATGAAAGTGTCGATAGGAAGGATGGGTGGAAGAGAGATCATATTAGTAGCGAGGAGTTTGTCAAAGACTCCACTGTAAGTCTCTCAAATAGGGGTATAGTTATGTTAAGGGCGGGAGCGTTTGGTGGTCGAATGTTCTTTCGGAGAAGATTTGATGACTACGACATTTGCTAATGATTTGGGCTTGTCATGACTGGAAGATGATTTAGATGGGAAATATGCTTTTGGTTTCTTTGGTCTAAGTTTGACTCTACCTTCTTCAAGAGTGAGAAGTTCAAGTTTACGGGCCATAAAAAAGGCTTCGTCAAATGTTTGAAATGATTGGATTTGGAGTGTAGAAGAGATATGTTTTACACATGAATGGGAAAACAATTCTATTAGATTGGTATGTGGGAGAGAGAATGATAATTGATTAATTATACCCCTCTAGTGGGCTACAAATTTGGTGATGGATTCATCTTCAAATTTTTTAATAGCATATAGATCTGTGATGGTGATTTTATGGGTGATATTTATTGAAAAGTGTTCAAGAAATAGTTGGGCGAGTTGTGCGAATGAAAAGAGGGAATACTGTGGGATGCTATTATATAATTCTAAAGTAGGTCCGACTAAAGACATAGGGAACATTCTTAGCATAATGTCCTAGTCATGAGATATAAGGTAACAAGCATGGAAAAAGCTCGAAGGTGCTGTTGGGGGTCTTCCTTACTATAGAATCTGAGGAATTTGGGAAGCACATTGTGAGGTAGATAAGCTTTATAAGGCACATATGGATGAATAGGTTCATTACAAATTTGTTCGTATGATAGTGTATGATAGTGTATTCTTGGGACCCATGGAAGTTGTTTCAAGGACAGATATGTGGTTCATTAAGGAATGAAGAGGGTCATTATGTGGTTGTTGTTGTGTGTTAAATAAGGATGGATTAATTTGATTAAATGAGAATTGACTAGGTTGTTGCTATGACTGGTATTTCTGTGGGATGTTTTATTGGAAGGGAATGCTTTGCTGAGGGATGTTTGTAGGAATGTTATAGGTAGGCTGCGAGATTAAAGGTTGTGATGGTTGGATATATTGGTACTAAGGAGAGATGGATATATTAAAAGAAGGTAATGATTGTTGTGGTGTGTTTTGGAAGGGAATAGATGTGTGGAAAAGGGGCTGAGAATATTGAGGTGCTTGTTGAAGAGGAATAAGAGTGAAAATAAGGGGTTACAATGGTTGTGGGATGTTTTGAAGTGGAATAGATGCATGGATAAGAGGCTGAGACGGTTGTCGTATAGCTTGGGAGTAAGTAAATTATTTTGAGGGCTAAGGTACATGTTGTGATATACGTGGGGTCAAAAAATATTGTGAAGCTAAATGAGTACTGACAATAACACTGGTATTGATTAAAGGTGCAGATGTGGGAATATACATAGTAATGTTTTGAAGGGGTGGTATGGTTTGTTGAGATGGTTGTGGTGGAGGTATGCTAATAGAGACAATAACATAACTCACAGGAGGTGTTGAATGGAGGAGGTGCTGAATAGTAGAGAAAGCTAGAGGGGTTGATGTGGATGAAGAGGTGTTTGTATTGTTTTGAGGGGGTGTTGAACCAGTTGAAGGATCGGGTTGTTGAATGGTCATGTATTGTGAAGAAATCATGTTAAGGTCAAAGGTAATCAAGGGAAATGAATACACAATGGTAGATATTTATGATCGAATTCTAGTAGGGTAGGAATATATTTGTTGAATGACAGGTTCATGGTTTGGATTAATGAGATGGGAAAAAGTGCATGAAGGATCAGGTGTATATGGCATCAGTTTAGATAATGATGATTGAATATGGATTCCCATAGAAACAAGGTATGAATTAAGAGCCACGAGGTTTGAGTCAAGGATTTTTGAGAAGACAGGGTCCCCTCTATTGAAGAACCATGGACAAAGGGGATTAGGTATTTTAGATGAAGTAAATTGACTACTGGGAGGATGTGGTTATTCTTGATCTTTGAGTGGGGGTGAAGTAGCATTTTGTTGTTTGTGGAAGGAATGTCAGGCGTTCTGAAGATGTTGTTGAGTATTATTAATGGAATGTGCAATATCATCTATCATGTTTTTTAAATTTTTAGATTGGGGTTTTGATCAAATTTCTTTACTTTGACCAATGAGTTGTTGGGTTTCATCTAGCTACGTTTGAGTTTGTAAGGTTTGATGGTATTGTGGTGTAGATTACTAAAATGGACTAGACATATTTTTTATGAGGTATGGATACAAGATTGTTGTCTTGTAAGTACCATATTAACAAACACACAATCACCTAACAAATAATAAATAAATTTGGACGGGTTGATTAAAAATAACAATCAAAATCACATAGAATGAATTTGATTATCTTGATTAATTAAGAAAAAATGGAATGTGTAAAACAATGTATAAGGTCCTAGGAAATGGTTATCTATGAATGGTGTGAGGAATGTTTAAGGCTAAAGATCTTGATATACCTGAAGGTAAGTGAGGCCCATATCTGTGTTGGTGCCGATACGGGGCCTGTTATTAGGGCTTACCCCCTCACTTCATGGTCTTGCAATGATAAGGGAGTTGAGTGCTTAGCCAATATACTAATAACCAATTGTTTATACTTGGCTAGAACATTGAGTCAGTTTCCCTATTAAGTGAGGAAATCCCAATAGTTATCACCTAGGTAGAAGTGTTTGATGCAAGTTTGATGTTTAATGTGGTTTGGCTGTGTATGAGGGAAGAATTAAGTAAATGCAGCAAATTTATATTTCAAATTAATCTATGTGATTAGGAAATATATAGGGTTCTTTTTAAATCCAAAAGAAAATATTGAATTCAATGAGAACAGACAGTGAAACGTGATGTGGAAAATAAAAAGAAAGGAAAAGGACTCACCTAAAAAATGCTTCCTTTTTAATTTTCATTTAAAAAAAAAATTAGCAAAGAAAAAGCAACAAGCAAGAGCCTCTAAAAGCGAAAACCTACAAAAATGTTAGAAAAGAATAGAAATTAACAAGAAAATGATGTTAGAGGATGACTAGCTATGTAATCATAAGCACTCACAGAGATCGTCATCAATTGACAGAATCACTAGTAATTCACACTATCACTAACAATTTGATTGGATCCCTGGCAATTATAAAGCAAAAGGCCTAAAATGAATAAAAAATTGATTTAAATGAAACAAAAACACAAATAAAGAAGGGACTAGGTCCCACTGGGCATGCCAGAATGTTCAGAGATGTTTTTACCTTTCTACTCAAATTAATGCAGTGAAATAATAAAAACAAAACTGACCTCAAAAGAAGTGGGGTTTACTGATACCCGTAGAGATGGATGTTGAAGCTGGTGTTCGATAGAAGTTGATCAAGTCCAAATGTATGTGTACGTCCTCTTGTCCTACAAAGCACTATGCGATCAGAGACACTAAGAAAAAAGGATTAGATGAATGAATAGGCAAGATGCTCAGAAAATGCTGATTCCAGGAATCCAAAGGGACTTCATTGGAGGATGTCAGCTCACTATTAGATAATTAAGTAGATTGAAAATGCAATAATACATATGAAGGTAAAGATATACAATCAATATAGATAAGTAGATAGAAGATGAGAAGCTCTAGAACTCCAGATGGATGGGAAGGTCCTGTGCAGCTTCAAAAGTGGCCCAAGCAAGGGTAGATGCAATTTGGACACATTCAAAGTAGTCATACAAGAAATCCTTGGTCTCTTTCTCGATCTTGTGAAGAAATTCAAATTGATCTTCGATGTCTTGGTTGGTGTCAACAAATTAAATTACGCAAAGTGTGAGCTCATGTAAAATATTGTATTGTTCCCAGAAAAAGGGGTGCTAGACTATTGAAAGGCTATAAATGTTGGCAATTTCATGTAATTGACTAGGTATTACCATCTAACAGAGAGCCATTCTCAAAGACATGTTAGAAGAAACATATATGATGAAAACTAATGAAAAATATTGATAAAAATTGATAAAACTTGATAAAAGGTAGATTTGACAGGAATCACCAGTGATTAGGCCAATCGCTAGTGATTGAGGGAATCACTTGCGATTTCAAATAACTTTGAATCATAACAGTTTAATAAGAACGAATGATTGATTCTTAAAATTAGTGTTTCAAACTTATCAAGATCTTAAAAATGGTAAAAAGAGACAAGAAAATATGTAAGGGAATACCTAGAGGTTGTAATGGAGCTAAAAGAGGCCTCAAACCTTGCTGGAAGATGATTTGTGTTTGTTGAATGAGTTCTGATGTAATCTGAAATTCGAGTGATGAAAATGGATCTCCGGATGTTTGAAATATTGATGGAAAAACTTGATGATATGTGATAACCTTAATATCTTTGTGCTGGATAACAAGATGCAAATGATGATTGAAGTCAAAAGCTAGAGCCCGAGATTCAAAAATTTAGGATCCTTGAAGAAGGCCTGAAATCTTCTATTTATAATCACTAGCGATACAACAGAATCACCGGTGATCTGGATTATTCGAGACTTTGACGTTATAAAGTGGTTAAAACCACTTGTAAATGAAGTTGTTTTATTTTGTACGTCGGTAAATATTGAAGGATGTTTATTATTTGAAGTTTAGGGTTAAAAAATGGTTATGAGATAGTTTTTCTTATTTGTCTTTTGGTTTTTAAGTGGTTTAGGTGGTTAGGTGTAGATTTATAGATTTTACAGCTGTGAAATATGATATTTACGCCAGGTAAATATGACGGAGGTTTTAGACTTAGGATAAGGAGTTTATGATGGATTTGATTAATGTATTATAATTTATGGAGGAGTGCAAATTTTAAGTGTCTATAGCGCAATGCCAAGTTTGACCTTGTATCCTTGCTAAGGCACATAGTCACATTCTAAATCCAATATCCTCATCACTTTAGCCATTCTACAACTTCTTATCTTTACATAATGATATGTATTCAATTATGGGAATATTATCTCATCAACAAAACATAAACATTTGATATGCATGACACAACTTTCAATTTAGATGTTTCTCTCTTCTATCCAAAATCATATATAAGGGTTATGATATGGGTTTGGTCTCGGTCGACCTATATGGTCCTGCCCCTTCACAATCACTGAATTTTTTTTCAACTTCAAAATATTATTTAGGTCATTTTATCTTCCTAGATTCAACCTCATTATCATATCTCATCTACAGAAGACTATATAAGTAAGTCATTATCGCCTTATAACTCACTTGACATTATTACAAGCTCTTATGGCAAACATCATTCCAAGAGCATTACTAAACTAAGGGTTGGTGCTCCCTGTGAAGTTGGTGCTTCACTAAATTCTTTTGATTTCAGTAATATAATTAAAAGATTCGGTGGGTTTTGTTCCCCGTAAGTGTTTCCCACTTATATGTTGTGTTATGGTGTTCTCTATCTTGTTCATGGTTATTTGAATGTATGTTGTATGATGTTTTGCACACATTAATGAATGGTTGATTGGTTTATGGTTTAAGTAAGAAAATATGAAATTGATTAAAGTTTGTGAGGACTAATTCACCCCCCCAATCCATTGTGATTCCAAAAATTGGTATAAGAGTAGGTCCTTTTGGAGAAGTTTTATCACTTGAAAGGAGACCCTTGAAGCACAAAACAACGAGTCAATAGAGTATCTCTTCTACCACCAAGGAACCATTGTTTGATGGAGTAAACTCTGATTTTTTGAGTTTGAGGATGAGGAATCACATCATGTCCTTAGGGTTTGATATTTAGCAAGTTGTACAAGATGGTTATACTATTATTGCTACTCCTCCAACTAGTAATGCACACAAGAAGCTATGTAGTGATAATTCAAAGTCTATGAATGTTATCATGTGTGGTTTAGGAGAATTTGAGCTTGTAAAGGTAATGTATTGAAAATCACCTAAGGCTAAGTGGGAGAAACTTCAAGTCATATATGAAGGAGACTCTAAGGTTAAGGATTTTTAAGCTCCAAAATTTCAGAAATCATTTTGAAGGTCTTAAAATGAGTGATGATGAGTCCATTGAAACATATTTGCTAAGGGTTGACAAGGTTATCGACATTATAAAATGGTTAGGAGAAGAAGTGGTTGTTCAAAAGGTCTTGAGATCTCTAACACCTAAGTTTTATTCCAAAGTGTCTTCTATTGAAGAGGCCAAGGATTTGACTCTCTTGAAGATGGATGAGTTGCATGGGAAAATGATTTCGTATGAAATGAGGATTGTTGATTCCCAACCACCTAAGAAATAAATTGATTTCAAATATAAAATGAAGACCAAATGCAAGAAGGAAAAAGATGATGATCATGCTCCTGAAATTGATGATGAAAAACTCTTTCCAATGGTGGTTAGGAGATTGAATATTGGATCGGGAAAATACAAAGGTAAGATTCCCTTTAAGTGTTTTATTTGTGGTCCAATAGGTAATTTTGTTGTTAAGTGTCCTCATAGGCATGAAAAGGAAGGTGATGAAGACCATGAAGATGATCTTGAAAATAAGAATCATAATTACGAAAAAAGGTAAGAAGAACTTCAAGAAGTTTGACTATAAAAAAGGGGAAAATAAGTTTTTATACAATGAAAGAGGATTTCTTTTCTAATTCTAGTAGTGGTGTTTCAAATTCTCAGTCTAAATCTAATCATGAAGATGTTGGAAATTATGTCTTGTTCATGACTAAAGATGTTATGAGATCTAGTAGTGGTGGTTCTTCATTATTAAATGATTTCATATTAGGTTCTTACAAAGATACTAAAGAGGAAAAAGATAATGTTGAAGATAAACTTGTGTGTATCCAAAATGAGTTAAGGCATGCTGAAAAGAAAAAAATAAGATGAGATCTCAAGTCAAAGGATTTGACGATAAGATTCATGATCTATAAGAGAAACATTGATATGAAAGAAGCAAGCTAAATGAGATAGTATGAATGCTAAAAGAAAAGGTAAAATTTATAGTCTCTAGTTTGCAAGACAAAAAGAGTAAATGCACTAAATTTGAAGAAGATATAGTGTTTTTGAGGGAAAATTTTTTAGATGCTGGTAAGAAGGATAAATCCTTTCAAAATTTTGAGAAACTCACCAAGGATCTTGATGATCTTCTTTGAAAATAGAGATCAAAAGGAAATAGAGTAGGTTTGGGGTTTAGTGATGAACTCAGGGGAAAAGAGAAGATGCAAGAATATAATGTTCTAAGAAAAAACAATGGAGAACCAATCATCAAAGATGGAAATAAGGAGGTCTCCACCAAAGACAATGTGAAGACAAAGTCAATTAGGCAGCCTAATGCTTCAAAGTATGAAAGGTCATTTAAAGGTTATTACTTTACATGTAATCGATTTGGGCATAGATCTAAGGAGAGTAGAAGGTTTGATAGAGGTAATCATCCATGGAGGGATAGTAGGAGTGAGAAAGCTAAGAATGTAGTATGTTATAATTGTCATGAGAAAGGACACAATGTTATATATTATATACATAAGCCCTCAAGTCATAATTTTTGAAATGGAGGCTACAAGGGAAGAAGTAAGGTGGTATGTTTCAGTTGCTGCAAGTATGGACATATTGCTAAGGATTAGTATGGACCTATAAGACAAGGAAAGGACTTTAAAAGTCCAAATATGTGATATAAAAGGAAAAATAGTTCTTGAGAGTGTGGAAGGAATAATGAAGTCTCATCAAGAGTAGGCATTGATACAAATCAACACGTGACTCATGGCTCAATTCATAAACAAGTAGATAGAGGTGATGTTCAGGTATCTGTCAATACTAGATTTTTCCTCCATAATTTCTATTTCATTAATGTATGCATTATGAATAAGGAGTTGTTAAGTATAGTTAATAGTAGACTCCATTAGAAGATAACGACACTGCTAGTATGACACCGCCAATAAATTACAGTACGGTAACAATCAAAGTACAATAGGAATGTTGTGAAAGTGATAGTCAATGGTAAAAATTAAATATTTGTTATAAGTGGTCCTGGTAATGTTAAAATGTCAAAGTTATGGTAAGTGGATAAGTAGGGTCTACATGATTAAGAATTATAAATAATATATATAATAATGACAAGGAGTGATGTAATAAATATTTTGTATATTTAATTTATATAGATTCTAGAAAGGTGGAACCCATGTGAAATGATAAGGTTTAGCTTATCTTAGAAGATAAGCCTACATGTAAAGATAAGAATTTAGACATGGAATAGATTAGCCGGAAGATATTTCCTATCCTATCTTAGAGATAGGGTGGATATACTTGAAAGTTCTATAAATAGAGAGGCCACCCCCCTCATTTAGCATAGAAAAAAGTTGTAATAATTATTATATAAATAAAGGATTCATTGTGAAGGTGTGTTAAGAAAGCCATCAAAATTTCTAATTGTGAAGTTTCTCCCAGAGTTACTGTTGGAAGGCAAGTGAATTTATTAATACTTGGAGTAATTCATGGGTGAGATTGTATCAGTATCATGTTAATAACATAATTTGAATTTATATTTCAGAGATGTTATCAATGCTTTATATTATAGAATGTGGTATTCTTGTGTTATGTGTGTTATTGTGTTTCTAGATTACTACCACCAAACCAAAAGTTGTGCATTATTGAAATAATCATAGCAAAAGGAGTTCACGGTGAAATATTATCATACTGTCGGATTGGTGTTGAAATTTTGGTTCCATTACCAGGCCCACTCCTTGTTGGTGGGTTTTTTGGAGAGATATTCCCACTTAGTCATAATCATTTGGAGGGTAACCTTGTGTTTATCGTGAGTAATATCTACCACTGTAAATGTATTTTTTTACAGTGCATAGTATTTACCATGGTGAAGTCACTTTTTACCGTGCATATTGTTTACCACAGTAAAGTCATTTTTTACCGTGCATAGTGTTTACCACAATAAAGTCATTTTTTAGTGTGAATAGTATTTACCTTTGTAATTCAAGTTTTACCATAGTAAATGTATGTTTACCGTGGTAATTCATGTTTTACCATAAAAGGTGTAAAGTCACTTTCTATTGTAGTGATTCCAATTATTTGTGCACATAAGTCTTACTGATTGTACTTTTGGGTTGGTATTTCACTATGGTTATTTTTGAAAATGGGAAAAATTCTTGTTTTTTCAGTCCAATGTAATGAAGATGCTCCCTATTTCATTCAAGAGTTTAAGATCTTGCATTTGTAATGGCCTCATAAGAAGGGAACAATGGACTGAATTTTTTCCTACCTTTTTGGATGGTTCAACCCTTAGGTGGTTTGAAACACTAGGTGATAATGCTAAAAATTCATGGGATTTATTGACTAAATTGTTTTTGAAGAATTGGTGGACAATAGAAGTATTTATGTTTCATGATCGAGATCACAAAGCTAACCCAAGAAGAAAAGGAGAAGATCAGAAAATATCATGTTTGTGCTCTAGAATTAAGGAGGAAGCTTGATGCCAAGATTTGGAAGGAAGGATTATCAGATGGGTTGATGAATGATGTGGATAATCTACCCTACAAGCACTTCATCCTTGGGATGAAGCCAAAGATCAGACAAAAAGTGAATTATGACCACCCAACAATCCTTGAACAAGCAAAGGAGATTGTAAGAAGGCAAGAAGAAAGCATGAAAGAGGAGCCCAAAGAAACTGTTATTAAGTTGGAGCCTAAACCAACACCTTTGGTCTAGATGCCACAACCACTCTTAGTGAGCACAAATCTTCCCTCTAGTACATCTGCTGAGTGTGAGGATCTCCTTTGAAAAATGGGACAATCAACTATTAATATTCTTAAAGGAAAGGAATTTAGCTCCCAAAGTTCTCAGGGAGGAGATAGAGGTCCAAAATGAAATATATTTGATATTGTATGTTATGGTTGTCATAAAAAGGGTCATTATAAGTATAATTGTCCAGATAGGACCTCTAATTTTGGTACAAGAGATAATGATAAAGGAAAAACACATGTGAATTCTTTTGATGTAATAGATAGGATCATAAATAATGAGGTAGATGTGTTTGTGACAAATATAAAAAAAGAGAAAGATAACCAAGATGGAAATGATCCTAAAAAGATGTCAGGAGAGAATAATAAGAAACATAGGAGAAGAAAGTTGGGTGTGCAGGATTTTCTGATTTCACAAAGGTAAAGGCCATACTCCATCTTAGAAGATTTGTCCAAGTGTCCTACAAATATTACATATGGAAAACTTCTTGTTGTCTTCTGAGAAGAGGAGAGAGTTGCAGAGTGGACTCAATGCTTGACGAAGGAAGGAGGTTAAGGTCCCTATTTTAGAAACAGAGGTGAATCCCTACGCTCCACAAGCTGAGGTATTATGTAATGGGATTTCAATTCATGATGTCTTAGTAGATGGAGGTGTTGCAGTTAATGTAATGCCCGATTTTTTAATGAGTATGCTGGGTTTAAAAATTTATCTTCCCTTGACACTTATGTCAAGGTCATTAAATAAAGGAAAAAATAAACCAGGAGGTGTTGTTTTAGATGTGGAAATATCTATCATGGGTGTTGTATGTGTGATATACTTTTAGGTAATGAAGAATGGTATTGTTTCATACCCAATGTTTCTAGGAAGGCCATGGCTAGGGAGAGTTCATTCAAGAAAATACTATAGAGTGAGACTATCTATAGTGACAAAGAATAAGAAAATACAATAGAGTGAGACCATTTATAAACAAGAAAAGAACACAAGAATTTATAGAGTGAGACTATCTCCCGATTTGAAACCAAATAGATCCTATCATGAACTATAAAAAATCCTACCTAAGATGCACAATATCCACATGGTTATGTACCTACTCATTTTCTAGTTCTAGAATCTGCAGTGTAAAATCCATAGCCCTATATATTATTGTTCCACTACCTTGCACACCCAGACCACTTCTACTACCTTGCACACCCAGACCACTCTTGAATCATACAGAACATCGAATTCTATCTCTACTTCATATTTTGATATTTTTTCTACCATTTATCAATTTTTAAGTTCATTTGAAGTTGAATGCATTATTTTACTTATGTATACTTGATGTTGGAAGTTAATTAGATTATAATAACCTACATGTTACCAACCCTTAAATCCTCCTTAGTTATATAATAACATTTAAAAAACCTAACTAAAGAGGGTTTAAACATTTGGTGAACCTGACACTTGAATCAAATATCTCGTGCCAACTCTACTGGCCCTAGGGTTCATATATTGATTTCTCCTCATTAAAGATGGTACATCATGATGCAAAATCTCATGGATCATTATCAATATCTATATATATTTCCCAAATATTCCTGCCACTGCACCAATCATGTTACTCAACTACCACATTCTAATGGAATTCCTAAGTATGTACTGATATATTTGCTCATTATGTATTCATAATTTGCACTAATACCCCACAAGGTGAGGGGACCTTTGATTTGGATAAAAATAGATTTTATCACATGATGTTTCACAACATTTTGAAAATTATCTACAAGAGAATCCTAATAACATAGATATTCTACTTTATACTTCTCGTGATCAACTAAAGCATATTACTGAATCCTCTACAACCGAACCTAATCCCCCTTTATCATCTGTTACGCATACATAAACTATCCCTACCTCAACAATGCCATTTCATTGGGGCATCTAATTCTCTGCTTTCATAGTATTTACATAACTATCCTTATGGACACTACTATTTCCACTTTTCCTCTCCACATTCATAGCGCTTCACATGATTCTTTATCTAATACATAAGCTCTTGAATCCCTTGTTCATACTTACACACTCAGATATTATAATTGCAACAAGGTGCATCCGATTTACTACATATTCTACTCGGCTGCTTCATAACCTAATTACACATGATGTGGCTTCATACCCTTTATCCATTATTTTTGTTGCTCCTAAACTACCTATCTATGATGATAATGGTGATCCTAAATAAAATCTTTATATGCTTCATGTCGCTTTCTTGGAATACTCCAATGATACCTTTCTTACAATGATTTTTCCTTGCATTCTCAAATACTTCACATTACAATGGTTTTATGACCTACCCATTCATTCGGTCAGAACAATCACTCCCATGGATAATTAATTCCTTGTACAATTTTGTATCAACATTCGTGAGAAGATATCCTACACTCAAATGAATAAAATGCAACAAGATTTTTATGATTCCATCAGTGATTATGTATTGTGATATAAGAATACAATTCCCAATATGAAAAATCTATTGGATGATACTGAATTAAAATTTCTCTTTAGTCAAAGTATCCTTGTTCCTCTACAAGAATCCATGATGTTTGAAAAGTTCCATTCATTTGATCATTTATGTCATACTTTGAAAAATCGTGAAGCTAAGCTATTGAGCATGGAAAAGATCAAATATGCTCCTCATCATCCAATCCAATGGACCCTTTAAGAAAAAATCTATTGATGATAAAACTGACGCTAATCCCATGATTAATTCCTTGTCATAACCTACAAGGCTAAAATTATAATCCTTTCGATGACAGTTTAATCATCTAGCTTTCTCACCTCAAAAAGCACTTCAAAAATTACCTGAGTGCAACCTTGTATCTCTCCCTACATCAATTAAGGTCAATCTAAGTGCACCTCATGGCACAAAATTTTATGCCACTACTCATTGTGACTACCACCAATGTGTTGGTCACTCCACTAATAATTTATTCAAGCTTTTTCATGTTATCAAAGATTTACTCAATGTTGGTACTATTAAATATGACACTGCACCCCAACCCAAGCCTACTAATGACAATGCAAATCTGAAAACTTTTAGTGATCCACTTCCAAAACATGATGCTTCCAAACACCCCAAAAGTCCACAATACTTATTATGTTGTCCCACCTCTGCCATCTTATGACAACATGTTTGGCACAATGATCAGAACTATTTTAAGTTTAACCTCCTTGCCGGTTATTTTCTTTGATAATATTAATATGACACATGGGTTTTTCTCTGATACACTATTCATCCCCGCTTTTGTTGACCAACGCCACATACACAATGTTTTGGTTTATAGTACTACCCATAATATGCACAATTTTAGATTACTATGCTATCTTGGGTACACTAAAAAGGATGTCATTGATGATCCTCAAACATGCATTTGGGATATTGTATTACCCCACACATTAGGCCCACTACCTTTTTTCATACATTCTTAGTGGCTTATTCTCTTGCATCATTTGACATGAGTCTAGGTTTTTCTTGGCTCTGCGCCTTTACAGCTATAACTTTTATACTATACCAATGTGTTAAGTTCATTTACAATAATCAAGTGGTCATAATTAGGGGAATCCCATTCATAAATCATCCTTTGTCACATCTTGGCATCACACATACAACCACTATCTCTAGTGATAATACATCTAATGATTCATCTGATACTTCTTATGCTATATATTACCATACATCCATACATAGGACTCATTTTCGGTCACCTAGGGAACCCACTACTCATTAGAAGACACAATTTCTTTGAAATTTGACTCAATCACCAGGATTATTCATCTAGTACCTCTCATATGTCTTCTTACCCCTGTTTTCCTTCTGCACATATTATGGCTTCTCACAGATCATACATGAACATCCTTTGTATCTTCTACCACTTGAGGGGACCATATCCCCTTTGTATGCTACACATGATAGGCATCTTCATGATTCTCTTATTAGATAGATCTTATACTATTCCCTTTCTTATACATAGTTATTTTCAAAACACTTCAAAAACATTCAAATAATCATATAATACAAAAACATTCAAATATGAGGAAAACACAAAATAAATATTTATTCTAGTTTCCTTGCTTAATATATTTCTTTATACATTATGTTGGCTATGTTTATTTGATACATAACATATATATCATATATACACACGTTCACGAGGCATCTTAAGATTGATGTAGGACACATATAAATTTTTACACAATGATCGAGGCCGGCATGGTTCCTTACACTACACTCTTAGGGGAATCCCTCCACATTATATGGGTGATTTTGTTTCATAATATGTTAATTTGCACCTTCCTCATCAATTTTTATTGATACATAATGTTTATTTCTATATATTGGATCAATGGAACTAACACGTGTCTTTTGAAATGCTAACCTATCTTATCTCTATTATTACTATTAATATTTTATACACTTGTTTTCTATAATGTTTCCATTACTTGTTCATGTAGATTCATTCCTTGATTGATTATTGTATGCCTTCACTTGATTGTGTTCTCTAATTATGATAATGTGACTATTTGCTTTATGTAGTTGTAGACACTATAATTTGGTTCACTACCCCTCATCAATATTTCATCTCTCCATATGCACCCTAATTACTATTATCATACCTAAACATGTTTATTACCTTAATCACATCACCCATTTATCCTTTCTAGACTCACCATTTACCCCCATTTAATATCTCCAACCACCCTTGCCTTTATAAAATACACTTCCACCCCATCCAACCACCCTTTCCCATCCATATGCAACCCAATATCTCTTCCAAACTAACCAAAATAATTTATATCCCTAATAAAAACCTAATTAGGCATCATGTCTCAAGTTTTACATCATCAAATAAATGGTTCCCTACAATTAACGATGACCCTATATATACAATATCACCCCCTTTCCAAGAGGATGAAACTCTTGGGATCCGACCTTTAGCAAAAAAATTGTAGGTTTCTTGTTTTCTAGTGAGCTACCATCAGCCTCTTGAAGCCATCTTGGAGCACTTTGGAGCTTGGAGATTGTTGAAATACCTCTCTTGTTTTCATTGCTTCTTCATCAATCATTTACAGGTTCGTTCGTCATGTTGGAGCTCTGCAACCACATCAGTCTTCTTTATTTCCTTCACATAGCTCGTTTGGCATCCATCAACCCTCACCAAGCCCTCATTTAGCCTAAGTCACCTTCGATTGTTCCTGATCTCCATCAAACCAATCCATCTCATCTATTTTCCTGCATCATATCCCTTCTTCCATCAGTTTCTCTATCCCTTCAACACCCAAACCCTTCAAATCTCCATGTTCTTCCTAAAAGACATTCTGGAACCTATTTTTTCTCATAGTCTCCTTCGACCTTATTTTCCATAATCAAATCTACATGTAATCTATGTTTTCTCTACTGCTTGTGTCCTTGTATCTGACCTAGGATCTCTTCAGAATCCATAAGCCAGTCCCATATCTAATGTTTCCAGCCTTTTTTGTTTTCTCTATTCTCTAGTCGATGTCGATTACCTCTGGTT
Organism: Taxus chinensis; assembly: GCA_019776745.2. Taxonomy (NCBI): domain Eukaryota; kingdom Viridiplantae; phylum Streptophyta; class Pinopsida; order Cupressales; family Taxaceae; genus Taxus; species Taxus chinensis. The sequence goes on along the minus strand of CM034152.1, from coordinate 146,366,432 downwards.
TCCCTCAACCTTTACTTGGTTTGTATTTTTTCTCTCAATTTATCATTATTATCTGATCTCTATTTTAAAATATATCCATATATCTTTTTTTTTTATCTTCTGCATGTTTCTCATTCCTTTTTTTAAATCAACTCTATAAACAAGTGGGCTAACATCCTTCCTAGGAAGTTCATCTCTTCTTAGCACTAGATCTAGTCAGGCAACACACCATTGAAATGTACTAATCTTCTCTTATGTAGCTCTCCTTTCTATTGTGAAGGTCATCAAAGTCGATACGGTAAGGATTTATGCACCCTTCTTCCATCATCATCACTATCAAACATTGGAGGTACCCTTAAACCCTCCCATATTTGGAGTTTCTAGTTTTCTATCATGTTATTTCATTAACTTGGAATAGGAGTAGAAAACTTGTCAAACATTATGGCACGCCTAGTGAGACCTACCTAATCTTGAGGAAGTTCCTTATTCATTTTCAATTTCTATTTTATTTCCTATTTTTCTCTTTCCACTAACTTTGCATGTTGTATTTCTTCGCTTGTGTGCTTGGGAGTTCACTTGCTTTCTAAACAACACCTATGTAATTTGGAAAAAGGGAAAGTGAATCCAGGTATTCCTCTTTTGCTTTTTGTTTTTCCATTTCTTGCATCATATTTACCTTCCTTTTCTTGTTTGTCTTCATCAAACGTCACATTTGGATCTAGATCTAAAACAAACTTTTTCATATTTACTTGATCACATAGCTTAATTAGGTGACAACACTTTGCATTCACTTGTTATTCACACACAACCAAACCGCATACACAATATACACATCTAAATAATTCCTACCTAGCTATTTGTATTTCATCACCCAATAAGGAAGTTGCCACGACCATCTGGCCAGGTAATATTTTTTTACAATTGGTATATCAGCTAAACACTCGACACCATTATTGTTGCATTGCATGAAGTGCGGGGGTAGGCCCTTATATTAGGCCACATACCAATATTCATCACATAATCATGCTTCACATACCTTCAGGTATATTGAGGACTCCATCCTTAAACACACTTGAAACCATCCATATATTGGTCATTTCTCTAGGTTCACTTTTATCCTTTTCCCTTTTCACATTTTATAAATAAGCAATATAAACAAAATTTTGTTGATTGACTTGCATGTTGCATTAATAGTTTGAATAATATTTTGTTTGTTTATTTTTTGCTCGTTGTTACTCACTCGCAAGCTAAGAGAATGGAGAAATCAATCACTTCTGATGACATCCCCATCTCAACTAACCCCTCACAACAAACATATGCACTCACTCTTGTTTCCGCTACACCTTTGATGACCTCATCCTTGGCCTCCTTATGCACTATTCCAAAACTTCCTCCTCCTAACCCGACATGGTTCAAGAAAATCCCCATATCAAGACCAATCCATTTTTCTACCATCACCCTATCCCTTTTAGACCAGCCACACCTCCCTCTTTTACTTCCCTAGGATAACTTGGACTCCCGACTATCCCTTGCGGATGCTTTGAATTTAAAGAACTCTTCGATGCTAACCTCGTCACCCTCCATGACTATATAGTTCATAAATCCACCAACATACGTATTAATGGACCCCATATTCAACAAAATTTATAGTTATCCACCACAATCCAAATCAAATAAAGTCCTCACCTCCTAAATCACTGATGTACTCAAACAATATAATCAAACACTTTTCCACCATTCAAGAGTTTTAAGCATAAACTCAACTCTATATCTATAAGAGGATCATACATTTTTATAAGTTGCCTAAATTGTCTTGAATGCATGGTGCTAAACTAATATCATTTTAAGGTATTTTCCATTTCCATACACTATCCTTAGACCCTGCTCATAGTATAAAATGACTTCTACTTGATTGTCCTTCTAAGTGATCTCCTTTGTGCTTATCTTTGCCTAATTTGCTATTTTAATATCACTTCACTGGTTCTTAAAACAACAAGCTCATTTGAATTTTCACCTTAAATGGTCTCTTTGGTGCTTGATACCTTATTTTTACCTTTAAAACAATGTTGTCCTTATCCCAAAAATGGATTCATTGCACTTAAAACCCATACCTTTCTTCTCTTATCAAAACTACTCTTAAGTCAAGATTCTAGGTATCTCCAAGGTGAGTGGGAATCTGGGGCACCCAAAAAAATAAGTGAATGTACATTTATAGTAATAATATCATTGATGAAGAATGTGCAAAAAATAGAGATTTTCTTCTTATCATTTCTTGTCAAATTCCACTTATGTCTTCCAAATTATCTTGTTCTTTCCTAAGACAATGTAGGCTTGGCTCACATGTGGATATAGGATTCTAAAGGTGAATGTAAGATCTCATAGGCATCTATAGAGATATCTTACCATCTTAATCATGTTCCTAAAATTTGGAGATCCAATTCCTTTTACAACTCCCTGTAGCTTACCTTTTAGCTTTTGACCTTTAAACCCTTGACTAAGTCTTGGATACAAAACTATCATGGATAAATTTCAATGAAAGCATCATCAAGATGAAGTAAAGGGTGATGTAGGAACCCATTAAAGCCTTATCTATGTGTTATAGATTTCAAAAAGTGACTCTAATTATAGCCCTAGGTTCCTTTGTTAACCCCTTCTCATAATTAAGTCTTCAATGTATACAGCGAGTCTCTTATGAACTGTCAATTTTTCCTCATAAATTCACCATTGTATCTATAAATTTCATTCAAAATATTCAAGAGGGACTCCATAAAAAAACATATTATGAATTTTAAGACAAACCTCCATGATTGGATGATTTGAAACTCATGCCCTAGCAATAATTTAATTGTAAACTACAATTCAACCTGAGAATGGTATTTTGGCTCTAACTTCCTTCGATAGTCAATTCAAGGTACCTTGTTCTCCTCTACTAACTTCAAATTTCTTCCCTTCCACCAAGTCATATTGTACACGTACAGGTTTATACTAGAAACTAGGTTTTCCAATGAGCCAATGACTTTCCTTCCCAAGTTGATGTAGGTTCAATGTACTCCAAGAATTAATGCATGTTCATGCCTCTATGTCACACCTATTAATTGACAGAATGGGTGATTTTTTTTCATTTCACTATAAACCCCAACCTTTTACCCACTTACCATGCCTCCTCTTGAACAAAGATCATGAACATTGAAAGGGGTATTTGATATTCTACCTATACACACATATTCAACTTAAAATCATCAGAGACCACACTTTTTTGGGCTACTCGTAGTATTCTCAGGTCATACCGTTTCTTCTTTCTTGTCACAGTTTAGTGAATATTGTTCTTTAGTTTATCAACTCTTCTTTTCAAGGCTCTCAATAGGACTCACACATCAATTCAATGTTAGAAGAACTCAAAAGTAATTTCATAAGAAAATAACCACCTACTTGATGATAAATCCCTTGTTCTTATTAAGACTCATGTCTGATTCTTATGCACATTTGATTACCAAACTATCCAAAGACTGTACCAATCAAGAAATTAAAAAAGGCATATACAAATACATACATCACTCACAAAAACATGCTCAAAATAATCAACTCTGAGTTTTCCCTTTACTATCTTTCTTGAAACAGTACACTCTTGAATCTCATCCAGATTGAATGAGGAATTTAGTTACATTTTCACATTTATATGTCTTTCATTCAGTTTCCCACTGAGTAGAAACATCTAGTCCTTTTAGTTTCATGGTTATCCTTTCATATAACAATGAATTTTTGTCTTTATACTCCAAGTCTTAATAACTTAACCTCTGATTGTGACTTATTTGAGAATACCTACGACACCCAATTATACCTCATCTCACCCTTTGACAAGATTTCAAGCTCCAAGAACACATTAAAAACACATAACTAATTCAAACTTACATAATTAAACCAAAATAGGCCTCTAAGACTCAAATTGTACTTTTGGAGGGAAAAGGAGTAATTTGAAATTTCAAAGGTTTAGAATCCTACTAACACACTTAAATACCACCTAATGACCTTTAGAACGTTAGTGACATACTTTCAAGCCAAAAATGGATGTTTCCATCCATGTAAATGTCCTAGAGTTGATGCTCCTGCATCAATCACCTTCTTTTTCCCTAGGGCCATGAATGAGCTAGCATTAGCCCAAAACAAACATGTCCCTCACGAATCCTTTATCATGATTCCTCAGACCCATTAGTCCACACAATTAGTGGTTTCTATCCCACCTAATATACCACATATCAATACCATTGTGACCATCCCTATACCCTCCATTCCTACTAGCCATCATCAAAAACATGCTCAAAATAATCAATCTGGAGTTTTCACTTTAATTATCTTTATGGAAACAGTAACTCTGAATCTCATCCAGATTGAATGAGAATTAGTACATTTTCCCATATATGTCTTTCATTCAGCTTTCCCCACTGAGTAGAAACATATAGTCCTTAAGTCTTCATGGTATCCTTATATAAAACAATGAATTTTTGTCTTTATACTCCAAGTCTTAATAACTTAACATCTGATTGTGAACTTATTTTGAGAATACCTAAGACACCCAATTATACCTCATCTCACCCTTGACAAGATTTAAGCTCCAAGAGACACTATTACAAACACCTAAACTAATCAACTACATAATAAACCAAAATAGGCCCTCTAAGACTCAAATTGTTAATTTTGGCGGAAAAGGAAGTAAGTGTAATTTGAAATTTCAAGGTTTAGATCCTACTAACCACCACTTAAATACCACCTAATGACCTTTAGAACGTTATTGACATTGTCCTTATCTACCATCATCATAAACATTCCCTAATAAGGCCAAAATATGCCTCATCAATGTGCAATGATTCATCTCATTTTACTCTCCTTTTAATCAAGTTTGATTGCATTTCATGGATTTTGTTTGATGTAGTATAAGTTAGGATGTAATTTTCCATCTTTTGTTTGATTTAGTTATAACGTCTAAAAACTTTGTAATTCCTAACAAAATGTTTGGAAATTTAGTTTTTGGAATAAAACAGGTCAGATAAGCAAAGCATGAAGTAACCAAAACCTTTTTGAGGAAATTTACTTCAATGCGGCTTAGCTCCAGAACCTTCAAGCTTAGTTCTTGAAATCAGTCACTCAACTAACAAAATCTATTGCTTAGTTTTGAAACATTCAGACTTAGTTATGAAACTCCAGCACTTAGTTTCGGAACTCCTACACTTAGTTCCAAAACTTTCGCAGTTACATCTGGAATGTTTCCCTTTGATTCCAGAACTTCTCCAAAGTTTTGGAATCAATGGGAATCTGTTAATTTTGACAAAATACAGTGATAGAGAAATTAATAGGCCCTCTAATCAAGAATAGATTAATGAATTATTGATTCTTTATACTCTAGAAATACTTATGTAAGACCAATAGTTGTATGTCTAGCTATTTTTCTAAATTTCATATCTACTTTGAGCACTATTTTGTTTCACTAGAAATTATAGGTGGATAGAAAACTATTGAAGACTCGTGATTGTAAATGCATCTTTGGATGGAGAAATATATATAAAGACCCGAAGATAGATAAATGACATATAGATAAACAGACATATACACAGTTAAGTTTTGTAAGATAGAACAATTCAATAATAAGATATCCATTTCATTTTGAGAGTATCATACCTCTTCAACTCCTGATTACAGGTGGAGCAAGGGCCCACTCCTGCAAGAAATAGGATCCTTTATTTTATTGGTATTTATATCTTCAAGCAATTTGTATAAATTTGTTAGTTAGAAGTTTTATAAGTACTTTTGATTCTTATATTAAAATATGTTACATAAGTTATTTACCATCCCTGCAGGTGTTTTAGTGTACGTTTGTATTTCCTCAAAAGCAATTTAAACAACATCTCCAAGTGTGTTTATTTCCAGTAGTGTGTTTCATTATGCAAAGTGTGTTTATTTCCAGCAGTGTGTTTATTTCTAGTAGTACATTCAATTCTGAAATATTTGTTATTTCAACAATGTGTGGTTATTTCAGAAAGTTTCTTATAGTTTAGATTTAATAAGGATTTGACTAGGAAATCTTTAAGGCACTTTAAAACCCCATAGAAAATAAAAATAATAAATATCTACAATCAATTACTAGTTCACTAAGATTCTTCTTGTTGCATATAACTTTAGACACACCCCTAGTTTGAATATGACATCAACCATGAGTTGATTAAATTAAGGGAATAACGACACCCATCATTTTTGGTGCCATTGCTGGGGAAACACTAGCTATAATTTTCTAACTAGGTGTGAAAAGGAAAAACAATCATACATATAGTAATTGAAAAAAAATTCCTATGTTATCATAAAATTTATGAGTAGACCAAGAGACTCAAAGGGTATATTTCTCCCAAAAATATCTCAACAAGAATTATTAGCATCCTCTAGTTCAAATAAGGAATTTGAGCAGGAATTAGAAGCACCATTGTCCCATATTAGACAAGAAGCAGAAATTCCGCCTTTGGAATTTTTGGATCAATCACTAGAAGGAAGTGGAAATTTTAGGAGAAGGATTATATCCCAAGACACACTTAGAGTAAGTTTTGATTCTCAATTGAGTAGTCAACCTCCTACTCTTGACTTCTCACCTTCGCCAAATAGGATCACATACCACATTGATTGGGAAAATATCTAGAAGATACTACAGAAATGACACGAGAAGCTGAAAGAGAACCTAATAAGACATTTACTTATCCAATTTAGTTGGAGGGTGATGATACAACTATGAAGAATATTTCACCTGCACACTTGCCCACATTTTACAATATGTCATCTGAGGACCCTAACCAATTTTTGTTTGAATTTAACCTATTGTGTCATACCTATGACTAAAAAATAGAAAATCAAAAACTCAAGTTGTTCCCATCTACTCTGAAAGATGCAACAATGAGGCGGTTTATGTGATTAACATCCAATTCTATTACCACTTGGGGGAAAATGGAAAATGCCTTCCTAGACAAATATCAGGACTACGGTAGAGGGAGAAACAGAAAGGAATTTTTTATAGGATCAAACAAGAAGATGATGAAAATATGGAATATTATTTAGATAGATTCCTCTTTGTAAGTAAAAGGTGTGGATTTGTACTTAAAGAAGAGCTAAGAAAAACCATATTTCTTAAAGGTTTGGATGATGAATCTAGGGAAGCTCTTAATTTAATGGGAGGTGGAAACATCAATCAATTGAGAATGAATGATATTAAAGAAATTTGTAGAAGTTATTCAAGAACAAGGGGTGGACCTAGGAAAGGAAAAACTGTGAAAGGTGCAAATCTAGACATGAACAAACTTTTGGATGAACTAGCAAACTTATAACAAATATCCTAGTTCAATTAAATTTAACCATGGATGGATTGAAAGCCAAATAAAATGTTAATAATGAACCATTAACTATGTACTTTCCTAGATGCATAATGAAGCATGTAATAAGAGATTGTCCTCTGTATAAAATATAAATATGCCTTATTTGTGAATCTAGGGAACATGAATGTAATGCTTGTTCTATTCTTCCATTCATTAAAAATCATCTTAATCAAACTGGCACTTCATTTAGAGCATAAGTAAACTTTTTCCAGAAATAACATAGTAAGGGGCAGTTCATACCAAGATTTGTTCCTAATCCATGGATGATGCCATGGGTGGCTCAGACAGTACCACAAAATTTGGGACAACCACCTTGAACCCCTCAAACAACATGGAATCCCCAATATTTGGGCAGGACAAGCTTGGTATGCTCAAGGACACCAACAACCATGGTCTAGTCAAGATAACCCTTATGCTTGGTCACAACCTAGGTGGAACACTAATAACTACGCTCAAGGGAAAACATATCCCAACCAACATAAACATGCCATAATGGGTTCTCCAGCACAAGGTTCACAAGTTGAAAATGTGGTTCAAACACAAATACCAGCACAACCAGTGGTTAATCCCAAAAAAAACAAACAACCCCTATCTATGGAGTAGAGCAAGAAAAACCAGTTGATCTTAATGCCATGGACTATAAGGATATTCAAACAAGATCTAGAAAAATAATTAATAGTCCATCTGTTATAATTATTGAGATGTCAGATGAAACTGAAACCCCTAGTTCAGTTATTCCTAAGGTTGATGAAAAAGGAAAAGAGAAGCAGCCAGATAATGATCCTATGAAAACTCCATTTCCAGAAAGCTTTAAGGAAGTTATTGAGACCAAGGAATCTGAACTAGTGTAGGAATTAAGGAAACTAAATATTGAAATACCATTGTTGCAAGAAAGCAAGGACATTCCTAAACTAAACAAATTAATCAAAATGTTATGTTTGAAAAGACATGGAAGAAAGAATCTGTACCCTAGAACTATTAAGGTAGATGGGAAACTTGCTAATTTATTAGCAAGAAAAATCTTACTTCCCAAATATGGGGATCCTGGAAGCCCTGTTATTTCTATCTCTATAGGAAATAAACATATACATAATATTTGGTTTATTTGAGAGCAACTATAAATGTGATGACAATAGACACTTTAAAAACATTACCATTGACAGGTATACCACCTACTAACAACATATTGCAGATGGCAGATCAGTCGGTAGCAAAACTAGAAGAGATCATTGAAGATGTGGCAGTCATGGTGGAGTCATGGGAGTATCTAGTGGACTTCCTTCTATTATGGCAAAAAGGTAAAACACTTGGTTATCCCATTATTTTGGGCAGACCATGGTTAGCTACAGTTTTTGCCTTAATTAATTGTAGATCAGGTGATATGACTATCTCAAATGGTAAGAATTCTAAGTAAATTTCCCTATATCCTTCTGCATGACTTTTTTTATTGATAATTAAGAACAATTATGGGTTGATGATCTTGATACTAATAAAAATTGTCTTCTTTAGCTATGATAACATTACCAGATCATGTACACGAGGTAGAGAATATGATTAATCATCCATTAAATGATCACAAATTGTCTTTGGAACAATCAGGGATAGTTCTGGAACCTTCGGAATTAGTTTTGGAACATTTGGACTTAGTTATGGAACCTTCAGACTTAGTTCTGGAACATTGATACTTATAACTAGAACCACAACAATTCCATGTAGATATAAATAATTTCATTCCAGAGGAATGTGATTTCTCTTTGGGAGGGGCAGAAATAGCTATTTTAATCAGTAGCTTTAGTCTCAAAGATATCAGGGAACAATCAAGGAATGTTTGGAAAATATCAGTGAAGAGGAGTTTGAACAATGATCAAGGGATAAGTATCATAACTATCTACTGTCCTTTGATCTAGTATTATTTCTCAAGGGAAATTTAGATCATAATTGTAGAGATATCATATGTTGTTACCATATTATGTCCACTAAACACCCTAATGGAACCTTTTCAACAAATTAGTTCATCAAACACTGAGAACCAAACAAATAGAGATTCAACTAGGTCCAAATTTTGAACATTAACAACTGGTTGGAAAATGATCAAGAAGCTAAGTTGTTTAATGTATTGAAAGGTCATGAGCTAAAGAATTTTGATTCAAGGACTATAAAGACATGAAAGGAATCCATCCAAGTATTTGGTACCCATCACATTTATACTGAAAATAGTTTAAACCATTAATTAGGCAACCTAGTTAGAAGGATCACCCAACCTTGTAGGGACATAGTCAAATTTTCTCTTGCAATCGAAAAGCTATTGCTAAGTAGGTTTTTCTACCTATCTCATATAGTCAATGTGTGTCTCCTCTTCAGAAGCAAGTGTGCCTAAAAATAATGGAAAATGGAGAATTTGTGTTGATTATAGGGAATTGAACAAAGCTACACTTAGAGATTATTTTCCCTTACCATTCATAGATCAAGTTTTAGACAACATTTCAGGTAAAAGTCCTTTTCCTTCCAAGATGGCTTTAGTGGATATAATCAAATCAGGGTGGCTACTGAGGATCAAAGTACAAAACTACGATTACTTTGTCGATGGGGTACCTTTTCCTACAAGGTATTTCCATTTAGACTATGTAATGATCCAGAAACCTTCCAAAGGGTTGTACTAGCAATTTTTGTAGATCTAACTAATGATTGTGTGGAAGTATACATGGATGATTTTATTACGCATAGAGAAAAATTTGATGATGCCTTAAATTTTTTGGACCCCAAGACATCTATGATAATATTGAATGTGAAGGAACACCATTTGTCTCTTAGTCAAAGAGACAATGTTTGAAAAAGTGATTATTGATGAGGGAATTAGTACTTGGACACCACATTTCAAAAAGAGGAATTCAAGTTGACCAAGAGCAAAATCAGTTGACTATTTCTGTAGACTTGCATGTTCCTCAAACCCCCATGGATATCAAGTTCACTATTCAATAGCACCTACTGGATCCCCTTAGAGAGTTTATTAAAAACATAGCTAAGTCAAATTGTTGCTCCCAGTGAGTTGGAAGAGTTGATTAAGTGGGACAAGGAGAGTTGGTCGGATTGAGATTCTCAGGACAAGAAGAAGTAATCTGTCAACAGTATCTTCTTGAAGCACATTAACATCCAAATTATTTCATTGCTCCAAGGTGATTGAGAGTTAGCTCCATTGGGAGAAGACCTTCTGTAAGCACTATCAGTGACTGACATTCATGGTATAATCCCAATTGGTGTCGTTTCCATGGATTCAAGAAGTGTTTGGGAGTGGGCTAAGAAAAACGTAACTTGTAACCATTCCCAGTCTCACCGAAAAGATATGGAATGTAGTCCCAATTAAAGAAATTACACCATCCTAGGTATATTCTAATTTCTTGCAGTGGCACCTCAGGTAACCAGTATGTTTAGACATTTTACAACCTAAGGTACTAACACGCCATATTTTTGGATATAAATGACGTCAGTCTGATTATGATACTTAACTCAACATACTCAATGGTTGGAGGTCAAGCTTCTCATGAAGGTGACATTCACTTGTTACAAAGAATTTGATCTTCCCATTTTTGTTCACATCAAAGAATACAAGCAAACCATGTGGTACAATTGAAGGAACATGTAAGATACTCTTAGTTCACTACATTGGAGCAACCCTTCTCAAGAGAAGAATTAACACCTCCCCTTCTAGATCAACAGATTATCCCCCCATTTCAGCAATGATTGACCCCAAGGTGATGCAAGATATAGCATATGAATATCATGACAACAGGGAAAATTCCTATAAAAATTGGATTGAGAAAATCATCGAACAAGGTTAATCAGAACATTGTGCCCGAACATCATTAAATAGTCTCAATCCAGTATGCTCCTGGAACATGTGGTCATGAAGTAATTTTACGTAGACAGAGTGAGAGAATATGCAAAAGAGGTGACAGTCACTTGGAGGAGCATACTCCCAATGGTGATCTGAAGTGGAGGACACTTCTTTAGTGAACTATAACACCCTCATGAGAAAGGAATTGACATTGGCTATAAATTGGCCAAAGACTATGTCCCAAATTTGTGATAAATACATCATGGATGTCTAGTATGTAATGTCTAAAGGAGGGGACATATCTGAATTAGACTCCAAAGGGTATTAGGTCTATAAAACCTTAAGTGATGATCTGATCACAGTGTTCAAAGGTGGGGGCTGGATTCCCTTGGCCACTCAATGAGTCCTTAATCATCAAGGAGAAGAGAATCATTCTTGTATGTACTAATTATGTAAGAGAGTGGGTAAGAAGGAGGCAGGTGACTTTAACAAATCCTTCAATAAAGATGTATTTGTTGAGTTCCTTTGGCACAGCAATCAGGAGTTACATTTTGGTGTACCAAGAAGTCATATGGATCACACCAAGGCCCATGGTTTCATGTCCAATGTGATCCAGAGGATCAAAATGTACTATCAAATCAATCATATAAAGTCATATCCCTTCCCTGATATGGAAAAAGGTGTTAGGTTGTGTTTGCATTCACTTGGATAAGTATAAGCTGATAAACAAGTGAATAGCTCAATATTCTCATCAAGGACAGTTCAAGGAAGTAGAAGAGACCTGCCCCATAAATACTACCATTAGGAGGTCTGGGATTCAGTAAGGTTTAACTTGGAAGACTACACCATGGTTTCTTCATCGGATGTGAGCTAGTCTTTGGGAAGAATTCTTTCTTTCTCCCTCTTAATTTGAACTCCAAACATTGATGAAAACATCTAAATTGGGTATTGAATTGGATATAACACAAAAGTATTTCATCTTTTTCAATTCAAGTGACATCATAATGAGTTAACATTGTAAACAGTTCAACATTTAGATTTAATACAAGACCAATGGAACTTATTTCATGATACACATATCCTAGGAAAGACAATTCAAGATAGGATATTGGGCATTACTGTTTGATTCCAAGTACCAGAAATTCAAAGGTGTAATGCCCCATCCCTCATCCTTCTTTTTCTTCTTCGATGACCTTGTTGCTAAGCATTTAACATTGTCGTGCTCCTGCTAATCCTTGTTGGCTTCACCTTTTTTATTACCCTATTAAGAAAAAAAAAATAGCTTTCACGAATTCAATAGATGGTTGAAGGATGACTTGATGTTGTTGTTAGGGCGTGATCAACTTGAGGGAGCATCTACATAATTATAATTATTCCTTTGGAATTGTCGATTATTTTGCTTATTATTATTATGGTCATTATTAAATGTTGATCCTTATTAATGTGATTAATAAGTGGTATTAAGTCATAATAGTATTTGTGCTAATATTATTATTTTACTTATCGTTTTAGGACAACTTCCTTGTGTGTTCATCGATTTAGTTAAAACAAACAAAATAAAAATAAATAAAATAAGCAATAATTATATTTTTTGGAAAAAATCGCTCGTGAAGTTATGGGGCCTGGATTAGGGTAAGAGGAGGGTATCAGGTTGCGACACTATGGGGGGTCCTTGTGTTGCGTTCATCCTTTGAAAATCCTGTCTGAGTCCCTCCTTGGTCGACCAGGCTTGCTTGCGTACTGGTTTTATTTGTCATTTTAGGGGTGAGATTCAGATAGTTTTTACCACCTAAAGCCGACTAAGTCTCCTGGCTCGCATTGTTTTTTTTAGCCATACCTAGTGTGCTTAGAGGAATGGACATTAAAATAAAATTGGACTGTGAAATCAAAGCAGAATTAATCTTCCCATGGAGTGCCATGGATTTGTGCAGCCTTATGTCGGCTCTTTATCTCCTACCTGCGCTAGCATCCTCCCCGCCAAGTGGCAAAAACATACATAAAAAAATGAATTTTTAGGAAGCCCGTGATTGTGGGCTGGATTTAGGCAACGCATAAAAGGGGGGGGGGTTAGAAGGTGTTTTGTTCTAGATGTTGTTGAGTTTGCAGACATCGCCGCCACCTTAGGAAGAAGCGCCATTTCACTTGTTTGGCGCACCACCATGAAATAATGAGATAGCCGTGTTTTTCATTGTGGATGTGACATTTTGCACGCATGGCATAATGCTCCTACACTGCTTCACCTCCTTCAACGAGGTCATAGCTCAGCACTGTTGGTGGATTTGTATGGTTAGCAGAAAATGTGGTTATCCTAACCTTTGACTAAATGAAAGATTTAGACAGCTTGCTCATGCATGCTGAGGACAACAGTATGCAAAAAATGTGGGGGGGGGTTTGTCCTGAAAAGGCATGTGGACATAGTTTCACCATGCAACAAATAGGTCTCAAACCTGATGCAGTCTACATGGCCAATGATATGATGGCAGCCTATGCACAAATGTGGAAGCTTTGTTAAAAAGGTGTTTGAGCACTAGAATCTGACAAAATGCCTTGAAGAGATGTGGTTCTTATAGTGTCACAACTAATACCCATGAAAATGTGTAAGCTGTGCTATTTTTTTTAATGTATGCATTTATCCATGCAGGTTCAGTGTATTCAGGGCATGTAAATACTTTGATGGACATTAGTGCCTCCTATAGAATCATGCTCATAGAATGCAATCATTTCATGGTATTTCTAGATGAGCTTGTTGTGATGAGCACATTGAGAACTTTGAAGGAAATGTATTTGGTACGCATGCTTAAGCAACACTTAATGAAGTGTTTTTCAAAATGCCTCTCAAAAATCATGGTCTCAAAATAAATGTTGTAAGATTTGAGGCTATGCACAAAAGGAGGAAGATCTCATTATATCCAAAAAGCATCAATAAGAAACCATTTGATCATGCTCAACAAGTGGTGGTCTCATGAATCCAGAAGACTAGGAGAAATGTGATCAGAGTAGCGGATTGGTTTCATGAGATCATGCAGTTACAACGAATGGTCCTTGATTTGCACGTGATTATGTGGCATCATGGTGGTAGCTATGGATGCTCGTGAACCGGTTGGTGAATTTAAACCATAGTGAGCATCCTGAACCAAATCCCGTAATTTCGACCAACTTCATTCTCCAGGAATGGTTCACCTTCCCTCATCTCTCATAACTCTCGTATTTTAGTTTTCCTTTACAACTTAAAATAATTTTAAAATATCAAGATCTTAATACAGTTAATTGTTTATTTCAACTCTTGCGAAAACAATGAAATGTCTTGTCATAACTCTCGATGTCGAAATAACTCGTTATGCATTAAAACATGAACTTCCGCCCTCATTCTGAGGTGATTTAGAAAAATTCTTACCTAGTTAGATCGCTACTAACAATATTGGTATATCGACAATATGAGTTTGACTTCCAGTAATATTGTTGACCTTATTCATGTTTAAATAGCTATTTTTTGCATTTTTTGGAGACTCATTAAGTAACCTTCGTAACTCTGAAAACGCGATGTGAAGCTTCATTTGTGTTCCTTGATATGCGCGGAGTCACCTTGACCTTTGGTTTGACCCCAAACAAATATATGAGATCTTTTTAACACCCTTATAGGAGCCCTGTTACATTGTTTTGTAGTGATAGGAAGTTGTTAAATCTAGAAAGTTGGCTTTCGTTCTGGACCGCCATTTAAAACCTGGAAAGAGAAATAATTTCCCATCTTCGCAAACCTCTAGTGTTTATACTAGACAATTGCATGGAAAATTCAATTTAGGGAAAAGAACTCTTTTCGATAGTTTAGAAAATCCATTTTATAGGCCTCTGGTCGCAGTTTGACGAGGTCAAACTGGACCAATTTTCGACTTGTCGCTCTGGAAAACGGTTCGCCGTTTGAAAATGGTTTTCATGTTCTCAGTCCCGTCGACTCTGATGAATTATCCTCACATATGGGAACTTGTAGGAAGTTTCTCGTGGCATGCTCATCCATCAAACGTTAGTTTTGGACGTGGTTTTTTGAGTCCTCAAGATAAATTTTGTTCAATTTGCACTGGGCCAACTACGACTAGTTGCCCCATAAAACTTGCCGCCAAACACAAACCATTCACTTTTTCCCAATTCCGTTAGTTGCTATGAATTCTTAGTATATCTGGGGACACGTAGAAAGGTAATCATGGTGTGTGTTCTCATTGGAAGATAATTTTTGGAAGCAGTTTCTTAGCCTCCGAGCCCATTTTGAACGTTTTATAACTAGTGAGAAATTGTAAAAATAGAAAGTTGTGGGACCCTCGTAGGATTGCCAAATCACCCTGGAAAATTTTAACACATGTAAATAACTGTTTAAAACACTATAATGGAAATTTTTGTATGCATTAGAACTTTTGACAAAACGGTGTTTTCTCTCTCTACCCTCCTCTTTCTCTCTCCTAGGTTATAAAAAGAAGCAAAATGAAATGTAATGAATACATGTCTCTAAATATTTTTATTTCGATTGTAGAATGTAATTTTTATCATATGTAAATGGGAAACTAAAAAAAGATAATTATGTTAGATTAGGTTGGATGCCATGCCAGCGATTTATCGCTGATATCTTACTCACATGGTTTTTGCAGGATGAAAGAACGATGACGTAAAGACGTTGAGTAATTCATTGTTTATTTTTGGTAATATATTCAAAGACTTATTGTTGAAATTAGTAGTATGTAAAAGTTGCTAGATTAATAAGTGCTTGAGAAATTGGTATTTCTTTCATGGATGTTATATTGCTCCCAATTTGATTTATAGTACACACGGTAAAAAGGTTGGATATTTACATAATGTAAAATGGATTTGAAATTTACACCTTGTAGTGAACTTTCATTGTGCTATAGATTGGTTTAACGATTGGTGTTGTGTTTTCATACCTTGAAAATGTAATAAAGAGAACCTAAATCACAACAGTCAACCCTAGTACAAAATTCGTATATAACTAACCTGTCTTCATGTGTAATTCTCCTTAGTGTAGAAGACATTGTGAACCTTCAGAACGAACTTAATCTTTACACTCGATTGGAATGTCCTAGTTTAGGCAAATTAAGATCCCAAGAAAGGGGTTTATCATCTTAGTCAGGTACGTTTAGTGTCATCGACATAAAACCATCTGACATATAGTGATGCAACACAGTAACTTGATCTAGGGAGTAAGTAGAGCTAAATGCTTCGTTCATATCCTAGTGGACATACCTTGTCTTCTGAAGATAGATTTAGAATTAAATTTTCTGCATCTAATGAATTTCCTATGTGGGATCTAGATGACATAGATGGAGCTAGGTGAAATAGTGGTTCTAGGCCTTAAAATTTTGTTAATGATCTCTTTAGCTCCACTCAGTGTAATGTGTTACTCTGGTTTCTCTCAACATAGCACCTTGGTCCTTCCTGAAGGTGGTTTAGCATAAATATGTCCTCTTACTTAAAAGACATATATAGTTGAGGGGTAGACCCTTAGGTGAAGTTGGAATTAATCTAAAACTCAGTTGATTCGGATGTTAACTTAGGGTTCGTGTGTAGCTTCAAGTCTTCTAATCTTATACATCTTCAAGAGGTTATTCCAACATTTCGTAACTCCTTTTGCAAGACAATGCTAATGATAAGACCATGATGTGACGTAGGAAATAAAGCATATAAGAGTAAAAATGAGATTGAGGTTTAGGGATATTTCCTCTCTTGGAGACCTTATAACTTAATTAAATATCTCTACGTGTTTCAAAAGATATGTATTGTATTGTTGTGATCAAACTACAAGAAAATAAAAGATATATAAATACAAAAAGGAAATTCACAAGTCATTGAATTAGAATAACTACGGTAGGGAAATAACCATACCGTGATCAAGGAATGTTTTGTGGTAAAAAGCTATCTTGTATTTTAAACCTCCGTTAAATCCTAATATCACTATATGGACATCAAGTCACTTCCACCTGGTTGGTAAGAGTAAGAAGGTAGACATTGAATATATGTTCAAGAACAAGATTCTTAACATAAGGACAAGATAATTAAGTACTTTATATGCTTTTGAATTATGAAAAATAAGAATGTAAATTATGGAAACTTTTGTAAAGAATAAGAAACCAACTTAAAAGGGGTGAGCGATAATTTAACCGCGGTATGAACTTAGAATATGTAGGTGGACAAACGAGAAATTTATCCTTGCACAATAAGGTTCATGGAATGTTAATCGCAAACTAAAATACAATTAAAGAAAAGATGTGTTGTGGGTTTTCCCATCCTTGAGTCTTATTTTTGTGGTTGGGGGCCATTGCTAGTATTCATTCATTGGGAAAAGTGTGGCATCGACATGCCTATGTTGTCCTCTTGTGTCTATGTGATTTGATGGCTTATTTGATTATCGTATGTGAGTCAAGTTTCTGTACTTAGAGCCTGTGTTGTGTTGTGTGTAGTGAGCAATGTAAGTCAAAAAAAATTATCCTGGTATTTTACGGATGTAATTGTGTGTGTAAAATGTGGGCACTATAAAAGGCAAGTTGAGAACTAGGCGGTTAAGACCTTATCAGATTGAGAAGATATATGAAAATGGCTCTATTCAGCTACTTCACATTGATGAAAGTAGAATGACACTTTTGGTCAATGGACATGGGCTAAAACTTTATAGGAAGCCTCCTACCAAGGATGAATTCTTGAAGTAAATTGAAGCAAACAAGGAATTTGATCATATGGAAGAACCTAGTTCTTCCAAAATGATCAAGTAATCAGATGCAAGGATCTAAAATAAAAGGAAGGGAGTGAAAACCAACAAATAACGTTCTCTTCCCCCCAAAAAATAAAAATAAAAATAAAAGAGACGGGAATGAAAACCAGTAAATGACATTCTCTTCCCCAAAAAAAATTCTCTCAAAAAGCCAATTGAAAACCAAAAATGGCGGTTGGTCTCATCAATAAGTGACTAATTCAAATAAAAGGAACTTCTTTGGAATTCCAGCTGTCTTTTCTAACCTTTTTCTTTTTCATTTTTTTAGGAATGATGAGTAATCAAGGCGGATGAATTACATTGGCAAGGATGATAATTATGTCTTGATCTTATTAAAGGTTAAATTAAAAGTTTGCATGTGTGATCAGACTTGATTTAAGTCGACAATATAGTGAGTCATTTATATCACATCATGATTTAAGGGGAATAATCATGAAAGTGATTTCAACTAAATAAATGGAAGTGGAAACATATTAATAATGAACAGTCATTTAGGCATAATAAAATAAAATTGGGAATAGTTACAGAGAAGTTTAAGGAGGAAACAATGAAATCGTATTTGGAGTTCCACAGCTAAATTTAGTAGTTCTGTAGCTAAATCCAATAGTTCCGCATCAAAATCCACTAGTTCTGTAACTATCTCCTGGTAGATTAAGGATTTGAAAGAATAAAAAATTTGAATCGTCCTCTTTGCCATGGGTATAAAAAAGAAGTCAAAGCCAGAAGATGATACACAACTTCTTGTAGATGGAGAAGTAACAACCATTTTTGAACATGCAGGTTAGCTAGAGTTTCTGAAGAAATTCTCAAAATACAATAATGAACTGGTAAGAGAATTTGTTGTAAATTTAGAGTAGTCTAGAACTAAGGTTAAAAACATTATAATTCCTTTTATTTTTAATACAATGAAAAATGTATCTGGGGTACCAATTTTACATGTTCCAAACTCTATAAAGGAAACCCTAAAAGAACTGGTGGAAACCTTAAGGCAGAAAGTGAATCTAAACCCCAGTACATTTATAATACTAAGAATATCATAAAGGGGGTCATAAGAGCTAGCCTACCCAAACCCTTCAATAGAGTAGCATTCTGGGTATTAAAGTACCTAACATGTGATGACCATTATGTGACTGTTGGAAGGGAGGTCCTTAAAATGCTTATATATCTTAGGTTTTGGGAAACAAAACAAGAGTATATAGTAAACCTTCATGGTTTACTCTTTGATTTCATCCAAACAATGGCTTAGAGATATCCTTGGGGTGTAGGGACAATTAGGCACCATGGATTAGTCCATCTGGTCTATCAGAATCATTTTCTCTCTAAGAAAAATGGAGAAGAAGCATGGGAAAAATTCCTCAATAAGTTCAGACAAACCCCTGATATTATCAGAAGGGGAATACCAAGCCCTTTCTCTCCTAAAAGTAACGTAGAAATCAATCCCACTGATGAGAAAAATAAGGAAATAAATGGGGTTAAAGTACCAAAGAAGAGGAGGTCTGAAAGGATGATCAAAGCTGCAAAATCTTTCATTTCTTTACAAGAAAATCCTTCCTTGTAACAATACCAGAAGAACTAATACCTATCTCTGACAGTGATAGTTCACCCAAGATGGACTGTGAAGTAAAATTAAGAAGAAGTTCAAGGAGAAATTACACTTCAGAAACTCCTTCATTAATTCTTGCACTAGTTCATATTCCTTGGTCTCAATAACTTCCTTAAATATTTCTGAAAATGGAGTTTCTGTAGAATTGTTATCTAGTTGTTTCTCTTTTCCTTTTTCATCAACCTTAGGAATAATTGAACTAGGGGTTTTAGTTTCATCTGACATATCTTTAATTATAATGGGCTATTAATTATTTTTCTAGATCTGGTTTAAGTATCCTTACAGTCCATGACATTAAGATTAATTGGTTTTTCTTGCTCTGTTCCATAGACATGGGTTGTTTGTTTATTTTTGGGATTAGCCACTAGTTGTGTTGGTATTTGTGTTTGAATCACATTTTCATTTTGTGAACCTTGTGCTAGAGAACCCATTACGGAATGTTGATGTTGGTTGGGATATGTTTTCCCTTGAGCGTAGTAATTAGGGTTCCACCTAGGTTATGACGAAGCATAAGGGTTACCTTGACCAGACCATGATTGTTGGTGTCCTTGAGCATACCAATATTGTTCTACCTAATCCTAGGGATTCCATGTTGGTTGAGGGGTCCAAGTTGGTTGCCCCCAATTTTGTGGTACTTTCTGAGCCACCCATGACATCATCCAAGGATTAGGAACAGATCTTAGTATGAACTGCCCCTGACTAGGTTGTTTCTGGACAAAGTTTACTTCTTCTGTAAATGAAGTGTTGGTTTGCTTAAGCTGATTTTTTATGAATGGAATAAGAGAACACGAATTAACTTCATGTTCCCTAGATTCACAAATAAGACATATTTATTTTTTATCCAAAGGACAATCTATTATTACTTGTTTCTTTCTGCATCTAGGAAGTTACATAGCGAATGGTTCAGTATTAGCATTTGCTTTAGCTTGCAATCCATCCATGGTGGAAGTTAATTGAACTAGGATATTTTTTTTAAAGTTTGTCAGTTCATCCATAAGTTTTTTCATGTCTGGATTTGCACCTTTCACAATTTTTCCTTTCCTAGGTCCACTCCTTATTCTTGAATAACTTATACAAAGGTCTTTAATATCATTCATTCTCAATTGATTGATGTTTCTACCTCCCATTAAATTAAGGGCTTCCCTAGATTCATCATCCATACCTTTAAGAAATATGGTTTTGCTTAGCTCTTCTTGAAGTACAAATCCACACCTTTTACTTACAAAGAGGAATCTATCTAAATAATCTTCTGTATTTTCATCCTCTTCGTGTTTGATCCTAAAAAAATATTCCTGTCTGTTTCTCCCTCTACAGAAGTCTTGATATTTGTCTAGGAAGGCAATTTCCATTTTCCCCCAAGTGGTAATGGAATTGGATGTTAATCTCATAAACCACCTCATTGCTGCATCTTTCAGAGTAGATGGGAACAACTTGAGTTTTTGATTTTTTATTTTATAGTCATAGGTCTGACACAATACTTTAAATTCAAACAAAAATTGGTCACTCTCCTCAGATGACATCTTTTAAAATGTGGGCAAGTGTGCAGGTGAAATATTCTCCATAGGTGTATCATCATCCTCTAACTGAATTGGATAAGTAAAGGTCTTATCAGGTTCTCTTTCAGCTTCTCGTGCCATTTATGCAGTATTTTCTAGATCTTTTCCCCAATCAATGTGGTATGTGATCCACTTTGATGAAGGTAAGAATTCAAGAGTAGAAGGTTGAGTGATCAATTGAGAATAAAATATTTCTCTAAGCAGGTCTCGGGATATAATCCTTCTCCTAAAATTTCCACTTCCTTCTGGTGATTGATCTAAAAATTCCAAAGGTGGAAGTTTTGCTTCTTGTCTAATAGGGGACAATGGTGCTTCTAATTCCTGCTCAACTTCCTTATTTGAACTAGAAGATGCTAATAATTCTTGGTGAGATATTTTTGGGATAAATCTACCCTTTGAGTCTCTTGGTCTACTCATAAATTTTATGATAACGTAAGGAATAATTTTCAATTACTATATGTATGATTGTTTTTCTTTTTGACACCTAATTAGACAATTCTAACTAGTGTTTCCCCGACAACAACGACAAAAATGATGAGTGTTGTTATTCCCTTCATTTAATCAACTCATGGTTGATGTCTTATTCAAACCAGGGGTGTGTCTGAAGCTATATGTAACAAGAAGAATATTAGTGAAATAGTAATTGATTGTAGATATTTAATATTTATTTTCTTGGGGGTTTTAAAGTGTCTTTAATATTTCCTAGCCAAAGCCTTATTAAAGTTAAACTATAAGAAACTTGCTAAAATAACCACAAATTGCTGAAATAATAAATCTTTCAGAATTGAATGTACTGTTGGAAATAAACACACTTTTCAGAATGAAACACACTGCTGGAAATAAACACACTTTGCAGAATGAAATAAACTTCAGGAAATAAACACACTTGGAGATGTTTAAATTGCTTTAGAGGAAATAAAAACATACACTAAAACACCTACAGGGACGGTAAATAACTTATGTAACAAATTTTAATTTAAGAATCAAAAGTACTTACAGAACTACTAAATAATGAATTTATATAAATTGCTTGAAGATATAAATACCAATAAAATAAAGGATCATGTTTCTTGGAGTGGGCCCTTGCTCTACCTTGAATCAGGAGTTGACAAAGTATGATACTCTCAAAATAAAATTGATATCTTCTTATTGAATTGTTATGTCTTACAAAACTTAACTGTGTATATGTCTGTATATCTATATATCCTTTATCTATCTTCAAGTCTTTATATTTCTCCATCCGAAGATGCATTTACAATCATGAGTGTTCAATAGTTGTCTATCCACATATAAGTTCTAGTGAAACAAAATAGTGCTTAAAGTAGATATGAAATATAGAAAACTAGTTGAACATACAACTGTTGGTCTTACATAAGTATTTATGGAGTGTTAAGAACCTGAAATTTGTCATCAATTGCTTCATAACTGGAATTTGATAGAATAAAAAGTTTCCCATTGATTCTGGAACTTTGGAGAAGTTTTAGAACCAAAGGGAAACCTTTCGGAACTAACTGCGAAAGTTCCAGAGCTAAGTGTTGGAGTTCTGAAACTAAGTATGAAGTTTTCGGAGCTAAGTGATGGATTTTTAGAGCTAAGCCGCATTGAAGCCAATTTCCTCAAAAAGGTGTTGGTTGCTTCATACTCTGCTTATTTGACTAAATATGACATTTTTAATTCCAAAAACTGAATTTCCACACATTTTGTTAGGAATTACAAAGTTTTTAGATGTTATAACTAAATCAAACAAAATATGGACAATTACATCCTAACTTATACTAGATCAAACAAAATCCATGAAATGCATTCAAACTAGATTCAAAATAGAGTAAAATGAGATCATTCATTACACATTGATGAGACATATTTTGGCCTTATCAATATGGATGTTTCATGAGCTCTAACATGCATAAATGTGATCTATTAGGTCCTGAGGATTCCAATGAGTGGCTACATTACATAGCTGAATTGTTCTTTAGTGGTCTGGATGCCCAAAGCTGAAGATAAGGTCTTGGAAATAACTATTTTGAGAACGATATGTGACTTCTTGAATTAATGATAAATTTGATTAGTGCAAGATAATTAACGACCATGGATGATGTTTTTATGGAATATTAGACATGTATGATGAATTTTTGAGCTTGAATAATCATGGTTTTGGCACTTGTGGTTTTAGCTCATCCAGGTGATGGGGTTTTGAGCTAGTTTTGTGATAGTTGAGTGCATTTGGGCATGGTCGACCTATATGGGTCCAATTTGAATGTTTTTATGAAAATTTTGGGATTTTTTAAAGTTTTTTTTATTGAGATAATTAAGAAGGGAAATTGACTTGACTTTTTGTTTAAAAGAAGAGAAGCATATTTAAGCAAGCTTGTTTGAGTTGATTTTTGTTGTTGGTTAAGCCCATAGAGGGAAAATAGTGTGGCCCACTAGGTGAGGAATTGTAAGCATGTATAAAATGGTATTATATGAGATCTGAATAAGCTTGCATGACAGGTTGAGAAATGATAGAGGGTCATGTGAGCAAGGGATTTGAAGCCAAGACAATTCCAATGAACGAAGAAGAAGAAAGAGTGGGTTGAAGGAAGTGAGGGTTTGAACAAGAGTTTCAAGGTGTGTGAGCTGAATAAGTGATCTCCATAAATTTTGGAAACAAAAAAACATCAGATATATTCATCTTCATGTGGTTGATTGTAGTTCTTGATCATCTTAGGGGGTTGTAGCCTCCTTGTGGAGTGGGTACTTCACTAAATTAGGGGTTGGTGCTCTACTAAACTAAGGGTTGGTGCTCCTTGTGAAGTTTTTGTTTCACTAAATTCTCTTTGCTTTGTGTAATATAATCAAAAGAGTTTCAGAGGATTTTCTTTCCCTTTAGGGTTTACCACTTATATATTGGTGTCTATGGTGTTTTGTCTATTGTGAATGGTTAATGCACATCTAATATGCACATGTATGGTGATGAATGATGTATGGACACACTCATGAATGATTGAATTTATTTATGGTTTAAGTAAGAAAATTTGAAATTGATTAAATTATTGTAAGGATTGATTCACCCCCATAGTCTCATTGAATTATGCTTCCAAAACAACTGGTATCACCAGTGGGTGCTCATGGATAAGTCTAATCACTTGAAAGGAGACCCTTGAAGTTTTCTAAACAACGCTCTCAAATAGGAGAATCTATTCTACCATGAAGGAACCATTGTTTGATGCATTCCACCTACATATTATTTATAAAAATTTGTGGATGTACGTGACTCACTTCATGTCCTTAGGGTTCATGACAAATTTGGCAACTTGTACAATATGGTCATACTATTCTCGCTACTCCAACTAGTAATGCGACACAAGAATCTATTTAGTGATAATTCAAAGTCTATGTAATATGTAATAATGTGTACATTAGAAAAATAAAAGCTTGTAAATGCTGATGTTTTACATATCAGCTAAGGCTACGTGGGAGAAAATTAAAGTCGTATATGAAGGAGACATAAAATTTAAGGATTTTTAAGCTCCAAAATAAAAGAAACCTAGATGTTTTTTTGGAACTAGTTGTGCCAAAAAATGTGTGATGATGAGTCTAGAGTAACATATGTGGGAAGGGTTGACAATGTAATCAATTCATTATAGAAAGGGTTAGGATAATTTCCACTGTGATAGGAAGAAGTGGATCTGTTCACCATGTCTTGAAATTTCTGAACACCCAAGTAAAATTCCAAAGTGTCATGGAATCACAGTAGGCCATGGGAATTGGTAATATGCTACAACATGGATGAGTTGCATGGGAAAATGATTTCGTATGAAATGAGGATTGTTGATTCCCAACCACCTAAGAAATAAATTGATTTCAAATATAAAATGAAGACCAAATGCAAGAAGGAAAAAGATGATGATCATGCTCCTGAAATTGATGATGAAAAACTCTTTCCAATGGTGGTTAGGAGATTGAATATTGGATCGGGAAAATACAAAGGTAAGATTCCCTTTAAGTGTTTTATTTGTGGTCCAATAGGTAATTTTGTTGTTAAGTGTCCTCATAGGCATGAAAAGGAAGGTGATGAAGACCATGAAGATGATCTTGAAAATAAGAATCATAATTACGAAAAAAAGGTAAGAAGAACTTCAAGAAATTCGACTATAAAAAAGGGGAAAATAAGTTTTTATATAATGAAAGAGGATTGCTTTTTTGATTCTAGTAGTGGTGTTTCAGATCCTCAGTTTGAATCTACTCACAAAGATGTTGGAAATGAGGTCTTGTTCATGACTAAAGATGTTATGAGATCTAGTAGTGGTGGTTCTTCATTATTAGGTGATTTCATATCAGGTTCTTACAGAGATACTAAAGAGGAAGAAGATAATGTTGAAGATATAATTGTGTGTATCCAAAATGAGTTAAGGCATGCTGAAAAGAAAAAAAGAAGATGAGATCTCAAGTCAAAGGATTTGAAGATAAGATTCATGATCTATAAGAGAAACACTGGTATGAAAGAAGTAAGCTAAATGAGATAGTAGGAATGCTAAAAGAAGAGGTAAATTTTATAGTCTCTAGTTTGTAAAAAAAAAAAGAGTAAATGCAAAATTTTTGAAGAAGATATAGTGTTTTTTAGGGAAAATTTGTTATATGCTGGTAAGAAGGATAAATCCTTTCAGAATTTTGAGAAACTCACCAAGGATCTTGATGATGTTCTTTGAAAATGGAGATCAACAGGCGATAGAGTAGGTTTGGGGTTTAATGATGAACTCAAGGGAAAGAGAAGATGCAAGAATATAGTGTTCCAAGAAAAAAATATGGAGAATCAAGAATCAAGGATGGAAATAAGGAGGTCTCCACCAAAGACAATGTGAAGACAAAGTCACTTAGGAAACCTAATGCTTCAAAGTATGAAAGGTCATTTAATGGTTATTGATTTACATGTAATCAATTTGGGCATAGATCTAAGGAGAGTAGAAGGTTTGATAGAGTTAATAATCCATGGAGGGATAGTAGGAGTGAGCAAGTTAAGAATGTAGTGCGTTATAATTGTCATGAGAAAGGACACAATGTTATATATTGTATACATAAGCCTTCAAGTCATAATTTTTGAAATGGAGGCTACAAGGGAAGAAGTAAGGAAATATGTTTCAGTTGCTGCAAGTATGGAGATATTGCTAAGGATTATTATGGACCTACAAGACAAGGAAAGGGATTTCAAAGTCCTAATATGTAATATAAAAGGAAAAACAATTCTTGAGAGCGTAGAAGGAATAATGAGGTCTCATCAAGAGTAGGCATTGATACAAATCAACACGTGACTTAGGGCTCAATTCAGAAATAAGTAGATAGAGGTGATGTTCAAGTATTTGTCAACACTATAGTTTTCCTCCATAATTTATATTTCATTAATGTATGCATTATGAATAAGGAGTTGTTAAGTATTGTTAATAATAGAGTCCACTAGAAGATAACGATGTTGCCAGTATGGTGCCGCCGATAACATACAATACGATAATAATCAAAGTACAATAGGAATGTTGTGAAAGTGAGAGTCAATGGTAAAAATTAACTATTTATCGTAAGTGGTCCTGGTAATGTTAAAATGTCAAAGTTATGGTAAGTGGATAAGTAGGGTCTACATGATTAAGAATTATAAATAATATATATGTAATAATGGAAAGGAGTGATGTAATAAATATTTTGTATATTTAATTTGTATAAATTCTAAAAAGGTGGAACCCATGTGAAATGATAAGGTTTATCTTATCTTAGAAGATAAGCCTACATATAAAGATAAAAATTTAGACATGGAATATGATTAGCCAGAAGAGATTTCCTATCCTATCTTAGAGATAGGGTGGATAATCCTGAAAGTTATATAAATAGAGAGGCCACCCCCCTCATTTAGCATAAAAAAATTGTAATAATTATTATATAAATAAAGGAGTCATTGTGAAGGTGTGTTAAGGAAGCCATCAAAATGTCTGATTGTGAAGTTTTTCCCAGAGTTACTGTTGGAAGGCAAGTGGAGTTAGTAATACTTAGAGTAATTCATGGGTGAGATTGTATCAGTATTATGTTAATAATATAATTTGAATTTGTATTTCAGAGTTGTTATCATTCCTTTATATTATAGACTGTGGTATTCTTTTGTTATGTGTGTTACTATGTTTCCAGATTACTACCACCAAACCAAAAGTTGTGCATTACTGAAATAATCATAGCAAGAGGAGTTCACGGTGAAATATCATCATACTGTCAGATTGGTGTTGACATTTTGGTTCTGTTACTGGGCCCATTCCTTGTTGGTGGGATTTTTGGAGAGACATTCCCACTTAGTTAGAAATCATTTGGAGGGTAACCTTGTTTTTACCGTGAATAATATCTACCACTGTAAATGTATTTTTTACCATGCATAGTATTTACCATGGTGAAATCATTTTTTACCGTGCATATTGTTTACCAAAGTAAAGTCATTTTTACCGTGCATAGTATTTACCATAGTAAAGTCACTTTTTACCGTGAATAGTATTTATGTTAGTAAGTCAAGTTTTACCATATTAAATGTAAGTTTACCTTGGTAATTCATGTTTTACTGTAAAAGGTGTAAAGTCACTTTCTATTGTAGTGAATCCAATTATTTGTGCACATAAGTCTTTCTGATTGTACTTGTGGGTTGGTATTTCACTATGGTTATTTTTGAAAATGGGAAAGATTCTTATTTTTTCAGTCCAATGTAATGAAGATGCTCCCTATTTCATTCAATATTTTAAGATCTTGCATTTGTAATGGCCTCATAAGAAGGGAACAATGGACTAAATTTTTTCCTACATTTTTAGATGGTTCAACCCTTAGGTGGTTTGAAACACTAGGTGATAATGCTAAAAACTCATGGGATTTATTGACTAAATTATTTTTGAAGAATTGGTGGACAATATAAGTATTTAGATTTCATGATCGAGATCACAAAGCTAACCCAAGAAGAAAAGGAGAAGATCAGAAAATATCATGTTTGTGCTCTAGAATTAAGGAGGAATCTCGATGCCAAGATCTGGAAGGAAGGATTATCAGATGGGTTGATGAATGATGTGGATAATCTCCTCTGCAAGCACTTCATCCTTGTGATGAAGCCAGAGATTAGAAAAAAAGTGGATTATGACGACCCAGCGACCCTCAAACAAGCAAAGGAGATTGCAAGAAGGCAAGAAGAAAACATGGAAGAGGAGCCCAGAGAAACTGTTATTAAGGTGAAGCCTACACCAACACCTTTGGTCTAGAGGCCACAACCACTCTCAGTGAGCACAAATCTTCCCTCTAGTATATCTGCTGAGTATGAGGATCTCCTTCAGAAAATGGTATAGTTAACTATTAATATTCTTCAAGGAAAGGAATTTAGCTCCCAAATTTCTTAGGGAGGAGATAGAGGTCCAAAATGAAATATGTTTGATATTGTATGTTATGGTTGTCATAAAAAGGGTCATTATAAGTATAATTATCTAGGTATGACCTCTACTTCTGGTACAAGAGATAATGATAAAGGAAAAACACCTGTGAATTATTTTGATGTAGTATATAGGAGCATAAATAATGAGATAGATGTGCTTATGATAAAAAGAAAGAAAGAGAAAGATAACCAAGATGGAAATGATCCTAAAAAGATGATAGGAGAGACTAATAAGAAACATAGAAGAAGAAAGTTGGGTGTGTAGGATTTTCTGATTTCACAAAGGTAAAATCCATACTCCATCTTAGAATATTTGTCCAAGTGTCCTACAAATATTACATGTGGAAAACTTCTTGCTATCTTCTAAGAAGAGGAGAGAGTTGCGGATTGGACTCAATGCTCAACGAAGGAAGGAGGTTGAAGTCCCTGTTTTAGAAACGGAGGTGAATCCCTATGCTCTATAATCTAAGGTATTATGTAATGGAATTTCAATTCATGATGTCTTAGTAGATGGAGGTGTTACAGTTAATGTAGTGAGTATGTTGGGTTTAAAAATTTATCACCTCTCGACACTTATGTTAAGGTCATTAAATAAAGGAAAAAATAAACCAGAAGGTGTTGTTTCAGATGTGGAAATATCTATCATGGGTGTTGTATGTGTGATAAACTTTTAGGTAATGGAGAATGGTACTATTGCATACCCAATGTTTCTAGGAAGGCCATGGCTAAGGAGAGTTCATGCAAGAAAATATTTGAATGAAGGCTTCAAGACACTTGGATGTGGTAGAGAGAGGGTGAAGATAAATGTGATCCCTAGCCATCATATGGCGAGACTTGTGGATTCAAGTGATGAAACTGATGATTGGACATCCTTTGATTACTCTAATATTAGTGAAGTGGACACAAAAGATGAAGAAAGTAAGGTGGATGTGTCAATCATGGATATCTTTCCAGTCACACCAAATAATGAACCTATAAAATTATCTGAAGAAGAAATTGATGATCCTCTTCAACAAATAAAAATTGGTGATGTTGTGATGGAAACTGAGAAAGAATCCTACTTCCAACTCTTTAGAAGGTACATGCACTTATTCACTTTTTATTATAAGGAACTCCACCAAGTAATTTTGGTAGAACATTCTATTGAGTTGGTAAATGGTGCTAAGCCAATAAAACAAATGCCATATAAAATGAATCCTAATTTTTCTAAGACTATAAAAGAATAAATAGATAAGTTGTTTGATGCAAGATTCATATTTACTGGGGAGAATTCATAATTTCTTTCTCCCATTGTGATCTCAATAAGAAAGAATGGGAAGCTATGCATTTATGTTGACCACATGAATCTCAACAAGGCAACAAAGAAGGATCATTACCCTCTTCCATTCTCAGACCAGATCTTGGACAAAGTATCTAGCCAAGAGTGCTATAGTTTTGTAGATGGCTATATCAAGTACAACTAAGTTTGTATAGTGGAGAAAGATCAACTCAATAATACATTCACCACTCCTTAAGGAATGTTTTCTTATAGAGTTATACCATTTGGGTTGTGTAATGCTCCAGCAATATTCCATCGCCTAATGAATATGGTGTTTGAACCCTACATTAGAATCTTCATCATAGTATTCCTGGATTATTTTTGCATCTACGGGAACAAAATGGACCACCTATACTAGATGGAGGTAGAATTTCAAAGTTTAGATGAAGCACACACCTCACTAAGCCCTAAAAGTATGTCTTTGGATTTTCTAAAGGATTCTTGTTAGGGCATGTTGTATCTAGAGATGGTATTGGTATTCTACAATGTTTTATTTCTAGGAGGTTACATATAAGAATTTCTCACACATTACAATTGAACAAGAATATGACATCTGTTCTTATTTTCACACAGTGGAAAATAAACAAACAACTGAAAAAATGCCACAACTTCATTGTGTAGCCCCGTCGCTTATGGCTAGCGAGAGGTCGCTGATTGACCTCATTTCTCTGTTGCCTCCTTCCTCCATGAATGTCCCTGCTAACTCAGCAGAAAGTATAGTCGAGGATGATATGCGTTCCCTATCGTGATAATGGACAAAGTGATAATAACTCAAATTTGATAAGACGAAAAACTGACTTTGAATAACTTTGTGAACTGACATTTTATAATATTCATATATGGTGGAATTAACATTGACATACACATTCATGTCTTATAATGACAACAAGATTGACTAAAACATTTGTCATAAAATAAAAAACCTACTTGAGACTCTAATGAAATATTGAAAATAACTCAAATAAAACTATTGACTTATTTAAATACAATAGAAAATTGAAAGACTAATATAACACCCTACCTTTACAAAATAGATTTGTAATATAGAATTATTACAAATTGAACACTAAACCAAAACGATGGCCATGCAATATATTAAACCAAATCGCACCTTTGTATTCAAACTCTGCGTGCTAAAGCTAGTTATGTGGATCTCAGAGTGCCAAGTAGGTGTCAACAGCTTGATGTAACTCAACACATGGAGCATGCAATACAATTCAAACAATATCCACAAATTTAATATTGGAGCAGATTATGCCATGACTATCCAATATTAGTGTAGACTGAACTAGTGAAGCTGAGGTGCTACGTTGGAGGATGCACGTTTGTCGATTTCTCTTCAAATTCGAACGCAAATATTCTATGTGGATGCCTTGTAAATGTATGTTTGAAAAAACCTTTGCCAAACTTAACAAGAATGTTATGCAGTGCAATACAAAGTAGATGACTCAGACCAATGTTTGACAGTGAGCACGTCAATTAGATCATGACAATGCAAAATAAGACACACAAGCTCGTGCACTACTGATGTCAATGCAAAAACCTTTCAAGCGGCCAAGCCAAAACCAATTTTTCTTTATATGTTTCCTGTGTGAAGGAAATGTAACAATTCTATAGATCAACAGAGATCTCGAAGAATGTGTGAATGCTTCAATGAACCAAATTTGACGCTCGATCTAGGTCTGAGTACTAACACCAACCAGGTGTAATATAAATTTGCAGGATCAAAAAAGGATATGACATGACCTAGGACCTATTGCATTGAGTGATCACGTGAATAATGAACACATGTAAATGTCACGCAGGTCTAAACATCTGAGCACGTGGACATGGGTGAAATGATAGACAAGAGGATAACAGATACCAACAAAACTAAGCTTACATTACAAATACAAAAATTCTAATAAAATATCTCATCAAATGGGGCAATCCGGATTTAGACATGCCCCTCACACACTTTCAAAGAATCGTCTTTGCTCTGATACCAAATATTATTTAATTTGGTCTGAGCTTTACATAAAATAAACAATAAAACTGGGAAATTGTATATAATCAACACATTTTATTCACTGATACATATTACATTATATGAGAAGATGATCTCCTTTATCCAAGGAGTCAACATCAATCACCAATCCCCTATATCTCTCAACCACTACTAGAATCTCTCACATATCCCACATACTCTCTATTATCTCATATCCCTATTCTAATGGTGAGATTAATTCATGTATATCCAAATATTATATTAATATCTCATACTCACCTAACTATTACAACTATATTATTAATATGAGTTCTATAAACTCATTATTATTAATATTACAATTTATTTAATAATGGTACACAATATTTTGGTAACAGATAGCGTGATCAAAACAATTTGCACACAACTCAATTCAGTATACAGGTGCCACATGGATGACCTATATTTAATGGAGGTCATTGATATGGATCAAAAGGTAGGCGGTCGAGATTTAGGCACAACATCTAATTGTGTCAGAGGGAGAGCATGCTTTTAACTGAGAAACCGCCTTTAGGTGTAATTATCATTCTATTTATATTTTACCAATTTCATGGGAAAAAAATTATTATTAGGAAGAAAACAAAGTAATCGAGGGTTTAAGCATCATATCAATGTGATTGAGAATTGCTATCTTGGTTCTTGAAAGGAAGTTAGAAGATAAAAAACTCATCATTTATTAATAATTTAAAACATTTTATGGGCAAAAAGTGACGACAAGTAAAGGCAAGGAACATGTACAACAAGGTAACAGAGAGAAAAAATAAAACAAAAAGGAGATACATGAAGCAGAGGTTATAGGTGGATGGAAGAAATATATGGAAGGCTGTAACATTGAATTAATGTGAAGAAATTGTAAAGAAGTTAGATGATAAAAATAAATCATTTATTAATAATCTAAAACATTTCTTTTTGGCAAAAATGATGACAAATAGAGGTAGGGAGTAGGTGCAGGAAGGTATAAGCAAAGCGGAAAATAACACAGAAATGAGATAAGTGAAGCATTTATACTCCCATCACATTTCCATCAAATTGTAAATCAATTAAATTCTACCAAATTATAAGAATTGTATTCTCTTAAATTATCTAATAAAGTTAATTTTCCAAACTAAATCACGATTTCACTATAGTTAAAACTTTTTTTCCCATCCATAACTCAAGCTAAACTAAAAAAACTTTTTTGTACACCTAATGGAACAATATAGTCCAAAAATTGCTCTATATATATATTTCTAGTTGATAAATGACTAATCATTCTTAGAGGCTAAAAGTAAAAAGTAAAAACAAAGCTTTTTCAATGATCTAATTTAATCTTTGTATTAAATTCTAACATGATATTATAATTGGGACTTTGCACAAAGTCTCATATTTATATTGATAAGATAGTATTTTCAGCAATTCTTGCCATATAATTGGCACACTGACTCTATTGAAATTTTGTTAAAGAAACTAAAATATTGTTATAAACATATTCAAAATTCCATACATTGAAAACTTTTTCAACTAGGAAGCAAGATACTTGTTCCAAACAAACACAAGTGCTCACATCTGGTCGCAATACAAAAATCCTGTAGTGATTAAAAACCATACTAGTATTCTCGAGACTGTAAAAAAATTAATCACCTAACACAATTTTTTTGACTCAAAAAAAGCTAAAATACTTGACCAAAACTAGGGTTAAAAAATTTATTATCAACATGTAAAGATCAAAACAATCCTTCCAAGAAAGCTAAAGTACTCATGCTCTGAGTCAAAATAGAAACTGCAGTGTTTTCAGACAGAACCGTCACTTTCCACATGCATTTTGAGTACAATTATAGGAAAAATCATATAAGGGTTACATGGTCAAACTTGGTTTGCCTAGCTATAATCTTTGTCATCACAAGTCGTAAGTTCTCATATTTAAGAACATATCGAGCAGGAATCGAAGCAAACACTCAATGTCCCAATAAAACAAAAAAATTCTGCAGTGTTTTACAACAAATGAGTGATGTTTGGAACAAAAGAAACAAACAATCTTTAGAATAAAAGAACACCTTCCACAGGTGTCTGAATCAAATTCTAGTCGAAATCACTCAGTTCTCACCATTAAAGACTAATGATTTAACATTAAAAACTTTAATACTTCAATTTATCATCATTTGTGCCAAAATAGGCAGTTATAAACTACCAAATATAATTCTTTGCCAACTTGAGTCCAATTTTTTGCCAAATTCCCTCTCTTTTGAATAACTAAAATCTTTAAGGCTTTAATATAAAAAATTAACACCCCAAAATTCTTTAACTCTTTAAGCCAAAAGAAAAACATATATCCATCAAAATATATGTCTTAATCCCTTTACTTCAAATTTTAGTCATAATCACTTCTTTTCAGAAACTAAAACCATAAACACAAAGAAATCAAACTCTCCAAAAGTATTCAATTACTATTTTACACTAAAATAAACAATAACAGTCCATAAAATCCCCTTGCTTCACCAGTTGAGCTAAAACTGAAAGTAAAAAACAAGGCAACTCATTTATGCGAAGACAAATCATGTATCACTTGAGCCAAGTTAACAAAAGATATTACTGATATATCCACAAGCACATGTGAGAAAAAACGTAATACCTGTAAAACCCACAAAACTTCAGTAGTTTAGAGCAAACAAAGACTTACAAAAATTTAAAATTGTTTGAAAACAATGATTATCAATCATGCAAGTCTCGCGGCCAAAACGTTGTATTAACAGAGACATTAGTAGGAATGTCAAATTGTTTTATTGATACTATTGAAAATATCTGCTATCTGTTTGTTGTCAAATCGCTTCAAAACATGCCTCCATTTCTTCGTGTCTTGCTCCAAAACCTAATACCCCTGTGTATGTATCACTTCACCTTTAGAGTTTCTGCTCCTTTCAGGGGTTTCTAAGATTTTTAAGGCTAATATTTTTTCGTATGTCGACGTCTTGTGCCAGACTCCAACACACGACCACAATTACAACATAAGGGTTCCACTACTACATCACCTGCTTCTCAAAGAACTCGCCATATAGCCTAGCAGACAAAAACTACTGCTTTTATTTTTTCTATTTTGTGACATGCCACCACCGTTACGACACAAATCTTCCACTACCAGGTCGAATGCCACCACCTCGACTAGGATTAGGGTTTTCGCACAAGCTACGACTTCTACGCCACTTTGAGTCCAAAACAATTTTTTTTTCTCCTTATTCTCCAACACACAACCTGAAATCATCCTATTATCTAAAACTCTACTAAGGAAAAATCACACCGCTTCTTAAAAAACTCGCCACAGAGCCTAGCAGATGGGAAAGGAGTTCCATCACTAACACCGCTACCACGCAGCCTCAGGGCATGCGGTCGATCACAAAACGGTTGTACTTCGATGTCCCCTACCTGCTAATCCCCGTCATTTGTTTACCTGTGGCATGTCAGATGCGGAAGGCCTCATTCTCATTTGAGACGCCTTTCGGCGTAATAATGATTATATATTCTTTATTTGCGAAGGTTTACTTTCAAATATGTTCAAGATTTTTGGGGGCACTTAAAGTCTATTCCATTCCACTCTTCTAGACAAAGTCTTTCTTCACTCAATTTATGTGGATTGCAACCTCGACTACAACATGAGTCGGTTCTCTTCTATCAGACCGTATCGTAAACAATAACCCAAATTTACTACACACATTCCTAGCGGTGTGATCATTCCAATTTCCACCCCATGGGAAAATTGCTAGTATAGTGGCATTCGAGAGGTTCTAATAACACATGATCTCCCATGAATAAAAAAAATTAACATCCGTCCCGATGGACTTTGTAACTCGTGCCATTGCTAAACTCGAACGTCATTTTCGAGAAAAAGTACGTTAAAATAAGTAGTCGTTCGGGGAAAAGTAGATAAAAAGAGTCGTTCGGGATGAGAGCCGTTCGGAAAAGCAGATGTTGACGTGTTAATGCAAAAAATGATAATGTATTTTGGAGACCAAAGTCCGACGTACAAACCACTATAAATGCCCATTAACTCTGCTTGGTTTGGTAAAGATTGGCATTGGGGATGACGCATAAACCACAAAGCGAGTAGGTGAATGGTACATCCTCACGGCGCACTGTCTAGTTTTCTGGTTCGCTCAAGGAAATACATGGATGAAATTAACAGTGCATGAGAAACTGCGGTAATTCTTCTGTTTCCTTGCTTTGTATTCAATTTGTTAGAATTTCAGCCAGGCATTTGTTTATTTTTATGATATATTGTAATTTCTTATATGATTGCATGGAATGTTGATGATCAGAATAGTGTATCCAGTAAGTAGGTCGAATATGAATGTCTATGTCTGATTATTACTCGCCTGATAGACCGTCAGCATTTTCGTTTTTCTTTGCTCTGGCTAGCAATTTTTCGTCTGCTTTTAGAAAAGGCTGTTCTACGGTTTTTTAGGAACATGTACAGGGCTTTAACACGGGTTGAAGTGCTTGCAGACAATGTGCCCGGGTTTGCGATTTCCAGACAAAAAATGGCGGACGGGTTAAAGGTACGCCGATTTAAATAATGTTTAGTTTTAATTTAGGGCTTTACATTTTAATTCATCCCTGCTTTGATCATATATATTGAAGAACGCAGAGAGCGTAAGGAAAATATTTTGGGTTTAACCGAGTATAATGTAGGCTTTCAATGTTCCTTCAGCACGAACATTTTAGAAATGGCCGGTCTTAGGGTTTATTCGGGAAGATAGGCTCTCTTAGCAGAATACACAGGGCTTTAAAATGGGTTTGAGTGTATTTTTTTCCTCAAAGCCTGAATATCTCTTTCTGATCTTCGTTGGGATGAATTCTTAGTAATTTAAGTTATAGCTTCCGCCCAAGTAATTATAGAATTAGGGCCTCTGCCTTTGGATTTAATGGTTTCAATGAAGGTTTGATTGAAATGTTTTTTGGTTTTAAATTATGGATTTAGATGGATTAATAGAGGGCGTTATATTTTAATTTATCACTGCCTCAATCAGATATATTGAAGGGTGTAGGGATCTTAGGGAAAATGTTTAGGGCTTAAACCAGAATAATGGGTATTTGGCATGAATACTCTAGGATTTAAATCGGGGCTTCTGTTTAAACAATTTACGATTTTAGCTTTTAAATCAAGGCTTCTGCCCAATGAATGTATTGTTTAAATTAAATTTTAAAATGGAATAATCTGAGGTTTTAAATTAGGGCCTTGGCTGTTAAATTTTAATTCCTCATTGTTTTATTCATGAATTTACAGAAGGTATGACTTACGAAAAACACTTGGAACTTAACCCAGCATAATGTAGTGTTTTAATTGAATCAATTTTTTGTTAGAAGATATTTTATGTTGTGTGAAGCCAGGAAATTGGACCCTCTGCTTGTAGCAGAATGTAGTATATGAGTGTTATTGAAGAGTTTAGGATTATTGTGAAATATTTAGGGTTTTATTCCTAAGACACTTTATGTTTTGTGCAGTCAGAATCTGCAGTTCCTTGTTTTTGCAAGCAACATGGAAGAAAGCGAAAACAACATTCGTAGTTTTGAAGAATGTGCCTACAATTTGTCACAAGTCATTTTTTGATATTCCGACTTTTGATGTGCATTGGAAGGATGTACATGATTTAAGTGGCAAGCATTTCCTCTTTATATGTATGTGATTCATCAACATTATGTGACGAGCCTTAGTTGATCTGCACTTGAGATATCTTTTTTCTTGCATTGGGGGTTTATGTTTTCATTTTTCCAATTTAGTGTGAATAATTTAAGATTTCAGGCTGTATAGGAGGGTTTGTAATTAGGGCTTTAGTAAGTACTCAAGGAATATAAATTAAACATCACTGCGTCGTTAATGTTTTGACATGGGGATGTATTGTGCAATGTAGGATTCTTAGGGAAACTATTCAGGGCTTCAGGTAATAAATGGTTTTAATTTCACCATTGCCTTAGTCAAGTCTCAGAAGTTATTCTAAGTTTTGGTAATGAGAAATTTAGTTGTTTCTCTACTTTCTGCTGGTTCATTTAAGAGTACAATATTTCTTGTCAAAACTTTTGACGGTTATCATAATGTTGATAGTGAAATTCATGTTATTCATAAATTGTTTAATGTTCTGTGCATCCAGAATCTGTGGTGCCTCAAATTTGTGGTAAATGCAGAAGAATATAATCTCAAACTATAATATAATGATGTTCTTATCTGTGGAAAAATCTCAAACTATAACAGGTAGGTTCCACTTTTTTTTTTTCTGTATCAGATGTCATTTGATTAAAGTTGCAAGCATTATCACTTTAATGTATGTGATTTATAATTTATGTAAGGATGTTTTTGAGATATGTTCTCCCTATGATTTAAAGAGTAATTTTTTCTTAAGAGTTCGGTGTTTATGTTTTTGTTTTTGAATTTAACAAGGAGTAATATTTTTCTCTGTATTTTGTATTTATGTCTTAGCAATTTGTTGAAAACTTCAACTTGATTTGCATAGCATTTCTGTTTTTTTGTGGTTCTTGGGTATTTTAAAATCATATGTACGGCTCTCCCCGCATAAAGAACAGCCATCCCCTTCTTCAAAAAGGAATAATATTTTATTGACGATTGTGATAACTGATTTCTGTGGTTATATAACTTTGGTTATATAAACAACTAGGGGGAAATAAAATAAAAAACAAACACAAAAACATTGTATTGAATACCTGAATTCTCCAGTTAAAGTAAAAAAGAAAAGAACAAAAAAATTACTGCCACAAGTAGTTAATATATACGCTGCAAGGTAGGTTTGTGGTAACTGATTTCTGTGGTTATATAAACTTTAGTTATATAAACAACTAGGGGAAAATAAAATAAAAAGCAAACACAAAATCATTGTATTGAAAACCTGAATTCTCCAGTTAAAGAAAAAAAGAAAAGAACAAAAAAATTACTGCCACAAGTAGTTAATATATACGCTGCAAGGTAGGTTTGTGGTACCATTATTTTAAGTAATATACATGAAATAGAAGATCCTCAAGGTTATCTTTTACATTTTTACTAAATTTAAATAAAATGTATGGCTTTTTAGTTTTACTTTTTGTAGCAGTTTTAAGAAATTGCAGGTCTACATCAAGCACCTGAAAGAAAATTAGGTATTTTTTAGTGAAATGTATGTGACTTATCTAAACCAAATTTGCTTGTTAAACAAGGGAGAAACTATTATGATGCCAAAAGTAGACTGAATAGTTTTATTTTACTTTAACGGGCAATGGATATCTGCATATTGTTTAGGGATTTTGACAAAATTAATTCAAAGAGACAGGAAGTTGTAATAATTACAGCTTAATTGGACAAGACTTAGGCAGTGGTTGTTAGACAATAATTTTATCCTATGAACATCATCATATCATACATTAACCCTTTGGAGGTGATAGATGATGATTGTTGGTTCTTTTAACCTAATTCATGCCACACATGTGACATCAATTATCCCCTGCTTTAATCTTCATCAGCTCCATGCTTCATGGAAGTTTTTTTGCATTAGGTTTAGTCTTCTTGTTACGTACATTTGATTAGTGCTTAGTAAATAGCTATTTTATAAAACCTAGGATCTTCTCACCCTTCAACTTTAATATGGCAATTGATTACATTTTTAGAGCCCCCCTTAACCTACTTTGGTTTATCTATAGACATCTTTCTTCCCTCTTTCAATTTTCCAGTGTTTTGTGTCCATTTTCCTGGTCTTTTTTGTTTGGGTATCCTTTGCATTGGCCATGAAGCTTTCAAGTTTCTTGTTTTAAGCTCATTTTTAGTTACCAAAGTTGGAGTAATAAAGTTATGATTAACAACAGGATATACGAGAACTGAAATAGGAAGGTTTGCTATCTTAACTTGTATCCCTATCATTGCCGAATGGTGGTTAGCTTGCCTATCTTTCATGTCCACATAAATTATTGATGCCTCGGCCGTGTCTTTCATTTTTTTGCTTCTTTGACAGAAAAGAATAGTTCAGCTACACTTCTCTGCTTAGGGTCATCTTCCTTTCCGGCTTGCTTATGTTGGAGATACTCTATTTTTTCAGTTGCGTGCATTGAGCAGGGCATGTAGGATCTCATTTTGAACACAAAGGGCTTGCTGCCCCTTTGTGTGGTTTCAACCATTTCCCTTGTTTTATCTCTCAACCTTTTAAAAAGATCTTGCTGGATATGGAATTGACACTTAGGGTGATTGGCTTTTCACATAGCTTCTCCTAAAAATGTGGTCGTTGAGATTTTGATTTTACCTACAAATGAATGATTTAAGGCCACTGAAGAAACTTTTTATTATTCTTTTTATCATGTAGTTGGGACATACTTCAACAATACCACAAACCCTTTCACATCGCTCTTCTGAATTTTTCCCTTGTTGGAGGTTATTTAACACATCTATTTAGATTTCAAATTAGTTTTTAGACAGTTTCTGTTTAAGTCATTTGTAGTATGTAGCATGAACAATTTAAAAGTTTATATTGTATATTAGAGCTTCTGGTGGAATGGTAAATGGTTTTAAATTTGTAATTGTATCGATGTCTCAGTCAGAAGTCATTTTATGTGTTATTTCACCAGAAATTCAATCTCTACTTTAATCGGATGTGGCCTTTGGAAAATATTTAGGGGTTGGGCAATAATGTCGAGGGTGTTATTTAAATAGTGTTTTATGTTCTGTACAGCCATAATTTGTGGTGTCTCAAATTTGTAAGAAATGCAGAGGAATGTAATCATGGCGTTCTTAGCAATGGAGCATATAATATTGAATGAATGTAGGTAGGGTTCTCTCTTTTCTTTTCTGTAGTGGATGTTTTATTTGATTAAATTGGCAAGAATAATCACTCTTTACATATGTGATTCATGCGTGGAACCTCCTTTGTTATGCATTTAAAATTTGATAGATGTTTTCTCAATGATTTTTAAAGAGTAATATATTGCTGGTTGTTTATGATTTTGTCCTCCAAGTTAGCAAGGAGATTTATTATTCTTTACATTGTGTATTTGTGTCTTCTACAATTTGTTGAAGAACTTCCAATTTGATTTGCATAGTTTTCAGTTTTTTTTGCAGGAATAACAAAGATAGAAAAATTATTGCTGCAAAGTAGTTAATGTTGATGTTGCCCACGACTTGTCCTTGTCCTCGTTCTTGTCTGCTGCATCGCTAAAGATTTTATATCACCTCATTTATGAGTCACCTCCTAAATAATAAATGGAAAGGTCTCAAGATTAGCTCTAACACAACTTAATCTATATCAAAGTTTTTATATAGCTGCATGACAGCCGAGTATTTCTGCCTATTTGGGTTTACTGTTCGGAGTAGTTTATTGACCAGAATACCTCAAAAAAATGCTCGTCTATATTGAGAGCCTAAAATATTTTTTATATTACTTAAATCTATATCAAATGTTTTATTATATAGACTGAATGACACCCCGAGTATTTCTGCCTATTTGGGTTTACTGTCGAGCAGTTTATTAATCTAAGCCTGAACATCTCTTTCTGATTTTCATTGGGATGAATTCTTGTTAATTTAAGTTATAGATTCTGCCCGAGTAATTAAAGAGTCAGGGCTTATGCACCTAGTCTGAATATTTATTGTAGTCTGATTCTTTTCTTGGATATCATGCATTTGTTGTAGTATGTACGTTTTATCTATTTTCATCATCCATGACCTATTTGATGAGCATCTTGTTTTTAGGGGGGACAAACTTTGCCAAAGCATCAGATTATCAAGTTCCCAATATGAGTTCCCGAAGGCACAGCATCGTAGGCTCCCCCCCCCCCCCCCCCCCCCCCCCACCAGCTCCCGAAAATGGAGACCCCCCCCCCCACCCCCCCCCCGTAACCCCCCCCCCAACACCCCCCACCCCCCCCCCCCCCCCCACACCCCCCCCACCACCCCCCCCCCCCCTCCCCCCCCCCCCCCCCCACCCCCCCCCCCCCCCCCCCCCCCCCCCCCCCCCCCCCCATAAACCTCCCCCCCCCCCCTCGCCCCCCCGCCTCCCCCCCCCCCCCCCCCCCACCCACCCCTAGACCTACCCCCCCCCCCCCCCCCCCCCACCCGCATCCCCCCCCCCCCAGCGCCCCCACCCCCCTCCTCCCCCCCCCCCACCCCTCTTCCCCCCCACCCCCCCCTCCCCCGACCCCCCAAACCATCAGACAACTACAACAAAAACCCCCAAAAAACAAACAACAAAACCTCCACACCCCCCCCAAACCCGTCCCCCAAACACCCCCCTCCCCCCCCCCCCCCCACCCCCACCCCCCACCCACCCCCCCCCAACCCCTCCCCCCACAACACCCCACCAACCCCCCCCCACTCCTTAAACAACAACCCACAATACATCCAACCACTACACAGCGTCACCACACCGAACACAAAAACCTAAACCAAAGTCTAACAAAAACGTAACGACCTCAATCAAATCACCACGTCGCCGAAAGGCATCAGGCCTGGGATGGTGCACACATCTACTAAAACGATACAACATATTCAACCCAAAACCTCAACTACAACCCTCCCCACACATCCGCCCCAAAACCCAAACCAGCGGGAACACCCCCATGATTAAAACCCACCAAATACAACCAATCACACCAAAACCAAGTCACCATCAAAAACCAACGGTACGCCTCAAACACCCTACTCTAAAAAGGGCGGACTGAAGCCGTCACATGGGCCAGAACCACGGAACAACGTCAAAAAACTGGTCGGGGGTACAACCACAGACAATGGTGTGGACCATCAAGGGTGGACACCCTGCAAACCTCTAGAGCACTCCAGAATGTCAGGGACACACTAAAAAAGCGGGAACCACAGCAAACGAAAAAACTGGGTGGTTACCAAACAAAACACCAAAAACCAACTCGAGTCAATCCCCCCCAAAAACAAAAACCAAAACCAACAAACCAACCCACACAAAACAACGGCCAACAAAACACGCTAAACACCACTTCCCAACAGAAAAAACAAACCGGGATCACACGCACCTCCTACAAACAACAAAAAACATCACAACAACACAACCAAAAGTTAAATCAAAAAACCCCACGACCAACAAAGAACCCATCCCCTAACCTAAATCCCTCCCCACCCTTTAACCACACCCAAACTATACCCCGCCCCCAACCCCCCCAACCCCAAAACACCAACCCACCACCCAATTACGCAAACAAACCCCCCCCCCCACAAATCAATCAAACCCAACCCCCCACCACCCACAAACCCCCCCCTTTTTTACTCCCACCAAGCAAAACCCCCCCCCAATCATGGACTTTGTAAATCGTGCCATCACTAAACTGGAACGTCATTTTCGAGAAAAAGTATGCGAAAATAAGTAGTCGTTCGGGAAAAGTAGATAAAAAGAGTCGTTCGGATAAAGTCGACAAAATAGACGTTCGGGAAAAATCGATAAAAAGAGTCGTTCCGGATAAGAGCCGTTCGGGAAAAGCAGATGTTGACGTGTTAAAAGCGAAAAATGATAATGTACTTTGGAGGCCAAAGTCCGACGTACAAACCACTATAAATGCCCATTAGATCTGCTTGGTTTGGTAAAGATTGGCATTGGGGATGACGCATAAACCACAAAGCGAGTGGGTGAATGGCACATCCTCATGGCGCACTGTGAGAGCGCGAGCCCCGAAGCCCATGTCTAGTTTTCTGGTTCGCTCAAGGAAATACATGGATGAAATTAACAGTGCATGAGAATCTACGGTAATTCTTCTGTTTGCTTGCTTTGTATTCGATTTGTTCGAATTCCAGCCAGGCATTTGTTTATTTTTATGATACATTGTAATTTCTTATATGATTGCATGGAATGTTGATGATCAGAATAGTGCATCCAGTAAGTAGGTCGAATATGAATGCCGATGTCAGATTATTACTCGCGTGATAGAACGTTAACATTTTCGTTTTTGTTTGTTCTTGCTAGCGATTCTTCGTCTGGTTTTAGAAAAGGCTGTTCTACGGTTTGTTAGGTAAATGTACAGGGCTTTAACACGGGTTGAAGTGCTTGCAGACGATGTGCCCGGGTTTGCGATTTTCAAACACAGAAAATGGCGGAAGGGTTTAAAGGTAGGCCGATTTAAATAATTTTTAGTTT
The DNA here is from genome assembly GCA_019776745.2 of Taxus chinensis. Classification (NCBI taxonomy): domain Eukaryota; kingdom Viridiplantae; phylum Streptophyta; class Pinopsida; order Cupressales; family Taxaceae; genus Taxus; species Taxus chinensis. The sequence continues at coordinate 146,322,443 of CM034152.1, read as the reverse complement.
TAAATTAGGGCTATAGCTGGAATAATGTAGGGTGTTACATTTTAATTCATCCCTGCTTTGATCATATGTATTGAAGAACGCAGAGAGCGCAAGGAAAATATTTAGGGCTTAACCCAGAATAATGTAGGGTTTCAATGGCCCTTCAACATGAACATTTTAGAAATGGCCGGTCTAAGGGTTTATTCAGGAAGATAGATTCTCATAGCAAAATACACAGGGCTTTAACATGGGTTTGAGTGTTTTTTTCTCTCTCAAAGCCTGAATATCTCTTTCCGATCTTCGTAGGGATGAATTCTTAGTAATTTAAGTTATAGTTTCCGCCCAAGTAATTAAAGAATTAGGGCTTCTCCCTTTAGATTTAATGGTTTCAATGAATGTTTGACTGAAATGTTTTTTGGTTTTAAATTATGGATTTAGCTGGATTAATAAAGGGTGTTTATATTTTAATTCTTCACTGCCTCAATCAGATATATTGTAGAGAGTAGGAATCTTAGGGAAAATGTTTAGGGCTTAAACCAGAATAATCTAGTGTTATAATGGCTATTGGGCATGAATACTCTAGGATTTTTAACCGGGGCTCTCTGTCTAAACAATTTATTGTTTTAAATTTTAAATCAAGGCTTCTGCCCAATGAAGTTATTGTTGAAATTAAGTTTTTAACTGGAATAATCTGAGGTTTTAAATTAGGGTCTCTTGGCTGTTAAATTTTAATTCATCATTGTTGTATTCATGTTTGAATATACAGAAGGTATGACTTACGAAAAACACTTAGAACTCTAACCCAGTATAATGTAGTGTTTTTAATTGAATGCATCATTTTTTTTGTTAGAAGATATTTTATGTTGTGTGAAGCCAGAAATTTTGACCCTCTGCTTGTAGCAGAATGTAGTATATGAGTGTTATTGAATAGTTCAGGATTTATTGTGAAATATTTAGGGTTTTCATTCATAAGACACTTCATGTTTTGTGCAGTCAGAGTCTGCAGTTCCTTGTTTTTGCAAGCATTGTGGAAGAATGCAAAAACAACATTCGTAGTTTTGAAGAATGTGCCTACAATTTGTCACAAGTCATTTTTTGATATTCCGAATTTTGATGTGCATTGGAAGGATGCTACATGATTTAAAGTTGCAAGCATTTCCTCTTTATATGTATGTGATTCATCAACATTATGTGACGAACATTGGTCGATCTGCACTTGACATATATCTTTTTTCTCGCATTGGGGGTTTATGTTTTCATTTTTCCAATTTAGCGTGAATAATTTAAGATTTCAGGCTGTATAGGAGGGCTTGTAATTAGATCCCTCCTGGCTTGTAATTAGAGCTTTAGTAAGTACTCAAGGAATATAAATTAAACATCACCACGTTGGTAATGTTTTGACATAGGGATGTATTGTGTAATGTATGATTCTTAGGGAAACTATTCAGGGCTTCAGGTAATAATTGGTTTTAATTTCACCATTGCCTCAGTCAAGTCTCATAAGTTATTCTAAGTTTTGGTAATCGAGAAATTTAGTTGTTTCTCTACTTAACAGAATAATTTCTGCTGGTTCATTTCAGGCTATATTTCTTGTCAAAACTTGTAATTAGATCCCTCCTGGCTTGTAATTAGAGCTTTAGTAAGTACTCAAGGAATATAAATTAAACATCACCGCGTTGGTAATGTTTTGACATAGGGATGTATTGTGTAATGTAGGATTCTTAGGGAAACTATTCAGGGCTTCAGGTAATAATTGGTTTTAATTTCACCATTGCCTCCGTCAAGTCTCAGAAGTTATTCTAAGTTTTGGTAATCGAGAAATTTAGTTGTTTCTCTACTTAACAGAATAATTTCTGCTGGTTCATTTAAGAGTACAATATTTCTTGTCAAAACTTTTGACAGTAAGCATAACGGTTAGCATAATGTTGAGAGTGAAATTCATGTTATTCATAAATTGGTTAATGTTCTGTCCATCCAGAATCTGTGGTGCCTCAAATTTGTGGTAAATGCAGAAGAATATAATCTCAAACTATAATATAATGGTGTTCTTATCTGTGGAAAAATCTCAAACTATAACAGGTAGGTTCCACTTTTTTTTTTTTTTCCTGTATCAGATGTCATTTGATTAAAGTTGCAAGCATTATCACTTTAATGTATGTGATTCATAATTTATGTAAGAATGTTTTTGAGATATGTTCTCCCGATGATTTAAAGAGTAATTTATTCTTATGAGATATGTTTTTGTTCTCCAATTTAACAAGGAGTAATATTTTTCTCTGTATCGTGTTTTTATGTCTTAGCAATTTGTTGAAAACTTCAACTTGATTTACATAGCATTTCTATTTTTTTGTGGTTCTTGGGTATTTTAAAATCATATGTACGGCTCTCCCCGTATAAAGAACAGCCATCCCCTTCTTCAAAAAGGGAATAATATTTTACTGACGATTGTGATAACTGATTTCTGTGGTTATATAAGCTTTAGTTATATAAACAACTAGGGGGAAATAAAATAAAAAACAAACACAAAAACATTGTATTGAATACCTGAATTATCTAGTTAAAGTTAAAAAGAAAAGAACAAAAAAATTACTGCCACAAGTAATTAATATATATGCTGCAAGGTAGGTTTGTGGTAACTGATTTCTGTGGTTATATAAGCTTTAGTTATATAAACAACTAGGGGAAAATAAAATAAAAAGCAAACACAAAATCATTGTATTGAAAACCTGAATTCTCCAGTTAAAGTAAAAAAGAAGAGGACAAAAAATTTCTGCCACAAGTAGTTAATATATACGCTGCAAGGTAGGTTTGTGGTGACTGATTTTTGTGGTTATATAAGCTTTATTTATATAAACAACTAGGGGAAAATAGAATAAAATGCAAACACAAAATCATTGTATTGAAAACCTGAATTCTCTAGTTAAAGAAAAAAAGAAAAGAACAAAAAAATTACTGCCACAAGTTTGTGGTACCATTATTTTGAGTCACTACCTATATGAAATAGAAGACCCGCAAGGTTATCTTTTACATTTTTACTAAATTTAAATAAAATGTATGGCTTTTTAGTTTTACTTTTTGTAGCATATTTAAGAAATTGCAGGTCTACATCAAACACCTGAAAGAAAATTAGGTATTTTTTAGTGAAATGTATGTGACTTATCTCAACCAAATTTGCTTGTTAGAGTCCTTTCTAAACAAGTGAGAAACTATTATGATGCCAAAAGTAGACTGAATAGTTCTATTATACTTTAATGGGCAATGGATATCTGCATTTTGTTTGGGGATTTTGATAAAATTCATTCAAAGAGACAGGAAGTTGTAATAATTACAGCTTAATTGGACAAGACTTAGGCAGTGGTTGCTAGACAATAATTCTATCCTATGAACATCATCATATCGTACATTAACCCTTTGGAGGTGATAGATGATGATTGTTGGTTCTTTTAACCAAATTCATGCCACACATGTGACATCAATTATCCCTTGCTTTCATTTTCATCAGCTCCATGCTTCATGGAAGTTGTTTTTCTGCATTAGGTTTAGTCTTCTTGTTATGTACATTTGATTAGTGCTTAGTAAATAGTTATTTTATAAAACCTAGGATCTTCTCACCCTTCCACTTTAATATGGCAATTGATTACATTTTTAGAGCCCCCCTTAACCTACTTTGATCTATCTGTAGACATTACTGTAAATTCTTTCTTCCCTCTTTCAATTTTCCTTTGTTTTGTGTCCATTTTCCTGGTCTTTTTTGTTTGGGTATTTCAAGTTTCTTATTTTAAGCTCATTTTTAGTTACCAAAGTTGGAGTAATAAAGTTATTATTAGCAACAGGATATACAAGAACTGAAAATAGGAAGGTTTTCTATTTTAACTTGTATCCCTGTCATTGCCGAATGGTGGTTAGCTTGCCTCTCTCTTTCATGTCCACATAAATTATTGATGCCTCGGCCGCGTCTTTCATTTTTTTGCTTCTTTGATAGAAAAGAATAGTTCAGCTACACTTCTTTGCTTAGGGTCATCTTCCTTTCCAGCTTGCTTATGTTGGAGATACTCTATTTTTTCAGTTGCGTGCATTGAGTAGGGCATATAGGATCTCATTTTGAACACAAAGGGCTTGCTGTCCCTTTGTGTCCTTTCAACCATTTCCCTTGTTTTATCTCTCAACCTTTTAAAAAGATCTTGCTGGATATGGAATTGACACTTAGGGTGATTGGCTTTTCACATAGCTTCTGCTAAAAATGTGGTCGTTGAGATTTTGATTTTACCTACAAATGAATGATTTAAGGCCACTGAAGAAACTTTTTATTATTCTTTTTATGATGTAGTTTGGACATACTTCAACATTACCACAAACACTTTCACATCACTCTTCTGAATTTTTCCCTTGTTGGAGGTTATTTAACACATCTATTTAGATTTCAAATTAGTTTTTAGAACAGTTTCTGTTTAACTCATTTGTAGTATGTAGCATGAATAATTTAAAAGTTTATATTGTATATTAGAGCTTCTGGTGGAATGGTAAATGGTTTTAAATTTTTAATTGTATCAATGTCTCAGTCGGAAGTCATTTTATGTTTTATTTCACCAGAAATTCAGTCTCTACTTTAATTGTATGTGGCCTTCGGAAAATATTTAGGGGTTCGGCAATAATGTCGAGGGTGTTACTTAAATAGTATTTTATGTTCTGTACAGCCATAATTTGTAAGAAATGCAGAGAAATGTAATCATGGCGTTCTTAGCTATGGAGCATATAATATTGAATGAATGTAGGTAGGGTTATCTCTTTTCTTTTCTGTAGTGGATGTTATTTGATTAAATTTGCAAGGCTAATCACTCTTTACATATGTGATTCTTAATTTATGCGAGGAACCTCCTTTGTTATGCATTTAAAATTTGATAGATGTTTTCTCTATGATTTTTAAAGAGAGTAATACATTGCTGGTTGTTTATGATTTTGTCCTCCAATTTAGCAAGGAGATTTATTATTCTTTACATTGTGTATTCGTGTCTTCTACAATTTGTTGAAGAACTTCCAATTTGATTTGCATAGTTTTTTCAGTTTTTTTTGTGGGGAGAATGGAAACGAAAGAGCAGGAATAACAAAGATAGAAAAATTATTGCTGCAAGTAGTTAATTCTCCTTCTCCTCGGTCTTGTCTGTTGCATTGCTAGAGATTTTATATCACCTCATTTATGAGTCACCTCCTAAATAATAAATGGAAAGGTCTCAAGATTAGCTCTAACACATTACTTAATCTATATCAAATGTTTTTTATATAGACTGAATGACAGCCTGAGTATTTCTGCCTATTTGGGTTTACTGTTCGGAGCAGTTTATTGACCAGAATACCTCAAAAAAATGCTCGTCTATATTGAGAGCCTAAAATGTGTTTTATATTACTTAATCTATATCAAATGTTTTTTATATAGACTGAATGACAGCCCGAGTATTTCTGCCTATTTGGGTTTACTGTTCGGAGCAGTTTATTAATCTAAGCCTGAACATCTCTTCCCGATTTTCATTGGGATGAATTCTTAGTAATTTAAGTTATATATTCCGCCCAAGTAATTAAAGAGTTAGGGCTTCTGCACCTAGTCTGAATATTTATTGTAGTCTGATTCTTTTCTTGGATATCATACATTTGTTTTATCTATTTTCATCATCCATGTCTATTTTTGATTGAGCATCCTTGTTTTTATGACAACTTTTGTCAAAGCATCCAGATTATCAAGTTCCCTAGTCTGATTCCTTTCTTGGATATCATGCATTTGTTGTAGTATGTAAGATGTTGCACCTACACCAGAATCAACTTTTCCTTCGATTTTAGCCGTCTTTTTGGTCAAAGGAGTTATATCCATTCTCATCATATGATTATTTTTTATTGAGCATCCTTGTTTTTTATGATAACTTTCGTCAAAGCATCCTGATTATCATCAAGTTCCCTAATTTGAATATTTATTGTAGTCTGATTCTTTTCTTGGATAGTATGCAATGCATTTGCAGTAGTATGTGCGCTATTGCACCTACACCAGAATCAATTTTTCCTACTATTTTAGCCATTGTTTGGTCAAAGGAGTTTTATCTATTTTCATCATCCATGACTATTTTTGATTGAGCATCCCCATTTTTTATGACGAATTTTGTCAAAGCATCCAGATTATCATCAAGTTCCCTAGTCTGAATATTTATTGTAGTCTGATTCTTTTCTTGGATAGAATGCATTTGTTGTAGTATGAGCGCTGTTGCACCTACACCAGAATCAACTTTTCCTTCCTTTTTAGCCATCTTTAGGTCAAAGGACTTTTATCTATTTTCATCATCCATGACTATTTTTTTGATTGAGCATCCTTGTTTTTTATGCCAACTTTTGTCAAAGCATCCAGATTATCATAGTTCCCTAGTCTGAATATTTATTGTAGTCTCATTCTTTTCTTGGATAGCATGCATTTGTTGTAGTATGAGCGCTGTTGCACTTACACTAGAATCAACTTTTCTTCATATTTTAGCAATCTTTTGGTCTTAGGCAGTTTTATCTATTTTCATCATCCATGACTATTTTTGAGCCTGAGAATCCTTGGAATTTTTATGAACCACATACTTGTGTCAAATGAAAGACTTGATAAAAGTAGGTAACTTATAAGTTAAAGCTACAATTTTTTTCAAAGCACCCAGGTTATCATCAAGTTCCCCAGTTTGAATATTTATGCTCGTATCAAGGGCTATGATATGATGTCTTTGGGTCTTTGGCATTCATGTCAATAGTTTTCAGTACATCAGTCATCGCAGTACTTAGCTTTATCAATTTTTCAATGTCTTCTCTGGTGTTCCTTGCTTCTTCAATGTTTATGACATTGTCAAATTGTCTAGCTAAATGAGAGACTTTATCACAAATCTGCCTAAGCATAGCAGATTCTTCTATTAACAAAGGAGCGAATTCTTTATTTTCAGTTTCTAAAGTAGATTTCCAGTCTGGGCTGCTACTTCTTTACTTATGGTGCATTATACATTCTTCTAAGTTGTCTTTTAAGGAAATAATTTCCTTAGGGCTTGATTGCACTAATTTAAAAGTATTATGTCTTTGGGTCTTTGGCATTCATGTCAATAGTTTTTAGTACATCAGTCATCGCGAGTACTTAGCTTTATCTATTTTTCAATGTCTTCTCTAGTGTTCCTTGCTTCTTCAATGTTTATGACATTGCCAAATTGTCTAGCTAAACGAGAGACTTTATCACAATTTCAAACTTTAAGCACTCAAACTTAAATCTTAAAAAACTAAGCATAGCAGATTCTTCTATTAACAAAGGAGCGAATTCTTTATTTTCAGTTTCTAAAGTAGATTTCCAGTCTGGGCTGCTACTTCTTTACTTATGGTGCATATACATTCTTCTAAGTTTTCTTTTAAGGAAATAATTTCCTTAGGGCTTGATTGCACTAATTTAAAAGTATTATGTCTTTGGGTCTTTGGCATTCATGTCAATAGTTTTCAGTACATCAGTCATCGCAGTACTTAGCTTTATCTATTTTTCAATGTCTTCTCTAGTGTTCCTTGCTTCTTCAATGTTTATGACATTGTCAAATTGTCTAGCTAAACGAGAGACTTTATCACAAATCTGCCTAAGCATAGCAGATTCTTCTATTAACAAAGGAGCGAATTCTGTTCTTTTGCATTTCTAAAGGCTAGATTTCTCAGTCATTAAGTAGATTTCCAGTGCTGCTACTTCTTTACTTATGGTGCATATACATTCTTCTAAGTTGTCTTTTAAGGAAATAATTTCCTTAGGGCTTGATTGCACCAATTTAAAAGTATTATGTCTTCCTGCTTCGACTTGATCATACTGGCCATTGTGTGAGAACTTAATGATGTTCTGTCTTGGAGGAATCTTCCACCTTTGTACCCACAAACAATACTTGTAACTGATTTTTTTCATCTCCAGCTTTTCTATGGTGGATATACTCTGTTTTTCTTACTTTGAGCAGGCTATGAATGAAGGATCTCTTTTTGTATATGAAGAATACTTGCCACCCCTTTGTCTCCTTTCAAACTTTTCCCCTGTTTTATCTCTCGGCATCTCGTCCCTTTGATATAGAATTGATGATACTCATAATGATTGGTGTTTCTCTCAGCTTCTCCTAGAGATTAGAGATTTAAGCTTCAAGATCTACATTTAAATGATTAAAGTTTTTAAAGAAACAGTTTATATTTAGCTTCTTATCATGTAGAAATGCTGGCACATGCTTCAACAGCTCCATAAGCACTTTCACATACTGTTAAACTTCCTTTTATTTCAAAGTATGTGCAGATTTTATTGCCAGTTAACTTCTTTTCATTGATATTTTTGAAATTCACATTTGTCTTGCACCAAAGCCATGCTTTCCCAATCAGATTAAATCAGGTTTTCTTCAAGTATTTCTTCATACCTAGAAACCATGCCTTCATAGGTCCTGAGCTTGCTATTCCAGGAAAGGACAAATATTTTTCCTTCCAAATCTCGTCCTAAACCTCGATAGCTTTTTTCTTCTTCTCACACTGACTTCTGCACGTGATTGCATTGTAGCAAGAACATTGTAAGAAGGAAATTGAGGATACTACCCTATGAAGCTTCATCCCAGGAGGATTAGTAGGGAGGAGTAAACATAGTTGTTTTTGCTTGACACAGCCTTATGTTTTTGTGTCTCTGTGATCGTCTCATGTAAGCTCCTCATCGTGCCTACTACTCCCACATCGAGCAGCTGTACAATATTGTTTTCACTACTTAATGGACAAGTAATAAACACATTCCAAAAGTTAAAGGGTAGGCTGACGATATTCCTTCAAGGGCTCATTATTGTTTTCTTGTTGACTATCTGTGCACACTTGGGTTACTTGCATACTCCAATGTTGAGCTGCTGTACAATATTGTTTTCACTACTTAATGGACAAGTAATAAACACATTCCAAAAGTTAAAGGGTAGGCTGACGATATTCCTTCAAGGGCTCGTTATTGTTTTCCTGTTGACTATCTGTGCACACTTGGGTTACTTGCATACGCCCATGTTGAGCTGCTGTACAATATCATTTTCATTACTTATTGGTGTGGTAATAAATATTTTTCAGTATCCAAAAGTTGAAGGGTAGGTTGACGATATTCCTTAAAGGGCTCCTCCTTGTTGGAGTGACAGGTTTTTTTTTTTCTTGTTAATGATCTGTGCACGCTTGGGTTGATTGCATTCCCTACTTGGACATAGAATTAGATTTCTGAGTTGTATTATGTCAAACACTTTGGTTTCATGAGCTAAATTTTCAATTGTTCCGTGATGTTCTTTTAACAAAACCTTTACGTTTTCAAGTAAAGGCAAAGATATGCTCTTAAGGCTTTGATTGATCTTTTCATGAAGATATGAATTGCCATGAGCTTCCGTGTTGAAATCTTGTTTGAATTAGGTCATTGTGGCATCCAAATTACATATCTTAACTTCATATGACATTTTTTTTTTTCATGTTCTAAATAATCTGTCACATCTCCTGTGTTTGAAATGTCCAGACTCAATGCCTTATATGCAACTGTTTTTTGAAATGTTAAACTTATTAAGAAATTTTTATAAAGGAGGTATAGATTTAGCAACGATGCTAAGTAATAAGACTACTTCTGGGTATTGCTTAAAATAAAGTGATTGAATCATTGTCTATAAGAGACATGACCGCATGAAATTTTTCAGAACAAATTTGACATCTTTTCAAACACAGATTGGATATAAAAGGTGGTGTTGAGTATTTTTTAGCCCTAGATCTTGAGCTATTGACACTTGTGCAGCTACATAACTTCATATACATAGTGTATATCAACTTTGTTGTCTTATTTATAGATTTATTCTAGGTGTTTGGTGATGGAATCTGGTACAGGTCACTTGCTTGGTTCTTTTGCCTATAGGTCATGTTTTGTAGGGTTTTGCTTTTTTTTTATTTTTTTATTGACATATTAAGCCTATTTCAAATAACCTAGTACTTTATTTTCTGTGAGTTCACAGGGTATTCTTCAAAAAGAATGGCCTGAGTAGTCTTATAGCTGTTGACGTTCAGGACATTCAAGGCGGTGAATTCTGAAGTAAGTTTGGTGGCAGCTTGATGCTTTTTAATTTTTTAATAATTGCAACACAATCATCATAAGATTTTTCAATGTGATCTTTGGTCTCTTTGAAAGGAAAAGATATTTAGTATGTGGAAAAGATTTCATGTTTCTGTTGAGAACTTCGACAATATTCTGTTAGGTTTTTTCAGATATAACAGGATATTTGATCTCTTTGACAAGGAATGATATAGTTTTCTTTTGTCTTTCTAGTGATTGGGCCAATGTCTGCCTTCTGTTTTTGAAAATAAATTGTCTTCCTAGTGATTGGGCTTATGTCTGTCTTTTGCATTTGAAAATAGTTGTCTTTAAATAGAAATTTACTTTTGGGCTTTAGATGGATGTTTATTTTTCTGTGTTCATTTATTGGTTTTGTTTGATTGTTGATTTCTCAAAATTGTCAAGGATTTATTAAAGTTGGAGTATAAAGTCATGATTAGCACCAAGATATATGCGAACTGATTATTTTACCTTGTATCCAATCGGTGTCCAGCTTGCCTATCTTTCTTGGCTGCATAAAGCTGTGTTGTCTTGGTCATGTTCGTGTTTTACAGGTTGGAGCAGGCATAGAGAATAAGAGACAAAAATGTTCAAAAGGAAAAGTTGTGCTCTTGGCCATGTCTTCCAATGTTTGGGTTTCTTGGACAAGGAAGAAACATGAACAAATTATGTAATTAATGTCTTTTTACAACTTGTCTATGCCGAAGACCCTATTTTTCTTTGAGCAGGCCATGGAATTGTTTCCTTTTGAACTTTTCCCTTGTTTTTGTCACTCCTCTTTTGAAGATCTTTCTGGGTAAATAAAGGACCCTGTTTTGTTTCCTTTAAGCAAGCTGTAACATTTTCCCTTGTTTTTATCACTCTCTTTTTGACCTCTCTGTTTGAAATAATGAGATCTTTCTAATGAGTATGATTCCCATTCCTAACAGGTAGACACAACTGTGTTAATAAAATAAGACATTCATGGAATTGATTTTCAGACATGATTGGCTTTTCTTAATGGTTTTTGCTAACAGATGGAGTAAGCAAGCTGTAAGAGGAGAGACATATGATTGATTGCCCTTTTGAGTCCCTCCTTTAGAACTTTTTACAACTTGTCTATGCTGAAGACCTCTTTTGCTTTGAGCAGGCCATGGAGGATCTGTATTAAGGTAAATAAATGGTACCATGTTTTGTTTCCTTTTGAACTGGTTCCCTTGTTTTTATCACTCCTCTTTTGGAAGATCTTTTTGGGTATAGAATTGATACTCAGAATGATTGGCTTTTCTGCTAAAGATATAAGCAAGCTGTAAAAGGAGAGACATATGATTGATTGCTCTTTTGTCCCTCCTTAAGAACTTTTCCCTTGTTTTTTGACCTCTCTGTTTGGAAGTGTCAAATAATGAGTATGATTCCCATTCCTAACAGGTAGACACCACTGCGTTAATAAAATAAGACATTCATGGCTCTGCAACCACATGATCAGAGCATGTGGGAAATCTCTTGAATTTTTTGGAATTGTTCTTCATTTCCTTACAGGGCCTGGAGTATTAGCCCATCAATTGTACGGAATTTGAGACAGAATTGTATGTTGTATATTACAATTGTACAGGTGAGTCGCACCATCAATTTAATTAGCCCATGCTTTAATTCTTTTGCTTTCTGCATACCTCTCTGTGTGGAAGGGTCAAACTGGAGAAAAACATATTTATTAAGTGTAAGATAATGAGTATGATTCCCATTCCTAACAGGTAGACACAACTGTGTTAATAAAATGTGAAATGGTTACTTCAGCAAAATAAGTTTACCCTTGGAATACTCATATTCAAACAATTAGAATTGTCCGGGGCTTGTTGACTGTGAATCTATTTTCCTTATCTTAAATGTTGACTATTAATTTTGAAACTCACATGGATGATTTTTTCTCTTTTTAGGGATAATTTTCTTTTGATTCAAATAATTTATGTGGAATCTTGAAATTGATTGGAAATTCACATATTGTTGTCAATTGTTGCATGTGATAATTGGTTGGTTTGTTGTTTTCTCATTTTTATGTCAAACATGGCCATGCTATTTTGTAAGGTTAGGATCATTTGGGTTGGTTTTGTTCTATTTTGTGTTGATAATTTTTCATATTTTTGTGAGGAGTTGATTTCTAGGTACGTTTCACTCATTCTCCTTCCTTTTTTTCGTAAGGTTGGGATCATTTGGGTTGGTATTGTTGTATTTTGTGTTGATAATTTTTCATATTTTTGTGAGGTGATTTCTAGGTATGTTTCATCACACACTCTCTCTCTCTATATATATATAAATCAGGCACGTGTCAAATAATTGGCTCAGACATTCAATAAGGATTCTTGGCCAAAGATGTGTTTATGTGAGTACTTATTTGTGGAAAGAATTATTTCATATGATTAGAAAATAATTCTAACATTGAAACGATCTAAAATATTTTCCAAATTGTTGATTGATAGAAAATGACAGGACGGCTGGAGTGTAAATGGACCTTAAAACAAGGTTGAAATGTGTTTCACATTAAGTTTAGTTTCTGTAAGGTGTTTAAGAGCTAGATCTTGGGCTGGGCTTTAATGTTGGTGTCATCAAAGCTGTTAATTCCTGTATCGTTCCAATCATTTATTTTTGATTGTAAAAATGGACTGTTAATATTTTTTATTGGGGTAAGCCCTTTAAAGTTCGAAAGTATGGTCTATGACCAAGGGCCATAGCCATTTCGAAGGGTTCATGTGTTTGTGTGCTTTTGTGTATGTGTTTTAAAATTGATGTAGAAGTAATTTTCTTATTTTTTGTAGCTTTAAAATTAATTATAATATACTTGAGATGACATCATTTAGTTATCATGATTATTAAAATATGCTTGTTAATATGTTATTATGTTTTTTTGAATATGTAAATTGTCATTTTTATAGAAGTTAAACCGATGTAAAAGTACATGATATGTGATTTAAAATTGATGTGTTTCACATTAAGTTAAGTTTTCTTATGTTTTGTAGCTTTAAAATTAATTATAATATACTTTGATTCATCATTTAGTTATCATGATTGTTAAAATATGGACTTGTTAATATATGTTTTTTTGAATATGTAAATTGTCAATTTTTATAGAAGTTAAACCGATGTAAAAGTACTTTTGTGTATGTGATTTAAAATTGATGCAGAAGTAATTTTCTTATGTTTTGTAGCTTTAAAATTAATTATAATATACTTAAGATGACATCATTTAGTTATCAGGATTATTAAAATATGCTTGTTAATATGTTATTGTGTTTTTTTGAATATGTAAATTGTCAATTTTTATAGAAGTTAAATTGATGTAAAAGTACTTATGAGAGTACTTATTTGTGGAAAGAATTATTTCATATGATTAGAAAATTGAATATCTTTGAATTTGGAACAATCCAAAATATTTTCCAAATTGCTGATTGATAGAAAATGACAGGACAGCTTGAATGTAAATGGACCTTCACATTAATTTTAGTTTCTGTAAGGTGTTTTAAGAGCTAGATCTTGGGCTGGGCTTTAATGTTGGTGTCATCAAAGCTGTTAATCGCTGTATCGTTTCAATCATAGATTTAACTATTTTTTAATCAAATTATATATGCATTTGTGTGTTTTAAAATTGATGTAGAAGTATTTATGCGTGGAAAGAAATATTTCATATGATTAGAAAAAGAAATATGTTTGAATTTATTTGAATTTGGAACATTTAGATGAACCAAAATACTTTCCAAATTGCTGATTGATAGAAAATGATAGGACGGTAAATGGACCTTCACATTAAGTTTAGTTTATGTAAGGTTTTAAGAGCTAAATCTTGGGCTGGGCTTTAATGTTGGTGTCATCAAAGTTGTTAATTATTAATATTTTTTTATCGGGGTTATAAGCCCTTAAAGTTGGAAGGGATGGTGTGTGTGTTTTACAATTGATATAAAAGTAATTTTTTTAATGTTTTGTTGCTTTAAAATTGAAATTGATTATTAAAATATTTAAGTTCTGTAAATGGACCTTCACATCAAGTTTAGTTTATGTAAGGTTTTCAAGAGCTAAATCTTGAGTTTTTAATGTTGGTGTCATATATTGTAAATTGTTAATATGCCTTATTTATTGGGGTTATAATCCCTTAAAGCTTAGGGATTGTCTGTGTGATTAACAATTGATATCATAATGATAATGTTTGTAGTTTGCAATGATTATTAAAATATTTAAATTCATATGATTGTTCAATGTTATGATTATTTTTCAAGAAAAATAATTTTATTGAACATTAGGCAAACTATTCTATGTTATATAAATATTTGCTTATTTGGTGAAAATATATGTTTAAATGGTTCACATAATACCATTGTTATATTTGAATGTTAGATGACATTCTTAAAAATGTTATTATTTCAATAATAATATTTTTATTACACGTATATATTGTATGCTAGAAGTGTCTCATTTATTTTCTTAAATAACATGTTTGGTTTTTTATTTGTTTAACGAGTAATTTATTATACACATGATTTGTTAGGCAGACTATTCTATGTTATATAAATATTTGCTTGTTTGTAAGAATACATGTTTAAATGTTCACAATGCTTTATAACAACATTGTTATATTTGAATGTTTGATGCCACTTTTTAAAATGTTATTTATTTAAATAAAATTAAATTTATTACACATGTATATATTGCAAGTTAGAAGTGCCTTATTTGTTTTCTTGAGTATTAGGATTGTCTTATTTGTATTCTTGAATATTAGGATTGCCTTATATATATATATATATCATGATGATATTGTCTGGTTTGTATGTTAGAATAACATGTTAGAGAGAGAAGGCGAGAGAGAGAGGGGGAGGGGGAATGGGAGGGGGGGGCGGAGGAGTGGATAGAGCGAGCGGGTGAGATAGAGGAGAGAGATGAGAGTGGGAGGGGTAGGTTAGAAGGGAGCGCTAGGTTAGAGGAGAGGGGAGGGGGAGGGAGAGGGAGGGAGCGTGAAGGTGGGAGAGAGAGGGGAGGAGAGAGGGAGAGGTTAGAGTGGGAGAGCGGGAAAAAGAGGGAGAGAGTGGGATAGGAGAGAGGGGAAGGGAGCATGAGGGAGGAAGGATGAGGCAGAAGGAGGGGGGAGAAAGAGAGAGGAGAGGGGGAGAGAGAAAAATTGGAGGGAGGGAGAGGGAGAGGGAGGGTGGGAGGGGAGAGGGAGGGAGAGAGGGAAGGGGAGGGAAGGGAGAAAGGGAGGGAGGTGGAGAGAGTGGAGAGGGAGAGGGAGGAGAGACGAGGGAGAGGGAGGGAGGGGAGGGAGAGATAGAGGAGGGAGAGGGCGTGAGAGATGGGGAGAGAGGGAGAAGAGATAGGGAGGGATGCGAGCGAAGAGAGGGAGGGATAGGGAGAGAAGAAGGGGAGAGAGGGAAGAGGGAAGGAAAGGGGGAGAGGGAGAGAGGGAGGGAGGAGGATAAGGAGGGGAGAGGGGGAGGGGCGAGAGAGTAGGGAGGGTGTGAGAGCGAGAGGAGAGGAGGGGAAGGGAGAGGGAGGGAGAGAGAGGGAGAGGGAGTGTGATGGGATAGAGAGTGGGAGGTGAGAGGAGAGTGGGAGAGCATGGAGTGGGGGAGAGGATAGGGAGAGGAGTGCGGAGGGAGAGAAGAGGGAGAGGAGATGGGAGAGTGGGAGGGGAGAGGGAGAGTGGGAGGGCAGAGGGGAGCGAGGGATAGGGGAGAGTGAGAGAGAGAGGAGAGAGGAGAGGGAGAGGGGAGGGGAGGGATAAGGGGGGAGAGAGGGATAGGGAGAGGAGAGGGACGAGAGAGTGGGAGGGGAGGAGGGAGAATGAGGGAGAGAGGGTGAGGGAGATAGGGAGGGATAGGGATGGAGAGGGAGAAGAGGGGAGGGTGAGAGAGAGGGGGAGGGAGAGGGAGAGAGAGGGAGGGAGAGAGGAGAGAGCGTGAGAGTGGGAGGGGGAAGGAGTGAGAGAGAGAGAGGTGGAGGGATAGGGAGAGAGTGGGGAGGGAGAGTGAGAGGGAGAGGGAGGGAGAGAGTGGGAGGGATAGGGAGTGAGAGAGGGGGAGGGAGAGGGAAAAAGAGGAAGAGAGTGGGAGGGAGAGGGGGAGGGAGGGGAGAGAGGGGGAGGGAGAGGGAGATAGGGGGAGGAGAGGGGAGGGGGAGAGGGAGAGAGAGGGAGAGAGGGGGTGGGAGAGAGGGGGAGGGAGAGGAGAGTGGAGGGGATAGGGGGATAGGGAGAGGGAGAGAGAGGGAGAGGGCGATAAAGGGAGGGATGGGGAAGAGAGAGGTGGAGAGGGAGAGAGAGAGAGGGAGGGGGGGAGAGGGGAGGGGTGGAGAGGGAGCGAGAGAGAGGGAGAGGGAGAGGGAGTGAGAGATAAAGGGAGATAATGAGGGGGAGAGGAGAGGGGGGAAGAGGGGTGCGAGGGGGGAGAGGGGAGGGAAAGAGGGAGGGCGAGGGAGAGAGCGAGAGGATAGAGGTGAGAGATGGAGGGAGGGGAGAGCGGAGGGAGAGGGGGGAGAGAGGGGGTGAGAGAGAGTGCGGGAGGGAGAGGGTGAGAGGGGACAGAGAGGGAGGGAGAGAGGGCGAGGGAGTGGGAGGGAGTGGAGAGAGGGAGAGATAGGGAGAGAGAGGTGGAAGAGGGGGTGGGAGGGAGGGGGAGTGGAGAAAGAGGAGAGGGAGAGGGAGAGAGGGGGAGGGGAGGGAGGGGGAGAGTAGGGAGAGAGGGGAGTGGAGGAGAGGGAGAGGGAGGGGGAGGTGAGAGGGAGAGAGGGGGAGGGAGAGGGAGTGGAGAGGGAGAGAGGCGAGGGATAGGGTGAGAAACGAGGGGGAGGGAGGGAGAGGGAGCGGAGAGATAAGAGGAGGGGAGAGAGGAGGGAGGGAGTGAGAGAAGGGAGAGGGAGGAGAGCAAGAAAGAGATAGGGCGAAGGAGAGTGGGAGGGAGAGGAGAGTGAGGGAGAGAGGTGGGAGGGAGAGGGAGAAGAGGAGGGAGAGGGAGAGAGAGAGAGGAGGGGGAGAGGGAGGAGGGGGAGGGATAGAGGGCGAGAGAGAGGGAGAGGGAGGAGCAAGAGGGGAGGGTGAGGGAGGAGAGAGGAGGGGGAGAGGGAGGGAGGGAGAGGGAGGGGACGAGAGTGGGGAGGGAGAGGAGAGGGAGGAGGGAAGAGGAGATAGGAGAGGAGGGAGAGCGAGAGGAAGAGTGGGAGGGGAGGGAGAAGGAGACAAGAGTTAGAGGGAGAGGGAGAGGGGCAGAGAGAGGGGAGGGAGAGGGGAGAGAGTGGGAGGGGGAGAAGAGAGAGTGAGAGAGGGAGAGGGAGAGATAGAGAGGGGGAGGGAGAGGGCGTGAGAGGGGGAGGGAGAGGGAGGGAGATGGGGAAGGAGAGAGAGTGGGAGAGGAGGAGGAGGAGGAGGGAGAGGGAGGGGAGGGGGAGAGAGGAGAGAGAGGGAGGGGGAGGTGGGGGGAGAGGGAGAGGAGGGGATAGGAGAGGGAGAGGGAAGGGAGAGGTGGGAGGGATGGGGGAGAGGGAGAGATTGGGAGGGAGAGGGAGGGAGAGGAGGGTGATAGAGGGAGAGGGAGGGAGGAAGAGGGAGGGGGAGGGAGGGAGAGGGAGAGGGAGTGGAGGGGGAGAGGAGCGAGAAAGAGAGGGAGGAGGGTAGTGAAGGGGAGAGGGAGAGGATAGAGAGAGGGGAGGGAGAGGGGTGGAGAGGTTGGAGAGAGAGGGGAAGGGGAGGGAGACAGGAGAGGGAGAGGGAGGTTGAGGGGGAGAGGGGAGAGAGGGGAGAGGGAAGGAGGGGGAGAGAAAAGGGGAGAACACGAGGGAAGAGGGAGAAGAGGAGGTGGAGTGGGAGGGAGAGATAGGGCGACAATGAGGGAGGGAGAGGGCAGTGGAGAAAGGAGGAGCGGGGAGGGATAGAGGTAGAGAGGGGAGAGGGAGGGGGAGTAGAGGGAGAGAGAGGGAGGGAGGGGCAGGGTGAGGGAGGGAGAGAGGAGAGGGAGATAAGAGAGGGAGTGAGAGAGAGGAGGGGAGAGGGGGAGAGGGGGAGGGGAGAGAGCGAGAGGGAGAGATAGGGAGAGGGGAGAGGGGAGGGAGAGGGGAGAGAGGAGGGGGAGAGGGAGAGGGAGGGAGAGAGGAGAGAGCGAGGGAGAGGGAGGTGGGGGAGAGGGAGGGAGAGGGGGGGGAGAGGGGGAGAGGGAGAGGGAGGGGAAACAGGAGGGAGGGAGAGGGGAGAGTAGGGGGAGGGGGAGATGGAGAGAGAGGGGAGAGCAAGAGAGGGAGAGGGAGAGGAGGGATAGAGAGCGAGAGGGGGAGAGAGGGAGAGGGGGAGAGGGAGAGAGTCAAGAGAGGAGAAAGAGGGAGAGGGAGAGGGGGAGAGGGGGAGGGATAGGGCGAGAGAGTGGGAAGGGAGAGGGAGGGAGAGGGATAGAGGGAGAGAGAGGGAGAGGGAGAGGGGAGAAGGGAGCGAGTGGGGAGGGCAGAGAAGAGGGGGAGAGGAGAAGAGAGGGAGAGGGAGACGGGGGAAGTAGAGAGGGAGAGGGAGCAGGGAGGAGAGATAGGTGAGGGAGAGAGAGAGAGGGGTAGAGAGGGGGAGAGAGGGGGGAGGGGAGATAGAGAGAGGGATAGAGAAAGAGTGGGAGGGAGAGAGAGAGGGAGGGATAATGGGGAGTAAGGAGGGAGAGGGAGAGCACAAAGGGGAGGGAGGGAAGAGTAGACAAAGGGAAGGGCAGAGAGGGGGAGAGCAGTAGCGAGAGAGAGATATAGGGGGTGGGCAGAGGGAGGTAGAGGGAGAGAGAGGGGAGGGGAGGTGGAAGGGAGAGATAGGGAGAGGGAGTGAGAGGGAGGGAGATGGGAAGAGATAGGGCGGAAATGAGAGTGGGATGGATAAAGAGGGAGCAAGAGCAGGAGAAAGAGAGTGAGGGAGAGGGCGTGAGAGGGGGGTGAGAGGGAGAGAGGAGGGAGCGGCAGAGGGAGAGGGGAGAGCGAGTGAGCCAGAGATTGGGAGAGGGAGAGATGAGGAAGAGGGTGAGTGAGAGAGGGAGTGGGAGGGGGGAGAGGGAGTGGGAAGGGGGAGAGGGAGAGGGAACAAGAGAGGGGAGGGGGAGGCGGAGGCGGAGGGAGATTGAGAGCGAATGGGAGGGAGATATGGAGGGGGGGGAGAGATAGGGAGATTGAGGGCGAGGGGGAGAGAGAGGAAGGGAGAGAGAGAGAGAGGGAGTGGGAGAGCGTGGAGGGGGAGGGATAGGGCGAGAGAGTGGGAGGGAGAGCGAGAGAGAGAGGGAGAGGGGGAGGGAGGCAGAGAGAGATAACAACCATTTTTGAAGAAGCAAGTTGGATGTTGTTTCTAAATAAATTCTCAAAGTATATTGACGAATTGGTGAAGGAATTTGTTTAAAATTCAGAATAGTCCAGAACTAAGGTTAAAAGCTGCCAATTCATTTTAAGAATTTACAAGAGCAATGTATCGGTGGCCCAATTTTACATGTGATTAATCATGTAAAGGGGGCCCTAAAAGAAACAGTGGAACACCTCTAGCCCCTCTCCCTTCCCGCTAAGACAAGAGGGTTTGAATCTGAAACCCCAATATATTTATAATACTAAGAAGGTCATCAAGGGGGTCAGAAGGGGTAGCCTGTCAAACCCTTCGACAAAGTAGCATTTTGGGTAGCTAAGTACCTAGCTTGCGATGGCCAATATGAGACTGTGGGAAGGGAGGTCCTTAAGAGCGATATATCTTAGGTTTATGGTGCTGCAATCACAAGAGTATATAATAAAACCTTCTCTGATATCCTATTTGACTCCATCCAGGACAATGGCTTAAGGTATTCTGGGGAGTTGGGAAAAATTAGATCCCCATGGAGTAGTCCATCTGGTATGTCAGGCACCATTTCTCTCAAAAAAAAAATGGAGAAGAAGCATGGGAAAAATTCTTTAACAAGTTCAGACAAAGCCCTGATATTATCAAAAGGGGAATACCAACCCCTTTCTCTCCTAAAAGTAACTTAGAGATTGATCCCCCTATAGAGAAAAAAGGAAATAAGTGGAGTTAAAGTGCCAAAGAGGAGGAGATATGAAAGGATGATAAAAACTACAAAACGTGTCGTGTCTTCAAAAGAAACGCCTTCCTCTGCACCAATACCAGAAGACTAATACTGTCTTGACGGTGACAGTTCACCGAAGTTGGATTGTGAAATAAAACATCCAGAAGAAAACTCAAGAAGGAAGCTCACTTTAGGTCATTTTGAAGCTTCCTCAAATGAAAAGAGTTCATAAGAGGCTAGGGAAACTCTAGTGGATATTGAAGTACAGATGGTTTTAGAGAAAAAAAAGCTACTGATATCTTGGGCCAGCATGAAAATGGTCTCCTCCTCTACCAGGTGAATTGAGGGGAGTGAGAAAGAGGATAAAAGATTTTAAGAGCACAGATTTTAGGAGATACGTGACTCAGCAATGGTGTCACACGAGAAGAGGAATTGGAGATCGTGGAACAAAAAGGGGACATCCCCTATTGGTGGAAGAGGAAATGTTCATTCCCTAAGAACTTTCAGGAAAACATGAGGA
This sequence comes from Taxus chinensis, assembly GCA_019776745.2. Classification (NCBI taxonomy): domain Eukaryota; kingdom Viridiplantae; phylum Streptophyta; class Pinopsida; order Cupressales; family Taxaceae; genus Taxus; species Taxus chinensis. Next base: position 146,301,835 of record CM034152.1, on the reverse strand, counting down.
GAAACAAGTGGGGTAGGCTTTGTTTCTTGGTTAGAGCAGAACTCGATCATTAAGGAGGAAGGAGTGAGGAGTTAAATTCATCAAAAAACAAAATTGGAGCATAGGAAAAAATGCTCATTGAACAACTGAAAACTCAGCTCACAGATTAGGAATGAAGAATGACATTGAGTTTCAAACAACAATGGTGGAAAAAGAAAAAGATGTCAATTGATAGGAAACAAAGTGTTATGACAAAAGATTATCTTCAATGAATAAATTTGCAAACTGAGCTACTTATGGGCATTTAAGCAGTGGGGGATGATAACATGTAGAAATCTTAATGGAATTCAAAAATATCAAATCAGGGAACTTAAGAAGCAAGATTGAGATGAGAAAAAGGGAAGGAAAGAGGTAGAAGAAAAATCCTACAACATGGAGGAAGAGGAAATTTATTTAAATGGCTGGTAATATAAAATGGTCTGTATAATGGAGTGAAAGATTTCCCATGTAGGAGACACTTCTCCAGCATATAATGTCTTCTGGAAGAGTCATTTATTCGTTGGCAACTATAAGCGATTACAGGTGGGCCTTCTACATGAAATAAAGGATGAATCCGAATTCATGTAGCATATTTCTCAGCCAAATACAAAACAGAAAAAATATTCTCGGTGAATTTATATCTCTACAACTTAGCTATAAAGAATACGGGCTTCATGATCATCTAGTATGTAGGGGAAGAAAAGCAAGTAAAGCATTTTTATTACTCTAAAATCAGATAGCTTGAGAGATCACTATGGAAAAACCATTTTTGCCTTGGTATACATTTCAGATACCATGCCTGTGACATTTGATTCAAGGCCACCTTATATTGTTTTGCGAGAAGTATTATTTTTCACTCTTATGAGAAAGAAAAAAACTTTGGGATATTTATGATGGATGCATGAAGAGAGGGAGGTTCTCACTATTGAATTAAGAAGGAAGAGAAGTGATATTCCCCATTGAACTTAATACAGAGTCTGGAAAGGATGAGTTTATGTACACTAATCCCTCAAGTCGGTAAAAAACACATGGGCATGTGGCTGAGAAGGGAATAAGGCCTACTCTGCTCTCACTTCATGTCTCCATGGAAAAATACAGAGTAAGAAGAATCCCACCACTTTGAGGAAGTGGCAGAAAAAGATGAGAGAGGGATCATGATACAATACTTCTAACTAAGCATGACATATTCAGAGTTTCAACCAATTGAGCCTTAGCAGTCAATTGAATGTAGAATTCACAATCCAACTTTTGACTAGTAGGAGTTTGTAAGAGGAATACAAACAAAGTGTGGGGAGATGATACGGCCAAAATATGCTCATCAATGTTCAATAAATGATCCTTATTTTACTTTTTTAATCAAGTTTGATGCATTTGTGATTTGTTTTGATCTAGTATGAGTTAGGATGTAATTGTCGTCTTTGGTTTGATTTAGTTCTAATGTCTTAAAAAACTCTGTTAATTCCTAACAAAGTGTGTGAAAATTTAGGTTTTTGACGAATAAAATTCAGTAGGTCAAACTCGGTCAGAAAGCAAAGTATGAAGAAACCAACACCGTTTTGAGAACAACTGGCTCTCATGTGGCTTACTCTGGAACCTCAGGATTAGTTTCGAAACTCCATAACTCAACAAAGGAACCTATTGTTTAGTTTCCAGAACCGTAAGAATTGTTCCAAACTCCATTAGTTCTAAAAACTCTTGTGCTTAGCTCTGAATATTTCGCGCTTAGTTTCAGAATGTTTCGCTTTGGTTTCCAAAACTTATCCAAAGTTCTTGACTCATGGGAATCGTTTATTTTTTACAAAATATAGTGATAAAAGAAAATAAGGGCCTCCAATCAGGAACAATCAAACGAATTGCATCAAGAAGAAGGAGTGATATCTCCCACAAAAACTTTAATATGGAGTCGAAAGAGCTAGAGCTTTGTTAACTAATCCCTCAAGTCGGTGTAAAACGCATGAGCATGTGGATGGGATGAGAAGAATAAGGCCCCTCCCTTTTCACTCTCATGTCTCCATGGAAAAATAGAGAGCCAGAGGGATCCCACTCACTTTGTGGAGTGACAAACAAGATAAGGAGGGACAGGTATAATTACTTCTGAAATTGAAGGCACTGGGATATTCAGTTTCAAACCATTTAACCTAGCGGTCAATGGGAATGTAGAATTCACAATCCCAATTTTAAAAAGTTAGGAGTTGTAAGAGGAATTACAAACAATAAGGGTGGGGGAGATGATTAAGGCCAAAATATGCTTCATCAATGTTCAAACAAATGAGTCTATTTTACTCTCATGTTAATCAAGTTTGACTGCCATGTTGTGGCTTTTGTTTGATCTAGTATAAGTTAGGATGAATGTAATTTCCATTCTTTTGTTTGATTTAGTTCTAAGAGAGGGGGGGAGGGGGGTAGAGGAGTGGCAAGCAGGGACGTGGAGAGGACAGGGAGTGAGTGGGTTAGAGGGAGAGGGAGCCGAAGAGGGAGAGGGAGAGCGAGGGAGCTAGAGATTGGGAGAGGGAGAGCGAGAAGGAGAGGGAGGGAGGGGGATAGAGGGAGCGGGAGCGGTGGAGGGAGAGGGAGAGAGAATAGGAGAGGGAGAGAAACAGGGAGGGGGAGGGAGGCAGAGACGGGGAGGGGTACGGGGAGGGAGAGAGGAGAGATATGGGGAGGGAGAGATATGGGGAGGGAGAGCCAGAGAGAGAGAGGGGGGGACGAAGGGATGGAGAGGGAGGGAGAGCGGGAGAGCGGGAGAGGGAGGGAGAGGGAGAGGGAGAGGGAGAGGGGGAGGGGAGCAGAGAGAGAGAGATAACAACCATTTTTGAAGAAGCAAGTTGGATGTTGTTTCTAAATAAATTCTCAAAGTATATTGACGAATTGGTGAAGGAATTTGTTTAAAATTCAGAATAGTCCAGAACTAAGGTTAAAAGCTGCCAATTCATTTTAAGAATTTACAAGAGCAATGTATCGGTGGCCCAATTTTACATGTGATTAATCATGTAAAGGGGGCCCTAAAAGAAACAGTGGAACACCTCTAGCCCCTCTCCCTTCCCGCTAAGACAAGAGGGTTTGAATCTGAACCCCAATATATTTATAATACTAAGAAGGTCATCAAGGGGGTCAGAAGGGGTAGCCTGTCAAACCCTTCGACAAAGTAGCATTTTGGGTAGCTAAGTACCTAGCTTGCGATGGCCAATATGAGACTGTGGGAAGGGAGGTCCTTAAGAGCGATATATCTTAGGTTTATGGTGCTGCAATCACAAGAGTATATAATAAAACCTTCTCTGATATCCTATTTGACTCCATCCAGGACAATGGCTTAAGGTATTCTGGGGAGTTGGGAAAAATTAGATCCCCATGGAGTAGTCCATCTGGTATGTCAGGCACCATTTCTCTCAAAAAAAAAATGGAGAAGAAAGCATGGGAAAACATTCTTTAACAAGTTCAGACAAAGCCATGATATTATCAAAGGGGAAGTACCAACCCCTTTCTCTCCTAAAAGTAACTTAGAGATTGATCCCCCTATAGAGAAAAAAGGAAATAAGTGGAGTTAAAGTGCCAAAGAGGAGGAGATATGAAAGGATGATAAAAACTACAAAACGTGTCGTGTCTTCAAAAGAAACGCCTTCCTCTGCACCAATACCAGAAGATCTAATACTTGTCTTTGACGGTGACAGTTCACCTAAGTTGGATTGTGAAATAAAAATCAGAAGAAACTCAAGAAGGAAGCTCACTTTAGGTCATTTTGAAGTTCCTCAAATGAAAAGAGTTCATAAGAAGTCTAGGGAAACTCTAGTGGATATTGAAGTACATGATGGTTTAGAGAAAAAAAGCTACTGATATTCTTGGCAGCATGAAAATGTCTCCTCCTCTACCAGGTGAAATTGAGGAGTTGGAGAAAGAGGATAAAAGATTTTAAGAGCAAGATTTTTAGGAGATACGTGACTCAGCAATGGTGTCACACGAGGAAGAGGAATTGGAATCGTGGAAACAAAAAGGGAAATCCCCTTTGGTGGAAGAGAAATGCTCATTCCCTAAGGAACTTTCAGAAAAAGAGGAGAAACAAGTTGGGTAGGCTTTGTTCTTGTTTAGAGCAGAACTTATCATTAAGGAGAAGGATGAGGAGTTAAACTTCATCAAAAACAAATTGGAGCATAGGAAAATGCTCATTGAACAACTGAAAACTCAGCTCACAGATAGGAATGAAGAATTGACATTGGTCAAACAACAAATGGTGGAAAAAGAAAAATAATGTCAATTGGCTAGTAAACAAAGTGTTATGACAAAGATATCTTCAATGAATCAAATTTTGCAAACTGAGCTAACTTACTGGGCATTTAAGCAGTTGTGGGATGATACATGTAGAAATCTTAATGAATTCAAAATATCAAATCAGGAACTTAGAAGCAAGATTGAAGATGAGAAAAAGGGAAGGAAAGAGTAGGAAGAAAAATCCTACAAAATGGAGGAAGAGAAATTTAAATGTCTGGTAAATATACAAATGGTCTGTATAATGAGTGAAAGATTACTCCCATGTAGGAGACCTTCTCCAGCATATAATGTCTTTCTGGAAGAGTAATTTATTCGTTGGCAACTATCAAGGATTACATGTGGCCTTCTACATGAAATAAAGGATGAATCAGAATTCATGGTAGCATATTTCTCAGCCAATACAAAACAGAAAAATATTCTCGGTGAATTCTATCTCTACAACTTTATGCTATAAAAGAATACGGGCTTCATGATCAATCTGTATGTAGGGGAAAGCCAATTAAATGCATTTTTTATGTACTCTAAAATCAGATAGCTTGAGAGCTCACTATGGAAAACCATTTGCCTTTGTTATACATTTCAGATCCCATGCCTTTGACATTTGATTCAAGGCACCTTATATTGTTTTGCTGAGAAGTATTGATTTTTTCACCTCTTATGAGAAGAAAAACTTTGAGGATATTTATGATGGATGCCTGAAGAGATGGGAGTTTCTCACTATTGCATTAAGAAGAAGAGAAGTGATATCTCCCATGAACTTAATACAGAGTCTGGAAAGAGCTAGAGCTTTATGTACACTAATCCCTCAAGTCGGTAAAAAACACATGGGCATGTGGATGAGAATGAGAATAAGGCCTCCTCTGCTTCTCACTCTCATGTCTCCATGGAAAAATAAAGAGTCAGAGAATCCCACTCACTTTGAGGAGTGGCAGAAAAAGATAGAGGAGGGATCATGATACAATACTTCTAAACTAAAGCACTGACATATTCAGTTTCAACACATTTGACTATTAGCAGTCAATTGGAATGTAGAATTTACAAATCAACTTTTGAATAGTGTAGAGTTTGTACGAGGATTTACAAACAAAGTGGGCTGGGGGAGCTGATAAGGCCAAAAATTGTTCATCAATGTTCAATAAGATTTATTTACTCTTTTTAATCAAGTTTGATTGCATTTTGTGGCTTCTTGTTTGATCTGTATTGAGTTAGGAGGTAATTGTACCGTCTTTTGTTTATTAGTTCTATGTCTAAAAATCTGTAATCCTAACAAAGTGTGTGAAAATTTAGTTTTTGGAATAAAATAGGTCACACTCGGTCAGATAAGCAAAGTATGAAGCAACCAACACCTTTTTGAGAACATTGGCTTCAATGTGGCTTAGCTCTGGAACCTTCAGGATTAGTTTCGAAACTCCATAACTCAACAAAGGAACTCTATTGTTTAGTTCCAGAACCTTCAGAATTAGTTCCATAACTCCACTTAGTTCTAAAACTCTTGTGCTTAAGCTCTGATATTTCGCGCTTAGTTTCAGAATGTTTCGCTTTGGTTTTCAAAAATTATCCAAAGTTCTTGAATCAATGGGAATCTGTTTATTTTAACAAACTAGTGATAAAGAATTAATGGGCCCTCCAATCAGGGAACATATCACACGAATTGCATCAAGAAGAAGAGAAGTGATATCTCCACAAACTTAATATGGAGTCTGGAAAAGAGCCTAGAGCTTTGTGTACACTAATCCCTCAAGTCGGTGTAAAACGCATGAGCATGTGGATGGGAATGAGAATAAGGCCTCCTCTCCTTTTCACTCTCATGTCTCCATGGAAAAATAGAGAGCCAGAGGATCCCACTCACTTTGTGGAGTGACAAAAAAAGATAAAGGAGGGATCAGGATATAATACTTCTGAATTGAAGCACTGGGATATCAGTTTCAAACCATTTAACCTTAGCAGTCAATTGGATGTAGAATTCACAATCCCAATTTTAAACGGTTAGAGTTTGTAAGAGGAATTACAAACCAAAAAGTAAGTGTGGGGGAGGAGATTATTAAGGCCAAAAATATGTGCTTCATCAATGTCAACAAATGATCTTATTTTCTCTCATTTAATCAAGTTTGACTGACATTTTGTGGCTTTTGTTTGATCTAGTATGAGTTAGGATGTATTGGTCCGTCTTTTGGTTTGATTTAGTTCTAATGTCCTAAAACTCTGTATTCCCTAATCAAAGTGTGTGAAAATTTAGTTTTTGGAATAAAATAGGTCACACTCGTTCAGATTAAGCCAAAGATGAATCAAAGCACCAACAACCTTTTTGAGAACATTGGCTTCAATGTGGCTTAGCTCTGGAACCTTCAGGATTAGTTTCGAAACTCCATAACTCAACAAAGGAACTCTATTGTTTAGTTCCAGAACCTTCAGAATTAGTTCCATAACTCCACTTAGTTCTAAAACTCTTGTGCTTAGCTCTGAATATTTCGCGCTTAGTTTCAGAATGTTTCGCTTTGGTTTCAAAACTTATCCAAAGTTCTTGAATCAATGGGAATCTGTTTATTTTTACAAAATCTAGTGATAAAGAAATTAATGGGCCCTCCAATCAGGAACATATCAACGAATTGCATCAAGAAGAAGAGAAGTGATATCTCCCACAAACTTAATATGGAGTCTGGAAAGAGCTAGAGCTTTGTGTACACTAATCCCTCAAGTCGGTGTAAAACGCATGAGCATGTGGATGGGAATGAGAATAAGGCCTCCTCTCCTTTTCACTCTCATGTCTCCATGGAAAAATAGAGAGCCAGAGGATCCCACTCACTTTGTGGAGTGACAAACAAGATAAGGAGGGACAGGTATAATTACTTCTGAAATTGAAGGCACTGGGATATTCAGTTTCAAACCATTTAACCTAGCGGTCAATGGGAATGTAGAATTCACAATCCCAATTTTAAAAAGTTAGGAGTTGTAAGAGGAATTACAAACAATAAGGGTGGGGGAGATGATTAAGGCCAAAATATGCTTCATCAATGTTCAACAAATGAGTCTATTTTACTCTCATGTTAATCAAGTTTGACTGCCATGTTGTGGCTTTTGTTTGATCTAGTATAAGTTTAGGATGTAATCTTTCCATCTTTTGTTCGAATTTAGTTCAACGTCTAAAAACTCTGTAATTCCTAACAAATTGTGTGGAAATTTAGTTTGTGGAATAAAATAGGTCACATTTGGTCAGATAAGCAAAGTATGAAGCAACCAACACATTTTTGAGAACATTGGATTCAATACAGCTAAGCTCTGGAACTTTCAGACTTAGTTCCGAAACTCCATCACTCAGCAATTAGTTTTGGAACCTTCACACTTAGTTCTAGAACTCCCACGCTTAGCTTCGAAACTTTCACACTCCGTTGCAGAATGTTTCCCTTTGGTTCCAGAACTTCTCCAAAGTTATGGAATCAATGGTAATCTGTTTATTTTGATAAAATTTAGTTATAGAGAAATTAATGGGCCCTCCAATTAGGAACATATCAACAAATTTCTGATTCTTCATACTCCATAAATACTTATGTAGGACCAAACAGATCTATGTCCAACAAGGTTTCTAAATTTCACATCTATTTTGAGAACTATTTTGTTTCACTAGAACCTATAGATGGATGGACATCTATTAAGCACTTATGATTGTAAATGCATTTTCAGATGACGAAATATATTTAAAGACCTGAAGATAGATTAGACATAGAGATAATATATATGATATAGATATACAGTGAAGTTTTGTAAGACATAACATTTCAATAATAAGATAGTCATTTCATTTTGAGAGAATCATAATTTGTCAAATCCTGAATCAAGGTGGAGCAAGGGCCCACTCCTCCAAGAAACATGATTCTTTATTTTATTGGTATTTATATTTTAAAGCAATTCATGTAAATCTGTTAAGTATTAATTGTGTAAGTGTTTTTTATTCTTCAATTGAAATTTATTACATATTCGTCCCTGTAGGTGTTGTAGATTAGACTTTTATTTCCTTGCAAGCATTTTTCAACAACATTTTTCAAACGTGTGTTTATTTCCAAACAAGTGTGTTTACTTCTGCAACGTGTGTTTATTTCTAACAATTTGTTTTATTCTGCAAAGAGTGTTTATTTCCAATAATTTGTTTCATTCTGCAAAGAGTGTTTATTTCCAACAGTTTGTTCAATTATGAAATATTTCTTTCTTTCAGCAATGAGTGTTTATTTCAGCAAGTTTTTTATAGTTTAGCTTTAATAAGGCTTGGTCAGGAAATTCTTAAAGATACTTTAAAAACCCCTTAAAAAATAATAATAATAAATACCTACAATCAATTACTAGATCACTAAGATTCTTCTTGTTGCATATAACTTCAAACACATCCCTGGTTTGAATATGACATCAACTAAAAGTTGATTAAATGAAGGGAATAACTACACCCATTAGGGTTTATGATAGGATGATTGAATTGCCAAGAAAAACAAGGTATGGGGTAAGATTTTGAGTTTACTAGTTTAAAATGGCACCAAAGAAACCTGCGACCGTGTCACTAAAGAAGAGAGGCAAGGGAAAAGAAAACCCTACCCCCACAGTTAATGTTAAGGAGGAATGGTACTCAGAAATGCAGTACCCTGATGGGGTGTTAATGGGAAAAGAGTGGACAACCCATGTGAGGAGCATGGTAGTTAGTGATTATAATCATCATAGAGACTTAACCGTGTGTGGCATTGTGACAGAGCTCGTCCATCTAGCTGATGAGAGAACCATAGACTATAAGCCAATGTATGATGAGAGAGTGAAGAAAGTGTTGAAGAATGTTGGTTTATTACAATTGTATGATATTTCGTTCTTCAAGAAGCCTGAAAGACTATATCAATGGTTAATGTCACGCGTGCATGAAGAATATTTCTATTTTGCAGGAAGGAGGATGTGCATCATCACATTGTTGATTAAGAGGTAAATTGGGCTCATTAGTACTAGTAGCTCCTTCGATGATGACTTGGGCAATGGTGAAGAGGTAAAGAAGGCTGCCAAGGAGTTTGAATACAAGAAGGGAGGGTGCGCTTTTTATATTATATAGTTAAATGACCCTGTTATGAAGATGGCCTCGTGTTTTCTCAAAAAGTTAAGTGCGCAGGAGAGATGGAGCTAAGTAAAAAAAGGTGGCTTTATGTGTGCAAAAGGATATCAGAAGGGACAATATACAACATTTCCTCCTTTATAGTAGAAGATATTATTGATGTCGTATGCGATGGTGATAGAATAATGTTTGGAAATATTTTTCTTACAATAGTTTTTTCAAAGAGCGGGGTGCCCGATGGGCCTAATGACAAGATATGGGAGTACCCTCTAGAAAATTCCTCCCTTGCAAAACGATTTGCAAAGTATACTTTCAAATCTGTAAAACCAACATACAAGGCGTGCTTCGATAAATGGTACAAATGAATGTGTGATGCATTCGACGTTGAGCGGAGGATTCCAGAGAAATTCCCACACTTGTGGATGGAGTTTTAGACTTTTCTGTGTACTAACAATTTTGTATCAAGAGATTTATGTTTTAAAAGGTGGCACTAAGAGTCCATGGTGCAAAATCCCTTTTTCCTTCACAACACAATACTTCCAGATCGCAGTAAACAGGTTTAAAGAGGTGCATAAATTAAGGTATGACCTCAATGAAGTTGATAAAGAGCACCATGATATGGTCCAAAAAATTGTCTACCTAAAAAGTGCACTTATGAGGAGAAGTATGTTTCAGATAACATACATTTGATGAAACCAATAACATTGCCAATAACTTCAGTGGATGCAACTAGGATATACATTTATATGAGGACTCAGTTTGTGGATGGGGCATTTGTAGATGATGATGTAAGCATTCCCGAGGAGTCCTCAGTATGGAAGAAGGTCAAACATAAGAAGTGCGAGTGCAAAAAGACACCTGCTGTTAGAAGGACCAAAGGAGTGGGCAAAGATAAAACTCTGGCTTCTAGCACGCTCGCAGGACAAACCTCAGAAAGGAAGGAGGTAGGAACCAACACTTATGTCAGGAGGAATCCTACGAGAAGGTCTCCTGTTCATAAGAGACAAAAGATAGTCCACCATTCGGATTCTGAGAGGACTAAATGCCAGGAGGAAGGAGTTGAAAGTGAAGAAGAGTCGGTTAAGAAGCCAAGCCCACAAGTGGATACAATAGAAGTAGATTAGGACGAGTGCTATGAAAATGCACACACTATGGATGTGGATGAAGAGGGTGTTGGGGTGGCCAGCACGTAGGTATTAAGGATAAATCAGACCCTATAGAAGACCCTGAGGATAAACACACTCCTGACCTAGAACTTGAGCACATTGTAGAGAAAGAGGTCATAGAGATTATTGAGCACTTGGTAGAACATGAGGTTGTGCAGAGAAAAAAGGAAGAGAAAAGTGTTGGATAGGAAGGGATCATGAGTGGAGAGTTGCACCTTGCTGTAGGTTTTCCCAAGGGTGTTTGAGGAAAAAGACAACTATATATCCCCAAAGGGCCTATAACCCAATATGTTGAGGATCCCAATAAGGACGTAAGGTACCAGAGTACAATACCTGTAGATCAACTCTTTTGTTGGTCTTCATTTGATAAGAAGGGTGCGCTCCCACGCACAAGATAGATGTTGTGTTGAGCTTTTGAGTCCCACATTGAAGAGCCATAATTTGAAGTGAGTACCCATTATTTTCTGAATACCCGTGAGTCATCAGTTTTAAGGGATATGTACTTGGTAGTTGAATCTCAACAATTAAAAAATGAACAAGTGTGTAATGCGCTTAACAATCTATCGATGGAAGTGGGATCCGGAATTTTTGATAAAAATAATAGTATAAGGTACATGTAAAGCGAGATGACAAAAAAGAATAAGGAAATAATTGAGAGGGATAAGGAGATTAAAGAGAAGGAAGAGATTATTGTGCTCCTAAATAAGGAATAAGGAGATATAAAGTGGAAAACATGTGCGCTGCACAAGCATTCCGAGTGCATAGCACATGTAATTTTGATTGCGCGCCTAGACCTGAATCCCCCAGACAACACAAAATATGAGTCTCTATTTCATTGTCTTGAAGATATCATGCACATAATCACTTCCCAACCAACTTCCCTTGCCCTTTAGTTTACAAAAGAAGTGATGGCAAGGTAGAAGCATCAAGAAAGAGATCAAATTCAAGGCACCATAATGGAATACAGTGAATTTTTTAGTCAAGGAAGTCGTGCATGTGGTAGAGGTTATGTACGATAATTGTGAAGATAGAGACCGTGTGGTGGGACTATTGGTTACAAAAGATGAATCCAATCTCAAGGAGTTACAAATCAAGAATAAGGGGAATAGGAAAAAACAAGAGAAAATATTGGCTAAAGTTGAGAAAAAGAGTGAGGTAATTGATTCATTAAGGACCTCCATTAAAAATAAGTTGAAGGAACTCTACCTATAGGTCATGCATAAGATGGATGCACTAATAGATATAGGAAAAGATGAATCCAATCTCAAGGAGTTACAGATCAAGAATAAGGGGAATAGGGAAGAACGACAGAAAATATTGGCTAAAGTTGAGAAAAAGAGCGAGGTAATTAATTCATCAAGGGCCTCCATTAAAAATAAGTTAAGGAACTCTACTTATAGGTCATGCACAAGATGGATGTGCTAACAGATATAGGAAAGCGGTTAATGACTTTGGTGGACACACAAAAGGCAAAGGGAGAGGACCTAACCTTGGAAGAGGTCATCACCATGATCGGAGAAGTGTTCACTCAAATTCACAGTGAACTAAAAGGGTGAAATACATTGGAAGTCCTAGTAAATAAGGAGTTCCCCCTCCTTCTTACACACGAGTGCCTATATTATTTCATTCCGTGGCACTAGTGTAAATAATGTCCCAATAGTGTACTAAAGAGCATAACAAAAATTCACTTCTTAATGTTCTAGGAGATGCTTAACTGCCTATAGCACTCAAACATGACTCTCAACTTGTCACCGTGATATTTTACCAGCTCGTATATAGTCCAATCATCCAAGTAAACCTGTAAATACTTATGTATAAAGTCTTCAAATCCTGTATAATAATGCACCAAAACATTGCATGAGTGTTCTTTAACCCAAAGGGCATAACTGTGTATGCAACCCTTCCTCACACAGTGGTGAAAGTTGTCTTCTCTTGATCTTTCTTAGCAATCCTCACCTGATGATATCCAAATATTCCATCAGTGAAGGAGTAGATGTCATTCCCTACAAGGCCTTCCAAGATCTCTTCTGTAAAAGGAGTGTGAAAAATATCTATGACACAAGCAACATTTAACTCCTTGAAGTCCACACATATCCTTATCCTACCATCTTTCTCAATACTAATTACCATAGGGCTAACCCACTTTGATTCCTTTATGGGCTCAATTATCCCAAATTTCAACATCTTATCAATCTCTTCCTTTACTTTGACACACAGATCAATATTCATCATGTGATACCTCTTCCTAACAAGGAGCACACCTTTGAATTAATCTTCATCTCGCCCAAAGAGTGATGTACCCCTTTAAACTCATGGTAGCCTCTAGGAAACAGGTCCAAGAAGTCGTGCATTAGCTCAATTATATTTGCAACCTATGAGTAGGAACAGTTATCACCAATGATGGCTTCCTTTGGTTCTACATATGTCCCAATGTTGACCTACTTTAATTTTAGAGGCTTATGATACGTGCACGCCTACTCATTTGCACTGTCCAAGACCTCGTGCATATAGTATGGTCAACTTTTATATTCTCCACTTCCTCATCATCAATTATGTAAACCATTTTACCTTTTTCTTTGTCTAGCTAGGTGCACCCAAATTGTTCTTCATCTGTCTCTTCTTCTTCAAATCGTACCTTCAGATAGGACTCCCCTAGTGACTTCTAAATAAGTAACTCAGACTTTGCACTATCTCTCATGGTCAAGTGCTTCATAGTGTTTGCTTCTCCCATCACCATATTGAGGAGAGTGATTACATCTAAATATCCCTCACAAAACTCACTCCTCGAAAGTGTCTTGGGCATCCTTGAGAAATATCTCTATGTCTTCATCCAAGATCCTATTACAATCCCTTGTACACATGCATCCATCTTTTACCACTCGTGTAAGGCCCTTTCCTTTGAGATGACGACCATGCTACGCGATGTCAAAATTTGTAGAGTGATAGAATAGTTTTGGGACTAATGAACGCCATTGTCATACCATTGTCGGATCGAATTGTTTTTGTTTAAGATTCATAGTGGCATGAGTAGGCCAAGAACAACCCAAATCTTTTTACAAACGCGTGGTGTCCTGCAGCCGGGAACAATCCCCTTGCGAATACTTGGTCTTCGATCTTTCCTCTTTCTTTGGTTGTCATGCGGGCCTTTAGATCATTGAAGTCCATATATGAGACATCATTGTCTTATATCTCATACTCAGAAGCAAAAGGATGTGTCAGCGTCTGTCCTGTCCATTTGTACTTCATGATTACTCGACACTTACTATTTCTGGAAAAAGACACTTAATATTTTTAATAAGTATGAAAAATCAGCTCCTTCAAACCCCATTTGGATGTTGCAACTCGGATTTCCCTTTATCTATGTGTTCCTCTCACCTTCAAGACCAATTTTCTATTTTTATCAGGTGCTTATGAGACCACTTACTATTCAATTCTAGATCGAGATGGCCATTTCGATGAATTTTGACTGCGATACCTCTTATGTGTTCACTGCTTCCTTCGCAATTTCTTCAATTGGAGACTTATCTGAAATAGTAGTCCCCCATGTAGAAGACTTGCTATTTTTACAAAGTGGGATTTTAGTGGTCGGATTGCAGAGGAATGAAGTTTTCTGATATGAATTTTCTCCCAATATCACTCCTCTGTAATCTTAGACTTACCCGATCACCAATTTGTGAGATTTTAAAATTTTAAATTTTGACCTAGCGGCAGCTCTGGACACGATAACTATTGACGGAGCTTGAAAGTTGCAAGTATGTTTTTTCTTCGTTCATGACAAAAATTACATTTTTTTTGTGGGTTTTTCTTTTTAGTCCCACTGGTGAAATTTCTCTTCAAACCTATTATTGGTTTGATGGGAAATCCAATTTTTGTCTTTGTTGAGTCAAAAGGGATATTTAATTTGTATTGTGGAAGGGGGATTTTAAGGTAAGGTTTTTATGGCCTTCAATAATGAAGAACACAAACAAATGGTTCTCTGATTTGTGCACCAGTTTGCAAGATATATCTGTATCTTTGATTTATGGTAGTGAGTGTTTTCAAACGATTTTCCCCTTCAGTCTTTGTTCCTTAAACTCTTCTGATCAATCCTTCCTCTGAAATCTGTGTTTTTTCATGGATTGGAGGGTTTAATTGTTATGAAAGAGATGGTTTAGAGTATCAATGGTGGATCAGGTGTCTGGACAAGAACAAACAGAGAGCCAATAAGATGCAGAGTTGCGAAGAAGCTGAGGGGAAAAAATGCTAATTGCTCAGCTTTAAAGCATTTGAAAAATGCATATCAGGGAGTGGGGTGCATTTTTATGTCCTAGATGTCCCTTAAGAATTAAGGGATGAAAGGGACATGAAATTTCATGTTGTGCCTCAATGCGACACTTGGCGTAAATCTAACGGCTGAGCACTTTGGCCAAAAAAGCTTGCTAGAAGCACTTAGGGGCTGGAAAATGGTCGTATGAGGAACTAGGAGGTATACCTAGGGCTGGGTTCATTTTCCTGCCCCCTATTTCCCCTAAGAATTAAGGGACAAAAGGGACATCAATTTTCACATCGCGCCTAATGCTGACACGTGGCGGGCATCCGGGGGTTGTGCATTTGGCTCCACTACCTCCTTGGGGCTGGAAATTTGCACTGAAGAGGGTCACATGGATGACCTGAGGGCTTTAATGGGCTGGGAACATTTTTGTGTCCCTCATGTTCCTTTTCCAAAGGGACATAAGGGTCTTCATTTTTCACATCGCGCCTCCATGAGACACTTTTCACAATCTGAGTGAATGAGAGGATACGCTTTGACAAGCACCGGGGGGATGAACTGACGATCTGGGAGTTTTTGTGTCTGACCAGATGGATTCTTGGGGTTGGGCACATTTTATTGTCCCTTATCTTAAGGGACTAAATGAACATAAAATTACATCAGGCTCCTGGAGCTGACATGTGTCTTCACTAAAATTTGATTAACTGCAAGAAGCTCACCTTCAGGGCAACTTGAAATGACGATAACTTGAGATCCCGATGGATTTTTTTGGAAAAATGTTATATGAACTTGACTAAAAATAGCCTTCTGAATCTAATGGTGGGGGTATAAGATATTTATTCTTCCATTTAAGCACTGAAAAAGTGGATTTTTTTTTCTGGCTCTCTAGTCGAGCATGGAAAAAACCAGTTATAAGCCTATTTCTCCAAAATGTTGTGAAAAATACAATTTCACCATTATGTAGAGATTTTCCAATGATGTTTTGTTTTACTCCTAACTCTATCCAGATCTCCCGGAATCACTTCCCAAATTTCAATAGCATTTTTGGGCCAATGCACTATCTAGGCCTATAAACCCTGTTTTTGATGAAACTGCCCAAATTCCTCCATATCCTTCCCAAATATTCCTAAATAAATTCCATGATGTTGTTATACCTTCAATTCACCTCTGTGTTGGATTTGGCTCCTCTGTTCCACTCCAAGGCTTGCATCAATCTTGGTAAAGCTAGTGGTATCCCTTCCCAACACATCCCAAAAATAGTATTTTTCAAGAACTCCTAAAATCACTTATGGGGGTTGACTTGACTTTCCTAATTCACCTAGGGGACTAGGTTAACAGCAACTGGGAGGTCATCATACTGACTGGGAAGAAAACCTAAATAAATTCCATGATGTTGTTAGACATTCAATTCACCTTTGTGTTGGATTTGGCTCCTCTGTTCCACTCCAAGGGTTGCATCAATCTTGGTAAAGCTAGTGGTATCCCTTCCCAACACATCCAAAAAATATTATTTTTCAAGAACTCCCAAAATCACTTATGGGGGCTGACTTGAATTTCCTAATTCACCTAGGGGACTAGGTTAACATCAACTGGGAGGTCATCAGACTTACTGGGAAGACCTGGGATGTTTTAATAGGATAAAACTTGAAAGTTTCGACACAGGGGTATTGTTGTTATGCTCGTTAATTGTCAATTTCCCTGTTGCACATTTGCATGACAATAACACCATAACACAAGATATAAGTGGGAAACCATCATGGGGAAGAAAACCCACTACAAATTCTGATTATATTACTCAAATAAAAAGTATTTAGTGAATCACCAACTTCAAAAGGATCACCAACCCCTAGTTTAGTGCATCCCCAGCTCCAGAAGGAGGCTACAACCCCATAAGATGATCAAGCACCCACTCAACCATCTTTAGATGAAGATATCTGATGATTTTTTTTGCAACAATTGATGGATATCTCACACACCTTGAAATCCTTCATCTAAACAATTGATGATTTTTTCTGCAACAATTGATGGAGATCTCTAATAAATTTTTTTACAACAATTCATCTCACACACCTTGACACCCTTGTTCAAACCCTCACTTATTCAATTCGTTATATCTCACACTTTCATCACTTATCTTGGCTTTAGTCACTTGCACAAACACTCAAAAATTCCTCAACATTTAATTCACTTCTTCAGATCTCATTTCATGCCTTCACACATGTTTCAAACACACATATGGGTCCCACTATTTCCCTCTTGCTCAACTAGTGCAAAATTTAAATCAAACAAGCACTTTATACCCTTCTCATTTTTCAAACACAAAGCAATTTAATTCCCCTCATTTGGTTCTACCAATACAACTTAAAAACATTCCAACACAATCATAAAATAATTTATATTGGGTTCATGTATTTCGGCCATTCCTAAATGCACTCAAATAGCACAAAAATAGCTAAAAGTCCCATCACCTAGATGAGTTAAAACCACAAGTTCCAAAACCATGATTAGTCAAGATTCAAAATTCATCATAAATGTGTAATATGCCATTAAAACATCATACATTGTAGTTAATTAGCTTTCACCAATAAAATTCATCATAACTAACTCAAGAAGGTTCATATCCTTCTCAAAACAGTTGTTTCCAGGACCCTTTCTTCACCTTTTGGTATAAAGATGACCAAATAAAGACTAAAGTGTTGCTTTTAGCCACTCATTGGAATCCTCATGACCTGTACATCACATCCATGCATGTTAGAGCTCATGAAACATCCATACGTACAAATCACACTTGTTTTCCTCTTCACCAGATTGAGCTGCCCATAAAGTAGTTTTACAAACTTGTTTTTTACACTATTTCTACCACTTTCAATACCTCCAAAGGCCTTTACTAGGAACAAAGTTCCTCCCTCTTCACTCTCCAACTAGTATAAACCATCATCTAATCCATCTCATGCCTCATTCATCTCATTATTTTAACGTGAGAAAATATGTCTTAAGAAACAAGAATCCTTCTTCTCCACAAATACCACTGGAAATCCCTCTCAATCCTCTTTCCATAACATATAACATTTCTTTTAAACTCCAAGTGGAAGGCCTTCAACCAAGCTAGTCTCTGAAAGTTGTTTAAAACTACATGATTAGGAATTAGAAATATTATATTAGTAATAAGGACAAGGAGTGAGGTCATAAATATTTTGTGTATTTTATTTGTAAAAATTCTAAAAATGTACCTTATGACCAGTCTTCATGATAAGGCACATTTTTCCATTTATAAGCACCACCAGGATCTTAAACCATAATGGAAATCAAGTAAAATTCCCAGACTAAAAACAATGTCACCAAACTAAAGGCTGTGCATTAGTAAATAATCATAGCATGAGGAGTTCCCGGTGAAGAATTTATTTTGCAACTCTATTGGACAACCTTGCCCCAAACTGGACTTCTTCAAAAACTTTCATTTTTAGGTGGGGTCCACTCATCACCACATCCTCTACTATACCTTTCTGGAAACCTGGAGGATTACTCTATATAATAAAATCATCATAATAACACTAGAAATAAATTTTGGTTACTTATGAGAAATATATTTCCTTTTGCTTTTAAGTTAGTGTTTCAAGCACATAAAAAGTTTTTTACCTTCTTAACATTCGTTCATACAAACTTCATGATAAAACCACTCCCTTTTTTTGTGAAATTATCTTATCTCAATGTAAAATCATCCCTAAAAGGCACAAGGTCCCATGCAAAGCACACAATTCATGGTGAGCATCAAAAGGTGCAATTCAAGCTGGAAAATACTCTTTCTTGGACCCTGTTTCACACAAAACATCATAACTTACAAAATATTATTAACAATGACTCTAAATTTTTCTCACACCTCTAGGACACCCCTATGAATAATCTCCAATCATCATCATGGCTCAAAAAATTATCCATCTACTCATCCCATCTCATTTGCAAGACTAGCCGTTGGGGTTTTGCATGGTTTAGGCTAGGGTCAACTAACCAAAACTATAAATCATCAAGAAACCTATCTAAATGTCTCTAACATACCTATAATAACATTTATGACATCATTTCATGCTTCCATGAGCTCACATGGGTCTACAACTCATACTCATGCCTTTAAACACCTAGACTAGGTCTAGATGAACATCTAAATCTTGGGCTTCAACCTATACCTGGATCCTGAAACTCATGTGAGTGCCTAAATACTACCCAAAATTTCTCTCCATGTGACCTCTATGTTCCTTAATCCACCAAGAAACTCAAACCAACATGATCCATCACCTAAGCTAGCTAGATTACTTGACTAGGCTTGCTAGACCAAGCCAATCTCACTGCATCACTTCTTACCACCATGAAACCATCTGAATATCCATGTCACCATCATACTAAGAATTTTTTGATCCATATCCATCACTATATTTTTCATTAATAGTATTTTACATCAATGGAAACACCTAGAAGACAACATGCCAACAATCTTCCCCTTTGTCATTGATAGAAAACATCTAAATCTTCTCCCCTGTTTTACATTAATGACAAAGTGTACCTATAACTACATGTACTTCATATTTATCAGATTCATAAGGTCACATATTGGTTGGAAATATCAACCAAAGTCTTCAAAATAGATAACAAACTTATAATTTCTCACAAAATTCTGATTTTTCCTTCTTTCTCACCATTGGAACACTGTAGTAGACCTTAGAACTGATGCATACAACTTATGAACATGTCATTGATTCATGATATGGGACTTAGAATCATAAAATCACCTCTGATTTACTTATTCTCAACTTTATAGAGCTTCAAGCTTGCTTGTTTCTTGCATGTTATGTTCACACACATTATTTTGAACCAAGATCCCTGAACTAAACCTTCAATACTTTTTAGGCAAAATTTCACAAGTTATAGAAGCACACATACCTCATGACATGGCTTCTCTCATCTCCCCTATAATTATGACACCCTTTCCTAATTCTAAAAGATGGATAAAATACTTCGTCACAACCCTAAAGCTCTGTTTCAGCCATTTACAGTGTCTCTCTTCATGTTTTTACAACCTTCTTGAACAAATAACCTATACCTCAAGTTGTTACACTTATATTCATCCTCCATTTTCTATGCAATCTTTCTAGGCCTCCTTCATTCTTGATTCAAGGTGATTACATGTTTCCTTTGTTCCAATATGATTTCACATCTGTAACATGTTTTTATACTCTATACCCTACTACAGTACCCTCTTGACCACTTTTACTTGCCCTTCTTACTACAAACATGACTAATTTTTCTTTCTTTTCACATTTAGAATATAAACATACTTATCTCAATTTCAAATCATTCCCCATGCTTTTAAAGGCATTATAAATCATGTAGATCTATATTTTGTTGCAAAATCAACTATCTATAGTCTTGACCTAGTATATTTGCTCAATTATACAAGTCTTAAAAGCATACCTTTCTGCACCTTTCAAATCTATAGATCACTTCAAGATTCCTTGAAACTCACTCTACTTGTTTGATAATCATAGGTTTCCTTCCTATCATAGTACACCTACACATACCTTACATACATGTAGCAACACATTTTAGTAATCTGATAAAAAAGATTTCCTCACAAGAATAATTCATATCCTTGTTACATCTTTTATCCCTTTTAACAAGTCTTAAGCTTCCATCTTAGGTAAAGAAGACCTTGCAACCATATTAATCACATTCTCACTTGCTTGAGACCCTATTCATCATCCTTCAACTTAGCAATTCATTTTCTGACATGTAATCATGAAACTAATTCAAGTAATATGTGTAGAGTTCATGAATTACCTATGTACAGGCTAGAAGGATATCTACAAGATGCAACATTTCATTTAATTTGACATGAGTAGAAAAGACACCCTTAATTCAAACATGGGGAAACACCATTTTGATTACCTTGGCACCTCTTAATGCTCCAACATCGTACACATTCCTGTAGATGGATTTGTCACATGAAGCACACATTTTATTTCCTTCAAGGTTTTGTAATCCATTGACCTTTTCCTTACCATATTCAATAGGCATATGAACCCTTTGAAATAAGACCCAAAGGGACTCCCTTTGTCTCAATATAACCACACAAATATGTAGCTTCACATTTTGGAGAAAAAATGACCATCTACAATGTTTTTAAAATGAAGTATAACTTCTCTCAAAGTATGAGACCATATACCTATGCAATCACCATCTCTTTTCCATACAAGAAAAACACGTTATACACCTAAGTAGGTATCAATAAGAGCTCCCCCTGCCTAGGTAAGACTAATTCAACCTGTAGCATCTCAAGTCTTTGTGTTCATTATACCTTCATTCAAATGATGAAAAACACTAACTTAGATTTTAGTAGCTAGTAAGATTATTATATATTCTTCACTCTTGACTTTTTGGGACCATACCATACTCATTGATCATGGCTCTTAGATCAAGACTTAGTCACAAAACTTATCATACTAAGAATGACATAATCTCTTAACCTTACCTTGTTTCTTTTAATGAACTAAACTAATATACATACTAACTTGGTCTTGAATGGACTAACACAGGTCCTTATCACCATTTATCATTGTTTGAGATGATGATATAGAATTCATACAACAATTTTAAAAACCATTGTACTTGCCTTCCATTTTCACTTCTTTATTCTTCTTTCTCAACCTACTAGCCCTACTTCATGATGAATTCACTTCTATATTTTGATGCATATACTTTGACCGAGAAACCTTACCTGATATGAGTACCCATTTGTCTATTCTATCTTCTTTATCAAAATTATAGCATGGTCTTGTAGAAACTCTGCCCAGTTTGTAATTTGTTCCTTTCAACTAGGTCTCTTTGTGGACAGACTAGGATTGTCAAGAAAATAAGATATCGTACAATATCATAACACCTTGAAACTTCAAATATCTCTTCTTATAGAACTTTAAGGCTTATCCACCCTATCTCTAAGATAGGATAGTAAATCTCTTTCGGTTAATCATACTCCATGCCTAAACTCTTATCTTTACTTGTAGGCTTATCTTCTAAGATAAGATAAACCTTATCATTTCAGATGGGTTCCACCTTTCTATATTTTATACAAATTAAATATACAAAATATTTATGACATCACTCTGTGTTATTATTACATATATAATATTTTTAATTCTTAATCATGTAGACCCTAAAAAACTTGCTCATGTTAAGAACAACCTCAAAGGATGAAATAAAACAAGATTTGGTAATATTTTTGAGAAAAAGTAGTCTCTGGCTAATGAGATCTCATCCCTTCAGGAAAACTTGGAAACTCTTGATGATGAAAACATTCAGGATAGTCAACAAAAAGAAAATGAATTATTATCTGAATATCATAACATTCTTCAGAAGGAGGAAACTTTTTGGAAACAAAAATCAAGGGTTCAATGGCTCAAAGAAGGTGACAAGAACAAGAAATTATATTATATTTCATCTTTGAAAAGGAGAAGCACCAACATAATTTTATGTATTAAAGGGGAAGAAGGTGTGATGCTCAATGACACTAAGGATATTCAACGGGCTATTATTTCCTTTTACAGTAGACTTCTTTCTTTAACAAGTTCATCTAACAACAGTAAGGAAGAGTCCTTTCTTGATTGTATTCCTCGGATGATTAATGAGTTTGACAATAGTATGCTTACTAAAATTCCTTCAATGGAAGAAATTGAATTTATGCTGAAGTCTTTAAGTCTTGACAAAGCTCTGGGACCAGATGGTTTTTCAGCTTTCTTTTTTCAAACTTTTTGGGAGATTGTCAAGGAGGATACATGCAAATCCATTCAAGATTTATTCAAGAAAAAAAACATGCTTCAATAATTAAACAACACCTTTCTTGATTTAATCCCTAAGAATCAAAATCCTACAGATTTCGAGGATTTTAGACCTATCAATCTAAGTAATTGTGTCTATAAAATGTGTTCTAAAATTCTAGCTTTAAGAATTCAACTCATTCTTCCTTCCATTATATCTGAACAAGGAGGGTTTGTTCTGGGAAGACAGATCCAAGATGGAATTGTTACGATTCAAGAGACTCTCCATACGGCTAAGCAAAATAAAAAATAAGATATGCTTATCAAACTTGATATAGAGAAAGCCTATGACCGGGTTTCATGGCCTTTTCTTCTGAAAGTCTTAACCAGGTTTGGCTTTGGTGAAGACTTAAGGATGATGATACATACATGTATTTCCAAAGTAATTGAATGGATCTTTAGCAATGCATAATTTAAGGAAGATAGCGTTTGGACTTCCATTATAAGGGGAATTTAATGGTTCTTATTTTTGGAAATCTATAAATTGAGATAAACACATAGTCTCAGAGGGAAGTGAATGGATGATAGGCAATGGGAGAATGATTAATTTCTAGGATGATAAATAGTTAGGGGACCTTCCTCTTAAGGTCATATGCCTCAATATCTATAAGGACATGGTGGTCAAATATGGGAATAAGGTCTGAGATTACTTTAACTTTGATGAACCCTTGGGTCAATGGAAAACGATTGAATTAGAAGGATTTAACAACAACGAAATCATATCTATTAATAAAAAATTAAGAGGGGTTATTGTTAATAAAGAAAGTTCAGAGGATGACAACATTTACTGGTCAAGGGAGGATAATGGAATCTTCTCGGTTCGAATTGCCTACAATACCTTCTTTTCAGTGAACGGTGGCACCGATAACTTCAATTGGCAAAGTGTGTGCATCAAAGAAGTTATTCCCAAGATTAATTTATTTTGGTGGTTGGTTATCCATGATAAAATCCTTACTGTCAGTAACCTTAATAAGATAAATTTTCACATGGTAAACAAGTGTGTTTTTTGTGAAAAAGGAGTTTGAAGACTCTTTACATATTTTCTTCAACTGTCCCTTTTTGGTTTTTGTTTGAAATATATTTCTAAATCTATTTTATATCAAGTGCATTTTCCCATATTTCATTAAACAACTGTGGTCTCAATGGTTTAGCCCTTTCAAGAGCCAAGGATTAAAATATCTATGGACCTTCTCTATTATGCACCTAGCATGGTAAATTTGGAAAGAGAGAAACAAAAGGATTTTTCAAAGGGACTAAGTAGAAGAATAAGACATAATGGAGCTAATGAAGTCTTACTATTCCCATGTGATTGAAAAATATCACATGTCTTACAATACTTATGAAAATCTCTAAAAAGAGTTGACCAATCATAACCTGCATCCAAGATCCTTCTTGTCGTAAGTTGTCTAGAGAAGTGTTCCCCACATGTCCCATTTTGTAATTATTCAATTACCTCATTTCCTTGATCACATCCAACTACCCTCTTGTACTGTCCATCAGACCCTATCCAAAATAATACTCCATGCAGAATAGAATATGGATGACTTTCTTGAGTAATCTTCCTCTTAGTCTTTGCATTGGAATTATCAGGAAACTTGAAATCATTCAGATAATTCCAAATATTTGTGTATTCATTAGGGATTGTGTCAAGGGATAATAATGTTGCATCTGGGAAATCATCATCATCACAAGATGAACCTAAACTATCATAGGCTTGAGAGAGTGCATCTGCATTGACATGCTTCTTTCCTGGCCTATCTATAATATAAAATTCAAGTTATTGTAGTAAAATTATCCACCTTTATATCCTTCCTGATGGGTTAGACTTATTCACAATATATTTTAGATCTTGATGATTTGTTACCACTGTAAATTTCTTCCCTAAAAAGTAATTTCTAAACTTCTTTACAACAAAAATAATAGCTAGAGCCTCTTTTTCAGTTATAGTATAATTTACCTTAGCACTACTCATTTTTCTACTCCTAAAGTAAACTAGATGATCATTTCTATTTTCATCCTTTTGGCTTAGAGTACTCCCTAATGTGACATCTAAAGCATCAGTATACACCACGAATGGCTTGCTCCAGTCTTGATTCTTTAAAACAGGAGAAAACACCAAAGCTTCCTTTAGTTGTTTTAAAGCTTCATGCACCTTTTCTCACGGCTCATAAGAAACATCCTTATTCAAGAACTAGGTTAATGGTTGCACAATATTTGATAAATTCTTGATGAAACTTCTATAGTAACCCACTTGGCCTAAAAAGGATCTCAACTTACTTCTATTCATAGGAAATTGTAACTGTTTAATGTTTGAGACATCTCCATTTCAAGCTTTGTTCCTTCTTCATGTTTGTTGTTGAAATCACTGTACCTGAAAAGAAGAAAAGAGATAACTATCAGTTATGAGCTCATGGATCAGTTCATATTCCTATACTATCCTAATTCGTGCATATGAATCTCTTAACAACAGGATATATAGTCTACTTGAAGATCAACTACATACATGTTTTACTCACTCAGAAAGAAGAAAAAGAAAAGAAAAGAAAAAACCATGGACATAAGAGAGGCCAAAAAGCCTAGATATTTTCTAACTATTTTCTTAAGTGTGCAAGTGTAGGTTGCAACCAAGAAGAAATAGATAAGTCATAAGTACATGCTGGAAAGAAGGAAGAATGTAACTCATGTTTCAGTAACTGACATACAAATGAGAGAAGTTACAGTACAGATCTGGAATTTAAATAAAAAAAGATTGGAAAATAGAAGTATACTTTTCAGTTTGCAACCAAAGAAGAAATTAGATTTCAAGAAGCTGAAGCTAACTAGAAGGATTTATTACAGCTAAAACAGATAGTCAGAGAATTCCAGAAAAAAAAATTCAGGGCTTCACCATGAAAAATCAACATTTTAAATTTTCTAACAAGCCAGAAATATTGTTGTCAAAGAAATAAAACATCTAAATAAAAGAAACAAGATTACAGTATTTCAACAAAGCATCTGAATCAAGGCTTATGCATGAGAATGGTATTACTTGGATGAAGAACTGCTTACAATTTCTAGAAAGCCACTTGCAAGGTACAAAGGCATCTTAAGTTCCAAATATTAGAAAATACACTTCTATAACAATTAATAAATCCAATTCAGTATTGAGTTACAAAATCAACTTCAAAGTCCAAGAGTGTAAATGTAGTTAGAGGTTACAAGAGATCAAAGTATAATCCATTTTGACAAAGTAAGAATAAAAGTACAACTATGTCATTTGAAGCCCTCAAGTAAAGAAGCATGATACAACATCATCAATTACTTCAGGTTTGAATATTCAAGACAGAAAAGAGTTTTCAATAATCAGAAACACAAAATGATTTCATGGCCTACAAAGTTGAGCACCCAGTTTTACAATTATAAACAAAACATATATATTTTCAAAGCTGAAAAGTCAAAATGCGCAAGTATTTTAAGAGAAAATACCGAGAAATCTATCAACGTAAACAAGAAGATATAGATCAGGTTCAACAAAAGTTTTCTCTTCATTTTTACCAAATACCTAGAGGAAGATTCATACAGACTACAACTTTGAGCTAAGGAAAATGACAACAAGTTCACAATACAACAGTTGATCAACTATACAGCTCAAAGATTTCATAACAGACTTGAAGTAACACCCAGCTCATGCAATACACGAATATTCTCACAATAGAACCAGAGCTCGAGAAATTCAAGAAATTCCTCTCAAGTTTTAGAATGATAACCCAACAGACGGTCAGGCCCCAAGAAATTTATTCACATATTAAATTTAATAGCCACAAATGGAAGATTTGCAAAGCTTTACCGAAGCAAATAAAAATTGAAGTTACAGATCTACAAATAGCAGAAAACCCACAACAAATAATATACATGAACACAACTCCTCCACTGTCAGAACAATTAAAGCTACATAAAGCAATTATAGTGCGTGATGAAACCAATACTTCAACTTTTACAGATTTTTTCTACATAGAGTCGAAGAAATTGATATAAAAAGCATAGATCTACGAGTACCCATGTCATAGAAAGCACATATCTTGGCCAACGAACAAAGACTCATTAGTGAGTAATAAGGAATCAGAGTAGGAAATAGAACTCACCAAATAACACGTAGACTGTCAATTCCTCAAAGAACGACAAAGCTTCAAATCTGATAAATATACAGATCCAATCTAGCTCAAAGAACCATTTATGCAAAAGGGTCAGGTTTCAAAAGTACCCACATGGAAAAGTATCAGTATATGCATGGTCGCAGAAACAGTGAAAATGAGATAATTTTCATGTTTGAAGTTAAAGAAGCTTACCCTTTCCAGCATTCACCGTAGCCTTAAAAGTTGCAGAGGGCCTAAACCAAGAAATGGTGACCATTCTTTTTCCCCAAGAAACCAAATTTGTGAAAATGCAAATATATGAACACTTCAAGAACTCTCAGGAAAGAGTGGCCAAGTTTCAAACTCACAAAGACCAAGAATAACATAGAACCAAGTTTCAGAGATCAAAAATGGCGGAAAACATCCACAACATCCCACTCAGAAAGATCTAACAGAGCGAAAGATGAGAAATACAAATGCACAAAGGATCAAAGAACCATTTATGTAGAAGGAATCGAGCTCAAAGAGATCAGAAATGGCGATCTGAATATTTTTTTTTCCAGGGCTTCGCTGCTTTCTACGAGCAAAAAGAAATGACCAAATGATGAAGCTCTGGAATTTTAACTAACCTGATGACCGTAGCTTAACCTAATTCACCTGGAGTTAGTAATTAAATGGCCCAAGTTCAACAAGTACATAGATCAAGTGCTGGAGATCAATCTACAACTTTCAATGCAAACCATAGTGATCAAACACCACTGACAACATTCAATGTAGGGTTAAAAATCCTAACCCAAGTTTCAGATAAATGGCATCATATAAGACAATACAGAGATCAACGATCTACATCAAATACCTAACTCAACCTGAGTTATACATGCCACCGAAAAAACATGCCAAGGGTTGAGTCATCGTTGTGAAGGTGGTTGACCAAATTATTTAAATTTTTTACTTACTATAGTCCAAACTTTAAATAATGTGAACCGACCATACATTCTAACAATAATCATTAGGCCCTTTTCAAATGCAAAATCTGCTAAGTAAATATTATAGCATGTGGTGGTCGAGTATGACACTATTAGCATTGATCTTGTATAAGGTCCACAACACCCAAACCAATGATCAAAGACCACTTAAACCTTAATACTTACAAGAGTTACCTCATACAAACCAAATGGAAATTAGTGATCAAGTGCAGGGGTGGCCCCACATAATGCAGAGAGAAAAGGAAGCATGTGCACATGGACAAGTGGTACCTGTTATCCCAAATTCACCCCCCGACAAATTTGGTCAAGAAAACCCCGCACATAGAGAAAATATGAAGGGAAAATGTTTCAGACCTACAAGCTTGCATTCTAGAAATGAGGCAAAGGAAAAAGTCAAAGTTTGAACCCAAGTCAAGCCAAAGTGGGGAGGCAGAGGAAAAAGTGAAAATTTTCCTTTTGGCAAAATGATACAAAGGAAAATATTGGAGTGTACCTCCCTAGCCAACAAATGGGTGCCACGTGTCCAAGCGGAGTAGCGGGGCCGTGGGAGTTTTCTGTGTTTTGCAGAAAAGAGAAAAAGACAAATTAGGGACCCGATACAAACTTTGAAGGGGCATATCTTTCGGCTTAGGGCTCGAAATATTTTAAATATAATGTCGTTGAAAAGACTCGGCCTCACCAACCAGATGGAGGAAACGTCTTCGTGCCTTCAATACAGAATCCATCTATCTCAACAACCAGATTAGATTCGATCTGTTTCCATCGTTTCTTCTTCCTTCAAGGCACCGAACCAAGGATTGATGCAGTAAAGACGGATTTGGGGGGCAGATTTTATTAGAATCATTAACAACAGTGGTTGAGTTCCAACCTACTTTTCTCGCTTCCCTCTCTCTTTCTTCTCTTCAATAAAATCTATAAATACGGGGGCAATATTCATTGCAAAATTTGTTGTTCATTCTTCTTCTCTGCCTCCCCTTTCTATTTCTTTCCCAGAGTCGAAAATGGATTCTGAACCTCCTTTCACAGATCTGTAATGGATTTTTTGCCTCTTGCTTGTGTATAATGCTCTGTGTAAATTTTTGAAGCAATAAAACTCATTTTTGTGATGCATTTGTCCATCCTTCACTTGTTTTCATTACATCTTCTTACCTCTCATTGTTCTGGAGTATTATGTGCATGTTTTGGACGTTTCATTTATAGATCTGGGAGTTGTGTTTGTGGGGATTGAAAATGGAGTTTTGTGTGAATCTGACATTTGGTCTATGATGTTGTTGTCCATCCTTTCAATTTCTCACCTCACCTCCCTTCATTATATGGCCATTTTGATAGATGATCAACACTTCCCTTTTCTTGGTGTTATCACCTCGTTAGTGTAGGATTTCCCTCTTTATGCACTTTCTCTCTCCCTGTCTCCTTGGAATTGTTAGGATAGGTGTAGTTAGACGTCATTTCTGCATTAGGAGTAGTTTAGCATTAGGAGTAGGAAGAAGAAGCTGGCTTTCTCTGGAGGGCCATCTCAAGTCCGCAAGTCCCACAGCTTGAGAGATGGTCCCATGTTATGCAATCACACCAAATGAGTCTACCTTAGAAAAGTAGATCCATAAATCATTTAGGGGTGTTGTGATTTTGCATTAATGGTTTTGGCACACCCGGTGGGACAGGTCTAAAGCACTTTACCACTTCACTTCATCAGGTTCGATTTGCTCTTGGTGAAGATTTCAGCCTTTGGAGGCACTTTTAAGAACATCTGGTGACTCCATCTAGTCAAAAACCCATTCTCTGAGTTGCAGACCTTTTCCATCCATTTCCACTCATTTTCATCTATTTTCTTCTTCCATCTCTTCCATTTTCTCCCATTCCATGAGGTTGTGCAATCATGACTTCATTACCTTCATGGAACTCACACTTACAGCAAATGAGTCCACCTCCAATGTATTTCCAACTCCTCCAGATCAACATTATAATTAGATCCAAGACCACTATGCTTACCCATATGAGTAGAGTCAAAATCAGTTTGGGCATGGAGCTTATCAAGAACAAGGGGACACATATAATGGTGATAGTTATGCAAAGGATGTTAATTTGCTAGAGAAGATTAAAAAAATGGAGGTTGGCATGGTTCAATTAAGGGGCATAGTACGAATGAAGGCATTTGAGATTGGTTATAGGGCACCTTGTATGTGGGAAGGCCCTTTTCCAAGACATTACAACCCTCAAGAGAAGCTGGACTTCATGATTGAAATGTTGCCCAACTTACACAATGGGCTGAGGAGATCGGGGCTTATGAGCAAAGTGCGGGACAACCTTGTCAATGGGTAAATCCTACACCATTATCTAGTAATTTTATTTCTACTCCTCAAGCAACACCATCTCAATTTGGGCTTCAATTTCCAAGCTTCCCATTGAATGTTGCCCCAAGTGTGAAATCCACTTCTCCTTTCCCTAGTCTTCCACCCCATCTCAGTTCTTCTACCCTTTTCCCTCCCAAATCCAATCCCCCTCTACAAGAACCAAAATAAATGCCTTCCCCTTCACCACAAACAAGGAAAAACTAGTGGAGACCCCACCCACCACTCCTCTTGCTTTCCCAAGTCTATGTTGGGAAGAGACTTAAGAATCCAGTCAAGGAGAACATCAAACAGAGGAACCCAACAGAGAAAAAATGATAGAGAATCTAAAGAGTTGGGCCTGCTAAATTTGAGTTTTCAAAGGTTCCCTTGTTAGTTAAGCCTATGGAGGAGGCTGAGGTCAAGCCACAAGTGGTGGAAGATAAAACACAAGTAGGGGAAGGAGCTACTCCTAATCCAAAAGAAGAGGAGTACATTCTGGATGTGGAGGAGGACCATACAGTTTCAAAGGATTTAAGTGCGGAGCATGCCACAGAAGAACCTTTAGTTCTTCCTCCCACTTCATCCCCTTCAAAATCTAATGTTGAGGTAGAGTTTGATCTTTTAAAATTAATGTTTGAAGATGAGGGGAATCATGGTGAGAAAATTATAGATTCGAAGGAAACCATAGAGGAGATCCAACACATGCAACAAGACAATGAGGAGGCAGATTATCTATCTAACTTGGAGAATTTATTTAATGCAGAGGATCCTGAGGAAATCACATCATTTTCTCCTCCATCCATATTCCATGCACATGAGGCTTTTTCCATGGAGGATAATGTTCAGGAACAATCGTCCTGCACTTCATAACAACCCTTTGGAACCAAGGTTAGAAAGATCTTGATCTTCCATGTTCTTGAAAGGAGGAGGAAGAGAAAATGTAGGAGGATGTCATCATCCCTCCCACACCATCCATCCATGAAGGTCCACAAGAAGACTCCATTTTTGGAGTTTAATTTTAGAGAAATGGGCACATCCAAAGGATCAGGCTATGCCCAATCAGGTACTTAGTCTTCATTAGAGCTAAAGGAGAAACTAAAACCAGTCATGCTTACTTCAGGGCACGAGGATGAGCATCAAAGTACCAAAGGTCACCATTAATACCTCCAGGAGTCCAATGGAGGTAATCTTGAGGAGGTATTTTCCATTAATGCTGATACCCTTGATGATTTGGGTGGAGGACCGAGCTTATTGTTATTTTTTCACTCATCCAACCAGTCATGTTCAGTGCCAAATTAATTGCATGGCTTCCATTTTTGAGGAAGGGAAGCTATTTCTCCCTGCTGAATTACAGGTTTTGTTTGAGTTCCCTTTGCTCTTGGTTAGAGTAGTGTCGGTAGGTTTGTTTTCAGCAGAAGAAGTGATTTTGCACACTCTACATGTTCCATTTGGAGCATGTATGATTTTTAGTTTGTACATAGTTTTGGGTGATATTTCTCTTACACTCAATAGGCTTTTGGTGAAGTCAAACTTCAAGTTTCAACGGGTTTCCAAGAGGCTCAGAGGTTAGAATTTTAGATTTCAAATCAGAATCAGTTTATAAGGCTGGACTCCATGCCCAATGGATGCAAAAAAGGCCATTGGTCTCTTCATCTAGCAGGCAGATGTCCTCGTGAGTCACCAAATTGTTATCCCAAATTCACCCCCCAACAAATTTGGTGAAGAAAACCCTGTACATAGAGAAAATATGAAGGGAAAATGTTTCAGACTTACGAGCTCGCATTCCAGAAATGAGGCAAAGGAAAAAGTCAAAGTTTGAACCCGAGTCAAGCCAAAGCGTGGAGGCAGAGGAAAAGGTGAAAATTTTCCTTTTGGCAAAATGACACAAAGGAAAATATTGGAGCACACCTCCCCAACCAACAAAAGGGTTCCATGTGTCCAAATGAAGCAGTAGGGCTGTGGGAGTTTTTTATGTTTTGCATTTTGAGGAAAAGAGAAAAAGATAAATTACAGACCCAATACAAACTTCGAATGGGGCATATCTTTCGGCTCAGGGCTCGAAATATTACAAATCTAACGCCATTGGAAAGATCTCGGCCTCACCAACCAGATGGAGAAAACGTCTTCGGGCCTTCAATACAAAATCCATCTATCTCAATAACCAGATTGGATTTGATCTATTTTCACCATTTCCTCTTCCTTCAAGGCACCGAACCAAGGACCGATGTAGTAAAGATGGATTTGGGGGGCAGATTTTATTAGAATCATTAACAACAGTGGTTGAGTTCCGACCTGCTTTTCTTGCTTCCCTCTCTCTTTCTTCTCTCTGATCAAATCTATAAATATGGGGGCAATATTCATTGTAAAAGTTGTTGTTCATTCTTCTTCTCTGCCTCCCCTTTCTATTTCTTCCCCAGGGTCGAAAATGGAGTCTGAACCTCCTTTCACGGCTCTGTAATGGATTTTTTTTCCTCTTGCTTGTGTATGATGCTCTGTGCAAATTTCTAAAGCAATAAAACTCATTTTTGTGATGCGTTTGTCCATCCTTCACTTGTTTTCATTGCATCTTCTTGCCTCTCATCGTTTTGGAGTATTCTGTGAATGTTTTGGACGTTTCATTTACAGATTTAGGAGTTGTGTTCGTGGGGATTGAAAATGGAGTTTTGTGTGAATCTGACATTTGGTCTGTGATGTTGTTGTCCATCCTCTCCATTTCTCACCTCACCTCCCTTCATTTTATGGCTGTTTTGATAGATGATCAACACTTCCCTTTTCTTGGTGCTATCACCTCGTTAGTGTAGGATTTCCCTTTTATGCACTTTCTCTCTCCCTGTCTCCTTGGAATTGTTAGGATAGGTGTAGTTAGATGTCATTTCTGCATTAGGATTAGTTTAGCATTAGGATCAGGAAGAAGAAGCTGGGTTTCTTCGGAGGGCCATCTCAAGTCTGTAAATCCCACAACTTGAGAGATGGTCCCTTGTTATGCAATCACACCAGATGATTCTACCTTAGAAAAGTAGATCCATAACTCATTTGGGGGTGCTATTATTTTGCATTAACAGTACCTACAGTAGATGATTTATTTTACAAATTTTGCAAGTATTGTAATTATTTTACTCACAAACAGGGAGTTAATTTTTGCATGCCTTCACAAGAGGACAGAACAGACAAGAAGATGAATTCACATGCTCAAAGGAAAGAGACTTGTCTAGCAAGCAAGCTTATTATTAGCAAATTATTCACCTTTATTTTCTTAAAAATAGAATAGTCAACTTCAGTTTGACTGTAATGTAATCAAGGCTATTAATGCCTATTTGTAATTGTATGTTCTGTTTTTATTCCTTTACCTATTATTAAATAAAGGATAAAGATAGGATTCATGGGCGAGTACAGTCTTAGTATATTTTTAGGAAGGGCGGGTAAATTATTTTTGCTATATATTGTGTGCTTTGGCAAAGCACATAGGAGGACTTTTTGGATATAGGAGTACTGAAGCAATTTTTACCAGTTTTGCCTTCTGAGTGTGAAGTATTTTCAGCCTTTCCAATTATTTGTAGTCTTTTGTATGTTTCTATTAGTCTTGTGGATGCAAATTCCCTGAACAATCAACTATCCATGCTACAAATTTTGAATTTTTTGCATAATTTTAATGTGCATGTTAACTTATCAGTGTTGTTGTGATATTTTCCCTCAGTACAAAAAAGTATTTACCCTTAAATATTCTGTAGAAAATTGTTGGTTCATGTATCAATAATCCTTCCCATATAATTTTTGCACATACTCAATCAAAGCCCTCATATAAATTTGGTGTATCACCTCATTTTTAGTAATTTATAGCCATCTTTTACCCTTAACCCTAGAAAATCAATTTAGGATACATCAACAAGGAACTAGATACTGGAGACTCACCTCAAAATAGGTATACGCACAGACTTGAGGCATTTCCATTGTATCTACAAAAGAGAGAGATCAAATTTTGCAAACTTAGCAAACCTGCAACTATCTCTCTACAGGGTGCACTTTCGAGGGATAACATAAGTGTTAAGGATTGTGTGCCTTGTAAAATCCATTGTGTAGAGTTTTGTAAACTGTGTTGAACTACTGTGTAATTTCCCCTTGGCTACATGTATCTAGGTAGGGTTGTTGTGCTAAGGACCCAAGTCTGATTCTAAGCCCTGAAACTAAAAATTATGTTGTATCGGTACCATGTTGTGTTGTGTATAACATTGTATGTGATGACTGATTCACTCAAATGATGCCCCCCATTTGGGGTGCATGTGATGTCACTAAAGAAGTACGCGGCCCAAACGAGGATTGATCATTATGCTGAAACTCCACCCGGCAAGGGGAAGGGGATGTGCTTGGTGGAAACCAAGGCACACACAAACAAGTGGCTAGGAAAAACAAATGCTAATAAAACCAAAGATAATCACACATGTAGAAGACAAGTGCAGCCAATATGTACACTAATACGTAAGAAGATAATGTAAAACACACACGAAAATAATGTAAACATGCAAGAAGAAAAAGTAGATTGTGAAAATTGGGTTGCAAACATGAGACACCACTCAAGATGTTGCAAGACAATCAAGGTTGTAGCGGCCGCAAGTAATCAAAGAACAAGTAATACATAGGGCATATCCCACAACCAAATGACAAACAAGATCAGATAAGAGAAAGCAATGTAATACACAACCATGGAAACAAATAGGTCTGCAAAACAAATGTTGCACATGAAGCACCCATTATCATGTTAGAAAGGTAAAAAGTATGTCAAAGCATGTATAATCCGATATAGTAATGTGTTATGAAACAAAATGAAATAATAATACTTGTAGTGTATGAAATTGGATGCCCCCAGGAGTCGTATGAGCATCGCATAGGAGCACAGGAAAATACAAAACTAGAGGAATAGGATGGACTAGGGCACCTAGAGAGGGACAAGGGCACCCTAGACCTATTTTTGGGCACTTGGGTCTGCGGAAATGCTCAAAAAACCTCCTCTGAGGTGTCGTAAGGTGTTTTCCTTTGGTTGCCTTTGATTGCTTTGAGGTCAAACTAAGATCGCTGGAAACGTGCAATAAAAAAAGACCTACAAAACCCTCATATCCTAAAAAATAAATATGCAAAGTGAGGGTTTAAATTGTCCTCGGCCACCACAATGG
The DNA here is from genome assembly GCA_019776745.2 of Taxus chinensis. Lineage (NCBI taxonomy): Eukaryota > Viridiplantae > Streptophyta > Pinopsida > Cupressales > Taxaceae > Taxus > Taxus chinensis. Next base: position 146,266,610 of record CM034152.1, on the reverse strand, counting down.
TGGACTTACAATTGAGCATTACACTACATCTCATACCCAATATAGTTCTGTGTATGTGTGAAATTCTACCCTAGGTTGCTCTTGTGCGTTTTACACTTGGATATCGAGAAAGTAGCTAGATGCAGAATGTAGTAAACATGTGCATGTAATAGAATGAACTTCCCTCCTATGAAGTGTGTTATAGAAAACTAGCCCTTGTGTCCCTTGTGATGGAGCTAAATGGAGCTAAATGGAGCTCTTAGATGCCTTAATGGATGCAACTTTAGGTGGTGATAGATAGTTCTTAGTCCCTTATTATGATCACATAACTTTATATTTATATGATTCCCTTGCTTGAATTTAATTATTAACCTTGAAAATGCCAACTACCAAAAAGATAAGATGCTAAAATGGGTAGAAGAGGACCCAAAAAGTGTGAGTAAAGTAAAAAGGGGACAATGGGAATCCATAGAGCGGATGAGGGCACGTGGTGCTGACATCCTAGCTGGGTGCTGGTGTCTAGGATGAAAAATTTTGAAGAGTAAAAAGTTATACTAAGAAAATAAGGGTGTAAGGACAGAAGGTAGCAATAAAAAGTAATGATAAGGTGGCCAAATACATGGGTTAATTAGTAATTTTCTTACTTATGAATCCATATAAATAGTAGTATATAATCAAGACTAGATAAATACCCAAAGTGCTTGATTTTATGTGTAAATTTTCCCCCACTTTATGTTAGTGAGAGGAACATCTCAGTAACATAAAGTAGATAGATATGTGTGCCTGATGTAACTATCGTAGATTGATGTATGAAAGTTTGCTGAGGGACAAGACAAAGTGTGGAGTGATAAAAATATGTGAAGCATGGATACTAAAGATGAGAAAGATTGTAAAAGGTGAAGATGAAAATGAACCTAAGGTGAAAATCACATGTGTAGATTTCATGATGTACCTGTTGTCGATGTCAATGTTTGTGATGTTGTTGTTTTTGTTGATGATGTCATGATGTTTACTACCGCTTCCCATACAAATAGACCTATGCTAAATAGAAGTCTGAATCAAGTAGTCAAAAACACATGTATATGTATAAAAATATATGTAATGAAGTGTGTAAAAATGATGAAAATGTGAAAAAGGAACATGTGCACCTAGATCCATGATGAGGAAACATAGTGTATAAACGATCATGTAGGTGATGTTGATGCACATGATTTTTTCTGGGCAATCTCACGCTAATGAAATGGAAGAAGTGTACAGAGAATTTTTTGGTATCGATTTCCCAAAATTTAAATGTTTCCTGCTATGTAGAAAACCACTATAGATGGTTTGTATAAATGTAAGTGCTAATGAACATCTACCCTGTAAAAGCCATTGTGTATGGATTTTTGTAGACTGTGTTGAACTACCAATTGTTTTGTAACTATCCCCTGGTCTCACGAATCCAGGAAAGACCGATGTATTTCCCCCTGGTCTCAAGCATATAGGAAAGGTCGTTGTACTCATGGACCCAAGTCTGATTATGTGCCCCATCTGAAACTGAAAACTATATTGTACTGGTACCTTGATGTGTTGTCTATAACACTGTATGGGGTGACTGATTCACCAAAATGATGCTACCCCTCATTTGGGAAGCATGCACCGTTGTTAAATCAGTATGCGGCTCAAAGGAGGACCGACCACTATGTTGAACATTTCCTTGCAGAGGAAGACCAATGTGCTATGCTAGAAACTACGGCACACTGTAAGCAAATAGCTAGGAAAACAAGTGTAAGTACTAAGCAACGAAAAAACTCATGTAAGCTAAGAAATGTAATCTAAGTAGATAATGTGTAAATTAAGATGCAAGTAGAAGACAAAGTAGACTATAAAAATTAGGTTGCAAACATGGGACATGACTCACAATGTTGCAAGAAAAACAAGTCTGTAGTGGCAACTGTAAGCAATTATAGAACAAGCAAGACATAAGGAAAAGTCCTAGAACAATGACATGTTAAGGCAAAAAAGAACTAGTAATGTATCAAACAACCATGGAAGAAAATAGTTCTGCAAAATAAATGCTTGCACATGAAGCACCCATTAACACTATTAGAGAGATAAAAATTATGTGAAGACATGTGTATATTCTGATAAAGTAACGTGATCATGTGTAACAAAATGAAAAAATAACACATGTAGTGTACGAAAGTGGATGACCGCTAGGAGCGGATGTGGGATCTGGTACTAGGTACTGTACCAAACATCCACATTGCTATATGTAATGGGATATATATAATCTACAATAAAAATTAGAAAAGGAAAGTGAACACTGCATGTATCTTTGATAAAGATAATGACATAAAATATATCTATCTAGCATGTGTAATAAAGTGAACATTTACAAGCGTAAATGTAAGCAAGAGTAAATGCAACCGAGGTATGCAATATGCTCTGTGAATGGACCTGGAATGGAATACAAAGTGAATGTGATAGGATTGGCAACTTGTCCCCCGAGTAAGTGTGCTTTGTGATGTATATACAGTGAGGTTCATTTATTTATACCCCCTAAATAATCAAGAATGAACCGTAAACAAGAGTGTGTGTCATCAGGAAAATGGTTGGAACAATGTGTTGTATGTAGAAAGAGTTGACGACCGAAGTGATGATATTGCATGCAACATAGTGATTGATAGAATTTATCATGTGTGATGATTATATTAGAATGCATATATCACTAGTGATGAGGTGCTATAGATTCCAGTATGCGTGATGATGTATCTCGAAGCATATATCAAGAAATAAATGAATAGGATGGTAGAATAACGTGATGATTTAGCATAAAGTGTATATCACAAAATGTATGGATTGAATGCTAGAGAAGGATGGTGATGTATTTAGCCTAAAGTCTATATCACAAAAAGAAGATAGAAGGAGGGATGATTTAGCCTAAAAAAGTATATCACGAGATGAGTGAAGAAAGATAGGAGCTGATGATTTTATCCTAATAGCATAGATTGAATAAAGTAAGTGGGATAAAGCACTAACTGAGGAATAGACCTCAGTAGTCGAGTATGGACTGTGGAACTAAAGTGTGTCATTGGGAAGTGAGGGTAGTGAGTACACGTGAAGATGATGATGATGTGCCCATGTGTATTAGATGTAATGACCCTCAAAATATGTCGTAAGTATGTGATATGCGAGACTGAGTAGTGTGTCATAGGGTATGTGCAATGTGCAGTGCGAGATGTGTAGTATCATGATAGTGTATAGGTAATGTAGATGTGTAGAAGGTGTGCCACATGTAATGGGTGTACAAAGTATGCAATGTGAGGATGATGCATACATAGTTATGAGATAAGTGATGGAATGTGTAAAGTGTAGCATGTGAATAGTATGAAGATGCAAGATAATGTAAAATATATAATAGTGTAGAAGTGTAGAACACGTCGAAAAGTGTATAGAATGTATATGATGTACAACATGTGAATGAAATTACATAGTAAATGTAATGATGTTGAGTATATGGATGATTTTATATGTTTAAAAGTGTAGGAGGTATGTAAGATGATGTAATATGTAGTGTAAACTGTGTAGTGTGTGAGGTTCATGTGTATATAGGATTCCCTAAAACAATCAAGTGTGAACCGAGATCATCAAGAGTGCATCATACTGGTAATGATGATGCTAGCATGTGTATGAATATGTGATATACTAAAAATCTAGGTGTGAAATGAGGGTGAATATCAGATACATGTTGATGTTGGGGGTATAAATGAGTGTACTTCCCCCCAAGTGCATGTGTTGATCATTTTATTCAGGTAATGTCATCTAAGAGGTCATCATCATCATGATCAAATCCAAATGGTGATGCATCTGAAATCTTGATAAGCGAAATAGTGTCAGGTTGATCAAGTAATGAGACATTGAGGCATAATTTATACATGCCCATAAAATATTATTTCTCATTGGTGAAAGGAAGTAATGGGCATCTGTGTGCATACTAATGCAAATGAGATTTTTTGTACATAGCCAAGAAAATGAACTATTACATATGGATACACGACATCTAAAGGGAATAGGAAATGAGATATTAGTATGATCATGGTCTAATTTACCCCCAATGTAAGTGAAGCCAAGATTGTCCCTACATGTGAGTGGAGAAGTACGTGAAGAGTTCATGCAAGGTAAGACGATTAGATGAAAGATGCGTCATAACCCATAAGCAATAGTGATAGTGATGAATCCCCATGTAATACAAATGAGGATCATGATTTGGATGATAAATATCGTTCAAAATTTAGATCCTAGTTGATTCAAACCCTCATGTGAACATATAGATTCACATCACAAGTGGGATAAAATGGGATGTGTCTCCCAATAATAATGCATTCATAGAGAAAATGTGCATGTAAATAGTAAGGTGTCTTGAATGATGGAGATTGCTCATGCAAAGGTACAGGGGATAGATTAACTGTCCATAGACTGGAGAAACCCTCTGATACAGAATCATAACAACGGTAATAGTAATAGGTGGAGGTGATGGCATAGAAAAGACAATAACTATCATGAAAATATCACCTTTCAGCGCTGTAGAAAATGAGGTGCCATTATCCATAGGTTGGGATTCATGTCAGTAATAACAATTCTTGGAGTAGGAAGTGCAGTATTTAGGATCATGGCCATAATATTTGTATGGATGAAAATGGTCACAGAAAATAATATACTCAATGCCCTTATGTATGAACTTAACACAATGATTTATGGTAAATATGGAACCTCTTGCATGGCATAAAGCCATGGAACTACTAAGTAAACTAATTATATGAAATAGTAAATTCAATGGCAAAGAAAATTGATGTTAAGAGTTTTTGGTCCAAAAGTGATGGGTAGAGTGATATGACCTAAGCATGGATGAACATAGCCATCATATGCACAAAGAGAAAGACTTGATGGACTAACATTAGAAACCGAAAGACCAATATTTTCAAGGAATGACATGGGACAAAGATCAAGTTCAAATCCATTATCAAATAAAGTATGCTTGACACCCACATTATAAATGTGAATCATGATGTGCAATGCTGGGTCATTTTCAAAAATAGTAAGATCCACATAAGGATTAGATGGGAAAGCAATATGTTGAGAGAAGGCATCTACAAATGTTTGATAGAATGAATCTAGATGCATATTAGTAGGAATGTAAGTGGTAGTTAGGATATTTTTGACTCTTTCTCTGAATTTAGGATTTATAAGCAAGAAATCATTAATGGAAATACTTATGATGATAAGATGCTAGACATGTGAGCAATGAAAGAATGAGGAACCTTGGAGTGCGATGATCGAGTTTGGGTTCACCAAAATGATTAAGCTAAGTATGAAAATATATATGCCTAATTTGAATGCTATAGCAACAATAAATAAATGATAATAAAATATAGAAAATACACCCAAACAACTAAGCAATAAATAATGAAACCCTAATTGCAAAGAGAGGGTGAAAGGCCTTAGCTGATTCGCAGTGAAATCTGGACTAGATCGAAGCTCTGACTGGCTGAACAAAGAAGCAGGACGTCACATAGGAGCATAAGAAAATGAAGAACTAGAGGAACAGGATGGACTGGGGCGCCTGGAGAGGGACAAGGGCACCCGTGGGTGCCCTAGACCTGTTTCTTGGCACCTATGTCTATAAAAATGCTCAGAAAACATCCTCCAAGGTGTCGCGAGATGTTCACCTTTGGTCACCTTAAATCACTCTGAGGTCGCACCAAGATCACTGAGGTATCTGGAAACCTGCAATAAAGAATACACATGTAAAACCCTCAAATAGACATCAAATCCTATAAAAAAAGATGCAAACTGAGGGGTCAGATTGTCCTCAACCACCACAATGGTGGGCTTACAACTGAGCATTGCACTATATCTCAGACCCAATGTAGTTTTATGTGTGTGTGTGTGTGAAATTGTGCCTTAGGTTGTTTTTGTGCGTGTCACACTTGGATAGCAAGCAAGTAGCTAGATGTGGAATGTAGTAAAGGTGTACATGTAATAGAATGAACTTACCTCCTATGAAGTGGGGCAACTCAAAACTTCATCATTACGATGAAAGTCATGGGTGAAGTATACCTAAGCTAAGGAAGTTCTGATGTTATTAGTTACTTCTGAATTAATTAATGATTAAGTGAAATCTGCAGCTATGTGTGCTGTTACAAAATGTAACAGATCACATAGTTTGTAATTTCATGATAATCTTCAGCAAAAGAACACAAAGGCACCCTGAAGGACAGCTGTGTTGTCTTGATGAAGACACCAAATTACAGAGTAGGTGAAGTGTTGAGTTTTGGGACAGCAAACATAAGTGCAGATTACAGAAATCAGAGTTCATTACTGAATGTTACAGGTTCTCATTAATGTTCTTTCCTTCATGTTTAAGACATTCAATTATGTTACTGAGTTGTTTAGTTCATCATACACTCCATTCAGAAGCTTGAAATGTAGAAGAAAATACACAACTCAATTTCAGAATTCAATGTTTTATTCACAAGGAAGGTATCAAATGTTTCCCACACATGTCATGGGATGTGACTAAAAAGTAAAGTACATCTACTGAAGAAAGAGGTACACATGCATGAAATAGAAAGCAAAGGAATATGAGTGAACCCATCATTGCCTCTGTATATTCTTCGTTGTGCAGATTGTCCCCTTTCTAGCTTGTTCCATCTTTGTCTTCATAATTCAAAGCATGGTACCTGAAAAGTAAAAGAAAGGAATCATCAATAAAGAGCTTAGGGTTAATCCATATTCCTACACTGTCCTACTTCGTGCATATGGATCTCTAAGCAACAGGAGATATAGATTACTTAAAGATCAAACTGCATAGCTCACTCAAAGAAGCAGAAATAGAAAAGAGAATAGAAGAAACATGGACACAAGAGAGGCCAAAAATCCTAATTATTTCTAACTATTTTCTTAAAGTGTGCAGATACAGGTTGCAGACAAGAAGAAAGAATCATATACATGCTGAAAAAGGAGTTAATGTAACTCAAACTCAGATATATTGTCTACAAATGGAAGAGGGTTACAGTATAGAACAAAGAAGATGCATACAGACAATGTACACTTTCCAGATTTCAGTCAAGGAAGAGAGAATTCTAGGAAAAAATTGCCAGGGCTTCACCATGAAAAATCAACATTTCAGATTTTCCAACATGCCAGAAATGTTACTATAAAGGAAATAAAGCATCTATCTAAAAGAAACAAGCTACAGAGATCTTAACAAGCATCTGAATCAAGTCTTATGCCTAAGATAGTATCAAAGAACAAGTGAACTGCTTGTAATTTCCAAAAGAGTGATACAAGGTACAAAGATCTCATAAAAATAGAACAGTCAAAGTGCTATTACTACCAGTTCCAGAATCAAATGAACAAGCCTACCAGTCTGTCAAAAGATACAAAATTCTCAAAGAGCTAAATTTCAGAACCAGGAGTTGTACATGTCATCACCAAAAACTAGACTCTGTATATAAAGAAAATAATTTCCAAGGTGTCTTCCAGTTTTACGACATCCACAAAGGAGCAGAGAGGATCCGGGTGCAAAACATTTCAAAATCAGAGATAAAATGTGCAGCTTACCACATGGGTCAGCACTTTGAACCCAATCAAGAAAATATTTCCCTAGTCTGAAAAGGAAAATCTAACAGAGTTAAAGTACCCATCAAAGGTTTTCATTATTACAACTCAAAGTAAAGGAAAATAGTCCCATTGGAGAAGGGAAAACATTCACGCACAAAGTTTTCTTCTTGATAGCACTTCTACATGAACAACAAACCCTCCATGAGTTAGAAAATGAAGATACAACAGAGAAATGGCCGAGTCATCGAATTGAGGGAGCCATCACAAAATTTCAAAACTCTCATACAGGAAAATGAATTAAATTCAAAGGCCGACACATATATACAACTAGAACGAATACCCAGAACTCAAAATACATAGATCTAAAAGTCACAATGAAGACTGGTTCGAGTATTTCACTCACCTTTTATCATAGGTAGTTTCGAAGTTGATTGACCATGAGCACTCTATTGAAAAAACGTATAGATCTGAAGAAATAACGACCCCATATGGAGATTGTAAAGCTTTCAAGCTCGGAGAACCCATCACAGTATCAAGATGATGACTAATAAAGAAGCCAAAGACTTCAAAATATACAGAGCCGAACAACAAAGATTCATATCCAATCAAGCTCAAAGAACATAATGCAGAGGGGTCGGGTTTCAAAGCTACCCATAATGGAAAAGTTCAGAGTTTCACAAAGCAACCAACAATGGCATCGAAAATTTTTTGCCAGGGCTTCACCCGCATAGTAAAAAAATCAAATGAGATGTGCATTAGGGTTGAGTTTTCCTTTAGCATGCAAATTCAAGAGGCGAGTTCAACCTAACTCAACCACAGGTCAAATAATCAATGATCAGATTCAACAGGTACAGAGATCAAAGGTTGAGGATTGATCTCTACAAACAATGTGAACCATGGTTCGAGCTTTAAAAAATGCATTTATCACATGTCAGAAACCCTAAAATCATGCTTTATGGATCAACTGATCAAAAATCAGCAAGTACAGAGATCAACGATCACAAATGAGATCATCAAAATCGATGCAAAAGAGTCCAAGTCAAAATGGCGGTTGACCAACTTAGTCAATTTTCAAAAATTTTCAATTTGTAAAAATTTCATTCACAGGCCCGCAGGCCCGAGAAAGACACATGTCACCATCAGTGGAAGCGAAGAAATGGAGGTCAGGGTTCACTTAAGTTTTCAAACTTTAAAAATGTAAAAGTTAAAAGTTCCAAAAATTTCCTACAAGTCCAAGCCTCCGCGATGAGAAATTCAAAGCCGCGAGGAGAAAAGTCAAAAATCGATTCCACATAGAACATCGGCGGAGTGGCGGGCTTTCTTAAAATTTTGAGACTTATTCACAAAAAGGCCTAAAAGCTTCAAAAGGGTCTGAAAGTCCGCATAGGGGACAAAACTTCAAAAAAGGCCGAAGACCTGCCAAAGGACATAAAGTCTCAAAAGTTGCCCGCAGGCCTAAAAATCTAAAAGGGGCAAAAAATCCACAAAAGGTCTGCAAAGGGCTTAAAACTTCAAAAAATCCTGAAAGTCCGCAAAAGACTTAAAATTTCCAGAATTTTTCCCGAAGGCCCATAAAAGCAAAGGGAGAAGATTTTTCGTGCCATCCAAGCTATCATTTTGAGTTTTGACTTTCAAAATTTGAATTATAGTATATGTTTCAAGAAAATACAAAGTGCCGACCAATGAAACATGCATGTATTAATCAAAAGATGGCCGAAATAAGGTGAAGTGCAAAGTGGTTCCCCACAGTGGGTGTTTTGTGGGTATGATAATTATTTCTTTTACTCACAAATAGAGAGCTATTTTATTTTTGCATGCTTCATCACTAGACAACACATGAAGAAGACTTGCACAGCAAGCAAAGCTTATTTTTATCAAATCATCCACTCATGCTTTTCTTAAAAATAGACATGCTTTTCTTAAAATAGATCAGTCGACTGTAGTTGACTAGTTGTAACCGAAGGCTATTAATGCCTATTTGTAATTGCATGTTCTATTTTTATCCCTTTATCTATTATTAAATAAAGGATAAAAATAACATGCATGGGCGAGTACAAGCCTTAGGCTATTTTTAGGAAGGGGGTGAATTTTATTTTTGCTATATATTGTGTGCCTTTGCAAAGCACAAAAAAAAACTTCTGGAGGACTTTTGGATATAGGAGTACTGAAGCAATTTTTTTCCAGTTTTTCCTTCTCTGTGTGAAGTATTTTATGCCTTTCCAATTATTTGCAGTCTTGTGTATGTTTCTATTAGTCTTGTGAATGCAAATTCCCTGATCAATCATCTTACCCTGCTGCAAATTCAGTATTTTCTGCATAATTTTAATGTGCATGTTAACTTATCAGTGTTGTTGTGATATTCTTCCCTCAGTACAACCAAGTGTTTGCCCTTAAATTCTGTAGAAAACTATTGGCTCGTGCATCAAAAATCTTTCACATATCAATTGTGCATATACTCAGTCAAAGCCCTCATACAAATTTGGTGTATCACCTTAGTTTTAATTATTTTACAGTCATCTTTTACCCCTAAACCCCATAATCAATTTAGGATACATCAATAAGGAACCGGCCTTGATACCGGAGACTCACCTCAAAATAGGTATACCCACAGACCTGAGGTGTTTCCATTGTATCTACGAAAGAGAGAGATCAAATTTTGCAAGCTTAGAAAACCTGCAGCCATCTCTCTACAGGGTGCACTTTCGAGAGATAACAGTTTTTGGCACGCCTGGTGGGACCACGAATCAGATTTACATGCAAGTTACAAATTCTATAGCAGATCTAGAATAGATTTACAGCAGTTACAAAGTCACTTTCAGGAGCAAGTTGCAGTAATTTATTCTAAAGATTTTAAGATCTTTTGGCGACTCCATTAAGCTGATATCATACCAGTATTGCAACATGTTCCATGCCTAAAGTGACTACAAGATCATCGGTAAGAGGAATTCCTCCTGAGTTTGTTTCTTTACCCTTGAATTCTGCTAGAAGGAGAAGAGTTGGTAATACTTTACCTTATAATATACCTGGTTTTGATAACCCTCCTCCTGATATTCCTTCACCATGTATCAATTTCTCTATTAACATCCCAGTTTTTCAGATGGCTATTCAACCACCAAGGAATTTTGTGACCTTTACTAATGGCAGTCCATTAGTAATCCCAGTCTACCATGACATTCCTAATGCTGCCATGAAAAGTTTTCCATCATTCACGGGTGAAAATCAGGTTACACCTGCTGAACATATCAAAGATGTTGCAGCCCTATGTGCAGTCCATAATATCACTCATGAAGACGTAGCTTTAAGACTTTTAGCTGCATCTTTTAAAGGGCAGGCCTTGCAATGGTATAGAAACCTAGAAATTGGAAGCATAAGAACTTGGGATAACTTAGGTGAAAAATTGCTGAAACAGTTCCAGGATAATTCAGATCATTTGTCTCTCATTGAACAGTTGTCTACTATTAAAAGAGCTCCCAATGAGTTTATGTCCAGTTTCAATATCCATTTTTCCAGAACTTGGAAAGAATTCCAGCAAGTGTCAAGCCTCAAGTTGATCATGCTTTCCTTTATTATCTTAGGGCATTAAACAATGATATCTCAACTATGATTCAGTCAATGGGGGGAGAGACACTCCCAGCAGCCTACGATATCACTATCCGAGCTGAAAATAGTCTTATTCAAGCTGGAAAATTGGCACCAAGGCCTTCAATGCCATTTTTTTGTAGATTTAGCACCTATTCCTCAGCCTATTACAATCATAGAACCTACTGTTGTAGCTCCATCAGATGATGTATTTAAAGCTTTGCAAACTATGGGAAATAAATTGACTTCGATTGAGAACAGAATTGCATTACCTAGCAGACCCTATCAGGCTCCTTATCAGCAAAATCAACAGAATCAACAAAATAGGTAGCCCTATCAACAGAATCAAAATTATAGGTAGCCTTACCAGCAAAGGCAGTTTGACCCAAAGGCTCCTAGTTCCTCTAACACTTTAGTCCCAGTTAATATGGCTACAGAAGAGTGGTGTCAACCTTGTAATCAACCTCATGTAGCTGCAAGTTGCCCAAATGCTTTTCTGAATCTGAATCTTGTTGCACAACCTCAATCTGAAACATTGTTCATGCCTCAAATGGAGGGTGGGTAGCAAGAAACTCATGTTCAGAAAGCACCTGAACATAATTTAGTCAGTTTTAATGAGGATTTCATTGCAGTCACTACTAGGGCTCAAGGGAAAACTGTTGAAAGTCAAAAACAACAAAATAGGCCTATCCTGCCTACTGTCACTGATAAGACAACATCTACAGTCCCAAAGTCAACCAACAATCCTGTTGTTCCTCAAAAACACAACAAGTGTTCCAGTTGATAGAGGCCATCAAAGACAGCTACAACCTGATCCAAGAAGACTGTTTATACCTCAGATATCCAAGGTAGCTGAAGTAGAATCAGTTTTCGCTAAGGCCTACTCTAAGACAGTTGAATCCGTCTCTAAAATTGTTGCTTCTTTTAACATTGTTGATGTAATGAAAAATCATAATGTTAATATCTCAATGTGGGATGCTCTAAGTATTCCAGGACAGCAAGATTTACTTTCTCATGAACTAGTTAAGCTGCAGATTTCTTCAAATACAACAGAAAAGGAAGTTCATAAGGTAGACATGGTCCTTGGAACGTTTGAAAAAGACCACATTAAAGAAGTTAAGTGGATGGTTCAGAAAGTTTTGAATGCTCATGACATCAAGAAACCACCACCATTTTATTTATCACTGATTATTGGGGAACATCTAGTTCATAATTGCATGGTGGACAGTGGTGCAAGTAGCACAGTTATGCCAAAAGTGATTGCAGAAAAATTGGGTTTGCAGTATGAGCCTACAGAAAGGAGTGTCTTACAACTTGATGGAACTGCAACTAATACAGTTGGCATAATAAAAAATTTAGAAGTGACGTTACATGCTTTCCCAAATGTTTCTATTCTGCAAGATGTTACTGTTGTGGATTTACCTCCATACTTTGCCTTATGCTTATCTAGAGACTTCACAAAAAAAATAGGAGGTTATCTCTCTTCAGATTGGTCCTTCTTTTTTTCACTACTCGTCATGGTACTAAAGTTACTATCAATTCAAAGCCATTGGCCAGATTTCACATTGAGCCTCACTCTTCAAATGCAATGGCTAATTATTTAGCCCTAGATCAATCTGATTTTGATGAGGTAGCTCATGTTTCAGCATTAGATGGTGTTTCTAACATGTTCATGGATGAAAATACAGTGGAAGAACATGCTCATGATCCTTTTAAGGAAGTTGAAGAACACATGTTTGGTGTGTATTGTATGCATGAAGAAAATACACCACTTCCCTTGCTGTCCAAAACAGAAGATTCATCAGAAGGGATTTGGAAGCTTCATTTTGATGGAGCTAAGAACAAGAAAGGACAGGGAGCAGGTCTAATGCTCACTTCCCCAATGAATGAAAGGTATTTCTTCAGCTTTGAGTCTCCAATTTTCATGTACTTGCAATGTAGCTGAATACGAAGCTTTAATTCATGGCTTGCTTTGGGCCAGAAAGAGAGGTATCAGCATGCTACAGATTTTTGGTGACTCTGAGTTGGTTATCAATCAAGTAAGAAATTTCAATGTTTGTAAGAATCCATTAATGAAGTCTTACAGACATAGAGTTTCAGACTTAATGGAAGATTTTGATGCTATTAACATTCAGTCTATTCCTAGAGCTGAAAACAAGCATGCAGATAGACTTGCAGTAGTTGGGGCTAGTTTTGAAGTGTTGGAACATATTGAAAATAGTAAAATCCAGCCTCATATAAAGTTAATTGTCAGGCCCTCAATACCTGATAATGATTCAAATTGGCAAGTTTTTGAAAGTGATGATCAAATCTGTAGGTTTTTGCAGCAAGAAGCTGAGTTTTCTATGTAGTTAATCAAGATAAATTACAACACTTATATGGTGACCAAATTGTTCAGTTGAAGACAAATAAACTACCTCGAGGTCTAGTCACATTAGAAGACATCTTCAGCACTGACGATCAGTTAAGAAAGGTCAAGACTAAAATGTCAACCCACGCTGATAATTATGAAGAGATCTTGGTTGATGAAGGGAAAAAGCTATATTTCTTGGAAAGGTGTGTTCCTCAGATGAAAATAGTCATTTATTGATCTTTGCAAAGAATTTAAGGATGTTTTTGCTTGGAAATATCAAGACCTGAAAGGATTTGATCCCAGTTTAGCACAACATACAATTGAGTTGTAGCCAAATTCTAAACCTGTTAGACAGAAACAGAGGCCTGTAAATCCCAAAATAGAACCTCTAATGAGGAAAGAATTATCTAAGTTGATTGAATCAGGTATTATCTTTCCAGTTAAGCATTCAAGTTGGGTAGCCAATCTTGTTCCTATTAGGAAGAAGAATGGTGAAATCAGACTATGTGTAGATTTCAGAGATCTTAATAAGGCTTCATTAAAAGATCATTACCCACTCCCAAATATGGATCAGATTTTAAGAACAGTCTCAGGTTCAGATAGACTATCTCTTCTAGATGGTTACAATGGATATAATCAGATTTTAGTCCAGGAAGAAGATAGATATAAAACAACCTTTACCACTAAGTGGGGTACTTATGCTTACAAAAGGATGCCTTTTGGTCTTTCAAATGTCGGTGCAATGTTTCAACGTGCAATGGACATGGATTTTTGCAGCTTATTAAATAAATGCATCCTTGTTTATTTAGATGATGTTACTGTATTTTCAAAAGATTCTGAAGAACATCTAATGCATTTAAGGCAGACTTTTCAGTTGTGTAGGCAATTTGGAATATCTTTGAATCCACTAAAGTCTATCTTTTCAGTACATCAAGGCAAGCTACTTGGTCATATTGTTTCTAAGCAAGGTTTAGCAATTGATCCTTTCAGATTGAAAGCCATATCACAACTATCATTGCCCCATCATAAGAAGGCATTACAAAGTTTTCTTTGAAAAATCAACTTTGTTAGAAGATTTGTTCCAGATTTTGCAGCATTGGTTAAACCACTCACAGCTATGCTAAAGAAAGAGAAAAATTTCTCTTGGACCAGTGAAGGGAGAGAAGGATTTGAATCAATCAAAGTAAGTTATCTCTCAAGCTCCTGCTCTTGCAAATCTAAATTTCGATAAAGATTTTACAATGTATGTACTTGCAAGAGCTGAAACAATCTCAGCTATATTGACTCAATTCAATGATGAAAATATTGAACAACCTATTACTTTCTTTGGACAAAGCTTGCATGATTATGAAACAAGGTACACATTTCTTGAAAAAGAGGTACTTTCAGTAGTCAGAGCACTAAAGAATTTCAAGTATATGCTTTCGAACAATAAAATCCATGTTCTTGTTTCTCATCCAAGTGTGAAAGCATTCTTACTAAATAAAGAATTGAATGAGAAAAGAGAAAACTAGATAACAAAGGCCATGGAGTATAATGTTGATATTCATATTGCTAAGACAGTTCAAGGGAAAGGTTTATGTGAGCATTTAATTGCTGATATGGAAAAACAAGTTACAGAACCAGATGATTCAAAACAACATGCTGAAATCACGTATCAGCAATCAGAAATCATGGTTCAACCAGGAAATCAACAGCCTGAGCTCACTCACGAGATTCAGGAATCAAGATGGATGACTGATTTGGTTAATTATCTACAACATGGAACCTATCCAAAAGGTATGGACAAGAATAAATGAAGGTATTTCAGATTACAAGTTGTACCTTATATCTTCATTGATAATGTGTTGTTCAAAAGAGATATAAATGGAATCTTGCTGTGGTGTGTTGACTATGATAAAATTCAGAAAATATTGTCAGAATTCCATGAAGGACCTGCAGGAGGTCACTTCTCAGCACATACCACAACCTTAAAATTATGAAAGCTGGTTACTATTGGCCTAGCATATTCAAAGACTATTTTGAATGGATTAGAAAGTGTAAAAAATGTGCTTTCTTTGTTGGTAAAGGAACGTCTAGCTTTGCTACCCTTGTAGCCTATCTCAGTTGATCAGCCTTTTATGCAGTGGGGTCTTGACTTTATCGAAATGATAAACCCACCCTCATCACAAGGGCACAAGTGGATCTTAACTGCTACAGATTACTTTACATGATGGACGGAAGCAGTAGTTTTAAAAGATGCTAATGAAGCTTCAATACTATCCTTTTATGAAGGTATAGTTTGTAGATTTGGTGTTCCAGCAACTATCATATCAGATAATGCTTTAGCTTTTCTTGGTGCTAAGATAACAGATTGGGCTATCAAACATGGAATTTATTTGAGTGCTTCATCTAATTATTACCCACAAGGTAATGGATTAGCTGAGAGTACTAACAAGAATCTGTTAAGGATCATCAGAAGAACACTTAAAGATAATCAAAGAGCTTGGCATCTGATGTTGAATTCAGCACTTTGGGCTGACAGAGTGACTCCTAAAAGATCAGTTGGCAATTCACCATACAAACTTGTGTACGGAAAGGAAGAAAGAATGCCTATTTCAGTTGAGTTACCTGCTTTAGATTTGTTGCATCAAATGGAGCTGCTTGAGAATGAACCATTACAGGTTCGTTATGCAGAGTTAATGGAATTACAAGAGCTAAGAGAGCAAGCTCATTTAAATATGGAAAAAATTAAGAAGCAAATGAAGAAGACTTTTGATAAGAAAGCTAAGTTCAGAATCTTCAATGAAGGAGATATTGTGTTAAAATGGGATGCTGATCGTGCAAATCCAGGAAGACACTCAAAGTTTGATACACTCTGGAGTGGTCCTTACATGATTTCAACTAGCAAGGAACACAATGCTTTTCAGCTTTCGAAGCTAAATGGAGAGGAACTTCCCATTCCTGTGAATGGTATGTTTCTCAAACACTGTTATTGAAAATCTTACAGTGATTGTTAGAGTAGGATTTTCCCTTCAATAAGTGCAGTTCCTGCACATTGCAATGTTTTTCAATTCAATAAGTGCATTCATGCACGTGATCTGGTTTACCAGATATTTTCCCAGTTTTAGTTCATTTCGGAAAGGGTTGGACCTTTCAAAAAGGTAGATTTTGGTTATATGCTTTGGACTCCATGCCCAATGGACAAGAGCAAGGCACTAGTCTTTAAGCTAGCAGGCAGCTTTCCCTACAGGATCGCCAGAAATGTTGACAATTTTTGCACTTGTGCAAAAATGGGCAACTCGAAACTTCGTCATTACGATGAAAGTCATGGGTGAAGTATACCTAAGCTAAGGAAGTTCTGATGTTATTAGTTACTACTGAATTAATTAATGATTAAGTGAAATCTGCAGCTATGTGTGTTGTTACAAAACATAACAGATCACATAGTCTACAATTTCATGATACCTTCAGCAAAAGAACACAAAGGGCCCAAAAGGACAACTGTGTTTTCTTGATGAAGACACCGAATTACAGAGTAGGTGAAGTGTTGAGTTTTGGGACAAAAACATAAGTGCATATTACATCAAATCAGAGTTCATTACTGAATGTTACATGTTCTCATTAATGTTCTTTCCTTCATGTTTAAAACATTCAATTATGTTACTGAGTTGTTTAGTTCATCATGCAATCCATACAGAGAAGCTTAAAATGCAGAAAGAAATACACAACTCAATTTCAGAATTCAATGTTTTATTCACAAGGAAGGTCAAATGTTTCCCACACAAGCCGTGGGATGTGACTAAAAAGTAAAGTACATCTACTGAAGTAAGAGGTACACATGCATGAAATAGAAAGTAAAGGAGTATGAGTGAACCCATCATTTCCTTTGTATATTTTTCGTTGTGCAGATTGTCTTCCTTCCAGCTTGTTTCATCTTTGTCTCCACAATTCAAAGCATGGTACCTGAAAAGTAAAAGAAAGGAATCATCAATAAAGAGCTCAGGGTTAATCCATATTCCTACACTGTCCTAATTCATGCATATGGATCTCTAAGCAACAGGAGATATAGTGCCTTGAAGATCAAACTGCATAGCTCACTCAGGAAGCAGAAATAGAAAAGAGAATAAGAAACATGGACACAAGAGAGGCCAAAAAGCCTAATTATTTCTAACTATTTTCTTAAAGTGTGCAGATACAGGTTGTAGACAAGAAGAAAGAATCATATACATGCTGAAAAAGGAGGACCAATGTAACTGAAAACTCAGATATCTTCTGTCTAAAATGGAAGAGGTTTATAGTACAAAACAAAGAAGATGCTTACAGACAAGGTACACTTTCCATATTTCAGTAAAGGAAGAGAGAATTCTGGAAAAAAATTACCAGGGCTTCGCCATGAAAAATCAACATTTCAAATTTTCCAACATGCCAGAAATGTTACTATAAAGGAAATAAAGCATCTATCTAAAAGAAACAAGCTACAAAGATCTTAACAAGCATCTGAATCAAGTCTTATGCCTAAGATAGTATCAAAGAACAAGTGAACTGCTTGTAATTTCCAAAAGAGTGATACAAGGTACAAAGATCTCATAAAAATAGAACAGTCAAAGTGCTATTACTGCCAGTTCCAGAATCAAATGAACAAGCCTACCAGTCTGTCAAAAGATACAGAATTCTCAAAGAGCTAAATTTCAAAACCAGGAGTTGTACATGTCATCGCCAAAAACTAGACTCTGTATATAAAGAAAAGAATTTCCAAGGTGTCTTCCAGTTTTACGACATCCACAAAGGAGCAGAGAGGATCCAGGTGTAAAACATTTCAAAATCAGAGATAAAATGTGCAGCTTACCACATGGGTCAACACTTTGAACCCGAATCAAGAAAATATTTCCCTAGTCTGAAAAGGAAAATCTAACAGAGTTAAAGTACCCATCAAAGGTTTTCATTATTACGACTCAAAGTAAAGGAAAACATTCCCAGTGGAGAAGGGAAAACATTCACACACAAATTTTTCTTCTTAACAACACTTCTACACAAACAACAAACCCTCCACGAGTTAGAAAATGAAGATACAACAGAGAAATGGCCGAGTCATCGAATTGAGGGAGCCATCACGAAATTTCAGAACTCTCATACAGGAAAATGAATTAAATTCAAAGGTCGACACATATATACAGCTAGAACAAATACCCAGAACTCAAAATACACAGATCTAAAAGTCACAATGAAGAGTGGTTCGAGTATTTCACTCACCTTTTATCATAGGCAGTTTCAAAGTTGATTGACCATGAGCACTCTATTGAAAAAATGTACAGATCTGAAGAAATAATGACCCCATATGGAGATTGTAAAGCTTTCAAGCTTGGAGAACCCATCACAGTATCAAGACATCGACCAATAAAGAATCCAAAGACTTCAAAATATACAGAGCCGAACAACAAAGATTCATATCCAATCAAGCTCGAAGAACAGAATGTAGAGGGGTCGGGTTTCAAAGTTACCCATAATGGAAAAGTTCAGAGTTTCACAAAGCAACCAACAATGGCATCAAAAATTTTACAAGGGCTTCACCTGCATAGTAAAAAAATCAAATGAGATGTGCATTAGGGTTGAGTTTTCCTTTAGCATGCAAATTCAAGAGGTGAGTTCAACCTAACTCAACCACAGTCAAATAATCAACGATCAAGATTCAATGAGTACAAAGATCAAAGGTCGAGGATCAATCTCTACAAAAAAATGCAAACCATGGTTCAGAGATTTAAAAAATACATTTATCACATGTCATAAACCCTAAAATCATGCTTTATGATCAATGATCGAAAATTAGAAGGTACAGAGATCAACGATCACAAATGAGATCATCAAAATTGATGCAAAAGTAGTCCAATCAAAATGGTGGTCAAAAAACTTAGTCAAATTTCAAAAATTTTCAATTTGTAAAACTGTCTGTAGCCCCGCAGGCCCGAGAAAGACACGTGTCATCACCACAGCGGAAGCGAAGAAATGGAGGTCGGGGTTCACTTAAATTTTCAAACTGTAAAAATGCAAAAGTTAAAAGTTCCAAAATTTTCCCGCAAGCCCGAGTCTCCATGATGAGAAAGTCAAAGCCGCGGGGAGAAAAGTCAAAAATCGATTCCACATAGAACATTGGTGGAGTGGTGGGCTTTCTTAAAATTTTGAGACTTAATACAAACAGGTTAAAAAATTCAAGTTAGGGCCCGAAAGTCCGCACAGGACAAAAATTCAAAAATTTTCCGAAGACCTGCCAAAGGACTTATAAAGTCTCAGAAGTTACCCGCAGGCCCAAAAGTCTGCAAAGGGGAAAAAAGCCACAAAAGGTCCATAGGTCCGCAAAGGGCTTAAAACTTCAAAAAATCCCGAAAGTCTGCAAAAGACTTAAAATTTCCAGAATTTTGCCCGAAGGCCCATAAAAGCAAAGGGAGAAGATTTTTTGTGCCATCCAAGCTATCATTTCGAGTTTTGACTTTCAAAATTCAAATTATAGTATATGTTTCAAGAAAATAAAAAGTGCCAACCAATGAAACATGCATGTATTAATCAAAAGATGGCCGAAATATGGTGAAGTGCAAAGTGGTTCCCCACATTGGGTGTTTTGCGGGTATGATAATTATTTCTTTTACTCATGAACAAAGAGTTTTTTTTTACATGCTTCATCAGTGGACAACAGAGGAAGAAGACTTGCTCAGCAAGCAAAGCTTATTTTTAGCAAATCATCCACTCATGCTTTTCTTAAAAATAGACATGCTTTTCTTAAAATAGATCAGTCGACTGTAGTTGACTAGTTGTAACCAAAGGCTATTAATGCCTATTTGTAATTGCATGTTCTATTTTTATCCCTTTATCTATTATTAAATAAAGGATAAAAATAACATGCATGGGCGAGTACAAGCCTTAGGCTATTTTTAGGAAAGGGGTGAATTTTATTTTTGCTATATATTGTGTGGCTTTGCAAAGCACAAAAAAAAAACTTCTGGAGGACTTTTGGATATAGGAGTACTGAAGCAATTTTTGTCAGTTTTACCTTCTGAGTGTGAAGAATTTCTGCCTCACCAATTATTTTTCAGTCTTGTGTATGTTTCTATTAGTCTTGTGAATGCAAATTCCCTGATCAATCATCTTACCCTGCTGCAAATTCAGTATTTTTTGCATAATTTTAATGTGCATGTTAACTTATCAGTGCTATTGTGATATTCTTCCCTCAACACAACCAAGTGTTTGCCATTAAATTCTATAGAAGAATTTTGGCTCGTGCATCAAAACTCTTTCACATATCAATTGTGCATATACCCAATCAAATCCCTCATACAAATTTGGTGTATCACCTTAGTTTTAATTACTTTATAGTCGTATTTTACCTTTAAAACCCCAGAATCAATCTAGGATACATCAACAAGGAACCAACCTTAATACCAGAGACTCACCTCAAAATAGGTATACCCACAAACCTGAGGTGTTTCCATTGTATCTATGAAAGAGAGAGATAAAATTTTTGCAATCTTAGAAAACTTGCAGCCATCTCTCTACAGGGTGCACTTTCGAGAGATAGCAAGTGCTTGACACTGACGTCCTGGCTGGTCGATAGTGTCCAGGATGACAAATGTCGAAGAGTAAAAAGGTAGACTGAGCAAGTAAGGGTACAAGATTGAAAGTAGCAATAGAAAGCAAAGAAATGTGGCCAAAGACATGGGTTAATTAGTACTTTTATTACTTAGGAATCATATGAATAGTAGTATGTGATAAAGACTAGATAATTACCCAAAATGTGTGATTGTGTGTCTATAGTATGGATTCCATAAAAATCTTGTGTTCATTACATGCAAGAGAGAGATGTGTTGCATGGTTTGAGATAGGTATGTTGTAAATATGTGTAGTAGATTCTAAGTATGTCGAGTGTGTTGTATATTGAATATGCAAGGAGGGTATGTGTTGTCTGTGCATTGAATACGTATGATAAGGAGGAATAAGTCGCAAGTATATGGATTATGTAATGATGAATCCATGTAATAAGTATATTATAGAAGCATTTCTAGGGCATCATGTAGAAGAGGATGTGTAGTGTGTAGTATGTGTGAGGTTCATGTGTATAGGATGCCCTCAACAGTCAAGTCTGAACTAGAACACGAAAGTGCATAATCAGGAAATGACCAGACAAGTATGTGTCAATGTGTATGTGGTGTATCTAATAGAATAGACACGGGTGGATAAGAGTATAAAACACGTGCTAACGCAAAAGGAAAGGGGGAATAATAAGCATGATGCCCCCGAGTGTATGATGACAAGTGCACTATTCAATAAAAGTGAAAGATGAAGGCCCTCCACCCAATGCTGATA
Organism: Taxus chinensis; assembly: GCA_019776745.2. Classification (NCBI taxonomy): domain Eukaryota; kingdom Viridiplantae; phylum Streptophyta; class Pinopsida; order Cupressales; family Taxaceae; genus Taxus; species Taxus chinensis. Next base: position 146,244,763 of record CM034152.1, on the reverse strand, counting down.
GAGTGAAGGTGTGTAAACATACTCTAAGACTAGTGGTGTATGATGTATAGGTGAATGACTACTATATGCATGTGATTGATGAATATATTGTGAAGGTGATGGGTACCTACATGAAGCAGAACACGGAGGTGATGAATTCCTATGTGGAGAAGAGTGTGGAGGTGATGAATACCTACGTGGAGTAAAGTGAGGTGGTGAAGTATGCCGAGATATAGGATTTGTTTGAGTGATAGACCTATACTGATGTGTTGGACTAGTAGAGTAATGAGACCGCACAAGTCATGTATAAACCAGTGAGTTAGGAGTAGATGATGCGTTATGTTTGAAAGGCCACGAAGAACGATGTGGAATAGGTGTTTCAGAAGAAGTCATGGAGTATATGGAGGCATACCTTTGATAGAGATGATTTGATTGTTTTTAATGAACTTCAGAATAAAGTGATTCATGGAGATGATGGAGTGAGACCTGTGAATCCAATTTAGGCCTAAGAGTGTGTCACATCATTCAAATGTTTGTGCTATAAGGAAGGGAAAAAACATGGTGAGAGGACCGATAGTAACGTGAAGCTTGAAAACCTCATATGAGTTGTTCATCGGATATGAAATTTGTGAAAGTGGATAGCCAATATCAGTAATAAGTGGAATAGAACACACGTTGATGAGCCATGATAGATTAACTATGGTGTTGTTGATAGGGATGGATTTGACAGATGCACTAATGTGAAAATGATTAGAAGTAATCATGATCAGAGAAAGATATGATAGGAGGAGAAATGTCAGCCTGAGAAACTAAGAAATAAAGATCCCCTGATGTAGTAGGAGGTACTACATGATATGTATGATTATTTGAGGAATCAACCGGTTTTTTGTGATGTTTCAGATGTGTATTATTAAAGATCTTGAGCTTATGATTTTTATTGACATGTACAGAAGCCATAGGATTTGGAAGCTAAATTTTATAATTATCGATCAAATCCTAAATGAGATTACAAAGTTTAAAATAATGATCTTTAGAATTCCCTACGCATTGATGATAGTCACAATGGAAATTATAATCATAATTATGATCTTTCGGATGAGATGGATCTAATTGGAGCAGTGGAAGAAGTGTGATGAGATTAATTTTGAAAAGTTATGGAAGTAAAATATGTGGAATGACAGTTCACTTCGTGTATGTTTGTTCAGGCAGTTGCGATTGAAGCTCCTTAGTGTAAGATAAACGTGGACAATGATATTTATGTTAGTAGGTTTGGTTGTTGATGGCTTAAATGTTGATTTTCTTTGGAAGCGTGTCTAATATGATGTTTTTTCTTGATATTTAAGCTTTCCTATAGATAAGAGTTATGTTTCGTGCAACTTAAGCGTATGGCATAGTTGATCAAAAGACGAAGATGTCTCAAAGAGAACATTCTCTTGGAGAGGCGACAATAGACTTTAAATGAATAAATATTAAAGCTCATAGTCTGCAAGCACATTAGACATCTTAGCTAGGTTGTTCTTACACCGTAGGAAATAATCTGCTAGATTTTCATTAGACCCTTGTTTAAGTTGTGAAAGTTAAGCATATGAGATCATAGAGCTGATATTGATGGAGAAATGCACGAGAAAACATCAGCTAGATGCATGAAATATGTTACTGAGTGGACATGTAGGTCATAAAACCAATGCACCACATAATCGTGAAGACTACGAGGGAAGAGCTTAGCCGAGAGAATATGATCATCCGCAAAATCTAAACATGCCACATGGAATGCTCATAAGTGCTATTATGGGTCACCATGACCATTGAATATGGGAAGCTTGGGGTGACGAAATTAGGAGGAAGCGAGTAAGTGGAGATGATAGGTGCGAATGGCGTGTGAAGTAGTAAAGTAAATCCAAAGATGGAAAAATACGAGAAGTATCCTATTGTAATTGACGAATTTGAACTTGAAGATCTTGATAAAGAGAGGCCAAATATTGAATACTATTAGAAGAGACTTGGTGCACATGAGAAACAAGGGGTGGATTGGAATGATTAGTGGAAGTAAGAAACGAGACAGGAACAGAAGAAATAGGTGACATAGTAGAGGTAGGTGGTGGAGCAGTAATGGAAGTGAGAGTAGCGGCAGGATATTTAAGCTCTGCTAGATTAGTAGCTTCCTTATGAGCACCAAATAAGAACAATTCTATATCCTATAGATGTTCGACAATATGATCATTAAGGTCTTTGAGATGGGTCTTTGTAAAGTTGTCATAAGATTGAACCATAGTGAGAAAAAAATCCCTAGAGGGAAGGAGGATTTGAGTGATGGGTTCACCAAAATGATTATGCTAAAATGTAAATAATAATCCTAATCTGAATGATACGGCAACAATAAATGAATATCAATTAAGTACATCAATAAAAACCCAAACAACTAAGCAATAAATAATGAACCCCTAATTGCAAATAGGAGAAGAGGATACATAGGTGATTCATAGTAAAATTTAAATTATACTGAAGTGTAGACCAAATGAATTGAGAGGCATAAACTTCATACAAAGGCCCTAGAAAATGTAGAACTGGAGGAATAAGATGGACAGGGGCACCTGGAATGGGGCAACAGTACTCACAGGTGCTACAAACTAGAAATGAACGCCTAAGTTTTTCAAAAATATTAAAATCCCAACTTTTCAAAGTCGACAGTTGTTCCCTGTTACTTTCCTTTGGTTGTTATGGATTCACACTAAGATCATTGAGCTCAATGGAAACCTATAATTAAGAGTGAACCTGCAAAACCCTAAAATAGACATAAAATCCCAAAAAAGAAATATGTAGAATGAGGGGTCGGACCATCCTCAGTTTTCACAATGGTAAACTTACGACTGAGTGTTGCACTACATTTCACACCTAATGTAGTTCTTGGTGTGTGTGTGATATCATGTCGTAGGTGGCTCTTGTGCGTGTCACACTTGATAGCAATCAAATAGCTAGATGTAAGCAACTGTAATAGATGTGTGCATGGAATATAATGAACTCCCCTCCTATGAAGTGTGATGCAGAAAACAAACCCTTGTCCCTTGTGATGGATGCTTAAATGCTCTTTGATAGTCTTTGGATGTAACCTTAGGTGGTGATAGATAATGCTTAGTGTTTGGTCCCTTATTATGATCAAAAAACTTTATATTTATATGATTCCCTTGTTTTAATTTCATTATTAGCCCTGAAAAGGCCGACTACCAAAAAGATAAAGTGCTCAAATGGCTATAAATGACCCAAAAGAGGTAAGTGAACTATAAAGAGGTTAGGAGTGCCTAGAGGGGATGAGGGTGCTTGACGATGGCATCCTGACTAGGTGTTGGTGTCTAGACTCAAAAAAATTTAAGTGTCAGAGGTTAGACTGAGCAAGCGGGTGTGCAAGACCAAAAGTGGTAACATAAAGTAAAGAAAGATGGCCAAAGACATGGGTTAATTAGTACTTTTCTTACTTAGGAATCACATGAATAGTATTATGCAATCAAGACTGGATAATTACCCAAAGTGTGTGATTTAGTGTCTACAACAATCATGATCCTTATATTACACTTCCTAATCCAAGAACTGATAGTACTAATGAACTAGAACCTATGGACACTCTGCCTCATTTGTCACCGCTCAAAGGTGTTATTTACATGATGGATATTGTTTCATCCTGCTACTACTACTACTACTATGATTATTTTTCGGGGGCCTGTCTAGTAATTGGACATTGATCCATCTCCTACATCATCATATGAGCAACCTACATTAGCATGCTCGTCATTTACATGCACACTTTTCATGAATGACTCTTATTAGGAACATATTCCATTTGATCCCAATTTATCTGAATCTATATGCACACATGATGGATTGACTCACCTAGGGTTTACAGTTAGCAACATTTCACCTGCATCACATGATTCTCATCTTTATCATGGATTTATCTCTATCACCACTACTTATGTTCTTCACATTTTCTATCACACAATATTTTTTGCACGTGCTCCTCACACTTCTCCACTTACACTTGGTTAGTCATAGCTTGATTACATGGGGGGTATGTTAGATCTTGATCATAATAATATATCATTTCCCATGCCATCTGGTCATGTCTTCATTTGCAATGACTCATTCCTCGAATATTAAAAAAACCTCACTCGTTAGTATGCACATGGTTGTCCACTACCTCATTTCATGGATAAAGAATATGTTATGGGCATGTACAACTTAAGCTTAAATGACATCTTACTTGACCAACCTGACACTATTACTTACCAAGTTTCAATCCTTCACCAGTTGGCTTTGACTATAACAATGATGACCTTTAGATAAAATCACCTGATCACTCTCATCCTCCATACACTAGGGGCATCACACTTATTCTCCCCCCTCTAAAATTAGCATGCGTATTACATCCACATCACTCCGTAATTAGTCTATCACATACTCCGCGTACATCTTTATACCTAATTGTATCATCATTTATCGATGACAAACTCTTGTGCTTTGGTTACTACTTGACTACTAAGGGCGTCCTATACACATGAACCTCACACACACTACATGCTAGACTACACATCCTCTTATGCATGACACACTAGACACACTTATATCATATACTTCTTGCACATATTCATCATTACACAATCAACATAATTCTGACTTATTCTTCTTTATCATGCATATTTAACACACAAGAAACACGTACCCTCCTCACATATTCGACACACAACACACTCAACATATTTACAACCGACTGCACACTTTTGTGACATACCTCTCTTGTGCATAATCAACACTAGCATGTTATACAATCTACACATCTACAACACATATTGACAATATATATCACACAATGAAACACACCTATAATAAATCTCTTTTCACAAACCAATCAACCACACATAATCAACATAACTCTCCAACACAACCAACACACTACACTACCATATGACGCACTCTATTTCTTTGGTCCATACTTGACTGCTGAGGGTTTACATCTCAAATGGACCTCATCACACTCACCTATTTAACTGCTCATTCACTGTTATCTCTCGAAAGTGTACCCTGGTGGAGAGATGACAACAGGGGTTCTAATCTTGTTTGATCTCTCATTTTTGTAGATATAATGGAAACACCTCAGGTTTGTGGGTATACCTATTATTGAGGGGAGCCTTTGGTATCAAGGCTAGTTCCTTATTGATGTATCCTAAACTAATTTTTTGGGGTTTTGAGGGTAAAAAGATGAATGTAAACTGAAATGGAAATGGGTGATACACCAAACTTATTGAGGAATTTGACTGAGTATATGCACAATAAAATTGAGAATGAATTGTACATGCACGAACCAATGGTTTTTCAACAAAATATTAAGGCAAAACACTTATGTATTGAGGGATAAACCACAACAATACAAGCTAAACATTATTTTTAAGACTATGCAGAAAATACCAGATTTGCAACAAGGTAAGATGATTAATCAGGGAATTAACATTCATAAGAATTAATGGAAACATACACACCACTGTAAATAATTGGAAAGGTGAAAACTCCTTCTCATTCAATGCAAAACTTGCAGAGAATATGCTTCAGCACTCCTATGGCCAAAAAGTCCTCCTTGTGCTTTGCTAGTGTACACAATATATAGCCAAAATACTTAACCCAACCTCTCCTAAAAATAGGCTGCAGTTTGTACTCGCCCATGTATGTTATTTTTATCCTTTATCATGAATAAATAAAGGAATAAAAATAACCATGCAGTTTACAATGACATTGATAACCTTAGTTACAAAAATACACTTGGTCAAAGTGTAGTTGACTATTCTATTTTTAATACAATTAATAAACTTGGGTGAATATTTTGGCTAATATTAGCCACTTGTTTGTTGTGCAAGTCTCCTTTCGTAAGTGCATGATCTTTGTCTTCTTGTTGCTGATGTGACACCTATTCTGTCATGTAGTGATCACAGGTAAAATTATATTCCTCTATAAAGATAATACCTTTGCCTTTTCAACACTTAGCAAAAGATCAACATTCATTGGTGGGGGCCACCTATGAGCACATGTGCAATAATAATAATATCCTCCTTTTCTTTTCTCCTCTCCTTTATATGAGGCTACCTTAACAAATTTTAAGGTGTGTTTGGAAATTTTAAGGTAAAGTGCTTCTTTATAATTATTTACCTTATCCACCATGGGACTATCTTTGACCTTGGTATATATAATGATTAAAACATTGGGGCATATATTTATAGTTCAAAAAAATAATCATACAAATTATTAGCCCCTTTATTCGTGATCATTGGTCTCCTTTGCTAAATTATTGCACAAATTATATGATATAATTTGGCCCCTTTTTTACAATTATAGACTCCTAAGGTCAATAACCTTAATAATTTTGTCAGTCCCTTTTTATGTGGATATGAACATATTCAAAACTTTGATTTGAAACCTAACCCATGGTTAATTAGGGTTTTCCATTGTGGAGAAATGTGCATATCTTTTGAATTTGGTTTTGAGTTAGTTCACTCAAGGTCAAAAATAGGGGCAAATAATTTTGAAACCCTAATTATTCGCATTATTCACTTTGTTGCTTGGAAGCATGGCGAAGCCCTATAAAAATTTCTTCTAGCGGCCATGATTGAATTTTTCAGAGTTCTGGGATGTCAATTTTTTCTTTCTTCTGGGGCTTTGGTCTCATGGGTTTGAGTTAGTGTGCCACCATTTCGTGTGCTGAAGCTATGTTTGAAGAAATTTTAGCCTAAGTTGGGGCTTTAATGTTTGCAAAACGTATTTTGCAGAGCTCTGTTTCTTCTTTTCCTCATTCTACTATGAGTTTGCATTGGAGTTTATCATTGATCTGTTCTTTGCATTTTGAGCTGGAAAAATTCTTCTCTGTAGTTTGATCTTTTGCTCGCCATGGAAACTTCTTTTATAGAGTTTCAGTAGGTGTGCATTTGTGAACCTATGTTTCTCATATTTCATTTCCAATCATTATTTGGTTTTGGGCTTGTGCACGCATCATTTTCAATCTCTGCTTTATTTACACTTCGTATTTATCTAAAATCACCTTATTGGTGACTCATAAGCTTGTGCATCTTGAATAGCTTAGTCTACATTTCGAGCATTTGGAAACCATTAAAGAAAATGTCTATTCCAATGAAACTTTTATACCTGATCTCAAAGTTTCAATCTACGTTTTCTCATGAGTGCTTTCATTTTCAAAATATTATCCAGGATCAAATATATAGCTCTTGAATTTAAGGCACATAGTCTTCATTTGCATTCTCTCCTTTTTCTTCTTGAATGATTTCCTTGGTTCATAATCATGTACTTATAAAAAACCATTCATCTTCAACGTTGAACTTAGCTTGTTTGATGTTACTTAACTGTATAGTCCATTGAAAACTGAATTATATTAATATGAAATTTCTTAGTTGCTACGTGTGGAACTATAATTGTGCATGTACAAAACCATCTTACTCACATGTACATCTTGCATTATTTTATAAAATCTGAATGGATGCACTTTGTAAGATTATCTTGAAATTTAATTATTCAACTGTTAGGCTATACCATGTGCTCTGAAATCCTATCACCTTGATGATTGGAAGTGTATTTCTCACTGGATGAATGAAAATTTACTGGGAGTATAATTTGAAGTGCATTTTTTGCATACAGATTGTACCTATTTCTTGTTCTTTTGAGAGCTTATGTACCTTTTCAATTTTATAGTTCATAGTAGCAATACTAATTTTTTTTATCATTTGATCTTTCTTGTAGTTGATGGAAACTTTGCAACATAATTTCATATTTAACATTTAAACCTTTTATCCTGACGAATGGGTGTCATATATGAATATGCATTCAAAAAATCTACATCTCTAAGCAGTTTTATTTGAAAGAAGTATCTGTTATAAATATGTACTTCCATTAGAATGTAAATCTTGATTCTTTATGTTGGAAGTCTCTATCAATATGATATTTGTAGCTTGACTTGTTCATCTACCATGATGACAATTAACACAAATTATTTGTACCTACACACTTTGATTATGTACTTCCAAAGTATCTTTTATGTTGTCCTATACTTTGAATGCACTGAGGAGTTCTTTCTAAACTTCAATATGTCACTGTCTTTCATAATAGATGTAAAGTTTGTGCATATATACTATTGTAAGTAAAATAAATTTAAGACATGGATCTTTAAATGAAATTTGCTTTTGATATCTCAACATTTGAATTCTTAAGCTAATTGTATACATTGCTTCAATTTTACTAGGATGGCTCAAACGTAACATGTAAAGTCTGAAAAAGTATGTTGAAAACCATTTTTGAAAGTGAAAAATTGTTTGCTTTTCTTGAAAGTTGACCTATGTATGAAAATAAATTATACTTCTACACCTTGTGTTGACAATTATGATGCAAGAAGTTGGTGTTCTCTTCATGGTTTCCTTTTGCAAGTTGTAGATCTGCACTTTCACTAGCTTCATAAGGTGGACTTATTGTTTTTGATAGAAACTTTCTCTCTGAATACAGAGGTAGACATTTCATATAATAAGGAAATCCTAGTACAACAAAGGAACTGTACCTTTAGATTTTGATATGAACCTATACTAGAGGCCCTTCTGATTTCTTGGTTGTACCTGTAGGACCATCCCTTGACTGCTTTGTGATTAGAACAATTCTACCTGAAACTTGCACTCTGTAACTTGCATCTGAATTCTTAATCTGAAGTGGAATTTCTTAAGTCTTTTTTATACTCATATTTGTATTTCTTGAGAAGAAAACAACTTAAGATATTTGTACTTCAGTTGAATGTATTTTTTTAAGTTCATCATGTGATTTTCAGTTGTATCCTTCATATGTTTATTTTTTCAATCATTAAATTGCTTGAGCAATATCGTACCTGTCTTTACATGAATGATGATTTCCCTCCTGTATAGATGTTACTTAGATTTCTTTTCATGAAATGCATCTGTAATCCTAAAAAAATATGTATGGTTCAAAAATATGGATCATTATGAAGCATTGTTATTTTCCCGTTACTGAATTCTTCTCATGGCATATTTTCTGAGGTTGACATTCTGCATTTATTCATTTCTGTAATGTCTAATTTCACGTTCATGTTCATGATAGTTTATAAAACTAAAACTATGAATGCAAGAGAATGGTGTTTTCCAAAGCTCTAATAGAATGTTGTTTCACTCTTTACGCACCTTTCGAGAACGAAAAAGGAGAGCAGGAAGAGAAAGCTGAAACCGAATGACCGTGGGAAAATCCATCCAATCAGGGAATGATGGATTTCCCTTTTTCTTTTGTTTATAGGTTTAAATACATATACTTTGATTTCATGCACTTGCTTTTATAGTTATTCCCACGACTTGTGTGGGTTCATTGTACTATTATTCCATATGAATAAATGTACTATTTTTGTATAATGAGATGTATGTCTTTCTTTTATATACTTTCTCCATTTGTATGGATAATAATGAACTTATACAACTCAAAACACTTAAATAATCCACTTAATCATGGAAATAAACTAAAATTGAGTGTACCTTTTTGATGCTCATTGAAAATGCAAACTGTTTGTAAAACTACCTTTTCTATACTTCAAACCTGCAACTTGTTTACAGCTTCAGAACATAATGTCTGATACATGCTGCCCTTCCTGCCTTCCTCAGGGACTTGTAATGGTATTTTATGGTTGTTGCACAGTTCTAATGAGGGTAACAAATGGATTGGTTGTATCTATGAGGCATGACATTCTATAACTACACCCGAGTTCTAGTTTTGATCCAAATGTGACTTCCAAGACTGTCCACAACCAAACAATTAAAATATATATCCTCTTCCGAGATGGCTGTCCCAAACATCATCAAACTTGTAACCTGACCAATCTGATAAACTTAAAAGTTTTGATTTGACCTTTTCACACGGGGTGCAAAAAATGTCAACATTCACGCCCCCACACATTTACACTCTATTATTTACACTTTCATGATCATATCATTATGGTACACACAGTTCAGACCATTTCCCAATGATGCACTCTCATTTACGATTCATTCTTGAATGTTTAGGGGGCATAAATAAATGAGCCTCACTGCATACAATTCCATTCACACTCACTCGGGGGGCATGTAACTCCTATCAAACTCACTATGCATTTCATTCCATTCCATCTATCCACAACATACTGCATATCTTGGTCCCATTTAATCTTGCTTACATTTACTTGCTACATGTACACTTTTTACACATGCTAGATAGATATCTTGCATGTCATTATAATTATCATACACACATGCAAGTTCACTTGCCTTTCTAGTTGTGATTGTAAATTATACAGATCTATTACACACAGCATGTATGCTTGGCACAATACATATTACCAGTCTAGTGGCTCCTGGGGGCATCAAATTTTGTACAATACAAGTGTTATTGTTTCATTTTGTTTCATAACACATTACTATATCAGATTATACATACTTTTGACATAATTTTTAATCTTTCTAACATGATAATGAGTGTTTCATGTGCAACATTTGTTTTACAAACTTATTTGCTTCTGTGATTATATGTTACATTGTTTGTCAATGTTTGGAAGCTTTGCCATTTTTTGTGTGTGTACACTTGTATGCTTTTTACTTAGTTGGCCTTAATTGTCTTGCGGCATCGTGAGTGGTGTCCCATGTTTGTGACCCACTTTTCATGGTCTATATTATCTTCTTGCTATTTCACATAGAATTCCTAGTTCCAGAATAGAGTTGCTTCTATCCTTTCATTCTCTTGAGAAACAGATAAGGGGTTAGGGTTAGGAGGAATACCTGTTGAGTGTTGGGAGGGTGTGCACATACCGTAGAGAGATCAGACCGATTGTGAAGAACTCCTTTTTGTCTGGGAAGGACTACCTGTACATAAGAATGCAAGACCACCAGATTTTAGTTAGACAATAAGTAAGGGAACTGCCTTGGGCCCATGAAATATTAAACTTCCTTTCGAAGGTGGTTAGTTCCCTTTTAATATAAATTATTGCAAATGATAATAAAGAAGCTATTGCAAAATCACGATTTAGGTACCTCGTTGCTAAAAGCAATAGAGACTAAACTACCAATAATAAAACATCATTCTATTTGTTTGGTCATTGGTTATTGATACGTTCAGATCAAGTTACAGGGATAGACCAGGCTGGATTTGAGGTTGTTAGGAGATAAATAGGTGAAAGGTTGGTTTTGGTTATAGGGGGAATAGTAAAACCGCTACCGGTAGGGGATAACCGATATCGGTAGGGGTAGTGATTCAGGGGCTTCTGGGTAGAGGTTGATTATAGGATGGTTATGGGGTTTTTAAGGTTGGTAGATGGTTAGGGGGAATAATAAGGCAATGGAAAAGATTCAGAGAGTGAGAAAGTTGTCTTCTGGGAAATATAGGGATGGACAAATGAAGGTTAGATGCAGGGTGCTGCCGGGTGTTAGATCCAGAGGTGAGTTTATAATTACTATCAATCAAAAGTTCATGAACTGAAGCCTAGAAGCATACAAGATACTACTTACTAATTTCTGACGAGGATACAGGTCTAAGGAATGTGGTGACGAAGGCAAAGCTCAGGTGGGATGATCTGACAATCGAAAGTGAGCTGATGAAGCTATCCTCTGACTCTCCCAATGCTTGGATGAGTGTGACAGTGATCTCGTTGATCAGTTACAGTCTTGGACTCAATGCTCTTCTCTGCAAACTCTTTTCTCCTTCTCACTTGTCTCTCCCTTACAAATGGATTCTAGCCCCTGTTTTTGGTTGGGGGAGGTCATTTACAGGGAACCGATGTTGGTTTCCTAACCGACGCCGGCTGCGTAGGGACCGACATCGGTTAGGTCAAAGTTGGCTATTTTTAGTAAAATAGCCAACTTTCCCTCCTTTTCTCCCGAGGGGTCGGTTGTGGGCTTGGTCAAGTCATTATTAGGTTCATTTTGATGCGGGTGAGGGGTGATGAGTCATGGGTGTGGGTCTAGACCAAGTCATAGGTCTTAATTAAGTTAGTTTAGGGTTAGGGCTAGGTCATAGTGAGGCGGCGAGGTGAGGTGGCAGGGCTGGAGATGTAGATTTATTAATTATAAGGTAATTAATAAATAATTAAGTGTGTAAGTTTTAGGTGGTGAGGTAGGGTTAGGTTGCGGGATGAGATACGGGGTATAGGGAGTCGTAAGACCCGAATTTGGTGTCTACATTTGCCCCTTGTTGTCATGTAGCTTGTCTTGTAAAGTTGAACTGACAATAATAAAAAGTGGTTACCCTAGTTAAGGGCATAGGTAATCCCCCTCAAGTCTATCACAGATTGAGGCGACATGAAATTAGGGATAGGGTTGATATAGGGTAAATAATGGTGAGATGCTAGTAAGATGGTGGGGTAAGTTCAAGGAAGTCTATGCACGTTAAAATGCAGTAGTGCGACCAGGGTACATGTTTTGAAGAGAAAATAAGCAATTCATAGGCAAAGGTTGATAGTTTATCCAAACAAGGCTGATATAATCCTGGTATCCAAGGCATAGGAAGTAGATCCAAGGGATATAATGGGTAAGGTACCAGAATGTTTAGGAGTGTTCGGCAGTACCAAATGGTGGGTTTGGTTGAGATAAACATCACGGTCTTGGTCTAGGCAAAGCTGGTCGACTGATCAATTCAAGGATCCTAGTCATGCTAAAACATGAACAAGTGAGCTTGATTGAAGAAACAACGACATGATGAGTGGATAGAATCATAATTTACGGGCCTCGGTCGAGGTACTTGATTGGTGCGACCTTGGGTCTGGCCGATTGGTTGGGTGCGGCCATGGGTCGGGCCAATTGGTTGGTTTCGGCCTTGGGTTGGGCTGATTGGTTGGTTACGGCTGTGGGTCGGGCCGATTGGTTGATGGCGGCCTTAGGTCGGACCGATTGGGTGGGTGCAGCCTTGGGTTGGGTCGATTGGGTAGGTGTGGCCTTGGGTCAGGCCGATTGGTTGGTTGTGGCCTTGGGTCGGGCCAATTGATTGATTGCGGCCTTGGGTTAGGCCGATTGGGTGGTTGTGGCCTTGGGTCAAGCCGATTAGTTGGTTGCGGCCTTGGGTCGGGCTAATTGATTGATTGCGGCCTTAGGTTGGGCCGATTGGGTGGTTGCGGCCTTAGGTCGGGCCGATTGGTTGGTTGCGGCCCTAGGTCAGGCCGATTAGGTGGTTGCGGCCTTGGGTCGGGCCGATTGGGTGGTTGCGGCCTTAGGTCAGGCCGATTGGTTGGTTGCGGCCTTGGGTCAGGCCAATGAATTCAAAATAAGGTTATTTAGCAAAGGTTGGGGGTAGGCGATGTGGCGAAAAATAGAGTTCGGTGGATAAGGGTAGGAGTTAGGGTAATTTAGGCAGGTAACCGATATCGGTTAGTGGTGACTGGTATCTGTTAGGAGATTGATATCGGTTTTCTAGGGCGTGCCCTAACCGATATCGGTTAGAGGTCAAAACCTATAAAAAGAAAAAATACGGCATGTCATTTTCACATTGTCAATTTGAGTGCCAACCTTTTTCTTGTCTGAGTTTTGAATTGATTGGGTTGAGTTTGTGGGCTGAGTTATCACTAGTTGAGTGGGGGAGTGAATTATTGGTAGGCCCTAGAGATCAGGAGGCAGAGTTTTATTGGTTGAGGACTCGGCTGAGGAGATTTGGAGCTATGGCACAGCGTGGTGGAGCAGGAGGTGTTGGAGGAGCTCGACCACCACCACCTATCCCACCACGACGACGTGTAGTCGTACCGGTAGGCTCTAAATCCCTATTTGTGTGAAGTTGATGAATTTAGCTAGGATGTCAGTTTTGGGGTAGGAATCTAAAATTTGGTAAAATAATGAATAAATGAAGGTAAATCATAAAATGGAGTGGGTAGATACGTTAGGTAAGTCAAAACGGCAAGGTGGGTAAGTTTTTAGGCAATTAGGCTGGGTAGATGGGTAAAAAATAGAAAAAAAGGGGATTTGGGGGCCGTTTTTGGTCCGGCCCTAAAATCCCACAGTGACCGATGTCGGTCACTAGGCGACCGTCATCGGTCACAGCAAAAGCTGTATAGAATAGTTGTTATAGAGACCAACATTGGTCATGTGTCGACCAACGTCGATGCATAAAATTCGGTTATAGACAAGTGGTGGGGGACCGATGGTGGTCAAGGGTGACCGGTACCGATCACCATGGGTAGGAGGAAAGGGTGTGAAATTTGTTGTGTTGGTTTTTTGTAGGCAGGTAGGATAGATTTGTGGGTTGAAGGGGGAGCAGGTAGAGTTGCTAGGAAAGGTTATTGGGGTGGGGGGTAATCGGGTGGTTGGAGGCCGGGTTGGGTAAGATAGGTTATGGGTTGTGTATGAATTAGGAGGGGTTAAATTGGTGGAGGTATGGTTAGAGGGCGAGAGTAGAGCAGGTGGAGTATGAGTGGGGCTGTTGGTAGGGTGTGGGATAGGTAAAGGGGATATTGTAGATGTTTGTAGGGTGGGGTTATTGATGTTGAGGGAGATGAGGTGGTTTAGGTTTGATTGGAGTGGGTAGGATATTTAGAGAAGGACCATAAGAGTGAGAGGAATGTATAGATGTATAGGGTAAGGTAGGTGGGTGTAGATGTGTTTATAGATTCGGGTTGTGATTGGGTGGGTGAGTGAGTATAGAGGGTTAAGGTAGTTGTTTTGTAAAGGGTAGGCCTGATGGAGTGGGTTGTTTTTATAAGCACACCAGCAGCTGATGATGCAAGATTAGATGCCGCCTTTACTGGGGCAGATGCGGCCACATGTGTCAGGAACACAATGGGGCAGTGATGCGGAAGGTTGGACTTGGCAGAGTCCAGAGGTATAGGGCTGTGGATAGGGGACCATAGCATGATGGTTGCCCTCATCGAGAGATGGGATCCGATAACCAATGTCTTCCATCTCCCTACTGGAGAGATAACAGTCACGCTAGAGGATGTGTATCGCATCCTGAGACTACCAATCATAGGTGAGGCGGTGTTCGAGGTAGATGCTGAGACAGCAATGGATAACATCCTGCAAGTAGTCGGGGATGCAACCCCATTGATTACGTACCATAGTGCGAGCATCTGCTACGGCGATATGTATCGCGCGCATCAACAGGAGACACGACTAGCCGTGTTGATGATGATTGGTATCACCTGCTTCACCCTCCCTGACTCAGAGGGAGGCCGCTTCCCATGGGCTCTGATGGGAGTATTACATGAGATGGTGGAGGAACACACCTGCTATGCATGGGCACCGGTGTATTTGGTGCAGCTATACAGAGAGCTCTAGGGCTATCGTCATATGAGGCGATTTGGGATATGTTCGACATTCTTGTTACACTTTTGGGCCTACTAGCATATCGTGTGTTTACGACTAGTAGGGTTTCCCCAGAAGCCAGGGCCACAGGTTTATAGGTATGGGTTTCAGAGGTGGTTGGGGGTCGTGGGCCAGCCACGAGCAGTTATCGGTTGGCGAGATGTCACGTATTACATGCATATGTTAGAGGGCCTGACCGCACTAGATATTATATGGAGGCCATACAGAGGCCATCTGCCCCGTGGAGGAGCCCGAGCACAACTACGATGTATCCAGTACATCTTCTAGATAACTGGACGGAGACCAGGGGAGTATGATCGGATTCCCCTAGAGAGGGTATGACGATAGTTGGGCCTACGGCAGGATGAGCCACCTCCCTTCCCATAGTATCAGAGGGAGGATGTAGAGGTACCACTGCCTGTACCACAGCCATTTGACCTAGTCTAGGTAGCAGAGAAACCAGCCGATGATACAGTGGACGACGCTAGAGTTACAGGTTCCTTTTTGGTTTGGTGGGCAGGGCAGAGGGCAGCCATGAGAGCCCAGCCCACACAGCCAGATTTGGCAGCGGTTATAGCGAAGAGGGACCGTCTCTTGGGTCAGGTGTAGTTATTATAGGGGTAGCTTGCTGCTGCACAGGCACAGATCTGAGTGCTACAGGGGAAGTTGGCCTAGGCATAGGGATAGGTACATGGATAGGCACAGGCACAACCTCAGGTCCAGTTCCATGTTCAGGCATAGGTACAGATCCCTGTTCAGGCTTCGATGACAACTCCACCGCCACCACAGGTACAGGCTCAGGGTGTACAGGTAGGGCAGGGCCCACTTATATTAGAAGCCGGGGCACCAGCCCCACTAGCCATGGTGGCATGGGCCCGATACATAGAGGCGAGAGTGGAGGCCTGCTATTATCAGGATGTACTAGATGGTACCAGGGCCGATTATTAGCCATATGTGGCTCACAGAGCCGAGACGTCCCGGAGTCACATGTCACAGGGGGCTGCGACCACAGCTGGTGGGTCAGTGATAGGTAGGAGGTGAGATTCGGCACAGGGGCCAGCTGAGGGACGGGCCGAGGGAGGGGGAGAGAGCTGAGTCACCCCAGGAGCGGAGATGGGATTGGTTGATTTGATAGAGGATTTGTTCATAGAGACACCGGTCTGTGAATAGAGGCCTGTGTGCCCTCATAGGATTTATGTATGCATTTGTGTTGTATATACCGGCCAGCGAGATGAGTCGAGATTTTGACAGAAACAGCAGCCTGCATGCCGAATTTGTATTTTGGATTATAGAGGCCCCATGCAGGGAAATTTGTATATGTTGACATTGATTTGAGGATATATATAGATGATGAGGTTGATCCACATGGTGTGTATAATGTTTGATTTGATGCATCTATTAAAATGTTGTATGTGTTTTGTTGATGGTAGTGGAATTTGATGTATATATATAGATGATGTTGATGATGTTTGGATGATATGCAGATGTTTTGAAATGTTGATGTTTATTATGATGACGGATGTTGATAATGATGTCGTGTATGCAGGGAAAAGAGGTGGGCTCTGCCAAAAAATTCAAAAAAAAAAGAAAAAAGAAAAGAAAAGGATTAGGTTTAAGCAAGAGGAGACAGATGACCGATATCGGTTAGATAACCGATGTCGATTACTCTTAAATGAGATTTTCTAAAAATAGAAAAGCTTGGGAGGCAACTGAAATCTTATTTTTAGAGTCATGCAACATGTTAAATACGAAGATGCGAGGCTGTTGATGTCGATACAGATAATTGCATGGGAGAATTGAGTGATAAGGAGGAAAGAGATAGGTAAAGTGATTGTGGGCTTAGATTAAGAAGGTGTAAAGGGAAGTAATAGTGAAGAGGGTGGTGAACATGGCTGAACAAGGAGAAGCATCTAGCGGGTAGAGAGGAGAGGGAAGACAGGTTCTACCTCAAACTGCTGCATCCCAGGAGGTATGCGTATGAATAGGATGTGGGAAGGTAAGTGGATAGAGATGAAAAAGAAAGGTGATAGGCAAAGGTTTGGGATGGGGTGGGTGTTAGGGGGTAGGTAATCAAGGGTTTCATATATGTTTTTAGGTATAGAGAGGTGCAAACAAGTGAATAAGTTATCATAGGTGGTGTTTTTGAGCCAGGTAGATGGAATTGACAGTGACCGATATCGTTTAGGAATAACCGGTATCGATTATCTATAACCGATACTGGTTACTGTGTAAAGTTGCGGATTGTGATAAAAAATACGTGGGAATTTATTTGTTGATTTGTTGTTTGTTGGTTTGATGTGTGCAAGCCTTGGCAGGGTTGAGGATGAATGATATGGGGCCAGATTTGTTGTCACGAGTCCGAGCGGATGTAACACCAGCTGAGTGGGCATTAATAAACTGTGTGGGGTTAAGCGGAATTTGCTATTATTCATGAATAGCACGCAATCATGCTATGTTGCAGGCACTGATTGAGAGATGGAATCCCGAAAAGAATACCTTCTATCTGCCAATAGGGGAGATGACAGTGACGTTAGAAGATGTGTTCTGAAGTTTGAGACTTCTAATTACAGGAAGACCAGTGTATCAGGCAGGGCCTAATGCGGCACGTGCAGTGATGACGGCAGTATTTGGTCCAGCCGCACGAGATTTGACACAGCGAGGTTTGACATTCACTTATGGTATAATGTTTACGGCACACCCGGAGGCAACAAGGTTAGCCATGGTATTAATGATAGCGGTGGGGTATTATGTATTACCTAGAGCAGATGGGGGAAGATTTCCAAAATCATTGATGTGTATTATTTGGGAAATGATAAAAGGGAGCGTTACTTTCGCATGCGCACCCATATATCTGGCGGAGCTATACAGGGGTTTATGGGCATGCAAGCGAAATCACAGGACTACATTGGATTGTGCATACTTATTACATTGTTGGGCCTATGAGCACATTGTGTGTGTGCGACCAATAGGCTGACCCATCCAGGCAAGAGAGACAGGAGTGCAAAGGTTGGGATTCAGGCGATGGGTCCAGACAGAGCAAGAGGTGAGATCCGAGGCCGTGACAGATGACACTAAGTATTATAGGCAGATGTGGGAGATGGTGACGATTGCGGATATCGGTTGGAGGCTTTACGGGAACTATATGGTGACGGTGAACATAGCCGAGGATTTGAGGGGTGTAGAGCGATTGAGGTGGATCACGGGACACAGGCCAGGTGAGTACGAGAGGATTCCTCTAGATTACGTGCTGCGACAATTTGGATTTGTTCAGGATATACCCATGGCTCATAGACCATATATGAGGATTGACGCCGAGGCACGATTCTCACCTCCACGGCCGACACTTCCAGAAGGACCAGAAGAGACAGCAGCCGATTGCAGGGTAATGGATGCAGGAGTGACAGAGTCTTATAGATTATGGTGGGCAGCAGAGCTGCGAGATACACATGAGAGGGCCGATCGTCCTGACATAGCTGTGATTACCGTGGAAAGAGACTGCCTGCAGGGTTTAGTTCACCAGATTCAAACATAGGTGAACGAGACCACGGGATTGTTAGAGGCTTTGTAGTCTCGAGTGGAAAGACTAGAGGCAAGAGTCCTCCACGCAAGAGGGCAGATTCGTATGTTATAGGAGAGATTGGTGGATCAGTGGGAGGAACTAATAGCAGTGGTACCTTTGAGTATGGAGAGGCCAGGTGAGCGACGTCAACGATCACCATCACTTCTTGGTTCGGGACGAGGCACGGGGGTCTAAGTGAGTTTCATACATAGGGGTAGAAGAATAAATAAAGATTCTGACCTGCGCGTCAATGATAGAGACTATGTATTTGTTTAACATCTAAATAAAACTAAATATGTACGTTGATTTGAATTATGAGAATAATAAGACTATTTGTGTTTTGAATGTTTGGATTGATAAAGGACAAAGGTGAGTGTTATCAATATAAATATGCCAAAAATTTTATATTTTTAAGTAAAACACAACACATGATAGGTTATGGTAGGGGATGGTTGAGCTAACCTTGGGAGACCCCATGTCTCCTGAGTGCTGCCTACATAGCCCATTACACAAAGCAAGGAGGGGCCTCAGACCGATGTAGTTCTCCCTTAGGAGCAGGGAGAGGTGAATTTAGGTAATTTAGTTGTGGTTAGGAAATTTGTTGGTTGGTGAGAGTTTGATGTTGGTAGAGTAATGTTGTTGGTGTTGGTGTGGGTATAGGTGAAGTGAGGGTTAACTTACCCAAGCATAGGAAATCGTGTCCTAATTAAGATCAACACACAATCCTAGATTCAGGTAAAAGAGGAAAAACTGTTCCATAGTTGGAAAGAGCTAAACAAACCATGTATTATTGTAGGATGAGATTGAATCCTGAGGTACCTTGCATAATTGAGAAGTCGATAGGTGAAAAGAGTTGTATAATCATAAGATATCGGATATACACATGTCCCTTGAGTTTTGTTATTGTGAAGAATGGTGAGAAGGGGTGGATGGAATAGTTTTGTTTCTGTTAGGGTGCAGAGAACTTGTTATAAGGTGAGTATTTTGACGGAAGAGAACCAAACCAAAATAGAAAAGTCCATGACTCAAAAGTACATTTTGAATACTACTTTGATTTTTCTGGATATAGACTGATCGATGCGGGAAGTCTATATGGTATATGCATTTTGTTGTTCTTGAGGTCTTCACGAAGCTAATCAATGCGAGAAGCTTTTGATAGAGGCTGACTTTGTATAGCTGTCCTTCGAGGGAGTAGTCGAGTTTATAGTGTGGAGGTCCAGATGTTTGTTTGGCCTGAGCATCTAGTTTTGCAGGAAGTTTGACTCAAGAATATCCCAGAATTGTATAATTGAGAACTTGTTATTTTGATACTTTTAAGTCATGGACCAGACTAAAAAGGAGAAGGCCTCTTTAAGAGGAGGTGATGATCAATGATTTACTTTGAGATGCACGAAAAAGGGTGTATGAGGTGGTAAATGAGCTCAAGGGACGAGTGCAAGGTAGATAAGAAGTGATGTAACACTAAATTCAACAGTAGAATGGTCAGAGATGCAAGGCATTAAGGGGTTCAGGTTCAGGTTTTCCATTAAGCGAAGCTAAACGATAAGTACCTGATCCATAAGTGTGAGTGATAATGTAAGGCCCAATCCAATTAGGAGCAAATTTTCCACGTTTACTCTTTTCTAGTTTGGTTACATGTTGATTCTCTTTGAGGACGAGATCACCAATTTTAAAGGTACACTCATGAATTCACTTATCATAAGCACGCTTGATGCGCTTTTGATAAATTTGAAGGTGTTCAAGAGCGGTAAGATGACACTCGTCAAGAAGCTCTAATTGGGCTAACCACTCTTGGTGGAAGTCATCATTGGTGAGAATATCCTGGAGAGATATTCTGAGGGAAGGAATTTGTATTTTGAGAGGCAAGACAGCCTCAGTACCATACACTAGAGAGAATGGTGTGGCATTAGTGGAAGTATGAATGCTGGTACGATATGCCCAAAGGGCAAAGGGGATGTGATCATGCCAATTTTGACTAGAATCATTAACAACTTTCATGAGAATTTTGGTTAAGGTTTTGTTATAAGATTCAGCCTGACCGTTTGCTTGTGGATAGTAGGGTGACGAGAAGCTAAGTTTGATACCAAAGTTGTCACAAAGGGCTCGTAACAACTTATTTTTGAAAGATTTGCCATTATCGGTTATCAGGCGATGAGGAACACCGAAATGGAAAATAATGTGATGATTAATGAATTCAACAATTTTCTCCTTTTTGGTTGAAATGAGTGGAACGGCCTCCACCCATTTAGTGTAATATTTGGTTACCGTGATGATCCAACGGCGACGTTGCGAAGAAGGTGGATGAATCTCACCAATAAGGTTCAAACCCCATTGTGAGAAAGGCCAAAGATCTCGTGTGACCTGTAGCGGATGGCTGGGAGTATGTTGAAGGTTGGCATGCTGTTGACACATAACACAACCCTTAACATATTCGCAGTAGTCGTTATTAAGAGTAGGCCAATAATATCCTAGGTGAAGGATCCGCTTGGCCATGGCAAAGCCACTAAAGTGCCCACCACAAATTTCGTCATGGACTTGTTGGATGGTATGAGTGACTTCAGCTCTGGTTAGACATCGAAGGAGGATACCACCGAAGCCAAGTTTATAGAGGAGTCCCCCCATGATGACATAATGAGAAAAACCTTTAAGAAAAGCACATTTTCCATTACTAGTAAGGTCAGGTGGGAGAACAGATGTTGTAAGGTAGTCGTGAAATTGGTGATACCAGGTATCCTGCGAGTCAGCAGATGCATTATTTACCATACAAACATCTGGGACTAAGTAAGATGGGGCAAAGAGTTGTTGGACCAAGACAAATATGTCAGAATCAGATGGTGATGCAGGAATTTGTGCGGCCAAGCAAGCCATAGTATCCGCAAATTTATTAGTTGAGCGTGGAACGGTTTGGATAGTATAATGGGTAAATAAGGTCAAAAGTGAATCTACGTAACGTTTATACTTTTAAAGTTCTTCATTTTTACATTGGTAGATTCCAGTGACTTGATTTACTACCAATTGAGAGTCACCGAAAATGTGAATAGACTTCACACCTAAGTGTAACACAACGTGGAGACCCAAAACAAGGGTCTCGTATTCCGCTTTATTGTTAGTGTAGGGGAAATCGAGCCTGAATGAAAGAGGCATAGGTTCACCTTCAAGAGGAATGAGAACAACGCCTACCCCTCCACCGCGTTGGCATTTAGATCCATCGAAGAAGAGAGTCATCGGATAAGATGCATCATTGAGAGAAAGAGTTGCAATGAGTTCATCGGGGAAAGTAAAATTGGTAAATTGTTCCCCAAGTAAAGGGGCTTTAGCGAGTTGGTTTGCGATAGTTTGTCCTTTGATTGATTTCTGGTGTACGAACTCAAGGTCGAGGTCAGCGAGGAGCATAAGCCATCAGGCGATACATTGGTTTAGATGAGGTTTGGCGTACATATAATGTATGGGTTCAGCATTGGTGATGACAAAAGTTTTGTGATTCAGGAGGTAATTTTAGAGTTTGGTGGCCACAAATGATAGGGCTAGGCACAACTTTTTGACATGTGTATACCTAGTTTCGTAATCCACAAGAGTACGGCTTATGTAATAAATTGCTTGTTCTCGATGTTCGGAGTCACGATGTGCGAGCATGGCTCCTATAGCATGGTCGGTGGCAGAAAGGTAAAGGTAGAAAGGGTGATCGTCCTAAGGTGGGATAAGCACGGGTGGCTGCAAGAGATAAGTTTTAAGAGCCTCAAAGGCTTTGTGGCACTCCTCGCTCCATTGAAAAACAATGTCCTTTTTAAGGAGATGATGGAAAGGTTGACATCAATCCGAGAGTTGTGAGATGAAATGATGGATAGGTTGGAGTTTTCCCTACAAACTACGCAATTGTTTTAGGTTAGTGGGTGGGGGCATTTCTAAAATAGATTTAACTTTAGCGGGGTCGACCTCAATTCCACGCAAAGAGACGATAAAGCGAAGGAGTTTTCTGGAAAGGACACCAAAGACACATTTCTTTGGCTGAAGACGAACACAGTATTGTAATAGGTGATCAAAAATAATAGTTAAAACATCGAGATGTTCACTGCGATGTTTGGATTTTCCAAGAAGATCATCAACATAATCCTCAAGGATAGTGTGCATAATGTCATGAAAAATGTAAGTCATATCCCGTTGATAGGTTACACCAGCATTCTTAAGGCCAAATGGCATGACACGATAGTAGAAGGTGCCCCAGGGGGTAATGAAGGTGGTTTTATGTTGATCGGACAAGGCTACTAAAATTTGATTATATCCCGAGAAACCATCCATGAGAGAAAGCATCTCATGGCCCGCAGTGAGATCGACAAGTTGATCAATGCTAGGTAGTGGGAAGTCATCCTTTGGGCAAGCGAGGTTAAGATCCCAGAAATCCGTACATATCTGAAGTCCCCCCGTCGCTTTCGTGACAGGTACAATATTAGAAATCCATTGCGGATAGTCAATAGGTAAGATGAAAGAGACAGAAAGGAGTCATTGAAGCTCTTCTTTAACCAAGAGAGCAATGCGTGGATGCATTTTTCTCAGCTTCTGTTTAACTGGTTTGGAGTCTGGTTTCAGAGTGATGTTATGGACAGCAATGTCAGGATCGTTTCCTGGCATGTCGATGTAGGACTAAGCGAAAGCTTAATTGCGGGCATAGAGAAAGGTAGTGAAGGCGGCTTATTCTAATGCATCGAGAGATTGTCTGATCTTTACAATGTGAGGATCGTCCTCCGTGTGGATGTTGCTTTCTATAGTCAACTCATTCAACATGGTTTGGGTGTCAGATGGTAAGGCGCGTTGAATATAAGAGTCATCCGCACCAAGGTAGGTGAGGATGGAGTCATCATCCTGGCACTCCACTACATTAATTGAAGGCAGGACTTCTTCGATCATGTTTAGATATAAAAGGGGGAGAGAAGATGGGTCCACACCATCGCATTGATAAGTGAGAGGACCTAGGAAGATAGCATTCACGAAAAAAAAAAGTTAGGAGGGATAGATTCTGGGTCTATCGACTCCGTGGGTGAAGATGGTAAAATGGGAAATGATTGTTCAGAATGGGTGACTTCATCGTCTTCCTGGATAAAATTGACATGAGGTTTCTTCAGTGTAGGTGGTTCAGAAAACCCAAGACCACTACGATCTTTATGTTTGCGTGTTGTTATGGGAATAACCATATGTCGTCGTTTCTCATAAAGACCGAAACCAAAACCTTTCCAAGCACAGCGTGTCAGGAAGGTGAGGGAAAAATGATGGTTGGTTAGATATTAAAAATCAGATTGGAAGGGAACCACACCAAGGGGAATTTTAGGGGTGACAGAGGATGCTTCGACACCCCCATACGTTAGGTTGGTGCGGCAATTAGGTGGTCCGTAGGAGATCACCTCCCCAACACGACGGTCGTAAGTAGGATGCACATGTAATTGTCCATACTCTTGTGGGGTGTGGAAGGTGCTAATGTTGTATAGGTGGTACTCCCCCAGCGTAAGGTGTTGAAAAACACCTACCAAGGGATCTGAGGTTGGGATGTTATCCATGGGGAAGGAAGAGGTATTCGCGTCGATGGTTTCATTGGTCGAAGGTGTGGGTGTGGCTAAGGTGGATGGTTGAGGTATAGTTGAAGTAGATGGTTGGGTTGGATCAATGGGTGTCTTGACTGGTACAAGCATATCATTAGGGTGGTATAACATATTACAGGTTTTGAAGGGGGAGGCGTCAGCTATGATGGTGTATGACTTCCCCTTGTACTCGAATTTTATGCATCTATGTAAAGTGGAGGGAACGCATCCCATAGCCAGGATCTAAGGGCGGCCTAACAACATGATGTATTGGAATTCTCCCTCAAGGACATAGAATAGTTCAGGTAAGGTACGTGGCCCTACATGAATGTTAAGAATCACGGTGCCTAGGGTAGAAGTAATAGCATCATTGAATGAACGCAACATGGTGGGGTTGGCACACATGCAGCTAGGAGGGATATTCATCTGTTGGAAGGATTTGGAAGAGACGATGTTTAGGATAGCACCCATGTCGATCATAACACGATGTACCCAGATGTCCTAGACGTAAGCCGAGATGAAAAGAGCAGGGTCAAGATCTTCTGCACCAAAGACAATAATTTATTCTTTGGAAAAACTGATAGCAGCGGCTTGCTGTACAAGGACAGAGGTGGTTGTGGGGGTAGGTTGTTTGGTGAGAGAGGCAACGTGGTTAGGTGTGAAGATGGAGGCAATGGGTAAGGTTTTGTTAGGTAGGACCTCTATCCCTTGGAGGATCTCAATAAGAGCTTGTCGATGAGATTCATATGTTTGAATGAGATCATAAAGTGTCATTTTTACAGGAGATTGGTGAAGTTGTTTGATCATGGTACGATGGGAAATTCCATCAGAGACTGGATAGGTAGGTCCATGAATAACCACTTTAGATGGTGGTGCGATCGGGATGGCGGAAGAAGAAAGAGAGGCCGCAGGTGTGCTTGCTTTAGCTTTTCCATTATTTTTCTGACCTCGAGTAGCAATGCTAATCATGTTGATCTCGTGAATACGAGAGGAGGAAGATGGTAGGGATAAGTCATTGTTCTCGAAAGGTGGGGTTGCAATGATGATATGTTTTGGTGAGGCGGGGATAGGTGGTGTAGGAGAAGGGATCGAAGCTAAGGGATTTTTCTTCCATAGTCATCTTTCTGAGATTTTCTATCCGAGATAGGTGACTAACGAAGGATGGCTTTCAAAGCTTTGCATTCTTCTCCAATGTGTCCTGGTGTGCGGTGGTAGGCACAGATTTTAGATTCATCATAACCTATAGGTCGAGGTTTAGATGGATCATAGGGTCTGAGTGGGGGTAGGGAAATGGTCGCATCCTCTATCAGCATATCAAGGATCTTGGCGTAAGATCCTTTGAGCGGGTCAAATGAAGATGAGGCTATTGATTGAGTGGGTGAGATTATTGGTTGTTTTGGTAATGGTTGGGTACGAGTGGTGGTTTAGGCAAGGGATTTTGATGATCAGTTTTAACTGTGTGGCTTCTTCTGTGTAGAAGTCATGTTGAGTTGGTTAGATGATGAGGCCACAGAGGACGTGGTGGCAGGAAATAACCATGGGGAAATAGGAGCGGCAGCAAACAAGTCCTTTGATGATCGAGTTTGCTTAGGGTTGGTAGGTAGGAAAGATACTTGGGGCGACGGTGTTGAGATGCCTGCGGATTTCTGTTTGGGTGCAAAAGGTGTTGGTCATGTCAAAGAGACGTGGGAGGCATGGTGTATTGAGGCAAGGTGGAGGGGTGAGGCCCCAATATAGAAGGTAGGTGTGACGGAGAGGGTTGAAGCCGTGCCTGCGGTACTGGTGTGATCGGGGGTGAGGGTTTTAGTTGTGGCGGAGGCATAGATTGGACTCGAGGATATTGGGTCTGTCTCCTAGGTGGATTGACGACTTTATTTTTGGATAAGTCTAACCGTTTAGGTGGGTGCGTCAGGCTAGGTATTGGTAAAATCCCAAGCGTAGGGGAAGGTTTGGTTAGGTTGATAGAGGTTGATGAGGTATTCGGTGGAGATGAGGGGGGCGGAGGTGAGGACATAGGCATTTTGAGCTTTTGTAAAAACTTCGGGTATATGGTATAGGTGTTTGAATTAGTCATTTGCATTTGAGTAGAGCATGGTGTTCTCAAACGTGCCCATAAGAGTCGTCTATCTTCTGCACAGAATTCCTAGTTCCAGAATAGAGTTGCTTCTATCCTTTCATTCTCTTAAGAAACAGATAAGGGGTTAGGGTTAGGAGGAATACCTATTGAGTGTTGGGAGGGTGTGCACATACCGTAGAGAGATCAAACCGATTGTGAAGAACTCCTTTTTGTCTGGGAATGACTACCTGTAGATAAGAATGCAAGACCACCAGATTTTAGTTAAACAATAAGTAAGGGAACTGCCTTGGGCCCAGGAAATATTAAACTTCCTTTCGAAGGTGGTCAGTTCCCTTTTAATATAAATTATTGCAAATGATAATAAAGAAGCTATTACAAAATCACGATTTAGGTACCTCGTTGCTAAAAGCAATAGAGACTAAACTACCAATAATAAAACGTCATTCTGTTTGTTTGGTCACTAGTTATTGATACATTCAGATCAAGTTACAGGGATAGACCAGGCTGGATCTGAGGTTGTTAGGAGATAAATAGGTGAAAGGTTGGTTTTGGTATAAGTCACAGTGACCGATGCCGGTCACTGGATAACCGACCGTGGTTATAAAACTGCTACCGGTAGGGGATAACCGATATTGGTAGGGGTAGTGATTCAGGGGCTTCTGGGTAGAGGTTGATTATAGGATGGTTATGGGGTTTTTAAGGTTGGTAGATGGTTAGAGGGAATAGTAAGGCAATGGAAAAGACTCAGAGAGTGAGAAAGTTGTCTTCTGGGCAATATAGAGATGGATGAATGAAGGTTAGGTGCAGGGTGCTACCGGGTGTTAGATCCAGGGGTGAGTTTATAATTACTATCAATCAAAAGTTCACGAACTGGAGCCTAGAAGCATACAAGATACTACTTACTAATTTTTGACGAGGATACAGGTCCGAGGAATGTGGTGTTGAAGGCAAAGCTTAGGTGGGATGATATGACAATCGAAAGTGAGCTGATGAAGCTATCCTCTGAATCTCCCAATGCTTGGATGAGTGTGACAGTGATCTCGTTGATCAGTTATAGTCTTGGACTCAATGCTCTTCTCTGCAAACTCTTTTCTCCTTCTCACTTGTCTCTCCCTTGCAAATGGATTATGGCCCCTGTTTTTGGTTGAGGGAGGTCATTTACAGGGAACCGATGTCGGTTCCCTAATCGACGCCGGCTGCGTAGGGACCGACGTAGGTTAGGTCAAAGTTGGCTATTTTTAGTATAATAGCCAACTTTCCCTCCTTTTCTCCCGAGGGGTCGGTTGTGGTCAAGTCATTATTAGGTTCGTTTTGATGTGGGTGAGGGGTGATGAGTCATGGGTGTGGGTCTGGACCAAGTCATAGGTCTTAATTAAGTTAGTTTAGGGTTAGGGCTAGGTCATAGTGAGGTGGCGATGTGAGGTGGCAGGGTTGGAGATGTGGATTTATTAATTATAAGGTAATTAATAAATAATTAAGTGTGTAATTTTTAGGTGGTGAGGTAGGGTTAGGTTGCGGGATGAGATACGGGGTATAGGGAGTCGTAAGACCCAAATTTGGTGTCTACACTTGTATCTTAGATTACACATTGTCTATTAGCATACATTTTAAATGCGTGTTTTTCTTTGCTTGTACTAACACTTGTTTCTTAGCCACTTTGATTGTGCATGCAATTGTTTCCACCAAGCACATTCCCTTCCTCTTGCAGGGAACAATTTTAACACTGCGGTACTTCCTCCTTTGGGCCGCATACTCCTTTAGCGACCTTGCATGCACCCCAAACAAGGGGGTGCATCATTTGGGTGAATCAATCACCCAATACAATGGTTTGCAATCATAATTCAACACAACATAGTACCCATACAACATAATTATCAGCGTCAGAAAATGCCCATAATCATACTTGAGTCCTTTACATAACACATACACTAACACCTAGACTAGAAAGTAGTGCCTAGGCACCCCTGATCCTTCCTCAATGTCTGTGACCATGGGGTAGTTACACAACATTTGTCAGTTCAACATAGTTTTTGATAGTTTTATGGTGAATTTTATAGGGCACACAATCCTTAGCACCTGACATGCATGCATGACATTGTTTTTTCTACCTTCACATTGGATCAGAACTGTTCGAAATGGATCAGATTTTTACATACCATCTATAGTGGTGTTCTACATTCGTGGGAAATAGTTAAAGGTTGGAGGATGAAACCATACTATTCTCCCTCCACTTCTTCCATTTCACTGGCGTGAGATCACCCGAAAAAATCGTGTGCCAACAACACTTACATGATCCTTTTTTACACTCTTACCTAATCATGGATCAGGTGCACATGTTCCTTTTTCACATTTTTCAACGTTTTTACATACCTTTTTACATGATTTTTATAGATGTACATGTGTATTTGAATACTTGTTCGTTCTTCTCTTTTGCAGGTCCATCTATATGGGAAGTATTAGTCAACCATCATTCAACATCAACAACTACACACACATCGACATCAACATCGACAACATGCACGTTCATGACATCTACAACATATGTTTCCGCCCTAGGTTTGTCATCTCATCACTTTTTGCACTTTCTCATCTTTAGTCTCCACACTCCATCTTTTTATCACTCAACACTTTTTCCTTGTCTCTCACATTTCCCGCCATTGATTTGCATGGGTTTTAGGTACACATCTCTATCTACTTTTATGTTATTGAGCTTTCATTCAACAACATAAAGTGGTGGTAAATGTAGACACACAATCACACACTTTGGGAAACTAGTCCTGATTACATACTATTATTTATATGATTCATAAGTAAGAAAAGTACTAATTAACCCATGTCTGTGGCCACCTTTATTTGCTTTCTGTTGCCACTTTTGGTCTTACACTCTTACTTGATTAGTCTGCCTTTTCATACCTCGGTGTTTCTCATCCTGGACACCAACACCTAGCTAAGACGTTAGCGTCATACGCCTCGGTCCCCCCTGGGTGCTCCTAACCTATTTGTACTTTATTCACCTCTTTTGGGTCATTTCTAGCCATTTGAGCATCTTATCTTTTTGGTAGTTTTCCTTTTCGGGGTTGATTACAAAATTCAAGCAAGGGAATCATATAAATATAAAATTATGTGATCATAATAAGGGACCAAATAGTAAACATTATCTATCAGCACCTAAGGTTGCGTCTAAAGGCTATTTAAAGAGCATCAAAGCATCCATTATCTCATCCATCACAAGGGAAAAGGGATGGTTTTATGCATCACACTTCATAGGAGAGGAGTTTATTCTATTCCAAGCACACATCTATTACATTTAGTTACTTGCTCACTATTTAAGTGCAACACGCACAAGAGCCACCTACGACACAATTCCACTCACACGCACATAACTACATTGAGTCTAAAATATAGTGTAACGTTCAGTCATAAGATTTCCATTATGACAGTTGAGGATAATACAACCCATCATTCTGCATCTTTCGTTTTTGGGATTTTATGTCTATTTTAGGGTTTTGCAAGACTATACTTCGTTGCAAGTTTTCAGTGAGCTCAATAATCTTGGTGCAACTTCCTAGCAGCAAAAGGTGAGCAAAAATAAACAACTCGTGACCCTGAAATGTTGGGTTTCTGATTGTTTTCAGACATAGGTGTTTGTTTCCCATTTGCAGTGCTCGTGGGTGACCCTGTCCATCCTATTCCTCCAGTTCTACATTTTCTTGGGTCTTAGTGTGACACTCCATCCATTTTGTTCACTTGATCAGCACCTTAGTACATTTTAGAATTTATTGTGATCAGCTAAGTACCTTTTTCTCCTACTCACAACTAGGGTTTCATAATTTATTGCTTAGTTTGCTTGGGTGTTATTTATGTACTTAATTTTTATTTATTTATTGCTACCAGAGCATTCATATTAGGCTCATATTATTCACATTTATCTTAATCACCCGCCCATCCCATTGTCCTCTAACTCTTCGACTGCCACGACCGCTTCATCTCTCAAAACCATCAACACTGCAACCACCACTACGTTGGAGGAAGAACAAATAAAAACAAACATAAAATGATGAATGTTTGTGTCCATATTGGTAGGAGATAGTATTATTTTGGTCAGAGCTTTACATAAAATAAACAATAAAAGTGGTAAATTGTATTTAATCAGGACATTTTATTCACTTATAAATATTACATTATATAAGAAGATGATCTCCTTTATCCAAGGAGTCAACATCAATCACCAATCCCCTATATCTCTCAACCACTGCTAGAATCTCTCACATATCCCACATATCTCTTTATCAACTCATATCCCTATCCTAATGGTGATATTAACTCACGTACATACACATATAATATTAATATCTCACACTCACCTAGCTATTACAACTATATTATTGATATGAGTTATATAAACTCATTATTAATAATATTACAATTTATTTAATAATGTTACACAATATTTTGGCAACATTCACTCCCCAATTATTAACATTAGTAATTCTCAATATACACTCCCCTAATGTTGACATGGTACAACATAACTCCTTTTTCTACAACGTGTTGCACAGGCTTGCCTCATAATCTAGATCAAAGAAAGGCGTGTAAAATTCTAACTGGTTGATTATCTTGCTGCACATGACCACAACTCTGTGAAGGAACGTATCCCACATTTACTCCATGAAAAGAATGCACTCAGCATTCCACTGGCAAATCATCTTCATAAAGAAGGAACGCAGTCAGAGGACTGCTACATCAGTAAAAGTTTATCTACCTTTTTACATCTGTGGTTTTCTGGATCTACCACCAACCCTTTCCAAATCTATGAGTGTTACAATAAAATTAGAGACATATTCTATATCTTCTTGTTTACATTGATAGATTTCTTGGTAGTTTCTCTTAAAATACTTGCGCATTTTGACTTTTCAGCTCTGAAAATATATATGTTTTGTTTATAATTGTAAAACTGGGTGCTCAACTTTGTAGGCCATGAAATCATTTTGTGTTTCTAATTATTGAAAACTCTTTTCTGTCTTGAATATTCAAACCTGAAGTAATTGATGATGTTGTATCATGCTTCTTTACTTGAGGGATTCAAATGACATAGTTGTACTTTTATTCTTACTTTGTCAAAATGGATTATACTTTGATCTCTTGTAACCTCTAACTACATTTACACTCTTGGACTTTGAAGTTGATTTTGTAACTCAATACTGAATTGGATTTATTAATTGTTATAGAGGTGTATTTTCTAATATTTGGAACTTAAGATGCCTTTGTACCTTGCAAGTGGCTTTCTAGAAATTGTAAGCAGTTCTTCATCCAAGTAATACCATTCTCATGCATAAGCCTTGATTCAGATGCTTTGTTGAAATACTGTAATCTTGTTTCTTTTATTTAGATGTTTTATTTCTTTGACAACAATATTTTTGGCTTGTTGGAAAATTTGAAATGTTGATTTTTCATGGTGAAGCCCTGAATTTTTTTTTCTAGAATTCTCTGACTATCTGTTTTAGTTGTAATAAATCCTTCCAGTTAGCTTCAGCTTCTTGAAATCTAATTTCTTCTTTGGTTGCAAACTGAAAAGTATACTTCTATTTTCCAGTCTTTTTTTATTTAAATTCCAGATCTGTACTGTAACTTCTCTCATTTGTATGTCAGTTACTGAAACATGAGTTACATTCTTCCTTCTTTCCAACATGTACTTATGACTTATCTATTTCTTCTTGGTTGCAACCTGCACTTACACACTTAAGAAAATAGTTAGAAAATATCTAGGCTTTTTGGCCTCTCTTATGTCCATGGTTTTTTCTTTTATTTTCTTTTTCTTCTTTCTGAGTGAGTAAAACATGTATGTAGTTGATCTTCAAGTAGACTATATATCCTGTTGTTAAGAGATTCATATGCACGAATTAGGATAGTATAGGAATATGAACTGACCTTGAGCTCATAACTGACCATTTTTTATTTTCCATTTTTAGGTACAGTGTTGTCTGCCAAGCAACAAAGATGGTGATGGAACAAAGCTAGAGTTGGAGATACATCAACCACAATGAAAGAAACCCCCCAAGGAAATGATGGGTTCATTCATACTCTTCTACTTTCTTTTTCATGCATATGTACCTCTTACTTGAGTAGTTGTGTTTTAATTTTCAATTACATCCCACGGCTTGTGTGGGAATATTTGAAATTCCTTATGAATAAAACATTGAATTCTGAAATTTAGTTGTGTATTTATTTCTGCATTTCAACTTTCTATATGGATTGTATGATGAATTAAAAAACTCGATAATATAATTGAGTGTCATAATCATGAAGGAAAGAACCTTAAATAATACCTGTAACATTTAGTAATGAACTTTGATTGCTGCAATCTGCAATTATGATTTTTGTTCCAAAGCTTAATAATTCATCTATTCTGCAATTCAATTTCTTCATTAGGATATCACATCATATCACATCTTTCCTTTGGGGCTTTGTGTTATTTTGCTAAAGATAGTTGTGAAATTGCAGACTATGTGATCTTTTATGTTTTATAACAACACACATAGCTGCATATTTCATGTAATCATTAATTAATTTAACAGAAACAATATGAACTAAAAGAAACTCCCCTAGCTTAGGTTCACTTCACGAATTCCATCCATCGTAACGAAGTTTCGAGTTGCCCAATTTTGCACAAGTATAAAAACTGTCAACATTTGTAGTGATCCTGCAGGGAAAGCTACCTACTAGCTTGTAAACCAATGCCTTGTTCTTGGCTATTGGGCATGGATTCCAAAACATGTAACCAAAATCTACATTTTTAAATTTCTAACCCTTCCAAAATGAACTAAAACTAGAAAGTATCTGGTAAACAAGATCACGTGCACGAATTCACTTATTGAATTGAAAACATTGCAAGGTGCAGGAACTGCACTTATTGAAGGGAAATCCTACTCTAAATAGACATTGTAGGATTTTCAATAATAGTGTTTGAGAAACATACCATTCATGGGAATGGGAAGTTCCTCTCCATTCAGCCTTGACAGCTGAAAATCATTATGTTCTTTGCAAGCTGAGATCATGTAAGGATCACTCTAGATTGTATCAAACTTTGTGTGTCTTCTTGAATTTACATGATCAACATCCCTCTTCAACACAATATCTCCTTCATTAAAGATTTTGAACCTAGCCTTCTTATCAGAAGTCTTTTTCATCTACTTCTGATTCTTTTCCATGTTTACATCAGCTTGATCTCTTAGCGCTTGTAACTCCATTAATTCTGCATAATGAACTTGCAATGGTTCATTCTCAAGAAGCTCCATTTGATGTAGAAAATTTAGTGCAGGTAACTCAACTTAAATGGAAATTCTTGCTTCTCTTCCTTAAACAAGTTTTTATGGAAAATTGCCAACTAATCTTTTAGGAGTCACTCTTTTAGCCCAAAGTGCTAAATTTAACATCAGATGCTAAGCTCTCTGGTTATCTTTGAGTGTTCTTCTGATGATCCTTAAAATATTCTTAATAGCGCTTTTAGCTAACCCATTGCCCTGTGGGTAATAATTAGATGACAAACTTAAATAAATTCTATGGTTGACATCCCAATCTATTATCTTTGCACTAAGAAATGCTAATGCATTATCTAAAATGATAGTTGTTGGAACACCAAATATGCGAACTATACCTTCATAAAAGGATAGTATCAAAGTTTCATTAGCATACTTCAAGGATATTGTATCAGTCCAATGTGTAATGTAATATGTAGTAGTCAAAATCCACTTGTGTCCTTATGACGAAGGTGGGTTTATCATGTCAATAAAGTCAAGACCCCACTACATAAAAATATGATCAATTGAAATAGCTTGTAAGGGTAGTGAAGCTAAATGTTCTTTTCCAACAAAGATAGCACATTTCTTACACTTTCTAATCCATTCGAAACAGTCTTTGAATATGTTGATCCAATAGTTACTAGATTTCATAATTTTTAAGGTTGTGGTACATGTTGAAAAATGACCTCCTGTAGGTCCTTCATGGAATTATGATAATAATCGCTAAATTCTATCATAATCAACACATCACAACAAGATTCCATTTATTTCCTTTTTAAATAACACACCATCAATAAAGACATAAGGTATGGCTTGTAACCTGAAATATCTTTGTCTATTCTTTTCCATACCTTCCATATAAATTCCATGTTGTAGATAGTTAACCAAATTAGTCATCCATCTTGATTCCTAAACTTCCTGAGAAAGTTCAGGTTGCTGATTTTTCTGGCTTCACCATGACATCTGATTGCTGATACCTAAATTTAGCATGCTATTTTGGATCATCTGATTTTACAGCCTTCTCTTTTTCCATATTAGCAATTAGATGCTCACACAGACCTTACCTCGAACTATCTTTGCAACACGAATATCAACATCATATTCCATGACTTTCGTTATCCAGCCTGCTCTTTTCTCATTCAATTCTTTATTTAACAAGAAAGATTTTACACTTGGATGAGAAAAAGAAAAAGGAATTTTGTTGTTTGAAAGCATGCACTTAAAATTTATTAGTCCTCTGACTACTGAAAGTATTTTTTTTTCAAGAAATGTGTACCTTGTTTCGTAATCATGCAAACTTTGTCCAAAGAAAGCAATTGGCTACTCAACATTTTCATCATTAACTTGAGTTAATATTGTTGATATTGTTTCATCTCCTGCAAGTGAATATATTGTAAAATCTTTATCAAAATTTGGATTTGCAAGAGTAGGAGCTTGAGAGATGGCTACCTTAATTGCTTCAAACCCTTCCCTCCCTTCATTGGTCCAAGAAAAGGTCTTCTCTTTCTTTAACATAGTTTTCAATGGTTTCACCAATGCTACAAAATATGGAACAAATCTTCTAATAAAGTTATTTTTTCCCAAAAACTCTGTAATGCCTTCTTATGATGAGGCAATGATAGTTGTGATATGACTTCAATTCTAAAAGGATCAATTGTTAAACCTTGCTTTGAAACAATATGACCAAGTAATTTACCTTGATGTACTAAAAAGATAAACTTTTTGGGATTCAAAGATATTCCGAACTTCCTGTATAACTAGAAAGTTTGCCTTAGATGTATTAGATGCTTATCAAATTTTTTTGAAAATACAGTAACATCATCTAAATAAACCAGGATGCATTTATTTAACAATCTACAAAAATCTATGTCCATTGCACGTTGAAACGTTGCACGAACATTTGAAAGGCCAAAAGGCATTTTTTTGTAAGCGTAAGTACCCCACTTGGTGGTGAAAGCTATTTTTTACCTATCTTCTTCTCAGACTAGAATCTGATTTTATCCACTATAACTGTTTAGAAGAGATAGTCTATCTGAAACAAAAATTGTTCTTAAAATTTGATCCATATTTGGAAGTGGGTAATGCTCTTTTAATAAAGCTTTGTTAAGATCTCTGAAATCCACACATAATCTGATTTCTCTATTCTTTTTCTGAACTAGAACAAGATTAGCTATCCAACTTGTTTACTAGAAAGATAATACCTGATTCAATCAACTTAGATAATTCTTTCCTTATTAGAGGTTCTATTTTGGGATTTACAGGCCTCTGGTTTTGCCCGACTGGCTTGGAATTTGGTTGTAATTAAATAGTATTTTGTGCCAAACTAGGATGAAACCCTTTCACATCTTGGTATTTCCAATCTAAAACATCTTTAAATTCATTTCAAAGATTAATAAAATAATTTTTCTCAGCTAGAGAACATACCTTTCCGAGAAATTTTTTTTTTCCTTCATCAAGTGAGATCTCTTCATAATTATCAACATGTGTTGACATATTAGTTTTGATATTTTCTTAACTGATCATCAGTGCTGAAGATGTATTCTAATATTACCAAGACTTGATGTAATTTATTCGTCTTCAACTAAACAATGTGGTCACCAGATAAGTGCTGTAATTTAACTTGATTTACTACAAAAAATTCAGCTTCTTGCTGCAAAAACCTACAAATTTGTTCATCTTTTTTAGAAACCTGCCAATTCAAATCATTATCAAGTATAGAAGGCCGAACAATCATCTTTATATGTGAGGCTAAATATCGATGTTTTTAATCTGTTCAAGCACTTCAAAAATGGCACCAATTGTTGTTAGTCTATCTGCATGCTTATTTTCTGTTCTAGGAATGGAATGAATATTTATAGCATTGAAAACTTCCATTACATTTGAAACTCTATGTCTATAAGACTTCATTAATGGATTTTTACAAACATTGAAATTTATTACTTGATTGATAACCAACTCAGAATCACCAAAAATATGTAGCATGCTAATACCTCTCTTTCTGGCCCAAAGTAAGCCATGAATTAACGCTTCATATTCAGCCACATTACAAGTGCATGAAAATTAAAGACTCAAAGCTGAAAAATACCTTTCATTTGTGGGGGAAGTGAGCATCAAACCTCGACCTTTTCCTTTCTTGTTATTAGCTCCATCAAAATGAAGCTTCCAAATCCATTCTGTTGCATTTTCTATTTTGGACAATAAGGGAATTGGTGTGTTTTTGTCATGCAAGAAATACACACCAAAAAAATGTTCTTCAACTTCTTTGAAAGGATCATGAGCATGTTATTTGTGTGTATTTTATCCATAAATAGGTTAGAAACACCATCTAATGCTAAAACATGAGCTGTATTATCGAAATCAGACTGGTCTAAGGCTGCATAATTTGCTAATACATTAGAAGCATGAGGCTCAATGTGAAATCTAGCCAGTGGTTAAGAATTGATAGCAACTTTGGTTCTATAACTTGTAGTGAAAAACAAGGACCAAACTGAAGAGAGATAACCTCCTATCTTTGTTGTGAAATCTCTAGATAAGCATATAGCAAAGTAAGGAGGTAAATCTATAATAGTAATATCTTGCAGAATGGAAACATTTGGGCAAGCATGCAATGTTACCTCTAGATTTTTGATGACACCAACCGTATTTTTTGCAGTTCCATCAAGCTGTAGCACACTCTTCTCTATAGGTTCATAATGTAAACCCAATTTTTCTGTAATTGCTTTTGGAATAATTGTTATACTTGCACCATTTTCAACCATACAGTTATGAACAATATGTTCTCCAATAATAAGTGATAAATAAAATGGTGGTGGTTTCTTGATGTCTTGAGCATTTAAAACCTTTTGAACCATACATTTAACTTCTTTAATGTGGTCATGTTCAATTGCTCCAAGGACCATATTTGTTTTATGAACTTCTTATTTTGTTGCTTTTGAAGAACTATGCAACTTAGCAAGTTTGTGAGAAAGTAAATCTTGTTGTCTTGGAATACTTAGAGTGTCCCACATTGAGTTGTTAACATTATGATTTTTCATTACATCAACAATGTTGAAAGAAATAACATTTTTAGAGACAAATTCTACTGGTTTAGCATAGGCTTTAGGGAAAATAGATTATGCTCCAGCTCCTTTTGATATCCGAGGTATAAATGACCTTTTTAGGTCAGGATGTAGTTGTTTTTACTACTCTTTACAGTTGAAACACTTGTTGTTTTTTGCGGACCAACAGAACTGTTAGTTATTGTTTGGCTTGTAGTTGTTGTTTTATCAGTGACTGTGGGTAGAACATGCCTATTTTGCTATTGTTTTACTTTATACAGCTTTTTCTTGATCCCTAATGGTACTGCAAAGAAATCACCCTCACTAAAACTAACTATGTTCTGCTCAGGTGCTTTCTAAACATGACCTTCTTGTTGCCCACCCTCCATTTGAGGCATGACCAATGTCTCAGATTGAGGTTGTGCAACAAGACTTATGTTCAGAAAAGCATTTGGGCAACTTGTAGCTGAATGAGGTTGATTACAAGGTTGACACCACTTTTTTGTAGCTATATTAAATGGGACTAATGTGTTAGATGAACTAGGAGCCTTTGGGTCAAACTACCTTTGTTGATAAGGCTTCCTATAATTTTGATTATGTTGGTGAGGTTGCCTATTTTGCTAGTTTTGCTGATAAGGAGCCTAATAAGGCCTGTTAGGTAATGCAAGTCTATTCTGCATTGAAGTCAACTTGTTCCCCATAGTCTATAAATCTTTAAACATGTTATCTGATGGGGTTGCAATAGTAGGTTCTATAATCATGATATGTTATGGAATAGGTGCTAGATCTGCCAAAAAAGGCATTAAAGGCCTTGGTGCTAATTTTCTGGCTTGAATAAGGTTGTTTTCAGATTTTATAACAATGTCATAATCATCTAGAAGAGTTTCACCTCCCATAGATTGAATCATAGTTGAAATATCATTTTTTAATGTTGCAAGATAATAAAGAAAAGCATGGTCAGCTCGAGGCTTAACACTTGTTGGAATTCTTTCCTAAGTTCTGGAAGAACGAATGTTGAAACTGGACATAAATTTATGAGGAGCTCTTCTAATGCTAGATATTTATTCTATGAGGGATAAATGATTTGAATTATCTTGAAATTTTTTTAGCAATTACCACCTAAAACATCCCAAGTTCTTATGCTTCCGATCTCTAGATTTCTATACCATTGCAAGGCTTGTCCTTTAAAGGATGTAGCTAAAAG
Source organism: Taxus chinensis (assembly GCA_019776745.2). Taxonomy (NCBI): domain Eukaryota; kingdom Viridiplantae; phylum Streptophyta; class Pinopsida; order Cupressales; family Taxaceae; genus Taxus; species Taxus chinensis. Next base: position 146,205,707 of record CM034152.1, on the reverse strand, counting down.
TCTCAAAGGCACATCTTCATGAGTAATATTATGGATTGTACATATGGCTACAACATCTTTGAGTGGTCTGTAGGTGTAACTTGATTTTCACCCGTAAATGAAGGAAAAAATTTCATGGCAGCATTAGGGATATCATGATAAACTGGAATTACTAATGGGCTGCCATTAGTAAAGGTCACAAAATTTCTAGGTGGTTGAATAGCCATTTGAAAAACTAGGATCTAAATAGAGAAATTGATACGTGGTAAAGGAATATTAGGAGGAGGGTTATCAAAACTAGGCCTATTATAAGGTAAAGTACTACCAACTCTTCTCCTTCTTGTAAAATTCAAAGGTAAAGAAATAAACTTGGAAGGAATACCTCTTACCGATGATCTTGTAGTCACTTTAGGCATGGAACATGCTGCAATACTGGTATGAAATCAGCCTAATGGAGTCTCCAAAGAGATCTTTACATCTTTAGAATAAATTACTGCAGCTTGCTGATCCAAAAAGTAACTTTTATTTGGTGTAAATCTGTTGCAAATTGTTGTAATTTGTTGTAGATCTGATTCGTTGTCACACAGGGTGTGCCAAAAACTCTTATCTCTGGAAAGTACACCCTATAGAGAGATGGCTACAGGTGTTCTAGGATTGCAAAATTGATCTCTCTCTTTTGTAGATATCATGGAAACACCTCATGTCTGTGGGTATACCTATTTTGAGGTGAGTCTCTAGTATCAAGGTCATATCCTTTTTTATGTATCTTAAACTAATTTTCTGAGGTTTAAGGATAAAAGAGAACTATAAAAGGATTTAAAATTAAGGTGATACACCAAACTAGTATGGATTATTTGACTGAGTACATGCACAATTGATATGGGAATGAATTCTTGATGCACAAACCAACAAATTTCTGTAGAATATTAAAGGCAAACGCTTGATGTATTGAGAGAAAGTATCACAACAACACTACTAAGCTTAAACATACAAATTAATATCATGTAGAAATTACTGAATTTGCAATAGGGTAAGATGATTAATTAGGGAATCCAACATTTTCAAGATTAATGGAACATACACAAGACTGCAAATAATTGGAAAGGTAGAAAATATTCCTCATTCAAAGGGAAAAACAGGAAAAATCTACTTCAAAACTCCTGTATCTAAAATTCCCCCTTTATGATTTTTCCAAGGCATGTAATATGTAGCAAATATTATTCCCCCACCCTTCCTAAAAATAGGCTAAAATTATACTCGCCCATGCATCCTATTTTTACCCTTTATTTATTAATAAATAAAGGAATAAAATAGAGCAAGGTAATACAAAGAGGCATTAATAGCCTGAATTACATCTCATTCAAATTGTAGTTGACTGTTCTATTTTTAAGAAAAGCATGGGTGAATAATTTGCTAATAATAAATCTTTCTTAATGAGCAAGTCTCCTTCTTCGTGCATGCAAATTTTTCCTTTTGTTCCTGATGTGACATCCGTAATTCTGATCCACTTGCCTCCTTGGATGCACATGTAAAATTTATCACCTTGTGTGTGAGAAAAATCAATTATATTATTTGCACCAAAAATAATTCACTCAAACATCTATCTTGATGGGGACCACTTGGTTTCTGATGCTGACACTTGTTCTATTTTCTTGTGGTCACGTGGATAACACATTGTGAATCATCTCCAACCTTCCCACTAGTGGGGACCACCTTTGCAGTTGACCACTTAAGGGTAGGGGGTATCTTTTGTAAATGTTAAGGTAAATATTCTTTGGTTGTACTCCACCACTTACCTATCATTTTCTCCTCAATACCTAGTCATAATATACACTTACGATACTCTGAAAATGCTTTAGGTTCCATGGTATATGATTGTTAACGACCTCTTTTGGGATCATCATTATAATACTTATCGACTTTTATATTTTGAGTGGACTAAGGTTTAGATGTTACCTTTTCTAGTGATCATTGTTGTCAACATTTAATTGGCCACCTTTGAGTATTTAGGACACATATATCATAGACCTTAAGAGGTCAAAGAAATTATAATTTTGTTTCAATCATGGGGCTTGTCCCCTCACCATGATGACTCAACACTTGGTAGTTTGTCGGTGGAATTGTTAACTCGGGTTGAGTTAAGTATTTTTGATGAAGACCATCAATCTCTATTGGTGTGGTTCTGTGCATTTGATCCTTGAGTACCCACATTTAGTTTCTCACCCTTCACATTTAATGGAGTAGGTGGCTGTAGTTATGTATTGAAACTAGTGAACGTTTCTTAGCCTTTGATGAGGCAAAACCTAATTTTTCTCACTGTTGATTTGAGTGGTGGTTGGAATGGGTATTTGTGATGGATTCATGAGCATTGATCTGCCCCACTGTTTGATTTCTGTCATCTATTGATTAACTCAAACGAGTTAGGGTTACTCGGGCATGTTTGGTTTGTGATATGTAAAATGGAAATTGAACTCAAGTTCATTTTCTTCTGGATCTGGTTCGCAGCGAAGCTCTAGAATTTTTTTTATTGCCATTGTTGACACTTTTCGAGTTTGATTCCCTCTGTAAATTGGTATTATGAAGCTCTCTTGTATCTACATTTCATGGTTGTTCTCTGTCGAGCTTAGGATTGTGTTATTTTCAATCTTGAGTGAGTTTTCTTTTGAAGCGGACACCATTTATTTTTATTTCAAGCTCTACTAATTCGGCCTTATGAAGCCCTATGCATGTATCTTTTTTCCTTTGCTCTGTAAGAGATTTCTAAGAAATATTTGGTCAATTTTTGCTCTGTAAGAGATTTCTAAGAAATATTTGGTCAATTTTCACCAGTTATCATCATCTTCGAGCTCGGCTTTTCAACAAAAAATGGTTCTTTGTCTTTTACAAATCTCTGTGAGGTCTAGTTCATGAGCTTCATATGTGAGTAATTTGTGTGCTCTGTTTGGTTTTGTGAATGTGAATACTTTATTTTCCTCCACTGTAAAGTTAGTTTGAAGCTTTACTGAAGTTTTTCAAAGATGTGGCCATTGTTTCGTAAATTTGAGTTCGAATTTCTTTGAGTTTTTGTACTTTTCTTCGTATGCACTCTCTGTGTGATCTCTTAGCCGCCATTGTTGTGTACTTGAAGCTCAGTACTATGTTATTATCATCACTGTTTGATAAAGGATGGTAAGTTTTGATCTCTTAGTATTGCAACTACTTCGTCATTGTCACTTTGATTGCAATATATTGATACTTCGTTCCTTCTTTGCATTCTCTTTTTGATTTCATGGGTCCCTTGGAGACTTCGCTTTAAAATGCATTCCAGGTTTTCCCTTCTTTAGCTCTAAACTTGATGATCTCTTGAGTGTTTGATAACTCCAATTTAATCGGTGAGTTCTTATTTCTTACTCTAATTCTGGATACCCATTAATGTTTTTTTTATCAAAGCCAGGATATGTACCCTTTTTTCCTTTGATACTACACCTTGAAACTAATTTTAATGGGAATGATAATTTCTGAAATGCTTGAATATTTCTTTAACTCAAGTATGCATGCATTTCCTGATTCTAAGCTCTTCCACTTGAGTTTTTGTTCTGAATACTAAATGGGTATTCCTAATTTTTATCGAAACTTGCCAAATCTAAATGTTTATTGATGTGGGTATTCAGACCTATTCATTTCTTTTGATTTTGTAAAAATGGCTTCTGGAATAGTTGAAATCCACTTAACATTGTTTTAAACTTTGCATTCCCTAATTCGATTTGACTTTGCACTCATCGAGTTTGAATCTTGTGTTTGATCCATTTAACATTCATCGGTGCTCTGTTTTCAAGCTTAAGTCTGCAACTTTGTGTTTATTTTGTGTTTCATCCTTGTGTAGAGATCCTTCTCTTTGATGTTTGTACCTTTGGGTTCACTCTCCATTCAAGATTTTGGTATCTTCTTCTGTTTTGATACAAAGCTCAGACTATTCTGTTCTCTGTTTCAGCTTTGTTGATTTGAGCCATGGTCAAATTGAGATCCCTTTGACCTTTTATGGGTTTTTCTGGTTCTATTAACTGTAAACCTTACATTTAATTGAGCTCATTGACTCTCGGTTATGGTGTTTTTATCCTACATTGAATGCGGCACTACAACCATGGTAATTAGCTTTGAATTTGTTGAACGTTTCTCTTATTTCTTGATAGTTTGAACTTCGGTATAGTTTACTCTGTAATGATGATAAACTGAGATCATAGAAGTATCAACTTGCTTTTACTTTCCTTTCTCTTCTATGTTTAGATTTACTTTCTCATCTGAAAATTCCCTTGTATCATGGCCACTGTAGTTCCATTTCTATCAGTTTCTAAAGATATCAGAACTTGGTCCTTGAATGTATTGTCCATGGCTGATGCATTGGATTTTAATCTGGGTGTACTTTCCTTCTATTTGAAAGATGATAGATCTAAAACCCATTGATCCCTTTAGGTTTTAGCTATTGAGATTCTGTATAATTTATTGAGTGAGACTCTTTGCAAACTGAGATATTTTAAAAGACTGAAAACATATTTATGAAACTTGTATATATTGAATTGTAGCTTCTGAGACTTGATATCTGATTGCTTGACCTTTCTGAAACTCTGTACTGGACATCTTTCTTCATTTTAAGTTGTAAATGACTTTTACAAATTTGATTATGAAAACTAAAGACTGTAGAAGTTAATCATTTACTTCTTATTTGAGAACTTGGGCAAGACATGTTATTTTCTGGATTTTTCTGTTCACTATTCCTCAATGCAGAACATTGAAGTTTTTGTTGAGATGTTGTAGTTCCATTTATTTTCTATTTAAATATTGCATTTGATCTTTATTACAACTTTAGTATGCATGCTTGAAAATTTAAAATGTCAATTTTACATGGCGAATCCCTATTAAAATTTACTCATATTTCCTTCTCATTCATTTTTAGTTGTAACCTTATCTCTCTAGTTAACTTCAGCCTTTATATTCTGATTCTTCTGCTTCGCCTTTGAGTTGTATTATCCCTTCATATCAATATATACTTGTGATTTATTCCAATATTGATGTACCATAGGATATAAGTCATTGAAATATGTAATATTTATTTAACAGTGAGGGTTGTAAGACATGATTTATTTTCTTCTTGACTGTAACATGTACCTATACATCCATCTGCATGAGCCTGGATAGTATATGAATATGGATTAACCAGGAGCTCATAGCTGACCATTTTGTCTTTTCTATTTTCAGGTACAGTGCTTTCTGCCAAGAAACAAAGATGATGATGGAACAAAGATGGAGCTTGAGATACATCAACCGCAACGAAAGAAACCCCCCAAGGAAATGATGGGTTCATTCATACTCTTCTACTTTATTTTTGATGCATATGTGCCTCCTAATTCAGTAGTTGTATTTTAATTTGAAGTTACATCCCATGACTTCTATGGGAACTGTTGGTATCTAAATTGATTCTCCCTTAGAAGCGAGCAACATCACAGATTTAACAAGACACTCAGAGATAGACGAATAATCATAAGTCATTTTGTAGCCTGGGAAAGGGATTCAGTTGGCTCTTTATCACTCGGGTGCTGGAGAAATGGATAACACCATATAAAGGATTTGATCTATCCTCACTACTTTAGGTCGCGCCTTTCAACTAGGGTGAGAGGACCTATTTTGTAACCTCTGTTGTTGGAGGACATGAAGAGATCCTTCTTTGCACAATTTTTAGGGAACCTTGAGAAAATATGATCAATACACCACAATTTAACTCTCACGAGTTGTCACTTCTAAAGAATGGAGATATTTTCTGAACATGGTTCAGGTTACTAAAGACACTTAAAACCTGCTTGCTTATGTATATTTTGGTAGTAGAATTTGTTCATTTGTGGATACACAACACAAACAGGGGTACTTTGGGTAGGATTCATGGTTATTTGAAAATTTTGGTGGGGATTAAGCAAGATGAAGTTGATTTCACCAGATCTTTGAGAACCTTTACAACAATTGGACAACTTAACAACAAAAAGCTTCAGAATAGCCAAAATATTCCTTCAACCAGAAGGTGTGCATCAATGGAGCCCCAGATCTACACGGTTTCACACAATCTTTGAGAATTCAACATGAAGGCTTGAGCTAAAGACTCAATTAAACATTAAAGACCCCTGGTTCCTCATGCCTAAGATACACTCAAAGGCTTACAAATAATCTTTATCAACAAAATGACAATAAAGTGATTTTAAATTGTTTATCTCATTACAGGATGAAGGCTCTTCTCATAATGAAATTTCTAATTCCACTAAACTATCACAAGGACAAGATCCTGTGTGATTTATAGGGATTTTAACATAAGATTGCAATAGGAACATCAAAACCATTTGAAAGACATTCTGAAATAAAAGTAGACACAATTTTTCCCAAGATCAACACAGATTAATTTGAGATCTATTAGATTTATCAGTAGGGGAAAGTTTCTTGAACAGTCTCAGAGCTTGTCAATGGTTGTACACTCGCAACCATCTTGACACGATCAAATCTAAAACACAAGAGATTAACAGGTTTCTTAGATGGTCTCTCAGGAAGATGGGCTTTCTCAAATTTTCTCATAAGAATTAAACCCCTCATTTTGCAAGAGTATTCTCATTGCATTTATACAATTTCACTCACTCACTCATCCCAAATTTCCCCCCAAAAAGAAGAATATTAGAGGAATCATTTGCTTGTTACCAGATTGTCTCAGAAAGTGATGTTTAACAAATTTACACCCAAAGCTACTAGGTGGACAAATCATGAACTGATCACATTTCTCAGACCCTCAACCATGACTGGGATGCCATGCCATAGCTTTTTGACAGTCCTTCTAATCATTCTTTTATTCTATCATGTGAGAAATCCCCTTTTAATCATTTTTAGGTGGCTCTGTATAGCTGGATCTGACAAGCAATCCTTTTCACCCTCGAGAATACACCTTGAGAAATGAGTGCCCTCACATGGATGCCTGCATTCATGCCTCTCAGAAATGAGTGTTCCATGCACAATTATACCACATACTTGTGCTATGAGTCTGAGTTGGCCAAGTGCAAAGAGGAGTCAATGGAAACCCCCACGTGTTTCCTTGGAACTACAAAGGTGAAGTATAGAGGCATGTCCACAATGTGCGTTGTCTGAGCCTTTCCTTGGTTTGCAACTTCAAAGATGAAGTTTAGAGGTGGGACCTCAAATGAGCGCAAGCTCTCCACATGCCTTGGGCCCAAGAAAATTACCTTTTGGCCTTTGAAAAAGTCTCAGTATAAAAAGGAGCTAGCAGAAGCCTCCACGTGTCTCTTTGGCACACTTTTGATATGGTGCCCAAAAGTGGAGACCCTAAACAAGCGCGGGCTCACCACGTGTCTCAGCCCAAAAAATTTGTTGAAAGAGTTTAAGGACCAGTGGAAGGTGCCACATGCCTAGGGTCTGAGAAATTTTCTTCAGCCGTTGAAAGGTCTAAGTATGGGTAAGATCCAGTGGAAAACTCCAAGTGTTCCTTCGGCGCTTCTTCAAAAGTAAAGTAGAAGGGCAGGTCCCCAAACAGGCATGGGCCCTCCACATGTCCCAGGCCTTAGAAAGTTGCTTGAAAAGTTTAAGTATAGAGAGGAGCCAACGGAAACCTCCACATGTCTCCTTGGTGCAACTGCTAAGGTAGGACCCAGAGGCAAATCCTCAAATGAGCAACTGGCCCTCCATGTGGACAAGCTTTGAGTTGAAGCAGGCCTTAGAGTTTCAAAATGCCCCAGCGACCCACCTCTCTACTTCTAACTTTTGATGTGGGCCTAAGCAGAGTTGTGGATTATTTCATAACTTTGCTTCCCTCGTAAAAAAGGCAAAAAACTTCAAAATGTTCCAACCTCTTCCCAACTTGTAACCCATGTGTCCTTCTTTGGGGTCAAAGTAAGACTTTTTCCCTGCCGCTTCATATTTGTTGAATAACCAATTAGATACTATCAGGGCCGCAGGGCCAATTTGGTATTTTTTACAAATGTGACAAAAGTGGCAAATTTCACCAAAAAGACCTACCAGGCCACATCCAATTAGAAAGGACCACGTTTCCATGGATGTTGGGACAAAAATTGATAGGGAAAACATGACTGTGGAAAAACAGAAGGAAGGGGAAAACCTGAATTCACACCCAAATTACAAATTCTTTCTCATGGACAGAGAAATAGAAAACAATATCTAGACTTAATGTGATCCTCGACCAAAGGAAAGGACTAACCATGGAAACCAAATGAAGGAAAAAGCTTTTACGCATAAATACAGGGAGATAGAGAAAACTTCAAACCATGTGGACTGACATTTTTGAACAAACAGGGCGAGATTAAATTGAGCACCAACATCAGCTCCGACTCGGGGATGGGCACTCCCTACAAGTGCCACAAGAACAAAAAACCATGTGCCAAAAATCCATTGGGAAATGGAGTCAAAAACAAGCTTGTGGAGTAAAGATAATAACCAAATCCCCCAAGACAAACTGAGAAACCAACAAAAATTGGTCACCAGGGACCAGAAAAACCCAAAACAGAAAAACACAAAAGTAGAAAAAAATAAAATACTATACACTATACAATGATGTGCACCCTATTCAGAGAAAACAATCAAGGAAAATTTTCAAGTGCCTTCAATTCTGGATATGACCATGCTAAGCTGTTCGGATACATCTCTAACAACTGGTCATATGATTTTTTTCTTTTCCATCCAAGTTGCTATCTGACCACATTTTTTCAGGCTTATCCTTTGTGTCTAAGTCAAGTTTTTCAACATCTCTCGAGGCTACATCAAACATCAAAGTCCCAGGAAAATCAACCTTCTCAGGATATCTGCATTGATCAATTTCATACTCCTTGAAAACAACATAGCTCACAGAGTTATCAACATCAATGTCTATGTGCAATACTTCATAAGAAGCATTGTTGGGGTCCTCAATGAGATATAACATTTTCTTTTCACCATATAACTTCACAAGGCTGCCCTCAATTGGTATGGTGGCATAAGACATGTCCATTTGCACACTTCCACCCACACTAGCTACCCACTTTCTGGATAATAACATTCCCCACTTAGCAGGACAATCCACAATTACTACATTCAAAGTTAAGTACTTTCCTAGATAAGCTACCAATTGCACTACTAAACCCTTGACACATCCAACTACTGGTACCTCTCTTGAATCCATGGCAGTACATTTCCCATAAGTTGTTGTTACTTTGATATTCAACTCATTCATGACCTCAAGAGGAATTACATTACGTGAAGCTTTTGAGTCAAACATGCAGTTATGTAACAACCTATCTTTAATAATCAGAGTAGTGAAAAATGGATCCACATTCAGCTGAGACTCAACCAGAGAAGTTCCCAAATAAACCTCAGGTGGTTCACCCAATTCCTCCAATGCTTGTGGTTTTTCTAATTCTGCAATGGCAGGAGGAACCTCTACATTGTTTACATTTTTACCCTGGGTGACCTTTTCTTCCTTAAGCCCCAAATACTCAAACACCCTCTTCTTATGCTCAGGGATTCTAAGAAATTCAACAATAGGAACAGTAATCTTGATCTGACTCAAGATTTGGGCTATGTCACAAGGAACATATTTGGGTAAGGCAGTATTAGGAGGAAGGTTTACAAATTCATCTGATGGCATGAGATTTTTCACAGTCTGAGCATGGGGAGGAACACAAGTTTTATTTGGGGTGACAAATCCTTTTCCAGATGCATATTTTTTAGGGGTTTCCTTAGGGATATTGGTAAGAACTGGAATTTTTGGTTTGGCTTGAGGCCCTACCCCTTTGAAAACCTTACTCCTGGTATTATATTCTTTTTCTTGGGAAACTACTACATTCATTAACAACTATCTGTCCTCTTCTAAAGGAATTCCTCCATCATACTTTTTAATCATTAATGCCCTTAAGTACTCAAAATCTTGTACCATATCAATTTCAAAAGTATGAGTGGGAGGAAGAGGTAATACCCGGTGAATGCAATCCCAAAAATCAGTAGCAGTTCTGGCACTTATCAGCTCAGTTGAGGTTGCTCCCTACTATGTGAACTTGTAGAGAAATCCATCATGCATGCATCATCATTTGTCTCATCATCATCAACTTCCTCAACTTATTTGTCTTCATCACATGGGGAATGGGGCAAGAAACATCTATCACACCACTCCATATCATGGACCTCTTCCACAGTAGCAACTCTGGTAGCTAAAGGATCAGGCACCAATCTATTTTCCTGGGGTTGGGGATGTCTATTTCCTGATCCCACGGGCCCTTTACCCCTGTCATCTGATCTATGATCACCTCTGGGATGATTTGCAAATATTTCTTGACCTTGTGGCTTGTGCTGACCTTGGGAACCTTGTCCAATCCCCTTCTCTACTCTGGCCAGTTTATAGGATATTTCCTTAACAACTCTGGCCAATGTTTTTACAACCTCTTCTAGATCCACATACTTACTTGACTGAGGCTTCTCTGGATTGATCAGCTTGATACCTTCCCTCTTAGGAGGCTTACCAACTACTTTGATATTGTTTTCAATCTGTAAAGCCATGGTGAAGGCCTGCCTCAAAGTTCCTGGGTTTTTGTCCCTTAAATAATAGGCATCCTTTTTGTCAAAAGCATCAGAATATTTTATCAGACAAGAAACATCACTTGGCCTCAGGATTACAGGTAGCCTATTCAGGGTCTTATTGAACCGAGTATTGAAGTCATGAACAGATTCATTAGGATTCTTCTTAATATTTTCAAATTCAGACAAAAGAAACTTGGGATTTGTCTTATCCCCATATTGCAATCTAAAATAATTTTTAATCTCTGTCCATGAATCTATTGATTTGACTAAAAAATACTTATACTAATCACTTGTATCCTCCTCAAGAGTATGAATAAACAATTTTATATACACATCCTCAAATTCAATCTCAAAGTCTTCCATCATATTGAAAAAAGTTTTAAATGTTGATCACCAGTGATAGCATTATTCCCTTGAAATTTAGGCAGTCTATTTCTAACATTTTGTGGCACTACATTTGTATATCCAACCATACCTTTAAAATATATAGGACCAAAATTATTGACAATAAATGGAGGTCTAGGTGGGGGTTGGGCCATATTTCCTTGAGGGGGTGATATTACAAGAGAAACAAAATGATGAGGGACAAGGGGTCTTTGGAACACAAGAGTATAATTTTCAAAATGAATGTCCTCTAAAGACTCTGTTTCATGGAAAACCCTATCAACTTTGGAAAATATAGGGATAGACTGAGAAGCACACTTATCAGACACAAATGAAGGACCCTCTCTCCAGTTGGAGAATTCAATTCTATATAAATATTACCTGATTCAGAATCACTTGAAGAAGAATGGTAATCCTCAACCACAGGTTGATCACTTTCCACAATGGATAACTCTTTTCTTGATTCCTGATCTCCAACTATTTTCCAGACTCTTTTTCCTTCTGAATTTGTCTTTCCCAGTTCTAGAAACAACTTTCTGGTAGGGTCTTTAGTGAAGAAATATCTTCTTCCTTCCATCTTTGCAAAGATTAGTGACATATTTCACTTAATACAGGTTAAGGCACTGGTATTTATCAAAATTTAAATCAACACGGAGTCACCACTAAGGATTTTCACCTTAGTTGTGAAAATGCACTATAAATGACTTGTCAAATATCTATCAACACTTAATTCCTGCAAAGCTTAGTAGATCTGACCTTCCTTTACCAGTATTTATCACTGATGATATAAATTTAGTGCAATAACCACTAGAAACTAGAAATATTGCACACAAAACTTGTAACTTTACACAATTCTTACAAATATCAACACAAGGATGATGTTTAAACAATTTATTTGCACTTAGATCATGTAAGAAACATTACCAGGGTCAGTATGTGTATACATTTGTTCAAATAGTCCTCGACAATGGTGCCAAAATGGTGTTTTTGCCGCATAAATAGGTCCCAGTGTTAAAATAGTCCCCGGCAAGGATGCAAAAATGGTGTTGGTATCAAAATTTATTCTCCCTTGGAAGCTGAGCAACATCACAGATTTAACAAGACACTCAGAGACATAAAAATCATAATTCATTTTGTAGCTAGGGAAGGGATTCAGCTGGCTCTTTATCACTCGAGCATTGGAGAAATGGATAACACCATATAAGAGGATTTGATCTATCCTCACTGCTTTAGGTCGTGCCTTTTGACCAGGGTGAGAGGACCCATTTTGTAACCTCTGTTGGTGAAGGACATGAAGAGATCCTTCTTTGCACAATTTTTAGGGGAACCTTGAGAAAATATGATCAATGCACCACAATTTAACTCTCATGAGTTCTCACGTCTAAAGAGTGGAGATATTTTCTAAACACAGTTTAGGTTACTAAAGACACTTAAAACCTGCTTGCTTCTATATATTTTGGCAGTAGAATTGTTTCATTTGTGGATACACAACACAAACAGGGGTACTTCAGGTAGGATTCATGGTTATTTGAAAATTTTGGTGGGGATTAAGCAAGATGAAGTTGATTTCACCAGATCTTTGAGAACCTTTACAAAAATTGGACAACTAACAATAGAAAGCTTCAGAATAGCCAAAATATTCCTTCAACTAGAAGGTGTGCATCAATGGAGCCCCAGATCTGCATGGTTTCACACAATATTTGATAATTCAACACGAAGCCTCAAGCTAACGACTCAATTAAACATTAAATACCCCTAGTTCCTCATGCCTAAGAGACACTCAAAGGCTTACAGACAATCTTTATCAACAAAATGACAGTAAAGTGATTTTAAATTGTTTATCTCATTACAGGATGAAGGATCTTCTCATAATGAAATTGTTAATGCCACTAAACTATCACAAGGATGAGATCCTATGTGATTTGGAGGGATTTTAACATAAGATTGCAACAGGAACATCAAAACCATTTGAAAACATTATGAAATAAAAGAAGACACAATTTTACCCAAGATCAACACAGATTAATTTTTGATCTATTAGATTTATCAGCAGGGAAAGTTTTTGAACAGTCTCAGAGATTTTCAATGGTTGTACACTCACAACCATCTTGACACGATCAAATCTAAAACACAAGAGATTAACAGGTTTCTCAGATGGTCTCTCAGGAAGATGGGATTTCTCAAATTTTCTCGTAAGAATTAAACCCCCAACCTTTTGCAAGAGTATTCTCATTGCATTTATACAATTCACTTGCTCACTCATCCCAAATTTCCCCCCCAAAAAGAAGAATATTCAAGGAATCCTTTGTTTGTTACCAATTTGTCTCAGAAAGTGATGTTTAACAAATTTACACCCAAAGATACCAGGTGGAAAAATCATGAACTGATCATGTTTCTTAGACCCTCAACCATGACTAGGATGCCATGCCATAGATTTTTGATAGTCCTTCTAATCATTCTTTTATTTTGTCATGTGAGAAATCCCCTTTTTAATCATTTTTAAGTGGCTCTATATAGCTGGATCTGATAAGCAATCCTTTTCACCCACGAGAAAACACCTTGAGAAATGAGTGCCCTCGCATGGATGCTTGCATTTGTGCCTCTCATAAATGAATGTCCACACACAAATTATTCCACATACCTGCTTTGTGAGTCTGATTTGGACAAGTGCAAAGAGGATTCAATGGAAACCTCCACGTGTTTCCTTGGCACAGCTATAAAGGTGAAGTATAGAGGCAAGTTCCCAAACAAAGCCTTCCACATGTTTGTTTGGCACAAATTCCAAGATGTGCCTCTCTCCAGGCCCCCAAGAAAATTACCTTTTAGCCTTTGAAAAAGTCTCAGTATAAAAAGGAGCCAGTGAAAAGCCTCCACGTGTCTCTTTGGTGCACTTTTGATATAGTGCCCAAAAGAGGAGACCCTAAACAAGCACGGGCTCACCACGTGTCTCAGTCTTGGTAAATTTTTTGAAAGAGTTTAAGGACCAACAGAAGGTGCCACATGCCTAGGGTCTGAGAAAGTTTCTTCAGCCGTTGAAAAGTCTAAGTATGGGCAGGATCCAGTGGAAACCTCCACGTGTCCCTTTGGCGCTTCTTCAAAAGTAAAGTACAGGGGTAGGTCCCCAAACAGGCATAGGCCCTCCACGTGTTCCCAGGCCTTAGAAATTTGCTTGAAAAGTTTAAGTATAGAGAGGAGCCAGCGGAAGCCTCCACATGTCTCCTTGGCGCAACTGCTAAGGTAGGACCCAAAGGTGGATCCTCAAATGAGCGTCGACCCTCCACGTGTCCAAGCTTTGAGTTGAAGTGGGCCTTAGAGTTTCAAAATGTTCCGCAACCCACTTTTTGATGTGGGCCATCTTGTAACTTGAAAAATTGCAACAACATCCTTCTTTCTTCAGGGTCAAAGTAAGACTTTTTCCCTGCCACTTCATATTTTCTTGAATAACCAATTAGATGCTATCGGGCCATGGGGCCAATTTGGTATTTTTTACAAATGTTTTGCAAATTTTTACCAAAAAGACCCGCCGAGCCGCATGTAATTAGAAAGGACCACGTTTCCACGGATATTGGGACAAAAATTGACAGGGAAAAAATGACTGTGGAAAAATAGAAGGAAGGGAAAAACCCAAATTCATGCTCAAATTACAACTTCTTTCTCATGGACAGAGAAACAGAAAACAATATTTGGACTTAATGTGATCCTCAACCAAAGGAGAGGACTGATCATGGTAACCAAATGAATGAAGAAGCTTTCACACATAAATGCAAGGAGACAGAAAACATCAAACCATGCAGACTGAGACATTCTTTGAATGAACAGGGCGAGATTAAATTGAGCACTAACAAGATCCATTATCGATTAGAGCACGTTTGATTCCCATATTATAAATGTGAATCATGATATGTAATGGCGGGTCATTGTCGAAAGTAGTAAGATCAACATTAGGATTAGATGGAAATGTAATATGTTAAGAGAATGCATCTACAAATGTTTGATATACTGTGTCTAGATGGATATTAGTAGGAATGCGAGTGGTACTTGGAAGATTTTTGATTCTATCTCTTAGTTCAGTGTTTATGGGCAAGAAATCATTGATAAACATACTCATGATGACAAGACCCTAAAAAGATGAGAAATTGAGGTATGAGGATCCTAGAAGCGTGTTGATCGAGTTCAGGTTCACCAAAATGATTAAGCTAAATGTGAATAATAGGAGCCTAATCTAAATGCTATGGTAGCAATAAATAAATAATAAGTACAAAAATAACACCCAAGAAAACTAAGTAATAAATTATGAACCCTAGTTACGAGGAGGAGAAAAATGTACTTAGTTGATTCGCAATAAATTATGAATTGTATCAAGGTGTTGTCCAAGTGAACAGAGTGGATGGAGCATCACATAAAGACCCAAGAAAATGTTTACTGGAGCAACATGATGGATAGGGACACCCATAATGGGGAAAGGGTGCCCACGGGTGCTATAGACTAGAAACAAGTGCCCATGTTTGTGAAAATGCTCAGAAACCTAAATTTTCAGGGGTATAAGTTGTCGCTCACTTTTTGTCCCTATGAAGTCACAATAAGATCGTCGAGCTCATTGGAAACCTGAAATGAAGTATAGTCCTAAAAACCTTCAAATAGACATAAACTCCCAAAAAATAAAGATGCATAATGAGGGGCCAGAGTGTCCTCAGGTATCACAATGGTGATCTTGCAACTGAGTGTTGCAATACATTTTAGACCCAATGTAGTTATCGATGCGTGTGTGTAGAATTATGTCCTAGGTGGCTCTTGTGCATGTCGCAGTTGATAGCAAGCAAATAACCAGATGTAAGCAATTATAATAGATGTGCATGTGGAATAGAATAAACTCCCCTTATATAAGTAGAAAACCATCTCTTGTCCCTTGTGATGGATGCTAGAATGGATTCTTTGATGCTCTTTGATAGAATTTGGATGTAACCTTAGGTGGTGATAGATAATTCTTACTGTTTTCTCCCTTATTATGATCACATAACTTTATATTTATATGATTCCTTGGTTGAATTTCATAATTAACCCTGAAAAGGTCAACTACCAAAAAGATATGATGCTCAAACGATAAGAATTTACCCAAAAGAGGTGAGTAAAGTACAAATAGGTCGGGAACGCCAAGAGTGGATGGGGGTGCTTGGTGCTGATGTCTTTCCTAGGCGTTGGTGTCTTGGATGAGAAATTTCTAGGTATGAAAAGGCAAATTGAGCAAGTAAGGGTGTAAGACCAAAAGTGGCATCAAAAATCAAAGAAAGGTGGTCAAAGACATGGGTTAATTGGTAATTTTATTACTTAAGAATAATATGAATAGTAGTATGCAATCAAGTCTAGATAATTACCCAAAGTTTGTGATTTTTTGTCTATGGCGGGCTATAGAGTGATGTTAAGGAGAGGAAATCAGTGACGTGGGCAACAACAATAGGGGTTATGGCAAGAGTTGCGGAAGTGGTAGCAATAGGAGGGGTAGTGGTGGGGGGTATCACGGAGGGAGGGGTTGGTGGTGTAAATCAACTTGCAACAATTAATATGTTGTACATTGGGTTACATTCATTTAGTTGTCAGAACAAGGAGTGTAGAATTGAAATATTTCCTATGTTGTATGCATGATTATACTTGATCTAAGAGGTCAGAAAGGAAATAATTGTCAAATAACAATGGTGAAAGTAAAATAAAACTTAGACTTGAAAATGGATTATTGCTAAATGTTATTATTAAAACAAAGTTGTTGATTCAGAGAGAAGATTGTTCCTTAGGAAATATGTATGAAATGAAACAATAGAGGGGATTTATTAGACCTCAAGTGGGCCCTAAATTGGGCATTAATCCCTTCCTAAGTATGTAACTAAAAACCAAATGATAGAACTCAAATTGATTTATTGATTTGCATAAAACATTACATCTAGGAACAAAAGAGATTACTCTGATTCTCTTCTAACTCTGTTCACTCTTTTCTCTAATTCCAAATCTTACTTACTTGTTACAAGGCACCAACCCTTTCCTTTATATCTTATCATTTACAACACACGAGAAGAAGAAGAATACAACAAGGAGTATTCAATAGAACAAGTGAGAGATTCAACACATGTTTGAAACACACAAGTGTTCAACTAACAATCAGTTCTTCACGAGTTCTTAATCAATGACCAAAACAAAGATTAATTTGTTTCTCAATTTTTATACGTTTCTGGTGTAAGTACTTCTCCAATGGAATGTAAGGACTTAAGAGTCATCACTTCATGTTTGAAAATATCTTCATAAATGCGGGTTATTTTCTGTGAATGATTTCCTTATGCTTTAGATGAGTTATTGCAGAAAAGTTCTTTGGTTGCGAACGAGTTGTTACAGACAGGTTCATATGTTGCATATGAAAAATTTATTACAACCAAGAGTGGCATCAACACATATAATCATCCAAACAATTTATTGGAATAACAAGAATAAATTTACACAAAATACCACAAAATAAAGACAATTAGATATAACTATATCAATTAGTGATTATGTCAAAAGTTCATGGTTGTAATAGTGATGTTCAATAATGTAATTAGGAAATACATAGACATGGCTACAATGGTCTTATCAAAATACAAAAGATGAGTTGTTATGAAAGCAATTAATATAGCTCATCACACCCCCAGACTTAAACACTTGAATTTCCTCATTCAAGAGCTTCATATCTTTCCTGCTGGAAACTGAATTCTCACCTTAAATCTATGGTTATTTCTACTCCTTCCTCTTCTGATAAGAAATATCCACAACTCCTCCTCAGTTTTTCCCAAACTCTTTCTTACATCCTTTAATTTATTGGTAAATTTCCTGTCCAAGGTGTAATTGGGAAATGAAATATTGAAGGATGATAAGCTATATGAAACTAATTATCCCCACATTCATTTGTTATTTCAATATTCTTGTTCACCCTGCATAATGTTGGAAGTATATTTGGATGTGAGTGCATTTATTTCCTTTGGAGTGCAGGTGATAACTCTTTCCATCTGGATCTGCATGTCATCATAATGTGAACTGCATGTTCTTTGATAAAGTTCCTGACTTCTATGCGGGCTTCCATCCTCATTCTCAACACTTTGTTTCTAATTGCATCCACTTCCATATACTTGTCATATTCTTCTGTAATTTCATATGTTGTTGTTGACTCAACTTTTATATATAGTTATGTAACCTTCTCCAAATGTCTATATGCCTCCATTTGAGAACATAATGCCTTAACCTGTACATCCCCAATATACAAAATTGAGATCCAATCTTTGTCATATGGAAGGGTATAATTATGCAAATATAGCTCACATATTAAATTTTGTAATTCATGTGTACTGTGCTAATACAGAGTAAAGAAATTCTTGGTTAATCTAATGTCATATATCATATCAAAAGTTATGAAAGTAAAATTATGGTATACCATATTTTATTTTAGGTATATGACATAGACATTTGATGGGGGTCTATAACTCAACATGTCAAATGCTACATGCAGTGTTTCCTGTTGTTTTTGTTTCAACATTCTAATCTCATTGTCTATCTTCTATTTCCTCCTTATGTTTAGAGTAAGGTATATCTCTCTCTCTCTCTCTCTCTCTCTCTCTCTCTCTCTCTCCCCCTCTCTCTCCCCCCTCTACCACATGTAGAGACAAATAATAGAAAATAAATCGTTTCTACAATTAAATTATTAATTTTTGTGGGATTTTTACTCGTGTGTGGGATTTTTACAATTGTGGGAAGTAAATTCATGATCATGTTAGCTACTTTCCTTTGTTTGAAGATGGGCGTCTTCTGGAAAATTAGGCTTCACGGGTCATGTTATGCAACAATAAGAAAAAGTAAGTTGTATTGAAAAATGCTTAAATGTAAAGAGGTAAATTTAAAGCCAAGCTCACAAACTTAAACATAAAACATTTTCCTACACTTTAACATGTATATGATTCACAATTCTTAAAATTAGATTGATCATTGAAACAACCCTTAAAAATTTTCTCAGAATGATAGATAACCCAAAGAAAAGAAAATTGTTTTGATTTCACATTGACAACCACCCTCCATTTAAGAAACCATTGGTGTAAATTTTACATCACCCTGAAACATTTATTCAAAAGATGTGGATGATGAAATAAATAAATAAGCAAAAAGTTCCAAAAAAGAACAAACATCATTAACTGTTAACTATTTAAAATAATTAAACATTTTGTCAAATTCCTTCTCTCAGCAAAAGCCACAACAAATTTGTGTGTAGCAGTTGCTTTTATGTAAATTTTATAGCAAGGTCATTCATCTCTCTACACCAAAGCAAAAACACATTACTAAAACAAATTGCTTTACCTAAGGTTATTGAGCAATTGCTTTGCCTTAGTGTGATGAAATTGAAAGAAAAGTGTGAAAAAATCCACAAATTGTATGCTCACCATATCATAATTGAAAATAAGCATTATCAAATTGGCATTGACTAGATTACAGTGGTTGTTTCCAGATTAGAGAAAAATAAAACAAATGTAAATGTATGTTTCCTAAAAGTAAGCATACAGATTAAGGGGAAAAAAGGTTAAGAATTTCAAAAACATACCTTCTCAAAAATCTAACATGCGGAAACAACTGCAAATTACACACACAGTGTACATGCTAGAAAGAGGGGGGAGAGGGGGAGAGAGAATATTAAAACATTTGATGCTGTAAATAGAAGAACATAACACATTAACAAAGTTTCACATATTCACAGTTAAATTTAAGGGTTTATTACAAAGACGACCAACCCTACAAAATTATCTGTTCCTGACAAATTTGATAAATGCCTAGAGAGTTGTGCTTTAAACCTAGAAAAGATTTATAAGACTTCCTGTGTCAGAAACATCTAATTGTACAAGATATTATACTAATTATCAATCACAGTGCTCATCACCATGTATAAAGAGATTTCGACCAAAATTAAAATCATTAAACACATGAAGCCAATTCTCCAAAAGATTTTTTTATTTTGATTCACCTCTTTAGTAGTACAATCATGGTATTTGGTAGTGAGTTATATATATTAATATCTTTTTTTTGTGCGAATTTTCACATTATAGCCTACATTATATATGTTATCTATAACTTGACTCCTTATCTGTGAGTGCATATAATTCTACAATCTATACATAAAAATAGCTTTTAATATTAAAGAGTTGGTTTTAATTCGTATAAAATGTTTGTAGATAATATTACAACATCTGATTTGATAAAATATTATTGGAAGACATTTATTTTGTGTATTTATGGGGATTTGGAAAGTTCTTAAGAATCCCTTTTAGGTGTATTTATTCATTGGACTCAAGATTTTGTTACAGTTTGTCATCCACCATGCTAGCTTGCCATAAGACCCAGCTTCAAAGAAATGAGAGTTTATTCACTCAGTATATGTAAAATTTTTACATCATCATTGCAACCTTCAACATTGCACATTATCAAGACAAGTGCCTTCCATCATCAAACATGAAAGATATCAAATGTCAATTTTTTTAAAACCCACATAGTAGCTCCCAACCATTGTCACAAAATTTTCCATGTGCAAGTGTGTTACTATAAATGGCTTAGATTGATGTAATCTTAGAAGATGAAAACTAAATGTAGCTTATACTCTACAAAGCCGAGCTTGACATGTGGAAACACTCGTGACATTTTCTAATCAAAGAAGACACTCAAACAGATACTTCTTATAGCTCCTACTTGATATATAAGAATTAAAAAACATGAAGATTTTTAGACTAAGTAAACAGTTACAAAAGCCAAAACGATAAAAAAAACACATTATTTGCCAGCAAATAGTTCTAGATTACCACTGTTTCCTATAGGATTGATTATCTCATTAAAATCTAGAGAGTGTTAGCTATGGTTGTTGACTTTGAGCTTTAGTTCCACTTATCTAGCTAATTTTAGCTACCTCTCAAAGATTTTTAAGTTAAATGATTTTGAACTCTCTCAGGGCGAGGTCTCATGGAGAGGTTTCAACTCTAAAAAATACACAATTATTCAAAGAAAATAAATATTCTCCTGTAAAATAGGAGCTCTTTAGGGTTGTTCTATCCCCATAGTACCTTGGCATGTAGACTCTACTTTATGGTTGGCTCCTTTAACTCTCTATCCTACAATTTCTCACATTAATTTTCCTAGCTATGCTAAAAAAAATCAGGACCAACTGCATGGAAGAGGCTCCTTAATTTTTCAGTAGCACCCGCTAAGAAAATTTAGGTAGCCCCGCTCTATAGAACTACAGTCGTAGCACATTTGTTCTGCTACTGTTTGGCTCTGCGCTATAAAATATTTAGGGTCAAATAAAGTAAATTTATGAACACAAAGTAGGCCATGAGAAATCCATGGCTTTTCCATAAATATTTATTCCAAGCGTCGGATAGATCACTACTAAACAAATAAGTTGATAACACAGAGAACTACATGAGTGCACCTAAAATTCCATGCCATGGCCTTTTTTCACAAATGTGTTAATTGTAAGAGCAATAAAACAACTTTTAATAATTTTTGTAATCATTTTGAGAGGTTGATGTTGAAGTCCTGTTGACACAAGGAGAGAGGGAAACTACAATTGTTCGCCTAACAAAGAAGTTGGAAGCTTCATTATTTGAGAGGTATGATTAAAAATATTCCTTTTTTCAATAGAGTACCAAAATATTGGACAAGAGTACCATTGTCAGCAACAAAGTTAACTTAAAATATTACAAAGTTCATGTAATATCAATTCCAAGGATATCATTAATGGAATTCCATGGATGTCAAGCATCAATATTATGAAAACTTATAATATTCGATACTATCACAGTTTAATATATAAAATCATTTGCATTTCAGAAAATACATTGGACAAATTTGAAATTCTACTGTGTATTTCTGAGTCAAAGCGCTCGATAAAAATTTACAAGAAATTTAAAACTACCTAGATTTTTACTACAGTATGGAGAATGCATTGAGGAGACTCTGCGGAAATTTGTGCACCCTTTTTATACTTCATATGTGAAAGGAACTATTGGAAGTGTTGGAGAACACACATAACAAAGAAAAGGTTTCTGAATCAATTTAATTGAAATTATTCATTTGATAACATCTTAATCAATTTAATCAAATCAGAACAACCTCATTTTATCATAAAATGCAATTCTTCCCCTACCATTTGAATTTATTCTAGTTGTGAATCGTTAAGGTGAGTGATTCACATATCTAGTGCTGAGGTGTATGCATGTATTCCAATTGAAAAACTCACCAGTTATGTTTCTTCAGTAGTGCCACCATGTCCAAATCTGATGGAATGCTTACTCTCAGGAATGCCCTTTACAAAAAAACAAAAAATAAAAAACAAACTAGTGAATTTTTGTAGCACAATATACATGTGTGGAAAACATGAAAAGAAGTTTTCCATTTCCTTGAGCGAGATAGTGTCATGGTTGCATGTGGTTCAAATTCTCACTATGTTGCCTTGACAATTTAGTGGCTCGCCATAACATGTTCAGCTCAATATCCAGGC
The DNA here is from genome assembly GCA_019776745.2 of Taxus chinensis. NCBI lineage: Eukaryota > Viridiplantae > Streptophyta > Pinopsida > Cupressales > Taxaceae > Taxus > Taxus chinensis. The sequence continues at coordinate 146,183,218 of CM034152.1, read as the reverse complement.
CAGCTTGTCCTTCAACATTGGGAATCAAATCTTATGAAACATAGAATAAATAAAGATTCAAACCCATCATTTCAAGCTTACCTTTTACAGAATCAAGTAATAAGACCTTCAGACCTTATCTCGGAAAGCCCTAGATATTCCTAAAAATACACATCAATTCCAAGGAATATAGCTCATCCACAACATCCTCAATGTTGGCTCAAAGTCAGTGAAAGAAAGAAATGTGCAGCCAAGGTATGTAGGCAACGAAATAATTACAGATGGCATATAAACACCTGCCCATAAACATCACAAACACACCTATATATGAACATAGAAAATAAGTGCTAACATGCACCAAGGGCATGACAAAGGGCATGCCCTGTGTGACTTGTTCATAAGGGAAAGTGTAGGGTGACATCGTTGCATCCCTTACTCAGTAACTCCAACTCTCTTCCTTCACACATTGCTGCACAAACACATACACAATGAATATATATAAAAAACTTGGCACATAATATATCCAAAGCAAACTCTCATCATCAATTAAATATCACCTTATGGACAATGCTCCAATGCTAACAGCCATATTGTAATTTTGTGTGTGTGTGTGTGTCTATATATGTGTATATATATATATATATATATATCACACACCTGGGTGGAGGTCATTATAGTAAATCAACATAATCAGGATTGATCTTGGAGCAGAGCTTCACACTCTGACCCTGTGGAAGGTTGTTGTGCCTATGTTGCTCAGTGTAAAGAATATAGCATATGAAAACAACAAAAAGAGTAGAGAAGAAAACTACAGATGTAGTAGTATTTACTTTTATTCTTCTCTAATTTATTTTCTTCACCCTTACAATAATCTTTGCTTTTGTCTACTTCTTCTTCTTCTTCATTTCATAAGCTCCCAGCCAAACTCTTCACCATCACAGTTGCAGGATTCAAAGAGCTCCTCTAAATCCTCTGCCGTAGAAATATAGTTTTGATGATAGACTTTGAGATGCTTGAATTATTGTGATTGAAAAGCCTTCAACCTCTTTTCCTTTTATAGGATAACATCAGGACCCTGTTTTAGAAAAAAAAATACCACCACCATAGAATCCAGATTGTGAGTTCATGTACTACAACTTGTGAGTCATCCAAGAAATAGTAGAAAAACAATAAATCTCCAGATAAACCCTTTGACATGCATTAACATCTAACAGATTTCTGTGCTCCAAATCCTAAAAACTAAAAAAAGAACATTAAAAACATAGCTTCAAGATTAGTGATTCAAATTATAATAGATGAGGAAAAACCCTACGAATACACAAACAACTTCTGACAAATACATGTAATCCTAATAAATCCTTTGCACACCCTTTTAAAAAGTTCATACAAAACGTAAAACAAAAAACTTGACCAAAACTTCAAGATCTAAAACCACATAGATATAAAAATATGAAATTATACTAAAACCCCTTTCATAATTTATTGAAAAGCAATGGAAATATATTTAGGAATTATATTTTCAAAACAACAAAAAACGGTGTAACATACTAACCAAAAGCAAGACGGTGGGATTCACAGCGACCTGATTCATGGCATTTGTTATCAGTAACCATAATGAAATTAAACACATCTGCTCTGCTCTGTGCTACTTTGTTCTAACCTGATTCAAATAGATGAGGAGTAACCCTACAAATACATAAACACCTTCACTACATGTAATCCTACTGAATCCTCTGCATACCCTTTAAAAGAATTCATACAAAACGTAAACCAAAAAGCATGACCAACACTTCAAGATCTAACACCAGATATATATATAAATATGAAAATATACTAAAACCACTTTCATAATTTATTAAAAAAGCAACGGAAAGACATTTAGGAATAATATTTTCAAAATAGGAAAGAAATGATGCAACGTACTAACCAAAAACAATTTCGGTGGGATTCATGGTGACCTGATTCATGGCGCTTGTTATCAGTAAATGATATGAATTGAATGAATATGATATGCTCTGCTCTGCTCTGCTCTCTAATTCTCTGATCTTCTCTGCTTTGCTCCATCCACAAATAAACCCCCCAAAAGCATACAAATAGCATACAAATACATTCAAAACACATTAACGTAGGCAATAGAATGACTTAAATGCAACAAAACCAAAATGCAACACATAGAGAGACTAAAATGAAATAAATTATAGACCCCTAATTGTAGAGTACATAAACCGATAAATAAATACAGACGGGATAGAGAGTACACTAAATTGATAAACTAACCATTTTTTGGCATCATGTGTACACTAAATTGCAATTATATTGTTACAAATATATAATATATTACAAATTGATACAAATGATTGTTAAGTAATATATCTCTTAAAAACATACGAACCTCACTTTCTAGCTTAAAAATCCACAATTGCTTGTAACTTTTTGGGATTAGTACAATTATATTTTTTATAATTTAATTATAACAAACATTACTTTAATTCGCGTGAAAATATAAACATGATTTGAAAATATAACATATTTCAGAATGAGAAACATATATAATACATTATGAATAAATTGCAACACATAGGGTAAGGATAATATCAAATTCAATATCCTTAAACATTAATAAAAAAATATATCATTTACATTGGAGGAAAATTATTATGTCATGTCCCACGATATGTCCATGTCTATTTTTCATTAAGAAGTGTTGTTGAGGTAGCCATTGAAGGCCACCATGCTCGCCACGTTGGGCATGTGCGTTATGTTTTTTCCCTAGTAAGTAGGGTTAATGTATGGGTTTTTTTGGCATGTATGGATTGTGTTTTGTATGGTGGATTTTACCCTTGAATTTGATGTCTTTGTGTTTTGGTGTCACTTGGACCATAGATTAGCACGGTGCATATGATTCTCTATAGTTGTGCTTTCTTTGTCTCTTAGTTTTTATTTTTAAGTGGACCTAGATCAACCAAAAATGGTTCACATTTGTGAGTGCATCAGGATTGGATGTTGTTATGCCCCTAACCTATACCATTTATAAAGTTATGTGTAGTCACACCTATGAAATATATACAAATTATTTATATTCCTTAGTTTTTCATTGAGTGTAAACTAATAATAATGAAGGGGCCCGACCTTTTGTAAAAATATTTATATGTATACGGGTATTTAAATCTCTCATATGTATGAAGTGTGGATTATTTTCTTATTTGAAGATTTGGGAGGTTTACCCCTCTAAATGACTTAGTAATAGATTTAATATTTTACTTTATTCCATTTATATTCAAGAGCTTCTATTACAAGTGATAGTAGATGTAGTGCCCACTTCCTTTTGACACTTTTAGATACTGATCTTGATACTGTTGATCTTATTTGGGACACTCTTATGTTTTGTTTTAGTAGGATGGATAGATGTTAGATCATGGATTATTATTGATCTGGATTCAATTATTATGCATGATGATTATTAAAGACATTTTTATATGTGGATGATGATAAACTGTATGACATGGAAATGTGATGGATGACTGTTCAGACATGTGATATTGGATATTGTGAATATAAATAGCATGAGAATTAATTGATGATGATATAGTTGATTAATTAAACTGAAAATGATAATGTTGATTTCTTGATGTTGTTGTGATTTATATGAATAGATGGATTTGTTCATATATTTATATCATTTTGGATGTTCTGATATGGCCACGAGGCTGAATGAGGTATTTATGCTTTTGCAGGTTAAAATATCACAACAATGTTGGGGGACTAGAGACTAACCATATTGGAATTCTAGGTGAATTCAACAAGGTCACCATGGCAACATGTTTGTGTGTGTGTGGTAATGTGTTAGGGATTTCCCATGGGGGGAAATTACCTTTGAATGTGACCATAGGGTTTTATGTTTTATTTATGTGGTTTCTTTATCAATGTTGCATGTGTTTATTTTGTGTTGTGTTACCCTTTTCATTAGTTATATATGTTGTGTTAATGTTGTGAATAATCATGTGTTAAAATAAATAAATCAATATGTCATAGGAATGTAATAAATAAAGTTGTTGCCCTTAAATGTAATGTTGTAAGAGTGTGTAAGAAATGTGTAAGTATGTGTAAGGGATATGTAAGATAGATTTTGGAGTGTGAAACACTTCATCCTTTTGGGAATTCGAATTTGTCCTTGGAGGCTATATTTGGAAGGACAAGTTAAACTTGTCCCACACCTCTTAAAATTATTCACCAACCATACCTATGGTTTGGAGGTTAATTTTAGGTCTTCTCAATACATTTTGAAATGACTAATTGTAAGTTTTAATTGCACTTCTCTTACATGTTTTAAATTTAGTCCTTTTGGGGTATGGGTTATTTTGGAGTGTGTAAGTTAAATTGTCATTTTATTTATTATGTTTAGGTGAATGATATTGATTTTGTTTTTGGGGTTGAGGAAGAGTGATGTGGCATCCCACATGAATCCACATCATCCCTTCTCTTCCCTCTCCTTTAAAAATTTGAACTCCTTGCTTGTTTGGGGTTGTTGAAACTTTGCTTATTCCTTTTGGGGTGAATGTTTCTTGTTGTTTTGGAGCTTTATTGTGAAAGGAGTTTGGAGTCATTTGCATGTTGGTGTGTTGTTGATTTTGGACTGTTATTTTGGCATTGGGAAGCTTGTTGATCTTGGGACAAACTCCTTAATGGAGAAGTAGGAACTTGAGCTTTTTTTAAAAAAAGTTTCTTTCTCTTGCATGCTTATATGAAATGGTGAATGTTGTTATGTGTGTGTTTCTTGATTGGGTAGATTGCTCAGGACATGGTGTAGGAGAAGGCTATGGGGATTTCAAAAGGGGGGGCATAAGGGAATGCCAATGGCATCAGTTTTATTATGGAGAGAGTTTGGGATTGGTATCCACCATGGAAAAGAAATAGCTTGCATTTCTTACTCTTGGGGGGGGCATAAGGGAGAAAATTTGGGGGGGGGGGGGGGGGGGGGGGGGGGCATAATGAGGGGTTGGGAGGCATAAGTTTTATGGGATATGATATGTTATCTTGGCGCTATGTTTATTGGTGGATGCCCAATTCCCAATTAGGAGGCATAAGTAGCTTCCCCCATAGATCCTTGCTCTTTTTTTGGCTTGCTTGATGAAGCCTCATTTTTGTTTGCACTTGTTTAATGTAGTTGTGAACTACATTATTCTTGAAATGTGTTTTGAATGTGAAAATGCTGCATGTTTGTTGTGGAAGCCTTTATTGCCATGTGTTGTATTGCATCTCTTATTTCAGTATGGTTGGGGCTCAGGGGCCAATGAGAAAGGATGACTTCTCCCTTCTCATTAGATTTCTTGGTTGGGTGGAGAGCGTTGCCTTTCCCCCTTCCTTGTTGTGATCGAGATGAAAAGATGAAGAAACTAGCATGCTGCTGTTTTGGAGCAAGAGGAATATACAATTTGACAGTCCTTTCTTTTGAACAAGTTATTGTAATCCTTCCCACTTTGGAGTGGATGACTTGTATAACAATTTGTAATGTGAAGATAGTTGTATTGATAATGAAAAATTGAATTGTAATGTGAAATGTAAAGAAGTTATATTCTACTCACTGTTTTGAAAGGAAATGTGAAAGAAAGTTACATGCATTGCATTTTGTATTTGGAAATCAAATGAAAAAGTGATAAGTTGTAAAGTTGTTATTGGAAATAAATAAAGGAATGCTTCACTTTCTCAAACTTACATGGCTGTATTGGAATTGAATTGCTATTGTAAATTAAAGTCTTTGTTGAAAAGAAGAATGCGTTGGAAGGAAGTATTTTGTTTTTGCATCCTTGGAATTATATTAAAATTGAAGTCAGAATTTTTAATTTTGACTTGGGAATGAATTGATAGAATCAACTGAATGTATTAGACTATATTGGAAATCCGTTGTTACATTTAAATGATGGAATTGATAAATAGATCCTTTAAAAATTTGATCACTGACATTGTAAATTCTTAAACTAGTAAATCTAAACAAAATGCACAGTTCAGACCTGCACTTAATAACTAACTTAAAAATGTTATGGAATAGCATGCTAAGACACTAAGGAATTCAATTTGAAAAAGAAAACTTAAGAGGACAAATCGACCATAGCTATTTCGAATACAATTCCTTTAACAGTCGTTTTTCTGTCATTTGATGGAAAAATAATATTTTTAAATCAATTGAACAAATTAACTTCCCCAAAACACTTTAAACCCTCCCTAGATCAACAATCCATGTCTATTTGACATGTTTTGTTCAGTATTTTGTCATTGATGTCAAAGGTACAACATTAGTGTTGATATAAATATTGAGGTTTGAATATTATCTTAATATTCAATTTTACAACATTAGTGTTCATAAAATATTTATCCATGTCAAAATTAGTGTGATGTCAAAATTTGAATATTTTAATATTCAACATCACAAAGGAATCCTATGACACATGGTGGGATGTGTAATGGATCATTTTTTAATGAGGTACATTTAAAATGAAGGTTACTTAATGCATGATAAATGTTTGAATTAAAAATGGGAGTTACATTTGCATTAGTGATGAGTTATGACATGGAGGAGTTACAAATTGATTCTAAAATCATGGAGGAGTTACAAAATTGAATTCAAAAAGAGAATATATCCTTATGGGGCGGATTTTGTCATTTATGGAACATTAAGGACGTGTAAGGGAAGTTGGTCATGCATATTTATTGAAAAATATGAGTTACACTTGACCATGAAAAAGAATATTGCTATTTAGAGAAAATATTCATTATTTTTGTAACCGCCAAGTGATGTGGCTTCCTCATTCCAAATATGGTACATTTTTTAAAGTAATTTTTCCCATGGTATGGGCACATGGTTTTAGGGAAAGCACTAGTGGTTTTTCCTCTCCTTCTTCCTATATAAACAAGTGTTGTGTGCACATTTTTATAGCGTGAAAAAGAGAGAGCAATTTTTTAGAGTGATATGTATGTGAAGTTATTATTGTAAATATCTTAAGTGAGTATGAGTATGTGAGAGAGAAAATAAAGAAGGAGAAATATTATTGATTTGTATTGTATATTTTCTGAAGTGGGTGCTTCGGATTTGGGATTGGTGTCTCCAGAAGTTGGTGCTTCGAATCAGAGATTGCAAAGTCAATGGTGTTTGCATTCAAGGGCTGAATTGGTGTTTGGCTTGGAGATTGGTGTCTTCTGTGAGTGGGTGCTCATACTTTGTAAACACTATTTTATTTCGGCTAGGATTTGGATAGTAGATCCAAGCAGTCTCCTTTTGGTGGATGTAGCCCACACTGGGTGAACCACGGTATATCCGGTGTTATGTGCATTTGATTTTTGTGTGTGCTCTCATTTATTTTCAGATTTGAATATCTTATTAAGTGTAAAAAATAATTTATTAAGTTGGAGAAAATTTTAAATTATGGAATACTGATTCACCCCCCCTCTCAGTATTCTCGTGCTTCTAACAATTGGTATCAGAGCAGGTTCCTTCTGTGTAGCTTAACAACTAGAAGGTAGATCAGAAAGCACGATGGAAACTTAGGAAGGATTCTCCACAAACAAAGCTCCGCTATTTGATGGATCAAACTATGCCTTTTGGAGCATAAGGATGCGGACCTACTTGAATTCTCTTGGACATGATATTTGGCAGTCAGTTGAGAATGGCTATACGATACCAACAAACTCCACCTACAGATCAGGTTGGTAAGAGACAATGTGAAAATAATGCTAAAGCTATGAATGCTATTTTGTGTGGTGTAGCAGATTTGGAGTTTGTAAAGATTATGCTTTGCAAAACTACCAAGGAGATGTGGGATAAGCTCAACAGTTTATATGAAGGAGATTCGAAGGTAAAGACGGCAAAGCTTCAGACACACAGAAGAAATTTTGAGAGTCTAAAGATGAAGGAGGAAGAGAACATTGCAGCATATTTACTCTATGTGGATGAGACCGTAAACATGATAAAAGGCTTGGGTGAAGAGATGGAAGACCCAGTAATAGTACAAAAGGTATTAAGATCTCTACTTCCTAGATTTGATGCTAAAGTTTCAGCTATTGAAGAACTTAAGGATCTAGATAAAATGAAAATGGATGAGTTATATGGAATACTCACAACTTATGAGATGAGAACAGAACCAGATAAGCAAAGAAAAAGACAATATGCTTTCAAAGCTTCAAAAGGAAAAGAGAAGAAGGTTGAATCAGATGATGAATCTGATGAGGAAGAAGAATCTCTATTTGTGAAAAACCTAAAAAGAGGATCCGACAAGTACAAAGGTAAACTTCCTTTTAAATGTTTTAACTGTGGTGAGATTGGACATTTTGCAGCTAAGTGTCTGCATGCAAAAAATGAAATTGATGATGAAGATCCTGTCAAAGCAAAAGAAAGTGAATCCTTTCTACAAAAAATAATTTCAAACAAAGGAATTTTGAAAAGAAGAAGAACTGGAACCAAAGCAAGAAGAGTCTATGCACCAGAAAAGATGATAGCTCAGAGGAAGATTGTCTAGAAGGTGACTTTGAAGAACTTTTGTTTATGGCCCTTGAAGATGGAAAAGTGGAAGCTGGAGATACAGTTGACAAAGAAGGTGAGGTAAACTTGGAAGAAGAACTCATCTGTGCCTTGGGTGAGATCAAGAGACTCAAAAAGAAGACCCTGAAGCAAAAACTGCAACTTCAAGAGTATGAAGAAGCAAAGAAAAATACTGGATGCTAATAAAGAATGTGAAGATACTATTTTTGATCTAAAGATTCAAGTTGAAGAGGTAAAGAGAATAGAGGAAGTGATCAGAAAACAACTGAAATCAAAAGAAGAAGAATGCGAGAGATTAGAGTCAGAGATTGTTGCACTTAGACTGGGAAACTGAAAAGTTAAACAAAAGACTCAAGTTTGAAAAGAGTTCTGAGGTGTTGAGCAACATTCTGGATAAACAAAAACCAAAATCATCCAAAGGTGGTATTGGATTCAATGAAGCAGAAAAGAAAGAGACCAAAGAACCAGAGAAGAAATCCAGCTATGCAGATATCCTAAAAAGCTCTAGTAAAGGAGAAAGCAACAAGAAACAAGAAGATCATCCTCCACAGAACAACAACAAAGAAGAAAAAAAATGGAAGAAGGTGCCAATAAGAAGTTTCAGAAACTCATCTTATCAAAGGCAGCCCTACATGACCAGGTATTCTTTTCATGGTTATTGTTTTTCATGTCACAATTATGGTCATAAGATGATGAACTGTAGATCGAAGGTTCAAAGTTGGAATCAGAACTTTCATGCTAGAAACTACAACTCTTTTGCTGCATTGTCAAATTTGAATGAGCATGAGATTAGATGTTATGAATGCAACCAAGTTGGCCACATAGCAAGATTTTACAGGAGTAAGATTACAGAAAATCCAAAGCAAGAGAAAGAGGGAAAACAGATCATACAGAAAGCCAACAATAAGAAAGTGTGGCAAAAAATAAAGGAGGGAGAAAAGGAAGAGGCTATGTTGGTACAAACTGTGCTCCATGCACAAGATGAAGAACAACCTTGGTACATTGATAGTGGATGTTCAAGCCATATGACAGGTGACAGAAGCAAGTTCCTAAAGCTGAAAAAGGCCAGTAGAGGTACAGTAAAGTTTGGAGATAACACTACAGCCAAGATCACAGGAAGAGGTAACATAAAAATTAAATGATCAAGCTAAAGTTGAAAATGTTTTACTTGTTGAAGGACTGAAACATAATATTTTGAGTGTCATTCAAATGTATGATCAAGGTTATACACTCACATTTTATACTGAGGGTTGTGAAATTAGAAAGAAGGATACAGGTAAATGGGTTGTAGATGCAAATAGAACAAGGAACAACCTGTACATGCTGAGTGATGTTAAGGGAGAAAATTTTTACATGATTCAGATTGATGAAAGTTGGTTATGGCACAAGAGATTGGGTTACATTAATTTTGACAACATGGTGAAAATAAGCTCAAAACAAGCAGTGAGAGATTTACCCAAGATCACAAAACTGCAAAGTACTATCTGCAGATAGTGTCAACATGGGAAGTAGACAAGGGTCAGTTTCAGGACAAAGGATTACTCTACAACAAAGCCATTGGAGCTAATTCATACTGATCTCTGTGGGCCAACAAGAACACAAATCTTACAAGGTGATTCTTATTTTATGTTATTAATTGATGACTTTACTAGAATGACATGGGTTGCATTTCTAAAAGAAAAATCAGAAGCTTTTGATCAATTCAAAAAATTTAAAGCTTTGATTGAGAATGAGAAAAATTCTAGGATTAAGTGTTTGAGATCAGAAAGAGGAGGTGAATTTATGTCTAATGAATTTGATGAGTTTTGTGAAGAGCATGGAATCAGAAGACAGTTTTCTATAGCAAGAACACCACAACAGAATGGTGTAGTTGAACGGAAAAATAGAACAGTGCAGGAAATGGCAAGAACAATGCTAAATGAGTCTAAGTTACCAGATGCTTTTTGGAGAGAGGCAGTGTACACAGTAGTGTATATTCTTAATAGAGCATAGATTCGAGTAAATATAGAAAAGACACCATACGAGTTATGGAAGGGAAGACCAGCTTCTGTGAAACACTTCAAAGTGTTTGGAAGTAAGTGCTACATTAAGAGAGATGATGAAGATGAGCTTGGAAAATTTGATTCCAGAGCAGATGAGGGCATATTCCTTGGTTATTCATCAAGAAGCAAGGCCTACAAGTGCTATAACAAGAGACTTCAGAAAGTAGTGGAAAGTATAAATGTGAAAGTTGATGACTGGAAACTGAAGAAGAAAATAGGACACTCAGCGGTGCAGAAAGATGATGAAGAAATAAAATCTGAGAAAGAGGAAGAAGAAGAAGAAGAAGAAGAATCTGAAATGAGAAGACACAAAGACAACCATCCCAGATCCATTCAAAAGAATCATCCATAAAATCAAATCATTGGAAACAAAGATATTGGAGTGTAAACAAGGAGGAGACTAGCAAGTGCACCACAAGAGGTAAAATTTTCTTTGTTGTCTAAGGTTGAACCAAGTAATTTTGATGAATCCAGTAAGGATAGTTTTTGGATAAAGCCATGGAAGAGGAAATTAATCAGATAGAAAAGAATGACACATGGGAGTTAGTTTCAAGACCAAAGGATAAGAACATTATTGGTACTAATTGGGTATTTAGAAACAAGATAAATGAAGATGGATAAGATTGTCAGAAACAAGGCCAGATTAGTGTGCAAAGGCTACTCGCAAGTTGAAGGCATTGATTTCAAGGAGACATTTACATTTATGTCTTCTTGCCTGGAGGTGGTAAGAATGTTCTTAGCATTTTCTTGTTTACGAGAATTTTAAAGTTTATCAAATGGATGTAAAATCAGGTTTCTTGAACAGAAACTTAGAGGAATAATTTTATATAAAGGCAACCAGAAGGTTTCATTCTATCACAAAAATTCAGATTTTTGTATACAAGTTAAAAAAGGATCTTTATGGTTTGAAACAAGCTCCTAGAGCTTGGTACTCTAGAGTAGACAAGTACTTGCAAGAACAAGGATTTAGAAAAGGAATCGTGGATAGCAATTTGTACATCAAGACAGAAGGAGAACATCAGGTGATAGTTGTGGTTTATGTGGATGACATTATTTTTGGAAGCAGTTGTAGGAGATTATGCAAATAATTTACAGAGGAGATGCAGAAGGAGTTTGATATGTCTATGTTTGGTGAGTTGTCTTACTTTTTTGGTTTGCAAATTCAACAGTCTAATCAAGGCATTTTTATTTCACAAACCAAGTATATAAAGGAGATGTTGAAAAAGTTTAGAATGGAAGATTGCAATCCGATTAGTATACCCATGATTACAGGTTACAAGTTGAGTAAGAATGATGAGTCTCTCGATGTTAATCAAACCTTATATAGGTCCATGATAGGAAGCTTGTTATATACCACAACATTTAGACCAGATATTATGCAGGTTGTTGGATTAGTTGCATGGTTTCAAGCTACACCAAAGGAAACTCATGTAGCAACAGTGAAAAGAATTTTTAAATATTTGAAAGGTATGTTGGATTATGGTTTATGGTATCAAAAGAGTGATGATTTCACTCTTACAACATTCACAGATGCAGATTGGGCATGAAGTGTTTATGATAGGAAAAGTACAAGTGGGGGAGCTTTTTATCTTGGTGACATATTAGGGTCATGGTTCAGTAAGAAACAGGCCTCAGTTTCATTATCTACAGTAGAAGTAGAATATATTGCAGTAGTGGCATGTTGTGCACAGGTGCTTTGGATGAAGCAAACATTGATTCTAAAGTTTAAAATGAGGATGTTACATCTTGGTATCAGAGCAATGTAAGGTCCAGTGGGACCAGTTAGCGAAGAAAGTGTAACTTGGGAAAACCTGGAAGAGATGAAAATTGCTTTTCCTTCTCTTTTTGCAACATAATGAAAACTGTTGACAAAAATATACTTTTATGAACTGATTGTTTTTAAGTATTTATGAAATCCAGATTAAGGCAGACTTTATTAAGGTTGAATAAATGTGTTGTGACATTGATTTCTGAAACTATTTAATATGGAAGTAGTCACATTGTTTGTGTACTAATAAATTGATTGACCTGAAGGTTAATTTAATATGTAATTCATCGGGATGATGAATCTTTTTAGGAGGGAAGCATGTAACACCCTGAATTGTTGTTACTTTCTCCTAAGCATACAAGTGTTGATATGTGATTTCTTGTAAAAGGATGTGTTCCTCGATTCAGAAATCATGCTTGATATGTACTGAATTTCTTGCAGATTGCAGATCTTGACTGAGTCAGAATATGATTAGACTCTTTTATTTATTTCATTTTGTGTCTGAATATTAATCTGATCATGGAATGAATTATAGAGATATTCATCTATAATATCTAGACTTGGATCAGTGGAATTGATCCAAGTAATGCTTTAAATCTGTTTGTGATAAATTAGATCACAGACCTTGAACAGGTTGCAAGGTATGGAAGCATTTATTAAGCTGGTCAGGAGTATGACTCAGGCTGATCTTGAGAAATGAATTGGTTCCCGATATCGAAGTATATCTAGAAGATCTCGGACGTGGACCAAGTAATAATTCTACCATGTATATTCATGTAGCCTAACGGCTGTATAGGAGTGAATCCTGTTCGGAGATGCATGATTTTTGGGTCTTTTCTTGGCATTAAAATGTTATACCTTACTGGAATTATTAACGGTTAGTAACCTAAAACTAAAACCTAACCTAGGGGTTAGATTAGTGTTAATCTAACCTAGACCTAGGCTATGTGTTAATATCTTAAGTTAGTATCTATGTGTAAAATTGGTTAGTATGGGTATTACCCTAAATTCTAACCTAAGATACTAACCTAACTAATGAGGAGATTGTGAAGGGGCCTATGGAGGGGTGTGAACCACGGGCGGCGTTTTCTATGGCAATTAATGCTAGGGATAAGGATGAGGGACAGGTCATGGCGGAAGGTTTAGCGGCAGCTAACTTGTTCTGACGTGGCAGGTCGCTGAAATTGGAAATGAACATGAGGTTTCATTGGACTGTCGCCAATTCTGGCGGTCAGTGGAAGTCGAGTTTAAGTAGGAAAGTTGGTTTAATGGCATTCAATATTCTCGGAAGTCGAGCTCGGAACTCGCGAGAAGGCATGCAAATGGGAAATTTGTGGGTTTGTTTGGCTTGTCACGATTTTCGGTCTTCTCTCTCTCTCTGCTTGTTTACTGGTTCTTCGCACCAGTTCTCCTTGAGTTGCATGGCAAGAATGAATTTCTCTGGCTCTTTTCTCTATCTTGGAGGATATATATGTGATGGAGATAGCAAAATTTTATTGGTCGCTTTATCGTGGAAAAAGAAAAGGAAGTTTGAGCTCTTCCTGTGGTCTGCTTCGGAAATTTGATCAAAATACAGGCATGTTAGGCCCTAACCTTTAAATATCTTGCTGTCTTTCAAGTGATTTCATTAGAACAACTATGTTCAAATGTTTTGTGAAAATAAAGGATTTTCTATGGAGATCTTGTTTAAATTTTGGTACTATATCTCTTCTGGTTCGATTTTTCAATTTCCTCTTGATGGGTGTTGTTAAATTCAAATTTTGGCTCTATTCCTTTGTGTATTCTTTCTGGTTTAAATATATGAGATATTTATATGTAAAGAGCATGAATGCTCGGCCTGTTTGGCGTGAGCCCAAAGAATATACTTGTGTTGAGAATAGACCACTGTATGTTGTTGATTTTTGGTCGTTGTTTCTTGTTGTGGAAACTGTATGGAATGATTTTGATGAATACTATAAGATTGATCAGAATTATTGCTTCTTTGGAAACTCTGTCGTGGTTTTTGTTGACAGTGTATAAGGATACTTTTTGGGTTTTCATTGTCTTCTAATTTTGCTAGGAACAGGTAACTGCTGTGTTACCGTAGTTTATACGACCTAGCGGAAGTTGTTTTCCTTGTTATTGTGGTAACGGGATTACTTGTTGACTGTGTATAATATAGATACATCTGTACTTTATTTTATCGACTCAGTGGAGTCCATGATTGAATCGTATATTGCTATCTATTGCTGAGAATGTAGATTCATCCATAAGTTTTGTGAATTGATTTTCGTGGAAGCCTGGTAAGAAGAAACAGGTCTTTTGATCACCGTTATTTGAATGAATAAAGGATATAGACTTCCTAGGTATGCATTTGCATTTCTTTGTGTAAACTGTTCGAAAGTTTCGAAGCGGCTCAGTTGATTTCTTTTCTTTGAAAGGGGTATTCGATTTGCTTACACTTGTTTTTATTCTGAATGATTGCCATAGCTGGCATAGAAGGATTCATCACCAATTTCATAGTACACTGCTTTAGGGTTCAGCGGTTATGGGTATGAACCCGTTAACAGTATACAGCGTGTGCATATATATGTATATATTTACAATCGTTGTAATCTAAACTACTATGAGGAGTCGATTGTATGTTTTATATTTGAATCTTATCCAAGTTGAATATATTTAAATAGTTGGTGATTGTTGAACCTGCGACTTGAAGGAATAACACGTAATAGACCTCTGTTATTTTCGGGAATTACTGTTGTGTTGCATGGGTTTTGTGGTACAGAATCTTAGGTGAACATTTACGTCTTCGACCTGTTCAAATTTGTGTAAAAAGATTGGCAGAGTTTAGTCAGGTTCTTGGTGTGAAATCAGAGATTAATTTGTTTGTCTGATTCTTATTATGCTTCGTTGATGAATATCAGTATGAATTCATATGCATTTGCTTGAATTGTTACCATCCGTTTGAATCATTTGGAATTCTGGAAAGGTAGCTGGTACTTCTGTCTCTTTCTGAACTTGACATTAGACACTGTTTCTTTGTCACTGTTTGAGATCCTTGGGTATGGATGACTGTTTCATGTTCTGACCTTGTTTGGGTAAGTCGCGAATACCACACTAAGACTTGCATGCGCCAAGGTAAGGATCGATTGGTTGTATTCATTTCTTTTTACTTCAGTCCAATTTTGACTGAGTAAGAACAAGTATGTTATGTTCCTTTCCATTTATTCAGTCTGATTTGACTGAGCATGATTTGGAAATACTGTGTGGTCAACATAGCATAGTCTCTAGGAAACCTCAAATTGCTTGATGCAATAAGGTTGTTGTTTTCAGCGATACGCTTGTAGTTTCTTGTTTTCAACTTGTGTCAAAGCCTTACTATGTAAAAGGAACTAGCATTGGGCTTAGGGTTGATACATGAATTGTTGATGTGTTAGTTGTTGTACAGGAGTTTTGCTGTGTTTATATTTCGTGATTTAGAACAGCGATCTTGCTTGCGGCTTGTCTAACTTGTTCATTTATATACTAGATAAATGTTTTCATAGGAGAAGACGGTTCAGTGATGAATTTATGTGAAAGGAAGTATGAATGGATTGTTTCTTTCTCTTCCTTTATTTCATATTTGTTGATATTTGTCTAACAGTGGGAAATTGTTTTGTAACGTTTTGGTAGAATCCCGAATTGTTATGTTATTTCCCTTTTGGAAGAATGAAAAAATCTGACCAATGTTGTGATTTGGATTCAATGATTGTTTGTATACATTCGTTCCTTGATTTTTAATATTTGATGAAATATTAGAAAGTGATTAAGACTATTTTGTAACAGTGATAGAGTTACATATTTGTAATCATTTTGTATTACAAGGGCATAGTCTGATTATGTTTACTTATTTGGATATTTGATCTCATTTAAACAGGGTGTTTAATGAAAACAATTGATGGATAGCAATTGTTTTACAAGTTAGTGCTTATCATGCTCAGTTCATTGAACTGACTCATGTTGACTATTTTTGCAGATGGTTGCCGTAAGAGGTAAAACCAATGCAGATCTGACAGGCTGATCAGATTGTTTATTTGATTTATAATGAATTACAGCTTGATTTTATAGATGTACTATATGAGAAAAGATGTTTCTTTTCCGTTAGCATTATATCAAGTATGTTGTTGCATAAAATGTAATTGTATAGTTTTGAAAGGAATGGAAATAAGTGTTTGATACTTATGTGTTGTATTCTATTTCTGAAAGTTGACCTTCTTCGGTTTATGTAACGAAGGGGCATTGTTATCATTGTATAATATGGATGCTTTTGTGATTGACAATGAAATCTTGCATGAAAATGAGATTGAATTCTTATGAGTGTTTAGTAGTTCTAATTTGTTCTAGCAAAAGCAATATTGGATTTAAATAATTGTCTTTCTAGAAGATAGGTTAAAAATGAGCCTAAGGAGAACACTAAACAAGCTGGATTAAATTACTAATCCCTAGTCCTAAGTATGACAGGACAATATTAAATTGGATTCTTAATCATTTATATCTTTATACTAGAAAGTATGATATAAATTCAGTTAAGAGAACTGATATTCAATCAAATGGAGTTCAGTTGGCAATCTCAAGCAAAGGTTATGAGATACTGTCTGATTCTGTTGCTTTAGAATCAGGTGTATTCTAATGACTCCTTGATGGGAACTTGACCGTAATACCTCTACCATGTAATGGGTTTTAATAGAGGAGGGTCATCTTAAGACGAAGAATCCAGGGATTTGGAAAGGCTAACCTTAGGGAAAAGTCTTTAAAAGTAATTTAAACTCAAGTGCGTAACGCTTGTTACTGAGTAGATCTTTTCGAGGCGGATTTAAAGGTTGACGACATAAGTCAACTGCAGAGTTGTACCTCCGAGAAGATTAGGATCTTCTCGAAGTTACAATAATGCAGATGACTTATGGTGACACCCTTTGCATTGATCGCTAAGATTTACACTTGATTTCGCACGAGTTACCCTGGGACCGATTAAGAACGTGGTCATGTTATAAGGCTGCCTAGGAGATTCGGGGTATCATGACACACTGGTTGAACTGCAAGGTTGAACCAGTATGTCATCATATCCCTAATCCTCGTGGTCATCCATATAACATTATCACCTTGTTAATCTGCCTCCGAGTGATTCAGTTGTGAAAGGAAGGACTGACAGTAGTCAGTATAAGACATTCTATTTAACATATGAATGGGGTGAAGGACGTATTCCAGATTGACGAGTATGCCGTTAAGGAATACGAGACATGAACAGTATGTTTCAAATCTTTGGCCAAAGTATCGCAAGCTGCTTATTGCATTGTCCTAATTCACCTAGTCTAAGGGATGAGATGCCGATGAATAATAGTAACAATTATTCAGTTAGATTCCTTGGAGAGAGCATTCTGAATCCCAGATTAGGGAAGAGAACCGCAAGAGTAATGTGTTAAATAAAAACACCGGCTCTTATTACTCATGAATAGATTGGTAGATTACCGAGTCATGGAATGAATAGATCGGAGGTACTCCGAGTCATTACAGCTGCATATGGTTGTCTGTTATATAAATGGTTATTTGAATTGTGAGTTCTAAATTATGTATTTAGAACCAGTATGTAATTATCAAAAAAAAAATTTGACTTGTTCTATTGTCTAAAATGAGGATGTTACACAAGTTAAGCATGACCATTAGAACACAATGGTAGTGCATCCTCTGGTCCATTTACTACTTCAAGAGTAATATCAAGATGGTCAGGTTGCTCAGGCACTAGAGGATATGGTGGCCTTGGAGGCAGAGGAAACACAGGTACAGGATATGATGGCAATGGTCTGCACTAACCCCAAGTAGATTTATATGGAGATATCCCTTCATCTTCTAGAATATAGAGGCATTGAATATGTAGCTAATCACCTGCATATTTATGAGATATTATGGCACGTGAAGGGGATCACTACTCTAGAGCACTAGGTGATTTGATTTGTAACTACATTACAGGGGTGTGCACATAGTTGGTATAGAAATTTTTACCCTAACCAGAATTATGTAGATTATACTACGCTACGGGATGCTTTCTTCAAAGAATTTTATATCGCTAAGTTTGAGAAGAAGAACATCAGCATGTTGAAAGATATTAAGCAGGGCACTACTGAGAGGGAATATGATGCTCAGTTCAAAACCATTTTGTCTAAGTTATCTTATGACATCCATGAAAGCCTACATGTATAGTGGTTTCTTGGAGGACTGATCACACCTTTTAGGAGGACACTTTCACATACTACTTATACATATCCACGTGAGGTACTTGAAGTAATTCTATGTAATGAGGTGGTAGGAAGTGTAGACATAGGAGTAAGCCCATTTTTGGAAGCTTGGATTGTACCCATGGCTAAACAATTGGAGAAATTATCTACTAATTTTACACATGAGACACGCAGTGGGATTTAGTGCACAAATTTTGAATTACAAGGTTATACTAAGGATAGTTGTCCTCATAAATCAGTGCGTTCCTTATTTTTTAACTGTGAGATCTACACTTCGACCATTGTTATCCATATAAATTTCACCCCCTTGAAAAATGGATTAACATGTAGGTCTAGGCATTGATATTTAATGGGGATCAGTTTACATGGTATCTCATGGTGAGCTTGTGAAACAAAATGAAGGTTTAGATCTATTTTTTTTTCAATGATCGAGCTAGAAAAATGTATGGATTTTCACCTCATTGTCATGTATCAATCATTTCTTCTTGACACACGTCAATACCCCTCTTCCTGTCATGCGTCAACCACTTGTTGTTGTGCATCAACCACACTTTTCTGGCATGTGTCAAGCACGCATCAAATACCTTCCATTCTTGTGTCTCTTCATCACTTTCTTTTCATGCAATAGCCTCCTCCTTTATGTGATTCAATTCCCTTATTAACACACGTCAACTGCTTCCTACTTGACAAGCGTTAGTAATTTCTTCTTGCATGTGTCACCACTTTCCTCTTTTTGTGTGATATTGTACTTTGTTGTCATGCCAACTCCCTTCCTTTTCACGTGTCACTCCAACTTCCCCATTTCCACAACCTTCTTATCACACGTCAATGTAACTTTCTATTGTGTTTCAATCACCTTTTTCTAATGTACATCACCCTCCCATCACTATCACATGACATCATTTATTATTTTCATGTGACAAATCATTTCCTCGTCAGCTGTGAATCTTTATGTTCTTGTCAAGAATCAGTAGGTGGTTCATGTCGGGTGACAACAAGGAGTTTTAGATATGTTTAGTCATTAATTTAACCATAAAGGGTATCTCAACAATTGGATTAATGAGGTATGGCACCCATGTTCACCATGCAAGCAAAGTAACATTGGAAAGCAAACTGATATGGTTTCCCATACCTTCGTACATGTAATTAATGAGGGTTGTTGATAGGTGAGAAAAATTTGTTATATATTGTATTCTCCCCCTTCATTTTTCAGGGGAGACATTCTAGATTGTAAAGGAACTCTACCAAAATTGTTCCAGCACTTTTTTGAGTTGCAGGCCTTGAATTTACAAATTTTTACAAATGATTCTTACCTTGTGCCTATATTGTAATGGATTATGCATCATTTTAAGCAATAAAATTGGTGTTTTGTGGCTTTTATTTCCCTAGCTCAAGTTGTATTGTGTCATTTTCCTTTCATTACATTTTCAAGTATATTTTGCATGTTATATTCTTTTGCAGAATCTAAATTTGTTGTGATCCATGAAATTGGAGGTTTGAATGTGTTTTCTAGACTGTGGAACTTTTTGTTCCCTCTTCTACCTCATTTCCTTCCATTTTCACTCACTAAGAATATCTCCACCTTCTTTTCTTGGTGTTATCGCCTCCCTTAGTTTAGGATTTGCATTTTATGTATATCTCTCTCTGGTCCCTTGGAATTGATAGTTTAAGAGTAGGTTAGCATTAGAATAGGTGAGGAATTAGACTTCTCTAGAGGTTTGTCTCAATTTCAAGGGTCCCAAAACTTCAAAAAATCCCATGTTAGTCAAATCTAGGGTTTGGTAATGTGCAAATCCTAGGGTGCTACTTTTCCAACATAACAATTTTGGCACACCCAGTGGGACACAAAAGTCAATATTTTCATTTTTTATCAAGATTAGGTGTGTGTCTTAGTGAATTTCTAGCCTTTAGAGGCTTTACAGCAACACATTTGGTGACTCCATCATTTAAATCTAGTGGTTTTAGTAGCCCACGTTTATTAAGCTCATGAGAAGAGTGCAATCCCAATCTAGAGCAAGAGAAGAAGGTATTTTTGAATACTTGCAGTTATCTCTAAGAATAGGAAGGAAAGGAAGAAGAGTAAAAAGGTCTCCATCTCCACCAACAATAACATTATCCACACCTCCACCTAGTATACCCTTTATTTAATTGACTAGGGTTCTCAGGCCACTCAAGGTGGCTCATCAACAACTTCCAAATCAGCCACCTCCAAACCCCTATACAAATTTCATGGGAAGAAGTCCACTTGCCCTTAATGCACAAAATATGGTCCCGCTAGAAGCATTAAATAATACCACATACTTCACTGGAGAAAATCACATAACTCCCATCAACCACATGTTTCGCATGGAATGTTTCGGCTCTGCAGAATAGACTTGCTTCTATCCTGTCATTCCTTTGAGAAACAGATAAGGGTTAAGGCTAGGAGGAATACTTTTCGAATGTTGAGATGATGTGTGCGTACCGTAGAGAAAGATCAGATCGACTGCGAAGAACTCCTTTTTGTCTTGGAAGGACTACCTACCAGTAAGAATACAAGACCACCAGATTTGAGTTAGACGATAAATGAGGGATCTGCCTTAGGCCCAGGAAATGTAAAAACTTCCTTTCGAAGGTGGTCAATTCCCCTTCTAATATGATTTAACATAAATGATAATAAAGAAATCTATTGCAAAATCATGATTTAGGTATCTCGTTACAAAGCAATAGAAATTAAACTATCAATAATAAAGTGTCACGTTGTTTGTTCGGTTACTGGTCGTTGATACGTTCAGGTGGAGTTACAGGGATAAACCAGGCTGGATTTGGGGGTTGATAGGTGGCAAATAGGCGAGCAAAAGGGTTTTTGGGTATAAGTCACAGTGACCGATGGCGGTCACTGGGTAACCGACCATGGTTAGAGAACCGCTGCCGGTATAGGATAATCGACACCGGTAGGGTCAGTAATCTAAGTGCTTCTGGGTAGAGATTGGTTGCAAGGTTATTGTGGGGTTATTTGAGATTGGGGGATGGCTGAGGGGAATGATGGGAGGATAGGGAAGATTCAGAGTGTGGTAAAATGGCCTTCTGGGAAATATCAGGATGTGTGGGTGAAGGTTAAGTGCAGTAGTGGCTGGTAGTAGATCTAGGAATAAACTTATGACTATTATTAATCAACAGGCTCAAGAAAATGGTACTTAGAAACATATAACATACCACTTACTTGCCCCTGATGCAGATGCAAGTTTCAGGACTATGATGATGAAGACAGGATACAAGCTGGATGCAGTTTCTTCTTCTGATGCTTGGATGAGTGTTACTGGGCTCTGGTTATTACAGTTGCAGTCTTGGGCTGGATGTCCTTCTCTACAAACTCTTCTTGTTTCTGCTTGTGTAGTTGCAATCTGGATTCTTTCGATGATTTCTCTTTTTCTCCCGATCAAATGAAAATCTGATCCTTTGTTTTTGGTTGGAAGTGGTCATTTACAGGGAACCGATGGCGGTTACGCAACCGACGGCGGTCGAGTAGGAACCAGTATCGGTCAGGTCAAAGCAGGCTATTTTTGGTAAAATAGCCAGCTTTCCCTCCTTTTCTTCCGAAGGATCGGTAGCGGGCTTGGTCAAGTCATTATGAAGTTGGTTTTAGGTGTGGATGAGAGGTAATTAGTCATAGGTGTGGAATTGGACCAAGTTATAGGTCTTAATTAGGTTAGTTTAGGGTTAAGACTAGGTCATGATGAGGTGGCGACATGAGGTGGCAGGTACGGTGATGTGGATTTATCAATTACAAGGTAATTAATAAATAATTGTGTAAGGTTTAGGTGATGAGGTTAGGTTGCGAAATGAGATGCGGGTCACAAGGGGTCGTAAGACACAAATTTGGTGTCTACATTAGCCCCTTATTGTCGTGTAGCTTGTTTTATAAAGCTGCACGGACAATAATATGAAGTGGTTTCTCCTGTTAAGGGTATAGGTAATCCCCCTCAAATCTATCACAGATGGAGAGAACGTGAAATCAGGGATAGGGTTGATAAAGGGTAAATGGTGTAGAGATGATGGGGAGAAGGTGGGGTAAGTCTAAGGAAGCAGACACACGTTGAAATGTAATAGTGCGACTAGGGTACATGATTTGACGAGCAAACCAGCAATGCATAGGCAAAGGTTGATAGTTTATCCAAACAAGGGTGATATAATCCTCGTATCCAAGGCATAGGAAGTAGCTCCAGGGTATATAACAGGTAAGGTACAAGAACGTTTAGGCATGTTCGGCAGTACCAAATGGTTGGTTTGGTTGAGATAAACGTCACGGTCTAGGTCTAGGCAAAGTTGGTCGACAGATCAAGTCAGGGACCCTAATCATGCTAAAACACGAACAGGTGAGCTTGATGGAACAAAAAGCTACATGATGGGTGGATAAAAGTGTATGTTGTTGATGTTGGGTAAGGTATTGAAGTGATACGGCCGTGGGTCGGACCAAGTTTTTGGGTTACGGCCTTGGGTCGGGCCGGATGGGTAGGGTGAGGCTTTGGGTCGGGCCGGATAGGTAGGTTGAGGCCTTAGGTCAAGCCAAGTTGTTGGGTTGCGGCCTTGGGTCAGGCCAAATGGTTAGGGTGAGGCCGTGGGTCGGGCCAAGTTGTTGGGTGGCGGCCTTGGGTCGGGCCAAATGGTTAGGGTGAGGCCTTGGGTCGGGCCGGATAGGTAGGTTGAGGCCTTGGGTCGGGCCAAGTTGTTGGGTTGTGGCCTTGGGTCGGGCCAAATGGTTAGGGTGAGGCCTTGGGTCGGGCCAAATGGTTAGGGTGAGGCCTTGGGTTGAGCCGGATAGGTGAACAAATGGTGTTCAACAAAGGTGGATATAGGCGATGTTGGGAGAAAGGGTGATTGGTAAATAGGGGGAGAAAGTTGGGTGAATAAAGACAAAACTGATATCGGTTAGCTATGACCGGTACCGGTTAGGTAACCGATACCGGTTCCTTAGGGCACGATCTGACCGGTGTCGGTTCTATGTTAAAAACCTATAATAAAAAAATACGGCCTGTCATTGTCACATTTCTAATTTGAAAACCGATTTGGGGTGTCTGAGGTGGAATAGTGATATTGGTGCATTTGTTGGCTGAGGTGGCACTAGTTGAGTGGAGAAGTGAGTTGATTGGTGGGCCCGAGTGAGTAGCAGGTAGCAGTTGATTGGTAGAGGACCCAGCAAAGTAGAGTTTGAGCCATGGCACAGCCAGGAGGAGCAGGAGGGGCTGGACCAGCTGGACCACCGCCACCTATCCCACCACGACGACGTGTAGTCGTATCGGTAGGCTCTGAACTCCTACCTATTCGAATTTAATGAGTTTAACTTAGATGTGGGTTTTGGGTAGGAATCTTAATTTTAATAAAATAATGAATGAATGGAAGTAATTTGTAAAATGGAGTGGGTAGGTAGGCTAGTTAGGTCAAAACGGCAGGGTGGGTAGGTTTTTAGGGTTTTCTTGTGGGGAAATAGGTAGAAATAGGTCAAAATGTGTTTTGCGGGCCGTTTTGGGTTCAGCCCCGCAATTGGACAGTGACCAATGTTGGTCACTAGGCGATCGGCATCGGTCATAGAAAATAGTTTGTATACATTGTTTGGGTACAGACCGGCGTCGGTCATAGGTCGAACGATGTCGGCACATATAAATTACTTGGGGGGACCGATGACGGTCGAGGGTGACCGATATCGATCAGCATGGGTAGAAGTTGTGGTTTTTGTTTGTTGTTAGAATTTTGTTGTGTTGTTTTGTTTGTTTGTTTGGGAGTGAAGGGGGAGGGGATAGAGTTGATAGGAAACGTGATTGGGGTGGGGGGAAATGGGGTTGTTGGGGGGCTGGTTCGAGTAGGATAGATTAGGTGTTGGGTATGAAGTAGGAGGTGCTAAAGTGGCGGGGATATAATTAGAGGGCTAGAGTAGATCGGGGTGGTTGGTAGGGTGTGAGATAAGTAAAGGGGATATCGTAGATGTATAGGGTTAGATAGGTGGGTGTAGATGTGTGTTGTAGAGTTGGGTTGTGGTTGGGTGGGTAAGTGGGTATAGAGAGTTAAGGTAGTTGTTATTGTAAAGGGTAGGCCTGATGAAGTGGGTTGTTTTTGCAGGCACGCCAGTAGCTCACAATGCGGGATCGGATGCCCCCTCTATTGAGGCGGATGCGGCCACATGTGTCCGTAGCGCAGTGGGCCATTATGCGAGAGGTTGGACTCGGCGGAGTCCAGTGGTATAGGGCTGTGGATAGGGACCACAGCCTGATGGTTTCCCTCATCGAGAGATGGGATCCGGCAACCAATGTCTTCCATCTCCCTACTGGAGAGATGACGATTACTTTAGAGGATGTGTATCGCATCCTGAGACTACCGATCGTAGGTGAGGTAGTGTTCCAGGTGGATGCGGAGACATCGATGGATAGCATCCTGCAGGTATTCGGGGATGTAACCCCATTGATTACCTATCACAGCGCGAGCATTGCCTACGGTGATATGTATCACGTACACCGACAGGAGACACAACTTGCCATGTTGATGATGATTGGTATCTCCTGCTTCACCCTCCCTGACTCAGAGGGAGGCCGCTTCCCACGGGCTTTGATGGGAGTTTTACACGAGATAGTAGAGAAGCATAAATGCTATGCCTGGGCACCAGTGTATCTGGTGCAACTATACAGAGAGCTGTGGGGTTATCGCCGTATGAGGTAATTTGGTATTTGCTCGACATTTTTGTTACACTGTTGGGCGTACGAGCATATCATATGTATATGACCAGTAGGGCTGCCCCAGCAACTAGGCCACAGATAGTATATAGATATGGATTTCAGAGGTGGTTGGGGGTCGTGGGCCAACCACGAGCGGTGCTCGCAGGACGAGATGTGGCCTACTATCGTCACATGTTAGAGGGCTTGACCGCGTTGGACATTATATGGAGGCCCTACAGAGGCCATCAGCCCCGAGGAGGAGCCCGAGCACAGATGCGCTGGATCTAGTATAGTTTCTGGATAGCTAGACGGAGGCCTGCGGAGTATGAGAGGATACCCCTAGAGAGGGTACGACGGCAGTTGGGCTTGCGAAAGGATGAGCCACCTCCCTTTCCACAGTACCGGAGGGATGATGTAGAGGCCCCACTGCCTGCACCGCAGCCCGTTGACCTAGATTGGGTAGCAGAGAGACCGGCTGATGACACAGTGGATGATGCCGGAGTGATAGGGGCATTTTTGGTTTGGTGGGTAGGTCAAAGAGTAACTATGAGAGCACAGCCCGCACAGCCAGATTTGGCGACTGTGATAGCAGAGAGGGACCAGCTCTTAGGATAGGTGCAGTTATTACAGGGGCAGCTTGCTACTGCACAGGCACAAATTGGGGTGTTACAGGGCTAGTTAGCCCAGACACAGGCTCAGGCATAGCCACAGGCATTGGTACAGCCACAGGCACCGCCACAGGCACAGGTGCAGGTATAGGTACCGTCAGAGGCACAGACATAGGTATAGGTACCGCCACAGGCACAGGGTGTACCGGCAGGGCAGGGACCACTATTATTAGGAGTTGGGGGACCGGCCCCAGCAGCCATGGTGGCACGGGCCTGCTATATGGAGGCGAGAGCGGAGGACCGGTATTATCAGGATGTGCTTGATGGTACCGGGGCTGACTATCAGCCATATGCGGCGCACAGGGCCGAGACATCCCGGAGCCAGAGATCCCAGGGGGCACAGCCACAGCCGGTGGGTCGGTGACAGGGAGGAGACGAGAGCCAGCACAAAGACCAATAGGGGGAGGGGCCGAGGGTGGTGGAGAGAGCTGAGACATCCTGGGAGCGGAGATGGGTTTTTGATATTGGATATAGACACCGGTCTATGAACCGGGTATGTATATAGAGGCCTGCGTGCCCACATATGATTTATTTATTCGTTTTAGTTGTATATACCGACCTGCGAACCGAGTATATTTTTGATATGAGAGACCAACTTGTGAGCCGAGTTAAGATTTTGACAGAGACAGCAGCCTGAGTGCTAGTTTTGTATTTTTTAGATCACAGAGGCCCCATGCAGGGCAAGTTGTATATTTTGACATTGATATATATAGATGATGAATTTGATCCAGATGGTGTATATAATGATTGGGTTGATGTATATATTAAAATGTCTCATGTGTTTTGTCAATAGTTTTTGAAATTTAATGTATATAGATGATGTTGGATCCACATGGTGTGTATAATAATTGATTTGATGTATATATGAAAATGGCTCATGTGTTTTGGAATTTAATGTATATAGATGATGTTGTTGAAATTTTGATGATATGTATATGCGTTGATGGGATTCTGATGAAAAATATGGATGACGATGTTGTTATGCAAGGAAAAGAGGCGGGTGCCACCAAAAATTTGCAAAAAATAGAGAAAAGACCTAGGTTTAAGCAAAAGGAGACATGTGACCGATATCGGTTAGCTAACTGACGTCGGTAGATATATGACCGATACCGGTTAGGTAACTGATATTGATTATTCTAAAACAAGCTTTTCTAAAAATAGAAAAGCGTGGGCAACAACTTAAGTTCTTATTTTTAGAGGCATGCAACAAGTTAAATACGAGAATGCGACGCTGTTTGATATTGGTAGGGTAATGTTGTTGGTGTTGGTAAGGTATTAGCGACGTTGGTGTAGGTATAGGTGAAGTGAAAATTAGCTTACCCAAGTAGTAGGGAACAGTGTCCTAATTAAGGTCAACACATAATCCTAGATTCGAGTAAAAGAGGCAAAAGTGTCCCATAGTTGAAAAGAGCTAAAAAAACAACATATTAACGTAGGATGAGCTTGAATCCCTAGGTACCTTGCATATGCGAGAAGTCGATAGGTGAAAAGAGTTGTATAATCACAATATATCGAATATACGTCACGTCCCTTGAGTTTTGTTGCTTTGACAAATGGTGAGGTGAGGTGGCTGGTAGAGCTGGGGTGTAGAGAATTTGTTATAAGGTGATTATGCTGACAAAAGAGAACCAAACCTAAATAGACAAGTCCATGACTCAAAAGTGCTTTTGAATACTACTTTTATTTTTCTGGATATAGACTGATCGATGTGGGAAGTCTACATGGGATATGTATTTTGTTGTTTTTGAGCTCTTCACGAAGCTGATCAATGCGAGAAGCTTCTGATAAAGGCTGACTTTGTATAGCTGTCCTTCAAGGGAGTAGTCTATTTATAGTAGCAGATGTGACTTTTGTGTATAGCTGTCCTTCGGGGGAGCAGTCTATTTATAATAGCAGAAGTGGCTTTGCACATAGCTGTCCTTTGAGGGAGCAGTCTATGTATAACTTAGAGGTCTTAGATGTCCATTTGGCATGAAGCATCTAGTTTTGTAGGAAGTTTGACTCAAGAATATCCCATAAGTGTATTAATTGAGAACATGTTATTTTGATACTTTTAAGTCATGGACCAAACTAAAAAGGGGAAGGAATCTGTAAGAAGAGGTGATGACCAAACCACGTGAGCTTGATTCTATTTTGAGATGCATGAAACAAAGTGTATGAGGTGGTAAAGGAGCTCAAGGGACGAGCGCAAGGTAGATAAGAAGTGATATAACACTAAATTCAACAGTAGAATGGCCGAAGATGCAAGGAATTAAGGGGTTCAAGCTCAGGTTTACCATTAAGTGAAGCTAAACGATAAGTGCCTGATCCGTAAGTGTTAGTGATAATGTAAGGCCCAATCCAATTAGGAGCAAATTTTCCACGTTTGCTCTTTTCTAGTTTGGTTACATGTTGATTCTCTTTGAGGACAAGATCACCAACCTTAAAGGTACGCTCATGAAGTCGCTTATCATAAGCACGCTTGATGCGCTTTTGATAGATTTGAAGGTGGTCAAGAGTTGTAAGACGACGCTCGTTAAGAAGCTCCAATTGGGCTAATCGCTTTTGGCGGAAATCATCATTGGTGAGAATATCCTGGAGATATATTCTTAGGGAGGGTATTTGTATTTCGAAAGGCAAGACAGCCTTGGTACCATATACCAAAGAAAATGGTGTGGAATTAGTGGAGGTATGAATGCTGGTACAATAATCCCAAAGGGCAAAGGGGATGTGATCAAGCCAATTTTTTCTAAAATCATTAACGACTTTCATGAGAATTTTGGTCAGGGTTTTGTTAGAAGATTCGGCTTGACCATTTTCTTGTGGATAGTAAGGTGATGAGAAGCTAAGTTTGATACCAAAGTTGTCACAAAGGTTTTGTAACAACTTATTTTTGAAAGATTTTCCATTATTTGTTATCAGGTGATGAGGAACACCAAAACGATAGATAATGTGATGGTTAATGAATTCTACAATTTTTTCTTTTTTGGTTGAAATGAGTGGAATGGCCTCCACCCATTTAGTGTAATATTCGGTTGCTGTGATTATCCAACGGTGATGTTGCGAAGAGGGTAGGTGAATCTCACCAATAAGGTCTAAACCCCATTGTGAGAAAGGCCAAAGATCTCGTGCTACATGTAACGGATGGCTAGGAGTATGTTGAAGGTTGGCATGTTGTTGACACATAACACAACGCTTAACATATTTGTAGCAGTCATTATTAAGAGTAGGCCAACAATAGCCTAGGCAAAGGATTCGTTTGGCTATGGCAAGGCCACTAAAATGTCCACCACAAATACTGTCATGGACTTGTTGGATGGTATAGGTAACCTCCGCGCCGGTTAGACATCAAAGGAGGATGCCATCAAAGCCGCGTTTATAGAGGAGTCCCCCCATGATGACATAATGAGAAACACTTTTAAGAAAAGCACGTTTGCTGTTACTAGTAAGGTCAGCTGGGAGAACAGAGGTTGTAAGGTAGTCATGAAGTTGGTGATACCAAGTATCCTGCGAATTAGCAGACACATTATTTATCATACAAACATCCGGGGCTGAGTACGATGGGGCAAAGAGTTGTTGGACCAAGACAAATATGTTAGAGTCGGTTGGTGAGGCAGGAACTTGTGAGGCTAAGCAAGCCATAGTATCCATAAATTTATTAGTAGAGTAGGGAATGGTTTGGATAGAATAATGAGTAAATAAGGTCAAAAGTGAATCCACGTAATGTTTGTATTTTTGAAGTTCCTCATTTTTACATTGGTAGATGCCAATAACTTGATTGACAACCAGTTGAGAGTCACCAAAAATGTTAATAGATTTTACACCTAAGTGTAACGCAACCTGGAGACCCAAAACAAGGGCCTCATATTCCGTTGTATTATTAGTACAGGGGAAATCGATCCGGAATGAAAGAGGCATAGGTTCAGCGTCAAGAGGAATGAGAACAACGCTGGCCCCTCCACCGCACTGACATTTGGATCCATCAAAGAAGAGGGTCATTGGATACGACTCATCACTGAGTGAAAGAGTGGCAATGAGTTTGTCAGGGAAAGAAAAATTGGTAAATTGTTCCCCAAGTAAAGGGGCTTCTGCGAGTTGGTCTGCGATATTTTGTCCTTTGATTGATTTCTGGTGTACAAACTCAAGGTCGAGGTCAGTGAGGAGCATAAGCCATCGGATGATGCGTTGGTTTAGATGAGGTTTGGCGTACATATAATGGATGGGTTCTGCGTTGGTGATGAAAAAAGTTTTGTTATTCAGGAGGTAGTGTCGGAGTTTGGTGGCCACGAATGATAGGGCTAGGCACAACTTTTCTACATGTGTATACCTAGTCTCGTAATCCACCAGAGTATGACTTATGTAATAAACGGCTTGTTCTCGATGCTCAGAGTCACGATGTGCGAGCATGGCTCCTACAACATGGTCGGTGGCGAAAAGGTAAAGGTAGAAAGGCGATCGTCCTAAGGTGGGATAAGCATGGGTGGCTGCAAGAGATAGGCTTTAAGAGCTTCAAAGGCTTGGTGGCACTCTTCGCTCCATTGAAAGACAATGTCCTTTTTAAGGAGATGATGGAAAGGTTGACATCGATCCGAGAGTTGTGAGATGAAACACCGGATAGATTGGAGTTTACCCTGCAAACTACGCAATTGTTTGAGGTTAGTGGGTGGGGGGAATTTCTAGGATAGCTTTAACTTTAGCTAGATCGACCTCGATGCCACACAAAGAGACAATAAAACCAACCTGAGTTTTCTCGAAAGGACACAAAAAGACACATTTCTTTGGTTGAAGATGAACACAGTATTGTAACAGGCGATCGAAAATAATGGTTAAAACATCGAGATGTTCACTGCGATGTTT
The DNA here is from genome assembly GCA_019776745.2 of Taxus chinensis. NCBI lineage: Eukaryota > Viridiplantae > Streptophyta > Pinopsida > Cupressales > Taxaceae > Taxus > Taxus chinensis. Next base: position 146,152,464 of record CM034152.1, on the reverse strand, counting down.
AGATTTGCCAAGAAGATCATCGACATAATTGTAGACACCAAATTTTTGTCTTACGACCCCCTGTGCCCCGCATCTCATTTCACAACCTAACCTCATCACCTAAACCTTACACAATTATTTAATAATTACCTTATAATTAATAAATCCACATTGCCATACCTGCCACCTCATTTCGCCACCTCATCATGACCTAGTCTTAACCTTAAACTAACCTAATTAAGACCTATAACTTGGTCTACATCCACACCCATGACTAATGAATCCTCACCCGCACCTAAAACCAACCTCATAATGACTTGACCAAGCCCGCAACTAATCCCTCGGGAGAAAAGGAGGGAAAGATGGCTATTTTACTAAAAATAGCCCACTTTGACCAAGCCGATACCGGTTCCTACTCGATTGCCGTCGGTTACGTAACCGCCATTGGTTCCCTGTAAATGACCACTCCCAACCAAAAAAAAGGGTTGGATTTTCATTGATCCGAATCAGAAGTCATTGGAAGAATTTGGAATTCACTTGGTCGAGCAGAGACAAGTGAAGGAAAGAGAGAAGTTTGCAGAGAAGGACATCAAGCCCCAGACTTTAACTGAATAACCAGAGCCCAGTGACACTCATCCAAGCATCAGGAGAGGAGATAGCTCATCTCGGATTATCAGACCATCCTACTTGAACCCTGTCTTCGTCATCACAGTCTCAGAACCTGCATTTTCCATCAGGAACTAGTAAGTAAGTCTTATATGTTCTTTTAATAATATTTCTTGGATTTCTAAGTCACAGTAATTACAAGTCTACCCCCAGATCTATTACCCGGTAACACTCTCCACCTAACTTACATTCCTCTACCCCTACTTTGCCCCAAGAACAGCCCCCATACTCTCTGAGTCTTCTCCATCACCTCATTACCTATCCCCAGTCATTCTACCAGCCTTATAAACACCATAACTATCATATAGCCATCTTATAGCCAACCTCCACCCAACCCCTTAAATCACCACCCAACCAATATCGGTTATCATCAACCGGTATCGGTGACACTAACTGGCGTCGGTCACTATGATTCAAAACCAAAACCATCCTTTCCTCTACTTGTTTCAATGAGGCAATTAAATTGTGATTTTATAATCATTTGTGTTAACTCATATTAGCAGGGGAACTGACCACCTTCGAAAGGAAGTTTTATATTTCCTGGGCCTAAGGCAGTTCCCTCATTTATTGTCTAATTAAAATCTGGTGGTCTTGTATTCTTACTTGCAGGTAGTCCTTCCAAGACAAAAAGGAGTTCTTCGCAGTCAATCTGATCTTCCTCTATGGTACGCGCACACCCTCTCAACATTCAACAGGTATTCCTCCTATCCCTAACCCTTATCTGTTTCTCAAAGGAATGAAAGGATAGAAGCAACTCTATTCCAAAAGATGAAACATTCTGTGCGAAACATTTTGGCACACCCGGTGGGACCCATTTCGGGTTTCTTTCTTTCTTGCTTGCTTTCATATAAGGAGCATACTTGCTGTTTTCTTCTCCTAAAAATTTCACACGATATTTTCTTTTATTTGGTAAAAGGATTTGTTTTACTTTCCCAACTTTGCATTAGTGAAAGTCATTTTCTTTGCTTCATCGAATATCATTTTCGATTTGGGTTTTAAAACACGTGCATTACATTCTTGCTTGCTGTTTTCAATTCTAGTGAACATAGATTAAGTAACAGGTCATACACGTGGGGGTGATTTCCACGGTATTGACAGGAAATTAATCTTACTTTCACTGCACAACACATACCGAATCACTTCATAATTAACACAACAGCTCAAAACATCCCCCCTTTTCCGCGGTATTCCTCCGCCCGATTGAGGTAACCTTATAAACCAAAACAAACTTGACATTTCCCCTAAGTATTTTGTTTAGGATTGAAATCATTCTGCATCTAAAGGCATAAGCCCAAATTGATTAAAATTAACCCTAGGGTTAGTTTGTTCATTTTTTTGTGCATTCTTGCTTGTTTTCAGTTCTGTTTCTTTGTCATACACTATTTTCTGTGATCAGTACAGAACAATTTGGTAGGCATACTAAGCACTGTTAACACCAAATCAACAACTTCTTACTGCTTCTTACACCAGTTCTATTCTACCGACATCGGTTAGCTTACCGATGCCGGCTACAGCCTGACCGACATCGGTTACCTGACCGATATCGGTTACTGTCTTTCACAGTTCCCAAAAACCAGCAACCTGCCAATTCCAACATTTTGTTGCTGCTTCTGTTCCTGATAGATTGCATCCTACTGTGTACCCCTGTCCATGGTTGTTATCACTCAGAAACAAGCTGCAGCCATGGTTTCACATGCCTGCTCCGTGCCTTTGCCTGAATCACCTCCTGCCCATACTGTGGGAAATCCTACGGACACCAGCGAGGTTCCCAAAATCCCTGTAGGAGATAAGGAATTTGCAAAATTTTTGGACGCCAATCCTAGCACTGTACAATACTCTTTGTCTCATGCCCCTGACCGTACGCCCGATGGTCAACTCCTTGTTGGCATGCCTATATGTATAGCTGCTCATTTAGCTCCTTCTCCGCTTGATAACTCCGCTTTGCCTTCTGCATCTTTAGTCCCGTCTCTTAACTCAGCAGCTTCAGGGGTTCATATGGCACAGATTGGATTTCCTTTGGTTAATCTTGGGCCCAACATATCATTACCGCCGACTGCTCCCAACTCGTCTCTCTTGTAGACTGCCCCTTTTATGACTTGCTCTCTGCCACCTATCCACACGAGCTTTCCTTCTCAAGCTCCGCCCACCTTTTCATTTCCACACACGTATCCGGTAACCTCAACGTCTTATTTAGGACATCCCTATTCGATCGCCTCAACACATTCATCCTCCATACCTTATCAACATTTAACCCCACCATTGTCTAGTGGTGGCCCTTGGCCCAATTTTCCTCCGTTTACCGCAACCGCACCATCATCTCATCCAACTACTGATTTAATCAAACAAATGATGGACAAGATGCAAAATCTAGAGGCTTCTGTTTCAGGAAGCCATAGCACCCTAACATACGAGCAAGTTTTTCGAGAGCCTATCCACCCTTTTGTCCCCCTTCATTCATATCCTCCTCAATGGGAATTACCAAAATTTACTCATTTTAATAGTAAGGAGGATCCTCAACAACACTTGCGCTCATTTAGACATGCTTGCTATCTAATTACTCACGACGATGCCTTACTACTTCGCACCTTTCCCATGTCCTTATCAGGACCCACCTTAGAGTGGTACAGTGCTTTAACCCAGCACTCAATCTTCTCTTTTAACTAACTAGCCCAATCTTTCTTGGATCATTTCTCCATTAACATTGCCAAGAAAGTATCCATCACCGAACTCTATGCCATCCAATAATTTGAAGACGAATCTATCATAGATTTCGTTGGACGATGGTGGGGCCTTATCAATCAACTTACCTATGCCTTGCCTCATGCCAAACTTATCAAACTTTTTACGCGGGCCTACACTAAGCACATCTCTCCTACCCTCCAAATTCAAACTTTCCACACATTTGACGAGGCCTTTACTATGGCTCGAAAACTAGAGATTCGAGCCTTAGAGGAAGAGAAATTGCGGTTGCACAACAAAAACCCCAATTTCCGAACCCAAGATTCCACCAACAAACCTAACACCACCAATCCTCACACATTGACGGCTTTGAAATCAAAAGGAGTTGTGCACGCGGTGATGGTCAAATCCCAACCACCGTCTAATACCCCGCCAAAAACCACCTATAAGTATAAAGTGGAGCCCATCAACTACACTCCCTTGGGAGAAACTTATGGTGTGATATTGGAAAAATTGCTTAAAGCAGGAGCCATTACCTTACCTCCTATTAAACCTCACTCCGGGTTTGATTCCACTCACGCCATACCTTCTTGGTACAAAGAAAATGACTTATGTAACTTCCACTGCGTGAAGGGACACAGTCATGAAAACTGCAAGATGTTGAAAAACATAGTGCAGGAAATGGTTGATGCAAGAGATATAGCCCTTGATAATCCTAATGCTCCTGCTAATCAAAATTTGAAAATTTTCAACAAACCATTCCCGAATCACTCTCCTAACAGTAACATAAACCAAGATATCTTAGCCAAGGAGAGTGTTCATGAGATCCATGCAGTCTTCGACTCCCAACCAAAAGCCTCTATCGAAAAAATTCTGAATCAAGCCTCTTCACTAACGCAGGAACCCGAACCCCCTTCCTCACCATCAAGACAAGACGAAATCCTTGCCATTCCTTTACCCATCAAAGAATTAACCACCCAGAGTTCTCTTCTCACAAATGAGCCTTCTTACACCACATCCTTGCAAGACTGTGAGCAGATGTTATCTAACTTATCTATTTCCCAAACGTCTCCTTCTACCATTCTTGCTGTACAAGAGGAAGGCTCACCACTTCTTTTGTCATCCTTAGACGAGAAACCTCTTGCACCGACATCACCACATTCTTTAAACATGACGGATCCTCTCAAACACGCCCTCCTACCTATTAGTTCTTCATCGCCTAAATCTTTTCAGCGACCGGTTGACCTCTTAACGCCCATTGATACAGTGCCTCATCTACCCCCTGTATCACACCCACAGTGGACCAGAATCACAACCCACCTTTCTTCCATACAAAAGTTCCTATTCACACGTGAGGATTGTCATCCCTCAGAAGATAGATGAGTCCTATGGGAACGTTTGAGTACGCCATATTCTACTCAAATGTAGATGACCGATCCAAACGCCTCTACCATATACCCGAAGTGTTTACAGAAGCTTAAAATGCCTATGTCCTCATCTTCACCCCCCCATCTCTACCAAATACCTCATCCACCTCTATTAGCCTAACCAAATCTTCCCCTACGCTTGGGACCTCACCAATACCCAGTCTAACACACCCACCTAAGCGGCTAGATTTATCTAAAAATAAAGCCGTCCATCCACTTAGGAGACAGACTCAATCTCCTCAACCTATGCCTCTATCACAACTAAAACCATCATCGTCACACCTACCTTCCATATTGGGACCTCACCCCTCCACCTTGCATCAATATATCATACCTCCTGTGTTTTCTTTAAAATGACCTACACCTTCTACACCCATACAGAGATCCAAGGGTATATCAACACCGTCACCCCGCGTATCCTGTCCACCTATCAACCCTAAACAAATTCCATCATCAAAGGATTTGTTTGCCGTCGCTCCTATTTCTCCATGGTTGTTTTCTGATACCACATCATCTGTGGCCTCATCATCTAACCAGCTAAACATAGCTTCTGCGCCAAAGAAGCCACGTTTAGTTAAATCCCATTATCAAAACCCCTTGGCTAAACCACCACCCATACAAATCAACCATACCCCGTCATTACCAAAAACTACCCAGTCAATAGCCTCATCTTCCTCTGAATTTGACCCACTCAAAGGGTCTTACGCCAAAATCCTTGCTATGTTGGTGGAGAATGCAACCATTTCCCTACCCCCACTTAGACCTTATGATCCATCTAAACCTTGACCTATAGGTTATGATGAGTCTAAAATCTGCGCTTACCACCGCACACCAGGACATGATGTAGAGGGATGCAAAGTGTTGAAAGCCATACTTCATCAGTCACCTCTTTCAGATAGAAAGGTTAAGAAAGAACAACTTACGAAGGGAGAGACCTTTAGCTTCAATTCCCTCTCCTATACCACCTGTCCCCGCCTCACCAAGGTCTATCATTATTACAACCCCACCTCTCGAAGACCATGACTTATCCCTACCGTCTTCCTCCTCTCGTGTTCACGAGATCAATATGATTAGTGTTGCTACTCGAGGGCAGAAAAACAATGGGAAAGTGAAAGAAAGCACACCTGCGGCCTCTCTTTCTCCGTCCACCATCCTGATCGCACCACCACCTAAAGTGGTTATTCGTGGACCTGCCTACCCCGTCTCTAATGGAGTTGCCCACCGAACCATGATCAAACAGCTTCACCAATCACCTGTAAAAATGACACTGTATGATCTCATTCAGACTTCTGAATCTCATCGACAAGCTCTCATTGAAATCCTTCAAGGGATAGAGGTCTTACCTAATGAAACCTTTCCTGTTACCTCCATTCTCACACCCAATCACGTTGCTTCGCTCACCAAACAACCTATCTCCCCAACCACTTCTGTCTCTGTACAGCAAGCCGTTGCTGTCAGTTTCTCCGAAGACGAAATTATCGACTTTGGTGCTGAAGATCCTGACCCTGCTCTTTTCATCTTAGCTTATGTCAAGGAAATTTGGGTGCATCGTGTTATGATTGACAGGGGCACTATTCTAAACATCATCTCTTCAAAATCCTTCCAACAAATGAATATCCCTTCTAGTTGCATGTGTGCCAACCCCATTATGTTGCGATCATTCAATGATGCTATTACTTCTACCTTAGGTACCGTGATCCTTAACATTCGTGTAGGGCCACGCACTTTACCTGAACTCTTCTATGTCCTTGAGGGAGAGTTCTAATACAATATGTTGTTAGGCCGCCCTTGGATCCAGGCTATGGGATGCGTTCCCTCCACCTTACATAGATGCATAAAATTTGAGTACGAGGGGAAGTCCTACACCGTAAAAGCTGATCCTCCCCCCTTCAAAACCTGCAATATGTTATATCACCCTAATGATGTGCTTGTACCAGTCAAGACACCCATTCATCCAACCCGACCATCCACTTCAACCACACCTCTACCATCCACTTCAACCGCACCTACACCTTCAACCAATGAAACCGCCGTCAAAAATACCACTTCCTTTCCCGCAGACAACATCCCAACCTCAGACCCCTTAGTAGATGTTTTTCAATGCCTTACGCTGGGGGAGTACCACCTATATAACGTTAGTTCTTTCCATACCCCACAGGAGTACGGACAGTTACATGCGCATCCTACCTACGACCGTCGCGTGGGGGAGGTAATCTCTTACGGACCACCTAATTGCCGCACCAACCTAACGTATGGGGGTGTCGACGCATCCTCCGTTACCCCTGAACCTCCTCTTGGGGTGGTTCCCTTCCAATCCAATTTTCAATACCTGACAAATCGTCGTTTCGCCCTCACCTTCTTGACTCGCTGTGCTTGGAAAGGCTTTGGTTTTGGTCTTTATGAACAAGGCCGACATACAATCATTCCCGTGACTACACGCAAACACAATGATCGTAGTGGTCTCAGAATTTCCTGAAACACTTACACCGGAGAAACCTCATGTCAGTTGTATCCTGGAAGATGACGATGTCACCCCTACCAAACCATCATCACCCATTTTGCCATCGTCACCCACAGAGTCGATAGACCCTGAATCTATCCCTCCTAACTTTTTTTTTTCATAAATGCTATCTTCCTAGGTCCTCTCACTTATCAACGCGATAATGAGGACCCATCTTCTCTTCCCCTGTTGTATCCAGACATGATCGAAGAGGATTCACCTTCAATTAATGTTGTTGAGTGCCAGGATGACGACTCCATCCTCACTTACCTTGGTGCGGACGACTCCTATATTCAACGCACCTTACCGTCTGAAACTCAAACCATGCTGAATGAGTCGACTATAGAAATCAACATCCACACAGAGGAGGATCCTCACATTGTGAAGATCGGACAATCCCTTAACACATCAGAACAAGCCGCCTTTACTACCTTTCTCCGTACCCGCAACCAAGCCTTCGCTTGGTCCTACGCTGACATGCCAGGAATTGATCCTGACATTGCTGTCCATAACATTACCCTAAAACCTGATTCCAAACCAGTCAAACAGAAACTGAGAAAAATGCATCCACGCATTGCCCTCTTGGTCAAAGAAGAGCTTCAATGACTCCTTTCTGTTTCCTTCATCTTGCCTATTGACTATCCTCAATGGATTTCTAACATCGTACCTGTCACTAAAGCGACGGGGGGACTTCGGATATGCACGGATTTTTGAGACCTTAACCTCGCTTGCCCCAAGGATGACTTCCCCCTCCCAAGTATTGATCAACTTGTTGATCTCACTGCGGGCCATGAGATGCTTTCTCTCATGGATGGCTTTTCGGGATACAATCAAATTTTGGTAGCCCCGGCCGATCAACATAAAACTACCTTCATAACTCCTTGGGGAACCTTCTGTTATCGTGTCATGCCGTTTGGCCTTAAGAATGCTGGTGCGACCTATCAGCGTGCTATGACTTACATTTTTCATGACATTATGCACACTATTCTTGAAGATTATGTCGATGATCTTCTTGGAAAATCTAAACATCGCAGTGAACATCTCGATGTTTTAACCATTATTTTCGATCGCCTGTTACAATATTCGGTCCGGCTTCAACCAAAGAAGTGTGTCTTTGGTGTTCTTTCGGGAAAACTTCTTGGTTTTATCGTCTCTTTGCGTGGCATTGAGGTCGATCCATCTAAAGTCAAAGCTATCCTAGAAATGCCCCCACCCAAAAACCTCAAACAATTGTGTAGTTTGCAAGGTAAACTTCAATCTATCCGGCGTTTCATTTCCCAACTCTCGGATCGATGTCAACCTTTCCATCACCTTCTTAAAAAGGACATTGCCTTTCAATGGAGTGAAGAGTGTCACCAAGCCTTTGAGGCTCTCAAAGCCTATCTCTTGCAGCCACCTGTGCTTATCCCACCTCAGGATGATCGCCCTTTCTACCTTTACCTTTCTGCCACTGACCATGCTATAGGAGCCATGCTCACACATCGGGACTCGGAACATCGAGAACAAGCCGTTTATTATATAAGTCGTACTCTCGTGGATTATGAGACTAGGTATACACATGTAGAAAAATTGTGCCTAGCCCTATCATTCGTAGCCACCAAACTCCGACACTACCTCCTGAATCATAAAACTTTTGTCATCACCAACACGGACCCCATTCATTATATGTACACCAAACCACATCTAAACCAACGCATCGCCCGATGGCTTATGCTCCTCGCTGACCTCGACCTTGAATTTATACACCAGAAGTCAATCAAAGGACAAACTATTGCGGACCAACTCGCGGAGGCCCCTTTACCTGGGGAACAATTTACCAATTTTAATTTCCCTGATGAACTCATCACCACTCTTTCACTCAGGGAGGAGTCCTATCCAATGACCCTCTTCTTCGATGGATCCAAATGCCAGTGCGGCGGAGGAGCCGGCGTTGTTCTCATTCCTCTTGACGCTGAGCCTATGCCTCTTTCATTCCGACTCGATTTCCCCTGCACTAATAATACAGCGGAATATGAGGCCCTTGTTTTGGGTCTCCAGGTTGCGTTACACTTAGGTGTCAAATCTATCAATATTTTTGGTGACTCTCAATTGGTAGTCAATCAAGTTATGGGCATCTACCAATGTAAAAATGAGGAACTTCAAAAGTACAAACATTACGTGGATTCACTTTTGACCTCATTTACTCGTTATTCTATCCAAACCATTCCCCGCTCCACTAACAAATTTGTGGATACTATGGCTTGCTTAGCCTCGCAAATTCCTGCCTCACCAACTGACTCTGACATATTCGTCTTGGTCCAACAACTCTTTGCCCCATCTTACTCAGCCCCGGTTGTTTGTATGATAAATAATGTGTCTGCTAATTCACAGGATACCTGGTATCACCAATTTCATGACTACCTTACAACCTCTGTTCTCCCACCTGACCTTACTAGTAACGGAAAACGTGCTTTTCTTAAAAGTGTTTCTCATTATGTTGTCATGGGGGGACTCCTTTATAAACGTGGCTTTGATGGCATCCTCCTTCGATGTCTAACCGGCGCGGAGGTCACCTATACCATCCAACAAGTCCATGACGGTATTTGTGGTGGACATTTTAGTGGCCTTGCCGTGGCTAAACGAATCCTTCACCTAGGTTATTATTGGCCTACTCTTAATAACGACTGCTACGAATATGTTAAGCGTTGTGTTATGTGTCAACAACATGCCAACCTTCAACATACTCCTAGCCATCCGCTACAGGTCGCACGAGATCTTTGGCCTTTCTCACAATGGGGTTTAGACCTTATTGGTGAGATTCACCCGCCCTCTTCGCAACGTCACCGTTGGATAATCACAGCAACCGAATATTACACTAAATGGGTGGAAGCCATTCCACTCATTTCAACCAAAAAAGAAAAAATCGTCGAATTCATTAACCATCACATTATCTGTCGTTTTGGTGTTCCTCATCGCCTGATAACAGATAATGGTAAATCTTTCAAAAATAAGTTGTTACAAGACCTTTGTGACAACTTTGGTATCAAACTTAGTTTCTCATCACCTTACTATCCACAGGCCAATGGTCAAGCTGAATCTTCTAATAAAACCCTAACCAAAATCCTCATGAAAGTTGTTAATGATTCTGGAAGAAATTGGCATGATCACATCCCCTTTGCCCTTTGGGCTTATCGTACTAGCATTCGTACCTCCACTAATGCCACACCATTTTCTTTGGTATATGGTACCGAGGCTGTCTTGCCTCTCGAAATACAAATACCCTCCCTCAGAATATCTCTTCAGGATATTCTCACCAACGATGATTTCCGCCAAGAGTGGTTAGCCCAATTAGAGCTTCTTGACGAGCGTCGTCTTACGGCTCTTGACCACCTTCAAATCTATCAAAAACACATCAAGCATGCTTATGATAAGTGACTTCATGAGCGTACCTTTAAGGTTGGTGATCTTGTCCTCAAAGAGAATCAACATGTAACCAAACTAGAAAAGAGCAAACGTGGAAAATTTGCTCCTAATTGGATTGGGCCTTACATTATCACTCATATTTATGGATCAGGCACTTACCGTTTAGCTTCGCTTAATGGTAAACCTGAGCCTGAACCCCTTAATGCCTTGCATCTTCGACCATTCTACTGTTGAAATTAGTGTTATATCACTTCTTATCTACCTTACGCTCGTCCCTTGAGCTCATTTACTACCTCATACACTTTTGTTACATCCATATCAAAATGGATCAAACTCACGTGGTTTGGTCATCGCCTCCTATTAAAGGTGCCTTCCCCTTTTTAGTCTGGTCCATGACTTAAAAGTATCAAAATAACATGTTCTCAATTATACACTTATGGGATATTCTTGAGTCAAACTTCCTACAAAACTAGATGCTTCATGCCAAACGGACATCTAGACCTCTAAATTATACATAGACTGCTCCCTCGAAGGACAGCTATATGCCAAACTATTGCTGCTATTATATATAGACTGCTCCCCTGAAGGATAGCTATACACAAACGCCGCATCTACTACTATAAATAGACTGCTCCCTTGAAGGACAACTATACACAGTCAGCCTTTATCAGAAGCTTCTCGCATTGATCAGCTTCGTGAAGACCTCAAGAGTAACAAAATACATATCCCTTGTAGACTTCCCGCATCGATCAGTCTATATTCAGCAAAATAAAAGCCGCATTCAAAAGCACTTTTGAGTCATGGACTTGTCTATTTAGGTTTGGTTCTCTTTTCGTCAGAATAATCACCTTGTAACAAGCTCTCAACACCCCCGCCTATATCAACCACCTCACCTCACCATTTGTCAAAACAACAAAACTCAAGGGACGTGACGTATATCCGATATATTGTGATTATACAACTCTTTTCACCTATCGACTTCTCGCCTATGCAAGGTACCTAGGGATTCAAGCTCATCCTATGTTAATATGTGGTTTGTTTGGCTCTTCTCAACTACGGGACACTTTTGCCTCTTTTGCTCGACTCTAGGATTGTGTGTTGACCTTAATCAGGATACGATTCCCTACTACTTGGATAAGCTAACTTTCGCTTCACCTATACCTACATCAACATCGCCAATACCTTACCAAGACCAACAACATTACCCTACCAACATCAAATTTTTACCAACCAACAAATTGCCTAAGCACAACCAAATTACCTGAATTCACCTCTCCCTGGTTCTAAGGGAGAACTACATCGGTCTGAGGCCCTTCCTTGCTTTGTGCAATGGGCTATGTAGGCAGCACTTGGGAGACATGGGGTCTCCCAAGGTTAGCTCGACCATCCCCTACCATACCCTATCATGTGTTGTAAATATAAATATTTTTTGTGTATTTCTATTTGACAACATTCATCTTTCTCCTTTTTTTCAAAACAAACAAAAATAACATTCAAAACACAACCATTCTTATTATTATCATCACTCAAAACAATATACATATTTAGTTTTATTTTAGATGTTAAACAAATACATCTTCTCTATCATCGACTCGCAGGTCGGCATCCTTATTTATTCTTATATTCCTACGAAATTCACTTAGACCCTTGCGCCTCCTCCCGAATCAGGTGGTGATCATGATCGTCGACACCCTTCACTTGGCCTCTCCATCCTCAAAGATGCCACTGCTATTGGTTCCTCCCACTGATCCGCCAACATCTCCTATAACATACGAATACGTCCTCTCGCGTGGAGGAATCTTGCCTCTAGTCTCTCCACTCGTAACTGTGAAACCTCTAACAATCTTGTTGTCTCATTCACCTGTGTTTGAAGCTGGTGAACCAAATCCTGCAGACGATCTCTCTCCGCTGTAATCACAGCTATGTCAGGGTGCTCACGTGCACCTCGCAGCTCTGCTACCCACCATACTCTATAGGCCTCTGTCGTTCCCGCATCCATTACCCTACGATCGGCTGCTATCTCTTCTGGCCCTTCTGGAGGTGTCGGCCGGGGAGGTGAGAACGCTGCCTCAGCGTCGATCCTCATGTATGGTCTATATGTCATAGGTATATCCTGAACAAACCCAAATTGTCGCTGCATGTGATCTAGAGGAATCCTCTCGTACTCGCCCGGCCTGTGCCCTGCGATCCATCTCAATCGCCCCACACCCCTCAACTCCTCAGCTATGTTCTCTGTCACCATATAGTTCCCGTAAGGCCTCCAACAAATATCTGAAATCGTCACCATCTCCCATACCTGTCTATAATACTCGATGTCATCTATCACGGCCTGGGATCTCGCTTCTTGTTCTGTTTGGACCCATCGTCTGAATCCCAACCTCTGCACTCCTGCCTCTCCCGACTCGATGGGTCGGCCTATTGGACGCACACAAACAATGTGCTCATAGGCCCAACAATGTAATAAGTACGAACAATCCAGTGTCGTCCTGTGTTTTCGCTTGCAGGCCCATAAACCCCTATATAACTCTGCCAGATATGCGGGTGCCCATGCGAAAGTCACGCTCATTTCTATCATTTCCCAAATAACACTCATCAATGCTTTTGGAAATCTTCCACCCTCCACCCTCGGTAATGCATAATACCCTACCGCTATCATTAATACCACTGCCAACCTTGTTTCCTCAGGGTGTGTTGCATACATTGTACCATAAGTGAATGTCAAACCTCACTGTGTCAAATCTCGTGCAGCTGAACCAAATACTGCTGTTATCGCTGCCCGCCCCGCGCTAGGCAACGCCTGATACACTGTTTTTCCTATCATTGGGAGTCTCAAAATATGGAACACATCTTCCAACGTCACTGTCATCTCCCCTGTTGGCAGATAGAAGGTATTCTTTTCTGGATTCCATCTCTCAATCAACGCCTGCAACATCGCATGGTTACGTGCGATTCGTGAATAATAGCGGATTCCACTTAACCCCAAACGATTTATCAATGCCCATTCAGCTGGTGTTACATCCGCTCGGATTCGTGACAACAACGCTGGCACAGTATCATTCATCCTTAACCCTGCTTCCGCCTGCATACATCAAAACGACACATAATTATTCAATAGAACAAATCTCCACAGGTTTTTTTTCTCAAATTCTGGAAACTCCTACAGTAACCAATACCAGTTAACTCTAAACGATACCGGAAACTGTCAAAAATATACCTACCCTGCTTAAAAACATACACCTACGATAATTATTTTACCCGTTTACTCCTATCTATACCTAAAAACATACGTGACCACCCTGCTTACCTACCCCATAGCACTCACCCCATCCCAAACCCTTGCCTATCACCTTTTCTTTCTCATCTTTACCCACTTACTCTCTCTCATCCTATTCACACAAAACATGCAAGAATCAAATTACAACCAAACAGTTTACCTCTCGGGATGTAGCAGCTTGGGGTGGAACTTGTCTTCCCCCTCGTCCCTGCCTGCTGGATGCTTCTCCTCGTTCAGCCATGTTCACCACCCTCTTCAAATATAACTTGTCTTTCTTCCTTCTGAATCTTAGCCCACACTCACTTCACCTGTCTCTTTCCTCCTTATCACTCAAATTCTTTCATGCAATTACCTGTATCAGTCGTCAAACAGCGTCGCATTCGCGTATTTAACTTGTTGCATGACTCTAAAAATAAGAATGCTAAAAATAAGAACTTAAGTTGCCAACCAAGTAATTCTATTTTTAGGAAAAATAATTTTGGCATACCGATATCAGTTACATAACCGCTATCGGTCATATAGATACTGACATCGGTTACATAACCGATATCGGTCATGTGCCCCGTTTTGCTTAAACCTCGGCCGTTTCTTCGTTTTTACAAATTTTTGGTGGCACCCGTCTCTTTTTCCTGCATCACAACACCATTACCAATATTTGTCATCAAAATCACCTCAATATATTATCGCTATTTCATCAACATCATCTATCTACAATAAGACAAACCATCGACAAAACACATACACCATTTCATATACACCATGTGGATTAAACTCATCATATATTAAATTTCACAAACCATCAACAAAACAAATAAAACATTTCATATACACCATGTGGGTCAAAATCATCATATATATATATATATCAAAGGTTTCAAATATACAACTTGCCCTGCATAGGGGCCTCTGTGATCTCAAAATAATACAAAGTCGGCACGCAGGCCGCAATAACTGTTAAAATATCGTCTCGGCTCACAGGCCGGTCTCTCATATCAAAAATATACTCGGCTCGCAGACCGGTATCAACTATACAACCCGTACTCGGCTCGCAGGCCGGTATATACAACAAGATGAATAAATGAATGAAAGAATCATATGTGGGCACGCAGGCCTCTCTATACATAACCGGTTCGCAGACCGGTGCCTCTATCTAATATCCAAAAACACAAACTATCTCCTCTGCATGGATACCTCAGCTCTCTCCACCGCCCTCGGCCTGTCTCCCTGTTGGTCCCTGTGCTGCCTCTCGCCTCCTCCCTGTAACGGACCCACCGGCTGTGGCTGCACCCCCCTGGGATCTCTGGCTCCGCGAGGTCTCGGCTCTGTGCACCGCATATGGCTGATAGTCAGCCCCGGTACCATCAAGGACATCCTGATAGTACCGGGCCTCCACTCTCGCCTCCATATAATGGGCCTATGCCACCATAGCTGCTGGGGCTGGTCCCCCGACTCCTAATAACAATGGCCCCTGTCCTACCAGTACACCCTGTGCCTGTGGCTGTGCCGGTGCCGGTGGCGGTACCTGTGCCTGTGGCTGTGCCGGTGCCGCTGGTGGTGCTTGTGGCTGCCTATGGCTGTACTTGTGCCTGCTGTGGTGCATGTACCTGTACCTGTGGCTATACCTATACCTATGCCTGGGCTAACTGCCCCTGTAATACCCCTATCTGTGCCTGTGTAGTAGCAAGCTGCCCCTGTAATAACTGCACCTGTCCTAGGAGGCGGTCCCTCTCTGCTGTAACAGCTGCCAAATCTGGCTGTGCGGGCTGTGCTATCCTCGCTGCTCTCTGACCAGCCCACCAAACCAAAAATGAACCTGTACACCCGGCGTCATCCACTGTATCATCTGCTGCCCTCTCTGCTACCCAATCTGGGTCAACGGGCTGCGGTGCAGGCAGTGGGGCCTCTACATCATCCCTCCGGTACTGAGGGAAGGGAGGTGGCTCATCCTATCGTAGCCCCAACTGTCGTCGTACCCTCTCCAGGGGTATCCACTCATACTCTCCCGGCCTCCGTCCTGCTATCCAGAATGTATACTGGATCCAGCGCATCTGTGATCGGGCTCCTCCTCGGGGCTGATGGCCTCTGTAAGGCCTCCATACAATATCTAACGTGGTCAGGCCCTCTAGCATATGCCGGTAGTAAGCTACATCCCGTCCGGCGAGCACCGCTCGTGGCTGGCCCACGACCCCCAACCACCTCTGAAAGCCATATCTATATATCACCTGTGGCCCTGGCTGCTGGGGTAGCCCTACTGGTCGAATACATATGATATGCTCATATGCCCAGCAGTGTAACAAAAAATGTGGAACAAATCCTGAATTGCCTCATCCGGCGATAGCCCCACAGCTCTCTGTATAACTGCACCAGGTATACTGGTGCCCAAGCATAACACGTATGCTCCTCCACCATCTCGTGTAGTAGCCCCATCAACGCACATGGAAAAAGGCCTCCCTCTGAGTCCGGGAGGGCGAAGCATGTGATGCCTATCATCATCAACACGGCAAGCCATGTCTCATGTCTGTGGGCATGATACATGTCCCCATAGGCAATGCTCGCGCTGTGATACGTCAATAGCGCAGCTGCATCCCCAAATACCTGTAGAATGCTGTCCATAGCTGTCTTTGTGTCTACCTGAAATACTGCCTCTCCATCGATCGGCAGTCTAAGGATGCGATACACATCCTCTAGTGTGATAGTCATCTCTCCAGTCGGGAGATGGAACACATTGGTCGCCAGATCCCATCTCTAGATGAGGGTGACCATAAGATTGTGATCCCTCTCTATAGCCCTATATCGCTGGACTCCACCGAGTCCCACCTCGCGCATGATGGCCCAATGCACCGCGGACACGTGTGGCCACATCCGTCTCAACAGCGGAGGCATCCTATCCCGCATAGTCAGCTGCTGACGTGCCTGCACAAATCACCCACTTCATTAGACCTACCCTTTCAAACGAACAACTACTTTAACCTTCTATACCCCCTTTTTTACCCACCCGACCACAACCCCGACTCTATAACACACACCTACACCCACCTATTTTACCCTAAAACCTTTACGATATCCCCTTGCCTTATCTCGCACCCTACCAATCACCTCAGCTCTACTCCACGTCATTTACCTATGCCCCTACCCATTTAACACCTCCTTCATGCCCAACACCTAATCTCTCCTAACCTTCCACCCACACAATCTTTTTTACCCCCCCCACCCACCAATCAACACCTATTAAGCCTCTACCCCTTCCCTCTTCACCCCCACAAACACAAAACCCAAACCACTAATCACAAAACACCCAAACAACAGCCCCAACAACAACCAAACACCCAAAACCACAACAAAACCAACCCAACAAAATAAATAATCCTAACTAGGGACCGGTACCGGTCACCCATGACTGCCACCGGTCCCCTCTCCACCGACGCCGGTCGACGTACGACCGACACCGGTCAACCACAAACCCACCTTGCCTAAAAACTTCGTGACCGACGTCGGTCGCTTAGTGACCGGCATCGGTCACTGTAAAATTACGGAGCCGAACCCGACGCGGCCCCCCCAAATCCATTTTTGGCCTATTTATCTCTATTTACCCACCCAAACACCCTAAAAACCTACCCACCCTACCGCCTTGGCCTATTTAACTCATCTACCCTCTCCATTTTTCAAATAGCTTCACTTTATTCATTATTTTATCAAAATATTGGATTCCTACCCAAACCCCCAAATCTAGCTTAAACAACATCAAATTCACATAATGAGAGGTTTCGAAACCTACCGGTACGACTACACGTCATCGTGGTGGGATAGGTGGTGGCGGTCCAGCTGGTCCAGCACCTCCAGCTCCTCTTGGCTGTGCCATGGCTCTAAAACTCCTCTGCTGGGTCCCCCACCAATCAAATGCTGCCTCCTACTCGCTCGGGGCCTACCAACCACTCACTTCTCCACTCAAATAGTGCCACCTCAGCCGACAAATTCAACAATTTCACTAATACACCTCAGACAACTAAAATTGGTTTTCAAATTGACAATAGGACAATGACAGGCCGTATTTTTCTTTTTATAGGTTTTTCGACCTATAACCGATATCGGTTTATATAATGCCCTAAAGAACCGGTATCGGTCATATAACCGATACCGGTCATAGAGAATTGATATTGGTTTTATCCCACCTTTCCCCAATTTTCTACCCTTATTTACTAATCGCCCTTTCTCACCACATCGCCTATATCCACCTTCACTGAAAACCCTTTACTGACTTCATTTGGCCCGACCCAAGGCCGTAACCAACCATTTGGCCCGACCCAAGGCCGCAACCAACCATTTGGCCCGACCCAAGGCCGCAACCAACCCATTTTGGCCCGACCCACGGCCGCAACTAACCATTTGGGCCCGACCCAACCAACCATTTGGCCGACCGACGGCCGTAACCAACCCATTTGGCCCGACCCAAGGCCGCAACCCAACCATTTGGCCCGACCCAAGGCCGCAACCAACCATTTGGCCCGACCCAAGGCCGCAACCAACCAATTTGACCCGACCATTTGGCCCAACCCAAGGCCAACCACAACCATTTGGCCTGACCCAAGGCTGCAACCAACCCATTTGGCCCGACCCAAGGCCGCAACCAACCATTTAGGCCCGACCCAAGGCCAACCAATTTAGCCCGATTTGGCCTGACCCAAGGCCGCAACCCAACCATTTGGCCCGACCCAAGGCTGCAACAAACAAATCTGGCCCGACCCAAGGCCGTAACTAAACCCAAGGCCGTAACCAACCAATCAGGCCCGACCCACCAAATTAAATACCTCACCCAAAACCAACAAATTACAATTTTATCCACCCATCATGTAGCTTTTTGTTCAATCGAGCTCACCTGTTCGTGTTTTAGCATGATTAGGGTCCTTGACTTGATCAGTCGACCAACTTTGCCTAGACCAAGACCGTGACATTTATCTCAACCAAACCAACCATTTGGTACTACCGAACATGCCTAAAACGTTCCTATACCTTACCCGTTATATCCCCTGGAGCTACTTCCTATGCCTTGGATACCAGGATTATATCACCCTTGTTTGGATAAACTATCGACCTTTGCCTATGAATTGCTTGTTTTCTCTTCAAATCATGTACCCTGGTCGCACTACTGCATTTCAACGTGCGTCTGCTTCCTTGGACCTACCCCACCATCTTACCATCATCTAAACACCATTTACCCTTTATCAACCCTATCCCTAGATTTCACGCTACCTCAATCTGTGATAGATTTGAGGGGGATTACCTATACCCTTAACAGGGGTAACCACTTCTTATTATTGTCTGTGCAGCTTTAACAAGACAAGCTACACGACAACAAGGGGCTAATATAGACACCAAATTTGTGTCTTACGACCCCCTGTGCCCCACATCTCATTTCACAACCTAACCTCATCACCTAAACCTTACATAATTATTTATTAATTACCTTATAATTAATAAATCCACATCGCCATACCTGCCACCTCATTTCATGATCATGACCTAGTCTTAACCCTAAACTAACCTAATTAAGACCTATAACTTGGTCTACATCCACACTTATGACTAATTACTCCTCACCCGCACCTAAAACCAACCTCATAATGACTTGACCAAGCCCGCAACTAATCCCTCGGGAGAAAAGGAGGGAAAGCTGGCTATTTTACTAAAAATATCCCACTTTGACCTGACCGATACCGGTTCCTACTCGACCGCCGTTGGTTACGTAACCGCCATCGGTTCCCTGTAAATGACCACTCCCAACCAAAAACAAAGGGTTGGATTTTCATTGATCTGAATCAGAAGTCATTGGAAGAATCCAAAATTCACTTGGCCGAGTAGAGACAAGTGAAGGAAAGAGAGAAGTTTGCAGAGAAGGACATCAAGCCCCAGACTGCAACTGAATAACCAGAGCCCAGTGACACTCATCCAAGCATCAGGAGAGGAGATAGCTCATCTGGATTGTCAGACCATCCTACTTGAACCCTGTCTTCGTCATCACAGTCTCAGAACCTGCATTTTCCATCAGGAACTAGTAAGTCTTTTATGTTCTTTTAATAATATTTCTTGGATTTCTGAATCACAGTAATTACAAGTCTACCCAGATCTATTACCCGGTAACACTCTCCACCTAACTTACATTCCTCTACCCCTACTTTGCCCCAAGAACAGCCCCCATACTCTCTGAGTCTTCTCCATCACCTCATTACCTATCCCTAGTCATTCTACCAGCCTTATAAAACCCCCATAAACTATCATATAGCCATCTTATAGCTAACCTTCAACCCAACCCCTTAAAATCACCACCCCAACTGATATCGGTTTATCATCAACTGGGTATCGGTGACACTAAACCGGCGTCGGTCCACCGTGATTCAAAAACCAAAACCAGCCCTTTCCTCTACTTGTTTCAACGAGGCAATTAAATTGTGATTTTTACAATCATTTGTGTTAATTTCATATTATCAGGGGAATTGACCACCTTCGAAAGGAAGTTTTTATATTTCCTGGGCCTAAGGCAGCTCCCTCATTTACTGTCTAATTAAAATATGGTGGTCTTGTATTCTTACTTTGCAGGTAGTCCTTCCAAGACAAAAAGGAGTTCTTCGCAGTCGATCTGATCTTTCTCTACGGTACGCGCACACCCTCTCAATATTCAACAGGTATTCCTCCTAGCCCTAAACCTTATCTGTTTCTCAAAGGAATGAAAGGATAGAAGCAACTCTATTCCAAAAGCTGAAACATTCTGTACGAAACAATAATCCTCAAGGATAGTGTGCATAATGTCATGAAAAATGTAAGTCATAGCCCGCTGATAGGTCGCACCAGCATTCTTAAGGCCGAACGGCATGACATGATAGCAGAAGTTTCCCCAAGGAGTAATGAAGGGTGGTTTTATGTTGATCGGCCGGGGCTACCAAAATTTGATTGTATCCTAAGAAGCCATCCATGAGGGAAAGCATCTCATGGCCCGTAGTGAGATCAACAAGTTGATCAATACTTGGGAGGGGGAAGTCATCCTTTGGGAAAGCGAGGTTAAGGTCCCAGAAATCCGTACATATCCGAAGTCCCCCCGTTGCTTTAGTAACATGTACGATGTTAGAAATCCATTGAGGATAGTCAATAGGTAAGATGAAGGAAACAAAAAGGAGTCGTTGAAGCTCTTCTTTGACCAAGAGAGCAATGCATGGATGTATTTTTCTCAGTTTCTGTTTAACTAGTTTGGAATCAGGTTTCAGGGTAATGTTATGGACAGCAATGTCAGGATCAATTCCTGGCATGTCACCGTAGGACCAAGCGAAAGCTTGGTTGCGGGCATAGAGGAAGGTAGTGAAGGCAGTTTGTTCTGATGCGTTAAGAGATTGTCTTATCTTCACAATGTGAGGATCGTCCTCTGTGTGGATGTTGATTTCTATAGTCGACTCATTCAACATGGTTTGAGTTTCAGATGGTAAGGTGCATTGAATATAAGAGTCGTCCGCATCAAGGTAAGTGAGGATGGAGTCGTCATCCTGGCACTCAACAACATTAATTGAAGGTGAGTCCTCTTCGATCATGTCTGGATACAGAAGGGGAAGAGAAGATGGGTCTTCATTATCGCGTTGATAAGTGAGAGGACCCAGGGAGATAGTGTTTATGAAAAAAAAAAGTTAGGAGGGATGGATTCAGGGTCTATCGACTC
This sequence comes from Taxus chinensis, assembly GCA_019776745.2. Taxonomy (NCBI): domain Eukaryota; kingdom Viridiplantae; phylum Streptophyta; class Pinopsida; order Cupressales; family Taxaceae; genus Taxus; species Taxus chinensis. Next base: position 146,130,841 of record CM034152.1, on the reverse strand, counting down.
TGTGGGTGACGATGGCAAAATGGGTGATGATGGTTTGGAAGGGGTGACTTCGTCATCTTCCCAGATACAACTGACACGTGGTTTCTTTGGTGTAAGTGTTTCAAAAAATCCAAGACCACTACGATCTTTGTGTTTGCGTGTAGTCATGGGAATGATTGTATGTCGGCCTTGTTCATAAAGACCAAAACCAAAACCTTTCCAAGCACAGCGAGTCAAGAAGGTGAGGGCGAAACGACGATTTGTCAGGCATTGAAAATCGGATTGGAAGGGAACCACACCAAGGGGAGGTTCAGGGTAACAGAGGATGTGTCGACACCCCCATACGTTAGGTTTGTGCGGAAATTAGGTGGTTTGTAGGAGATTACTTCCCTCACACGACGGTCGTAGGTAGGATGCGCATGTAACTGTCTGTACTCCTATGGGGTATGGAAAGTGCTAACGTTATATAGGTGATACTCCCCCAGCGTAAGGCATTGAAAAACATCTTCTAAGCGATCTGAGGTTGGGATGTTATCCGCGGGGAAGGAAGCGGTATTTGCGGCAGTGGTTTCATTGGTTGAAGGTGTAGGTGCGGTTAATGTGGATGGTTGGGTTGAATGAATGGGTGTCTTGACTGGTACAAGCACATCATTAGGGCGATATAACATATTGCAGGTTTTGAAGGGGGGAGGGTCAGCTTTTACGGTGTAGGACTTCCCCTCATACTCGAATTTTATGCATCTATGTAAGGTGGAGGGAACGCATCCCATAGCCCAGATCCAAGGGCGGCCTAACAACATGTTGTATTGGAATTCTCCCTCAATGACATAGAAGAGTTCAGGTAAAGTACATGGCCCTACACGAATGTTAAGGATCACGGTGCCTAAGGTAGAAGTAATAGCATCGTTGAATGAACGCAACATGGTGGGGTTGGCACACATGCAGCTGGAAGGGATATTCATTTGTTGGAAGGCTTTGGAAGAGATGATGTTTAAGCTAGTACCCCTGTCGATCATAACACGACATACTCGGATGTCTCGGACGTAATCCAAGATGAAAAGAGCGGGGTCAGGATCTTCTGCACCAAAGTCAACAATTTTGTCTTCAGAGAAACTGACAGCAGTGGCTTGTTGTACAGGGACGGAAGTGGTAGTTTTTTTGGTGAGAGAAGCAACGTGGTTAGGTGTTAAGATGGAGGCAATGGGTAAGGTTTTGTTAGGTAAGACCTCTATACCTTGAAGGATTTCAAATGAGAGCTTGTCGATGAGATTTAGAGGTTTGAATGAGATTTTACAGTGTCATTTTTACAGGTGATTGGTGAAGCTGTTTGATCATGGTACGATGGGCCACTCCATTAGAAACGGGGTAGACAGGTCCATGAATAACCACTTTAAGTGGTGGTGTGATTGGGATGGCTAACGGAGAAGGAGAGGCCGTAGGTATGCTTTCTTTAGCTTTACCATTGGTTTTATGCCCTCGCGTAGCAATGCTAATCATGTTGATCTCATGCAAACACGAGAGGACGAAGATGGTAGGGACTAAGTCATTGTCTTCAAGAGGTGGGGTTGCAATAATGATAGATTCTTGGTGAGGTGGGGACAGGTGGTATAGGAGAGGGGATTGAAGCTAGGGGTTTCTCCCTTCATAAGTTGTCTTTCTTAACCTTTCTATCCGAGAGAGATGACTGACGAAGGGTGGCTTTCAAAGTTTTGCATCCCTCTACATCATGTCCTGGTGTGTGGTGGTAAGTGCATATTTTAGACTCATCATAACCTGTAGGTCGATGTTTAGATGGATCATAGGGTCTAAGCGGGGGTAGGGAAATGGTTGCATTCTCCACCAACATATCAAGGATCTTGGCGTAATATCCTTTGAGTGGGTCAAAGTCAGAGGAAGATGAGGCTATTGATTGGGTGGGTTTTGGTAATGTTTAGGTATGGTTGGTTCGTACGGGTGGTGGATTAGACAAGGGGTTTTGATAATTGGATTCAACTAAACATAGGCTTCTTCGGCGCAAAAGTTATGTTTAGCTAGTCAAATGATGTGGTAGCAGGAAAACAACCATGGAGAAAGAGGAGTGATAGCAAACAAATCCTTTGATGATGGAGTTTGTTTAGGGTTAATAGGTAGACAGGACTACTTGGGGTGACGGTGTTGATACACCCATGGATCTCTATATGGGTGTAGAAGGCATAGGTCATTTTAAAGAAAATGCAGGAGGTATGATGTATTGAGGTAAGGTGGAGGGGTGAGGTCCCAATATAGAAGGTAGGTGTGACGAAGAGGGTTTTAGTTTTGACAGAGGCATAAATTGGAGTTGAGGAGATTGGGTTTGTCTCCTAGGTGGATGGACAGCTTTATTTTTGGATAAATCTAACCGTTTAGATGGGGTGTGTCAGGCTGGGTATTGGTGACGTCCCAAGCATAGGGGAAGGTTTGGTTAGGTTAATAGAGGTGGATAAGGTATTTGGTAGAGATGAGAGGGTTGAAGATGAGGACATAGGTATTTTGAGCTTTTGTAAACACCTCGGGTATATGGTAGAGATGTTTGGATCGGTCATTTGCATTTGAGTAGAGCATGGTGTACTCAAATGCTCCCATAGGACTCATCTATCTTCTGAGGGGTGACAATCCTCACGTGTGAATAGGAACTTTTGTATGGAAGAGAGGTGGGTTGTGATTCCGGTCCACTGTGGGTGTGATACAGGGGGTAAATGAGGCACTGTATCAATGGGTGTTAAGAGGTAAACCGGTCACTGAAAAGATTTAGGTGATGAAGAACTAATAGGTAGGAGGGCATGTTTGAGAGGATCTGTCATGATTAAAGAATTTGGTGATGTTGTTTCAAGGGTTTTCTTGTCTAAGGACGATAGCAATAGTGGAGAGCCTTCTTCTTTTATAGCAAGAGTGGTACGGAAGGAGATGTTTGGGAAATAGATAAGTTAGATAACATTCGCTCAGAGTCTTGCAGGGATGTGGTGTAAGAAGGCTCATCTGTGAGAAGAGAAATCTGAGCAGTTAATTCCTTTATGGGTAAAGGAATGGTAAGGTTATCACTTTGTCTTGATGGGGGTTGACGAGGGTTCGGATCCCTGCATTAGTAAAGAGGTTTGATTCAAAATTTCCTCAATAGAAGATTTTGGTTGGGAGTTGAAAACTGCCTGGATTTCATGAACACTCTCCTCGGCTAAGATATCTTGGTTTATGTTACTGTTAGAAGAGTGGTTTGGGAATGGTTTGTTGAAGATTTTCAAATTTCAGTTAGCAGGGGCATTAGGATTATCGAGGGTTATATCCCCTGCATCAACCATTTCCTGCACTATGTTTTTCAACATCTTGCAGTTTTCATGACTGTGTCCCTTCACGTGGTGGAAGTTACAGAAGTCATTTTCTTTGTACCAAGAAGGTATAGCGCGGGTGGAATCAAACCCGAAGTGAGGTTTAACAGGAGGTAAGGTGATAGCTCCTGCTTTGAGAAATTTTTCCAAAATGACACCATAAGTTTCTCCCAAGGGAGTGTAATTGATGGGCTCGACTTTATACTTATAGGTGGTTTTTGGCGGGGTATTAGATGGTGCTTGGGATTTGACCATCACCGCGTGTACAGCTCCTTTTGATTTCGAAGCAGTCGATGCGTGAGAATTGGTGGTGTTGGGTTTGTTGGTGGAGTCTTGGGTTCAGAAATTAGGGTTTTTGTTGCGCAATCGCAATTTCTCTGTCCTCTAAGGCTCGAATCTCTAGTTTTCGAGCCATAGTAAAGGCCTCATCAAAGGTGTGGAAAGTTTGAATTTGGAGGGTAGGAGAAATGTGCTTAGCGCAGGCCCGCATAAAGAGTTTGATAAGTTTAGCCTGAGGCAAGGCATAAGTAAGTTGGTTGATAAGGCCCTGCCATCGTCCAATGAAATCTGCGATAGATTCGTCTTCAAATTGTCGGATGGCATAGAGGTCGGTGATAGATAATTTCTTGGCAATGTTAATGGAGAAATGATCCAAGAAAGATTGGGCTAATTGGTTAAAAGAGAAGATTGAGTGCTGGGTTAAAGCACTGTACCACTCCAAGGTGGGTCCTGATAAGGACATGGGAAAGGTGCGGAGTAGTAAGGCATCGTCATGAGCAATCAGATAGCAGGCATGTCTAAATGATCGCAAGTGTTGTTGAGGATCCTCCTTACTATTAAAACGAGTAAATTTTGGTAATTCCCATTGAGGAGGATATGAATGAAGGGGGATAGAAGGATGAATAGGCTCCCGAAAAACTTGCTCGTATGTCAGGGTGCTACGGCTTCCTGAAACAGAAGCCTCCAGATTTTGCATCTTGTCCATCATTTGTTTGATTAAATTAGTGGTTGGGTAAGATGATGGTGCGGTTGTTGTAAACGGAGGCAGATTGGGCCAAGAGCCACTACTAGACAATGGTGGGGTTAAATGTTGATAAGGTATTAACAATGAATATGTTGAGGCGAGCCGAATAGGGATGTCCTATATAATATGTTGAAGCCACAGGATACGTGTGCGGAAATGAAAAGGTGGGCGGAGCTTGAGAAGGAAAGCTTGTGTGGATACGTGGTAGAGAGCAAGTTATGAAAGGAGCATTCTGCGAGAGAGACGAGGTAGGAGGAGTCGGAGTGGTAATGATATGTGGGGCCCCAGGTTAACCAAAGGAAAGCCAATCTGTGCCGTATGAACCCCTGAAGCCGCTGAGTTGGGAGACGGGGCTAAGGATGAAGAAGGCAAGGCAGAGTTATCAGGTGGGGAAGGAGCTAAGTGAGCAGCTATACTAATAGGCATACCAACAAGGAGTTGACCGTCGGGTGTACGGTCAGGGGTATGAGACAAATAGTACTGTACAATGCTAGGATTAGCATCCAAAAATTTCACAAATTCCTTATCTCCTACAGGGATTTTGGGAACTTCACTAGTGTCCGTAGGATTCCCCATAGGATGTGAAGGGGGTGATTCAGGAAAAGGCATGGAGACAGGCATGTGAAACCATGGCTGCAGCTTGTTTCCGAGTGATAACAACCATGGAAAAGAGTACAAAGTAGGGATGTAATCTATCAGGAACAGAAGCAGCAACAAAATGTTGGAATTGGTAGGTTGCTGGTTTGTCGGGAACTGTGAAAGATAATAACCGATATCGGTCAGGTAACCGATGTCGGTCATACTTTAGCCGGCGTCGGTCAGTTAACCGATGTCGGTAGAATAGAACCGGTATAAGAAGCTATAAGAAGTTGCTGATTTGGGGTTAACGATGCTTAGTATACCTACCAAACTGTTCTGAAGTGATTACTGAAACAATGTATGACAGAGAAACATAACTAAAAACAAGCAAGATGCACAGGCAAGTCAAGAGACTAACCCTAGGATTAGTTTTAATTATTGTGGGCTTATGCCTTAGACGCAAGATGATGTCAATCCTAAACAAGAGACCTAAGGGAGATGTCAAGTTTGTTTTGGCTCATAAGGCTACCTCAATCAGGCGGAGGAATACCGCGGAAAAGGGGGGATGTTTGAGCTGTTGTGTTGATTATGAAGTGATTTGGTATGTGTTGTGCAGTGAGAGTAAGATTAATTTCTCGTCAATACCGTGGATATCACCCCCACGTGTACGACCTGTTACTTAATCTACGTTCACTAGAATTAAAAACAACAAGCAAGAATGTGATGCACGTGTTTTAAACCCAAATCGAAAATGATATTCGATGAAGCAAAGAAGATGACTTTCACTAATGCAAAGATGAGGAAGAAAGACAAATTATTTGACCAAAATGAACAAAATATCTTGTGAATATTTAGCAAGAAAGAAACAGAGCAAGTGTGCTCCCTATATGAAAGCAAGCAAGAAAGAAAGAAACCCAAGAATGGGTCCCACCGGGCGTGCCAAAATGTTTCGCACAGAATGTTTCCATTCCTAGAATAGAGTTTGCTTCTATCCTTTCATTCTCTTGAGAAACAGATAAGGGTTAGGGCTAGGAGGAATACCTGTTGAATGTTGGGAGGGTGTGTGCATACCATAGAGAGAGAGATCAGATCGATTGTGAAGAACTCCTTTTTGGCTGGGAAGGACTAACTGCAAGTAAGAATACAAGACCACCAGATTTTAGTTAGACAATAAATGAGGGAACTGCCTTGGGCCCAGGAAATATTAGACTTCCTTTCGAAGGTGGTCAGTTCCCTTTTAATACAAATTAGTGCAAATGATAATAAAGAAGCTATTGCGAAATCACGATTTAGGTACCTCGTTACAAAGCAATAGAGACTAAACTACCAATAATAAAACGTCATGTTGTTTGTTTGGTCACTGGTTGTTGATACGTTCAGCTCGAGTTACAGGGATAAACCAGACTGGATCTGAGGTTGTTAGGAGACAAATAGGTGAGAGGAAGGTTTTGGGTATAAGTCACAGTGACCGATGCCGGTCACTAGATAACCTACCGCGGTTAGAGAACCGCTACCGGTAGGGGATAACTGACACCGGTAGGGTCAGTAATCTAGGTGCTTCTGGATAGAGGTTGGTTGCAGGGTGATTGTGGGGTTTTTAAGACTGGTGGATGGTTGAGGGGAATAGTGAGATGACGGGGAAGACTCAGAGAGTGATAAAACTATCTTCTGGGTAATACAAGGATGTATGGATGAAGGTTAAGTGTAGGGTGTTGGCAGGTGGTAGATCTAGGAGTGAGCTTATAATTACTATCAATCAAAAGGCTCAAGAAATGGTGCTTAGAAACATACAAGACACTACTTACTCATTCTTGATGAAGATTCAGGTCCAAGGAATGTGGTAGTGACAGTAAGGCTCAGTTGGGATGATCCGGTATTGGAAAGTGAGCTGATGAAGCTATCCTCAGTCTTTTCCAATGCTTGAATGAGTGGTGACAGTGATCCAGTTAGCTCAGTTGCAGTCTTCGGCTCGATGCTCTTCTCTGCAACCTCTTCTCTTTTCTTCACTTGTCTCTGTCTTGCAAATGAATTCCCGATTTCTTCAAATGAATTCAGTTCCTTTGTTTTTGGTTGGGGGAGGTCATTTACAGGGAACCGATGGCGGTTACGTAATCGACGGCGGTCGAGTAGGAACCGATGTCGGTTAAGTCAAAGTGGGCTATTTTTAGTAAAATAGCCAACTTTCCCTCCTTTTCTCCCGAGGGATTAGTTGTAGGCTTGGTCAAGTCATTATTAGGTTGGTTTTGGTGCGGGTGAGGAGTAATTAGTCATGGGTGTGGATGTAGACCAAGTTATAGGTCTTAATTAGGTTAGTTTAGGGTTAGGGCTAGGTCATGATGAGGTGGCAAAATGAGGTGGCAGGTTTGGAGATGTGGATTTATTAATTATAAGGTAATTAATAAATAATTGTGCAAGGTTTAGGTGGTGAGGTTAGGTTGCAAAATGAGATGCGGGGCACAGGGTGTCGTAAGACACAAATTTGGTGTCTACAGTTGACATGTGTCCCCTAGGGGAAAGCTTGACCTAAAAACCTTGCCCGGCCATATCTTGAGAAATATAGGGAGTTAGGAGGACTTCTTTATATCACCGGAAAGGTGAAAAAATTTCCTATCCAATTGGAATGGTTTATGGAAATTTTGGAAGCAATAATTATGATAAAAATCTTGTTGAAACATTGAGGTTGCTAGAGAGCAGGCATGGGGGTAAATTACTCCCTGAATCTAACTAAAACATATAACCCTAAAATTTGAACCTTGTGAACTTGATGTTAGTTAATGAAGGGAACATATGTTGTAGTACTTTGGTCTTGTTCCGGAATCTATTAGTGAAAACCGATGTCTTGCAACCTGGTTGCAGACACTTCAAAAAAAAATCATCCCGCAATTTTTCTAGCTAACCCTAGGTTGTTTCTTGGGTCTCAAGTGGTTGTTTAAATGGGCACTACAGTAGAGAATGGATTTTCGCAATATATCTCACATAAAACTTAAGTATTTAGACATTATCTTTCTAAATTTTGAAACTTTTTGACAAGGAATATTATTTTAAAATTTCATCCTTTTGGGATCATATTTGACTAATTTAATGCACTTAAATTTTGTTTTTGGCAAATCTTCCCTATAGGCTAAAAAATTTATAATTTTTTTTAAAAAATATTGGGTAGGATTTATTGTTTATATTTACATATTTGAGCAAATATAAATTTAGAAACTCAATAGTCAAAGTTCGTCAAAGTTGACAATTAACTTTGTAATGAAATTACTTGTATAATTCAGATTAAGAGCAATAACAGCACACCAAATAACACAATATTTCAAAATATTGATCTCAATATGAAATTAGAATAGCTTCGCCACTTCGAGGGGGCAACCTCCAAACCATATAATAAGACTCAAATGCTCAATGACAATGAAATAATACCTAAAATCCCCTATATATACTATTCATATGCTATGGCCATCACCAAGGCCGACCTATTAAGCATGAGAAAGTATAAATGATATAATAAAATGATATGGTAAGCCACATGTCGGCTACTCATATCCTAATACAAGAAATAGGTTAAGGGCATAGCATGCCCTTCCCCTTAAAACCAAAATTGTCCTCAATGTTGAATAATCCTAGATGTTGCTGCAGAAAACCTTCATCCTCCCAGGTGGCATCTTCTATGCTCAGATTCTTCCATTTGATCAGATATTCCTCAATGTCTCTAGTTCTCAGCCTCTTAGTATGTGTTTGCAAAATCTTCTCTGGCTCCAAAATGATTCTTCCTTCCTCATCAAGTTTTGGTAACTCTGTCTAGGATTCAAATATCTGTCCAATAACCTTCTTTAGGAATGAAACATGGAATACTGGGTGTATGTGTGAAGATAGAGGCAACTCTAGTTTATAAGCAACACTTCCAATTTTCTGTAGAACCAGATAAGGGCCATAATATTTAGGTGCAAGTTTGTTTTCCTTTTTCTGTTGCTTTAGGGAAATCTATTTGTAAGGCTGGAGACATATAAAAACCCAGTCACCAATTTCAAAATTTCTTTCACTACGGTTTTGATCTGCTTGATATTTCATCATGTTTTGTGCTAATGCTAAATTCTCCTTCAAACTAGCCAAAACCTGTTGTTGATGTTGAATGTGTTCATCAACATCTCTGACGTTAGTTTGCATCCTCAAGGAGGAAGTGATAGAAGGTTGATGGCAACCATATAATGCTAAAAATGGGGTCATTTGAGAAGAGGTATGAAAAGATGTGTTATACCACCATTCTGCTAGTGGTAGCCATTTAATCCACCTTTCCTACTTATCTGATACAAAACAACGTAAATACCCCTCTATGCATTTTTTTACCACTTCTATTTTCCCATCAGTTTGAGGATGATAAGATGAACTTTGAGCTAGCTGAGTACCCAAACATGAAAATAATTCCGTCCAAAAATTACTTGTGAAAATAGGATCACGATCACTTACAATTATCTTTGGGGTTCCATGTAGCCTTTGAACTATCTCCAAAAAAATTAGCTGCGACTGTACTGGTTGGCAAAATGGATGTGATAGGGCAAAAAAATGGGCATATTTTGTGAGCCTATCCACAATCACGAAAATAACATTCTTACCCTCTGAACAAGGCAATCCGGTGATGAAATCCATGGAGACCTCCTCCCATCTCTGGCTAGGAATTGGTAAGGGTTGCAACAGACCTGGTGTCTTAATTGTTTCCCCTTTGTTTTGTTGGCACACTAAACACTCTGATACAAAATTTTGTACATCCCCCTTGAGTCCTTCCGAAAATAATTCTCTTTTTATTCTATGATATGTCTTCAAAAAACCAGAGTGTCCTCCAACAGGTGAGGCATGTAGCTCTGCAAGAATCTTATGCTTCAACTCAGAATCTTTACTCAAGTATAACCTATCCTTGTACCATAGGGCATTACCTTTCCACTCAAATTTGTTAGATGTCATAGATCCTTGCTTGATATTCTGTATTAGAGATTGTGTATCCTTATCTTGATTCCACTCCAATCTTGTTTCATCCACCCAATCAGCCGTCAACATGGACATTCCACATAGTAAGGCATCTGTGGATGTATCCCTTCTGGACAATGCATCAGCTACTACATTTTCTTTACCCTTTTTGTATATGATTTCAAAATCATAACCCAACATTTTTGTTACCCAATTTTGTTGTTCCTCAGATGATAACCTTTGCTCCAAAAAGTATTTGAGACTATCATGATCATTTTTTACCTTGAAGTGTCTACCCATGAGATAGGGCCTCCATTACTTGACCGCATGAAGAATAGCCATCATTTCTTTCTCATAGACAGGTTTGAGCAGATCTTTTCCTTTGAATTGGTGAATCTCAAATGCAATTGGTCTTCCTTCCTGCATTATAAATACTCCCAATCCTGATCCTGAAGCGTCACATTCAACAATGAAGCTTTTTGAGAAGTTGGGAGTAGCCAAAACTGGGGTGCTGCACATGGCTTCCTTCAGCTGCTCAAAGGATTTAGTGGCTACATTTGTCCAATGGAAGGCATCCTTCTTTAGCAATGCAATGAGTGGGGTTGTTATTCTACCATATCCCCACACAAATCTTCTGTAGTACCCTGTTAGTCCTAGGAACCCACGAAGATTTTTGAGATTTTTGGGCCTTTGGCCATTCCACCATAGCTTTGATCTTCTGAGGATAAACTTTAACGCCTTCATGGGATACAATATGACCCAAGTACTCTACCTCTTGTACACCAAAAGAACATTTGGATGGCTTTGCATACAGAGTATGTTTCTCCAAAACTTCCAACCCTTTATTTACATGTTGTAAGTGTTCTTCCCATGTCTTACTGTAAATCAATATGTCATCAAAGAAAACTAATACAAATTTCCTTAAAAACGGCCTAAAAATAGTGTTCATCAAGCTTTGAAAGGTTGAGGGCGCATTTGTAAGACCAAAAGGCATTACCAAAAACTCATAATGGCCCTCATGAGTCCTAAAAGCCATTTTATGAACATCTTCCTCTTTTATCCTAATTTGATGGTACCCTGAACGAAGATCTAATTTTGTGAAATAAACAACACCATGCAATTCATCAAGTAAATCATCAATTACTGGAATAGGAAACTTATCTTTGATGGTGTACTTGTTGAGTTCTCAGTAATCTGGACACATCCTCCATGTTTCATCCTTCTTACGTACCATGACCACTGGTGAAGAATATGCACTCTGGCTATGCCTGATGATACCTTCCTTCAACATTTCCTCCACCATTTTCTCGATCTCAATTTTCTAGGAATATGGGTATCTGTATGGTCTGATGTTAGGTGTTTGGCTCCCTAGAATCAACTGAATGGCATGATCATGATCCCTAACTGGTGGTAGTCTCTTTGGAATTGCATCAAAAATAGATGAGTGAGCATCCACAATCTTCTGAAGATCGGGTGGCATTGAAGACTCTGTATTTTGTACTTCTATGGAAAATAGATTTGCTATAAAGCCATCCACTCCTTTTCTGAGAACCTTCTGCATGTGATGAGAGCTAATAATATGTGGAGACTTAGCTACCATCCCATTCAATTGTATTGTCCTTCCATCTGAATGAAATCACATGAACAATTCTTGGAAATTCATCTCTATAGTACCTAAGGTTGTGAGCCATTGGACCCCCAAAACAATATCTGCCCCTCCCATAGAAATAGACAAACATAGGTGAGTCTAACATGTAGTATCCCATGGAAAGATTGATACTATGGCACTTTCCTGTGCACTTGATTGTCCCACCATCCACAATCATAACTTGCATTTCTGGAGCTAGGTAAATAAAACAATTGAGGTAGGGAACTAACTTACTATTTAGGAAGTTATGAGTACTCCCTGACTCAATCAACACCGTCACCTTATATTTTTTGAGATAGCCAATAACCTTGAGTGTTTGAGGAGTACTAATACCTGACAATGCATGGCAAGAAATTATAGGTTGGTGATCTCCTCTACTTCATCTTCTATTGCTTCCTCAGCCTCTCCTATAATTTTATCTTCCTCATCATCCTCATTACCTTCGTCAATATAGAAAAACTTCTTATTATCACATTTATGTCTCGGTCCATATTTTCTATCACAGTTAAAACATAAACCTTTTTGCTCTCTTTTCTTCCATTTGTTGAGGAGTCAGTCTAATTGGCCTAGAAAATGAAGGGGAAGAAGATACTACGGTCTTTGGTGTTAATGAAAGGTGGCCTCCTACTACAAATATTTTTTTCCTCGGCATGACGTGCCGTGATAATAGAATCAGAGACAAATTGACTGGATTAAACATCCATACCTCATGCTCGATGTGGTCCTTAAGACCCCCAAGAAACAGGTCATTCAAATTCTCTTCTGGAATATTCTCCACCCTTAAGAATAGGTTTTAGAATTGATGCACATAATCTTTGACTGATCCTATTTTCTATAAATTTGCTAATTGACTAAATTAGTTCTCTGAAACACTGGAACTATAGTGCAATTGCATCTCCTCGATAAAAACTGTCCAAGTGACACCTAGACGATTCTTCTACCTCTCAGCACATAACCATTGATACCAAAAAAATTGGTCAGGTTCAAGATATAGGGATACCAAATGGCACTTTTTTATCTTGATGGTGTTTTATGTAACTCAAAGAATTTCTCCATTTGATTTATCCAATTCAGGGGATCGTTAACATCAAATTTGTGCATATCCACTTTCGGCATCATGTTCCATGGTTACGAATAAGTTTGATTCTGATTGGACTGGAAAAGTGATCCAATCTAGTTAGTTTGTCCATTATTTTGAACTGAAGGTCCTCCTTGGTTGATATGGGCTGGATTTGGGGCATACTGGTTACCCTTTACATGTTGCTTGATATCATGCAACCGATGATTGATTTGGGCTATGTCTCCTTTAGAGGCCATCTCAGATTGTACATTTCACAACTCATACTCAAGTCGGCTCACCTTATGATCAACTGAGGTAAACCCTAGTGCTAAGGAATCGGTATTTACCCCTTCTAACTCCAAATCTTCAATCACTACCCCATCTTTATCTAGGGTTTTTACTTGGAGTAACCAGATTCTTCTTTGCTCTTGTGGAAGGCCCCACCATGATGTCAAACCTTAGGGTTTAGGGTTTCGATAAAATTTCGGTCGAGAAGGAAAAAACATAGAGAAGATACTAATAATATTTTTTTGAGATCTTTCCAAAACTATAAAGAAATTGAAAAGTTTCCATTATTTACACCCTAGGGAGACAATTTCATGAAATAACCAAAAATTTTAATAACGTTTGCAAAATAAATCAAAAAAGTCTGAAATTTTTCAGGAATCTTACTTGAAATTTTTCTCAACTTTGGTAAAAGAAAAACCCACCAATTTTCTCTGGTTTGCGATATGTGGTGGAAACAAAAAATTAGGGTTTTTGCCCTAATTTCGGCCCAGATCGCAGTTCTGATACCACTTGTAAAATTCAAATTCAGAGCAACAAAAACACACCAAATAACACAATATTTTAGAATAATAATCTCAATATGTAATTAGAATAGCTTCGCCACTTCGAGGGGGCAACCTCCAAACCATATAATAAGACTCAAATGCTCAATGATAATGAAATACTACCTATAATCCCCTATATATACTATTCATATGCTATGGTCATCACCAAGGCCGACCTATTAAGCATGAGAAAGTATAAATGATATGGTAAGCCACAAGTCAGCTACTCATATCCTAATACAAGCAATTGGTTAATGGCATAGCAAAATTCTACGTTATTAAGCCTAAACATGTCATGGTAGCAAAATATAATGTATGAGAAGAAAATTCATACAAACCATGGAAAAATCCTTATAAAAAAATAATACAAACTAATTTAGAACTAGAAGGTAATTCCATCGCGATGGACATATGAGATGTTGTGACCAAAACAAATCCCTGATTAAATTAGCTTGGACATGTACTCGATCAATTTTTTCATTTTAAGAAGAATTCAATCATTCCTCCAAATGTATATTTTATCTAATTTGATCAACCTATGGTTGTTAATGAACCATGTATTATGGTTATTGAAGATGATGTGGAATACACCTTGATGGGGCATATTAATTATGAATCATATGAGCATAAGAAATAATTTAACATGATTAGTTATAATGATAACACTTTTAAGAAATTCGGCCCCGAAAATATGCTGAAAAGTTGGTCACAACATATTATTAATCAAGATCTACCACCCTAGAAAATTTCAAGATGATCGAACAGTCATATCAAAATTTATAGCCTTCACAAGTTATGTTTCCACATCAGTATGTTACACACAAGGTGGAGTTATTACCCACATAAGATCTTTTACTGGTAAAAGTGCTCTATGTTCTTGCAAATTTGTGCCTCTTATTATTACAAATATTTTGCATGCTATGCTGCTAGATCTTTGATTGCATTCCATTGTTGTATGTGAATGTGATGTAGCTAGGAAAGGTATTTTTTATTGTTGGAATAAGTGTGAGTTTCTATCGTCTCTATTTATTTTTTGGACTTTGCAAGGAGGGTGAGAACACGTTTAGATCTAAAATGTTTGAAGTTCAAAGATTTTCAATTTATATATGGTTGATGATTCTTTTCTTTAAAAATTCCACAGATAAATTTGGCAAGAAATCAACTACTTCAACCTAGAGTACGTTAAGTTCATCTTATCTTAAATTATGAAAAGATGCTTCAAGCTAGAGTAAGTACATGCTATTTTAAATGAAGAATGTCTTTGACACCTCGACATTACACGATACTCTTTGATTTTTTTACTTGTAAATCAAAGAGAAATTTGCACTCAACAACATGAAAAATCAGTCGCAGTATCAATCCAAAAATTTCGATCCAACAGCTAAAATCTACTTATTAATTATAAAGATAAAGAATGGGATAAGTCTTATATTCACAGATAAAAAATTATATAAGTCTTACATTCATAGATGTTTCAAGAATCTAAAGGAATTTCCACTTATGTGTATCATTGAATTCTTTTTTGCATCATCTGTTTTTGAGCTATACAACCCTTCAACGATTCTTCAAATATTTATGTCTCCAAACCGTTGCTTCCTCCTTCTACCTTCAGTGAATACAACTCTCTTTTGCTCATGCTTCAATAATAGCATCTTTCTTCAGATACAATAATTGATCTTCCCTCCTTTTCATATACCTTCACTCTTATACACTAAAACATGCAATTCCTTCACACAAATATATTTCAGGTCTTCCTATACATTGGAAATACTTGATTCTTTTGCACCTATCCACTACATCCATGTATCTTTTTAATTCCTCTATCCTTCGTCAATATCCTTACCATTTGAACATCACCCCACAATGCAGAATTTTGCATAGATGTTCGATAGAAGAACACAAATTATAACCTCGTCACATCATTGAAGTATTTACAACCCTCATCCACTAAGCTTGCAAGGCTACATGCTAATAAAAGAAATATGAAGCCTACATGGTCATGATAATATGATATGTTCCACGAGATCACATCTCTTTCAGGGTTCTATAAAATAGTTGACTTCCCTTGTGTATGCTTCCAGAATTCACATACATTTTCAATATTTTTGATGGATGTCCATACCCTTTTCTAAAACTCCCATTCTAGAAAATTTTACTTTCAAAATTATATTTCTCTTTGGAACTTCCTTTTCCGCATGGTTTTCCTTCGCACAATCAATCCCAACATAAATTCTACCCATTATTCTCCTATGCCCTCAATTATTTGTTCCACTTTCCTTTTGGTTTTTGAGCTACCTTTTTTTCCCATGTAGTTTTTTGGCTCATGTATATTGAACTTCACATCACTTTCAGCAGGTCTATTACATAGCTAGTATTAAGAATCCACGTGGCCATATCTAAATTTTTTCCAGTGTTTTAAAGACTCCCTATGAAAGTTCCAATAAAAATTCCAGTAAAAAGGGCATAACAAGTAATCATCCATTTAAAGTGGTCTGTTGTTGCGTAAGATCGACTTAATTCATAAATACGCTTCTAAATAAAATATAAGCTTCTTTTCATTCCCATCTAGAGGATTCCAAAATATCCGTTGGAAGGAGTGAGCGCATGAGTGCAGGACAGCTGGAAGACAACTGTAATGTACTGTAGGCGACTGTTGTAATTAAGATTAGTATAGCCATAGGTGACTCTTAAAAATAAATCTTAGGCATAAGAGCCGTTAACAGAGCTCTATAAAACCATCTCTTGTGTCATTTCTCTTCGGATTAATTTTGTTTTTCTTCGTAGATTTGGGGGTCTGGTGCAAATGATGTGCATTTTTTCTTTTGTTTTGGTACGGTTGCTCTGAGAATGCTGTTTTTTGTTTGGATTTGCATTCTTTTTCATTTTTGAAGTCTGTGTGCATGTTTTCTGTGTCTGATCTGTGTGTTTCGAGTTGTTATTGTCTTTATTGTGAGTCATTTTATCTGTATTTATTTGGGGCTTGAGCAGCTTTTACTGTATTTCTGCAAGAGTTGTTTGTATTCTATTTGAGGGGTGAAAGCAGCACAGGACAAGACAGAGACCGGAACAGAGAAGCAACCGATGGATCTCTTGCTTTAAGAGGGTAAGATTCTTTCCTAGTAAAAAATGTAGATTTGAGTACTTTATGGTAAATTTTCTTTGATTCTTCAGATTAGGATTACATCATTTTGAAACAATTTTTTTGTTCATCTTTATTCATGTTTTGTGTTTTTCTATGAATCATGATGTATATGAGTTCAATGTTGGCTTTGTGTGTTCAATGTTGCATGTAAACGATTCTAGGACTTATCTAATAAGTACAAATTTTCCCTGCAAATTAGGGTTTATAAATTTCTTATAAGTTAACTAACGCAGTTAACTTTGTAGACGAGTCTAGGATTAAATAAGTTTAATTTTCCCCAGAGATTTAAGGGCTATTAGTTTTATTTAGCGAAACTTTGGCCCAACTCAGGATTCAGATCTGGGCGGTTTATATAAATTTATTTAAGGTGCAGATTTATATATTATAATGGTTAATGGCCTGCCTGAGTTCAGATATGGAATTATGAAGGTTTATTAGCCTTGCTGGGTTCAAATATGGATTTCTGTGCTTAGGATACTTTACCGGGTTTCGAATTTACATAATTTTGTTTTGATTTGTTGACAACCACAATATTCAGGATGTACTTATTTTTTCTGTTACGTTGGTTAATGTATTTCGCCCTTTTAGTGTAAACTTTCATACTGAACCAGTTTTATCTGCATTAGATTTCCCATTTAGATAACCTTTACTTTAATCAGGATATATTTTTAATTTTATGCTCGTTAATAAGGTTTTGGGTAAACTTAGATACCTACTCAGTTACCTGTCACCTGAACCAGACTGTGCTCGAATTTTATGGCACGTTTCTTGACTTCAGTCATCCTTTTGGTTAACTGAGACTTTAAATCATTATTTCATTAGAGTCTCGCCCACTGGCTAGGCATATATATGGCTCAGATCTAGACTCGGCAAAACCTCTGCTCTTACTGGCCAGACATATTTTAAACTCAGATTTGGACTCGGCAAAAGGGCTACAAATTAATAATATTAGGAATTAAAGGACATGTCTGATAATGTTTGCCACCAGGCCTGTCTGATTGTGTTTGTTATTTGAGATCCAAATAACAATAAACTATACCCTCTTCAATACAGACCAAATACAAAGTTACCGACATGACGTTTTCTGTCGTTAATCATCTACCCTGTTTTGACGTTTTCTACTGTTAATTATCTACCCTGTTATGTATTTTTTGTTGTAAACAGAGGGCTTTTATTTAGTATATAACAGTAAAGGACCAATTTGATAATGTTTGACTGTAGAGATTTGAACTAGTAAACTACAGTGGATGTATACTCTTTCCCCGATTCATCCATTTATAACAGGTGTTTATAATTTTGTAAAGAAGATATACTAAGCGTAGAAAATAATAAATTTGAGTGCAACAAACGGAGAAGAGTGTGAGTACATCAAACATGTTTTTGCTTACAAGTTGCTTCAACTATAATCTCTCAGTTCTCACCTAAAATGAAAATGGACTGATGTGGAAGGATAAAACATTATACTCTTTATTCGTGTAGTCTATTTTTAATGTCATCCATATTACTTGTGAGGTCATCCAAAGAGACAATGATAAGTTTCAGCTTAGCAAGGGTATGTGTTGACATGAGTATGCTCCCAAGCTTATGTTTTGTTAAGAGAGAGAGTCGTGTAAATAGTATCACACTATCACTTGTTTATTAGGCTTAAATATCACCAAGTGCTTTTAGTGTGAATGGATTACCCAGTCATATGATTTTCTTGTTAAGATCTAATTTCCAAAACCAAAGTAAATGGGTGCTTAAACAAGTGTTTTGATTCATTAAGAAATAAATAGTTAGGATTTTATCTTCAATTTCCTAATTTTGAATTATAAACACAACAGAATTGGGTTTTGTAAGATGTGTGCTTGTCATCTTAAATGATAAGAGAATTCTAACAAAAATGTTATCCGACATATTTGCCTCTGAGAATATATGTCACTGTTACAGACTTACAGTAGTTAAATTAGCTGCATTTTTGGTAACTAAATTATATATGTTTTGTTTTAATCTTAAATTCAGGAGGTTGTTATCTTCTGGAAAATGATTTGTAGTTACGTTTTTTTTTAATCTTAAATTGAAAAGATTGTTATCTTC